>SNVD02015884.1:0-1244682 GCA_013180625.2 Boswellia sacra | reverse complement strand
TAGAGAAGATAAACTTTCATTATTAAGAATGGTTTGAGTAATGAGTCGCTGGATAATGTTTTGTTAACTCTCGAGTCACATTCTTGTGGACTTGTTCAGCGTGAATTGCTTAATCTATGGACACAATTTCGTGATGAATTGCAGTGTTATAGTCTAGGGAATCTGACTAAAAACGACCCTGTTGTCCAGTTTATAAGAAAACTGGATGGGAAGCAAATCCCCGACTCATAGAAGGCGTTTCAGCCGTTACTGGAAGTAAAACCAGAGGAATATGTGAGCCACAATCACAACTACTTGTATATTTGAATGTGTGTTGTTGTTGTCGAATTTTATTTCTTTCTTGTTTCGTTTGATCTGATTATCAATGTGTTTTTGTGTTATTGTTGTTTGTTGATTTTGTTTGTTTTAATTTCAAGTTTTCTTTTTGACAAACCAGATGACAACCCCATGATATAAGCACACGTGGAAGACAAGGTGGAAGGGTTTGTCAACCTCACCGAAAGTGGTATCTCCATTTTCCATGCTTCACGTGGAGACAGTGTGTAGGTTTTGTCAAACCTTCGCCGAAAGCATATCTCATTTTTCAAATCTTTGGGGCGATAAATCTGCACGAGCAACCCCCACCGAAAGTGTGTCCCCATGTGTCAAAAATTGAGAGTTTTATGGGTGTTATATACATTCGCCTATTTTCATATGTCAATTACATAAACCTGTTTGCAATTGAAAAGATAATATCTAACGTGTCTTACACAAGATTAGAGCACTTGTAGAAATGGAGAAAAACACCAATTCGGCGATTCCGCAATATATGCGATTTTGCGGATCGCAATTGGGTAAAGATGGAGAGTTTACCACAGCAGCTCTTGATCTTGGTAGGACATTAGCTGCGAGGGGTATTAATTTGATTTATGGAGGGGGTAGTCTTGGTTAATGGGGTGTGTGTCAACAGCTGCATCCCTAGGAGGGAGCAAAGTTCTCGGCATTATCCCTAAACCATTAGCTGTACGAGATATCATAGGCAACACAATCGGGGAAGAGTTACAGGTCTCTAGTATGCATGAGCGTATTGCACATATGGTTGTTAAGTCCGATGCATTTATAGCTTTGCCGGTGGTTATGGTACATTAGAGGAGATATTTCAAATCACCTCTTGGGCACAGCTAAACATCCATCGGAAACCCATTGGTTTGTTAAATGTTAATAATTTTTTTGATGGTTTGTTGTCCTTTCTTGATCAAGCTGTAGAAAAAAATTTCATCTCACCGTCAGCAAGGCAAATGCTGGTTACAGCTTCAACTGCAGGAGAGTTAATTGACAAACTACAAGAATTCGTCTATTCACCTGATCCAACAATGGCTCGGATAAATTGGTTTGGAGAAGGCAACAAAAGGCGTCAACTGGATTTAACCCTCCATCTGTAATCTCTATTTGCTGGTTTGCTTCGTTTTTGTTTGCTTTCTTTTTAGTGTGTTTATTTGAGATTTTTCATGTCGTTTCTTTTGAGCTTTTTCAGGTTATTTCTTTCGTCCCAGGTAATATTTTCTAATCTCGGTTTTTAGAGTGGTGGCTTAAAAAGTTCAAGTTCTCTTGAAACGCATTCTGGATCTCTTCAATCCATAATGGCTGAATAAGGAGGCTAACTTCTAAACTTTTTAGACCCATTCTAACTGACTTGTTTGTGTTTGCTGATTTGTTGGACTTTATTATTTTCTGAGTAAGTTTAGTTTTATGTAATTTCGAGTTGTTGTGTGTTTTTGTCTTTATCAGTTTCGATTCAAAAAAAAAAACATTGTGGAAAAACCTGAGAATGGCAGAATATGGGGTTTTCTTAACTCTTGAAACGCATTCTCTCTCAATAAATCTGTAGTTTGTTTATTTCATGTTGTTTGAAGTGTCTTGTTTCTTGTTTTGTTCTTTCATAATAAAGGTATATAGGCTGGAAACCTTAAGTCTGCGGGCTACTGGTCCTAAGGATTGTTGAAATATACAATCTTGACTCAGGTGTAACAACGCCACGTACCTCTTTTCTTGCATTTTGTGGGTCGATGATAAGATAATGATTGAATTAAGAATAACTCTTGGAAAATGATAAATGATGCATGGATCTGTGTGCTTGAAATGTTTATTGGTTTTCGCTTTGCTTTTGATTCCTTGCGCAACATTGAGCACTGAGCTATTATCACTGAGTTATTTGTTCACTTAGAAAAAGTTTATGTAATTTAAATGGTTCTTCAGATTTCAATGAATTCTAGAACTTGTTTGATGGTCACTCAAGGCGAAATCCTAGGCTGTGCAACATTGGGGAAATGATTTAGGCCATCTTTGGACCGTTTGAGCCTTAATAGCCAACCTTGACTAAAATTGATCCCTAGTTACCCCTTTGAGCCTCTGTAAACCTTTTTCTTTGTTAACTCACTAAAAGATTTCCTAACCTTAATTGAATTTGTTCCAAACAGTTTATCCCTTACCTATGAGCATGTAAATCATTCGCAATTACATTTTGAGCTATGTTCTGGTTTTGGGAAGTTAGAGGAGGTTGGATTATGCCATGAGCAATGCAAGTGAGTTTTATTATGTTTGTAAAAAAAAAAAAGAGAAAAAAAAATCTGTACTTATCTTCCACGTACTTAAACATTGAGGACAATGTATTGTTTAAGTGTGGGGGAGTGGAATTGCAGTTAAAAAAAAAAAAAGAAAAGAAAAAGAGTTCTATACCCTTGGGTGTTCTTAAAAAGAATGAAACAACAAAGTGTGGGGGTGTAGTTTCTTTTGTTTTCTACAAAAAAAAGAAGAAGAAGAGAAGAGAAAAAAAAAGAAGATTGAGTGTTCTAAATAAGTTTGGGGGAGTAACCTGGTGAATTAAAATAAAATTGTGTTATAGGGGTGAGCTCTACATAATCTTGAATGATTTATGTGTTTGTGGGTGATTTGAGCCAAATTATTATCCTTGATCATACCTTCACCCAAGCCAAACGTTACAAGCTTAATAAAGTCCTACTTGATCCTTGGTGTTGTACATGTCTACATTAGTGGAGAGTGACTTGAAAAGCAGGCCTATGGAGTTCATTTATACACACATCTTCAATATTAAATATGATTCATTTTTATGCATAAACTCATCCGGGTTACAAGTGATTAGGTGAGAATGGCTCTACACACACACACTTGAGGAATTGAAGTGAAGCGAAACTAATATTTGAGATAAAATTGTTGATCAAGTGCATTATTTTGAAGTTTTCCTTGGGTTATAATTAAGTACAATCTTTGAGGCCTATTTGCAAGTTGAAGCATTTGTGTGTTTTAATTTTTCTTTGATTCTGTTTCGGTTTAGTTTTGTTTCGTATCATTTTAGTTGCTCGAGGACTAGCAAAGTCTAAGTGTGGGGGAATTTGATAAGTGTCTATTTATGTATTATTTTATATCAATTCGTCCATGTTTCTTTGCTATATTCCTTGGTATTTTTATGTTTTTGTGTGGTTTTGATGTTTGTAGGAGTTTTGGAGCAACTTGCACAAAAATGGAGTAAAACCCTTCATTTTCACCTCTGCTAGTCAGTGATCTTCTCGGATTTAATTGTATTGATATACAATGAACCCGATGACATGTTATATACCGTTGGAAAGCTCTCGAAGTCTATTTTCTGGAGAAATTTACGGTTTATAAATCCATTCAGTGTACCAAAAGTTGTAATCAAAACAGTGTGAGATGTATAGAAATATAATTCCACAAGCCACTGTAGCATGTATAATACGGGGCACTGTAGCAATTCACTGTAGCAGAGTATTTAAACACATTTTAGGGTTTTATTTTCATAACTTGAAGAGGGGAGAACGTGGTGGAGGCTGCAGCTCTGGAATTCTTTCATCTCTTGGAGTTCTTGAAGGAGAAAGGAAGCTTGGAAAGAGGAAGAACTACAATCCAAAGAGAATTACATCAAATTTGCTAAGTTTTTCCCTTCCCTTTCATTTTCTGGAATGTCTCCATGTTGTATTGTATTTACCACGTTCTTAAACATGTGTAACTGAATCTGAATTGGTTGAGGGTGATTTCAAAGCCCCTGATATGGTTTTTGTAAGTTGATTGTGCAAGAAGTTGTTATCCAATTCTCTAATTGAAGTTGCTTGTATTTTCCCATGTCTAATGCTTATGATTGCTTGCTGGATTGTATTTGGGTGGCCAACTGAATATAATCTGGATATTGTCTATTGCTAGACTAGAAATCTTGATCCGTAATTGTCTTGAATTTCTAATCCTTAGTAGCAAAATTGTGATCAGAGATTGCAATTGGATAATACAACCTAAGTTAAATAATCCGAGCTTGTGTGTTTATTGCTTAGATCAACCTATCTTTCTTATCGTAATGCATCCATTGAATTAAATTTAGAGAGCTTGTTCTAGGTTGTTTAATGGATAGAGATTAAATAAAGAGCCTGTTTTATTTAACAACAAAGTAAGGAAAGATTGGGATAACAGAGCTTGTTGTTATCTACGGTTGATAACTTCAATGGTGTAATTGGATGACAATTCTATGATTAATTAGCAAATCCATATCTTGTGGCAGAGAAGGATCCCTTAACCAGGTTTCTCTCATTGAGTTTTCACTCAAATTAACTTTCTGTTTTGTTATTCTTTAATTGCATTAATATTTCATCTAGTTAATCAATCAACAAAACCCCCCTCATTTAGTTTATTGTTGCTTTCGAATAACAAATTCAATTAGAATCAATCCTCGTGGGAACGATATCTTACTTATCACTTTATTACTTGTGCGACTAGTATACTTGCTAGTTTCGAACGCATCAGGTACTCTATAGAACATTATTGAAGATTCAAGTGGTCCACATTCTTTTGTAAAAATCAGAGTTATGTTCTTCTAAGTTGTCACGTGCAGTAACTCAATATTAATTTTTTGTTTGGATATTCGAAAAATCTTTAAAATCAAGGAATTTTTTTGAAATAATCTACTGTATGATTTAAATTTGTCACCGTGCAGTCTTCTCATGCCAAATAAATTAATAAATAAACAGAAATGATGCATGTCAATTTGTTTTCTCCAATTAAAATCTTTAAATAAATTTTGCCTCTTAGTGTACTTAAATCTGATAATTTAATGCAGATAAATGAGAATATTGGAACAGTGACTGAGGCCATTGCTGGCAAATTATGCTCACTAGGGAGTTGCAATATCTTATAGATTGGGGAAAGCGAGGTTTTTTTAACACCAATTTACCTGGTGGCCTCACCACAACTCAGATGAAAACTGCTGTTTCTTGTAAGGGAGATCGACAGGCACACTACAAACAGGTCCACTTTCCAATCGACATTATCCAATTTTAGCAATCTTATCACAAATTAACAATCCAAGGTTTCTTGTAGTTGATTTGTATCAGGAAAGAGGTTGGGGAAGATTGGAGACAGTCACTCTAATCTAATTAATCCCGTCAGGCTGTAAAATCTATATTCTCCTTTTGTGTTTCTTTGAGAAGCATCTTCCCAATTATGCTCAACAATTTGATTTATTTCGATCTTTTCTTTAATATGTTTCCTTCTTTATTCCGAATTAAAATGTTCCACCTTAGTGATTCTCAATGCCAACCATCAACTTTTTGATACGAAAGGCTCCAATTTCATCTTGTTACTGGTAACACTGAGATTTGGTCCATGCCACTAGCCAAATTAGACATCCTTCGTGGCAATTTGCACTGATTTAGACTTCACTTAATAGTGGTTGATTGAATCCTTATTTTGCAGGCAGTAGTTGTTAGTATGGATCCTCGTAGAGTATATCTTAATGGTCCTAATGATGTGGAGTTCAAGGCTATAAAGGTGACAAACCCTAGTAAGGAAGCAGTTACTTTTTCTTCTTCATTTTCTTTTCACTTTTGGCTTGGATTTGCTATTCAGATCTGTGATTACAGTGTCCATGAATGATTGGGTTCTAATGTCCTACTGTTGAAGAAATGCAAGTTGGATTATCATTTATATTTTTTCTTGGAATGTTCACCATCAAAATCCTTTTGCTTTGTTTAAATTATTCTTTAGTGGCGTCTGAGCAGTTATAAGTGTCTCTAATTAGTTGCACGCCAAACAGATGTGGCAACTTCTATATGGGTAAAGAAGAAAACTAACATGTTCTTCTTGGCCTGATAATAGTGACTCTGCCTAATTATGTTTTCGATTGAAGCTACATCAAACAAGTTAATAGTGCTAATCATTTTAAATTTTATTTACTGGTTCCTGATTTTACCCGTATTATTAATTATCATTTTTCCAATGTTGGCGACAGGTCCAAATGGAGAAGAATGTTTCATGGTTAAAAGTTTGATAAGTTGACCTTCAGAGAAAGTTTGATGAGCTGATTTCCAAAGAAAGTTTCATAAGCTACCCTTAGTTACTGGATTGATTTGACTTTTTAGGCTTTAGAAACTTTTAGATTAATGACTTATGTAGTTTATGTTAATTATAAACAATGTATCAAAAATATATGATTTATAAAATATATTATTTAATTAATTAATTTTTGTTTTACATATATATGATATTTGGATTTTGTTCACTTCGATTTATAATGAAATAAATATGTTAAAATCAATAGTAGGTACAAATGTAGGTTTTTTAATGAAAAAAATTGTCTTACAAAAATAAATTTAAAAAATATATATACTATTTATCGCGGGCTTGCAAATGCAGTAAAAGGCCTTTTACTGCAAACCCAAACCACAAAAGAGTTATTTACCACGGGCTTAAAAACTGCGGTAAAAGGACTTTTACCGCAGGCCAAAACCACGGTAAAAAGTCAAATGACTTTTTACTGCACCATTTTTTACAGTGGGTTAAAACCGCCGTAGGTCCGCCGTAAATGACTTTTTACTGCGGTTTCGACCCGTGGTAAAAAGCCTTTTTTTCTTGTAGTGATTAAATAGCTACAATAATAAACAACTACATTAATACAAGCCTAAGTACAGAGCTTAACAGCTGCAAAAGTAAAAAAAAAAAAAAAAAAGGCATTGCTATTTGGCAGTGCCCATTGTTACGAGTTCATGCCTCGTTAAAGGATTTTACAGTGTCATTTACAAAAAGAATATAAGCAATAACATCATGACAGTTCATGCCTAGTTAAACAGCTGCATTGCTACATGCTTATGTACCTAGTTAGCTTACTAGTTTGCATATTTGCATCATCACAATTGATATCTACCCAAGGGTTATGTACAGTATCTCCATAAAAACACATATTTGCAAAACAAAAAAAAAAAAACTCTTAAATCATCTCTATAGCAAAATACACAACTAACCAAAACTTGAGGAGGTACCACAAGCTTTGCATTCCAATTTGTTTGAGTCTTCTTGCTGGAATTGCATCTTGTGGCTACATGGATAATGTAAAAAGTGGTTAATCATAAAAGGTTTAATAATACATACCATAAGGTGCTATTTACCATAAATTGAAAAAGTTACCTCATCAATTCCATCTAATGATGTTCTTGGGATAGTGGAGGTGCTGAACCAAATCTCTTATGATGAGAACAAAGGTTGGGATGATGATGGTTCAACTTCAGTTGATTGTGGTTGAGATGCAGGCTGAGATGATCCATCTTCAGTTGTATGTGGTTGAGATGCAGCTTCAGTCTGAGATAACTATCAATGAGAAGATATATTTGCTTTCTGCAAAAAGATAGAATATTTGTAATTAATACTTTTTCCTGCTAAGTTACCAAAATAAAGTAATAATTATTACCTTCTTTTGTCTTCTCACGGTTGGGTCTTTGGTTATACTTGTCTTTTTGGTAAGATTTTGTTACAGTTTGTTGAGATGGAGTTGTTGCTTGTGAAGATGAGCCATCATATTTTTTCTTTGCCTTTAACACAACCGAAAGGGGAAAAATTACTGATAACTTCTAAAAAATGTAGAATAAATGAAAGTCAAAGAGAAGTGAAACAACCTTCTTTGTTGTTGTGGTAGGTGGATTTTTGCAGGACCTCTTGTTGTGGTTATACCCACCACAATTCTTGCAAGCCATTGTGAACAGTTTCTTTGGAGCAACATCCTCATATGCTACTCTTCTTCTGGCCTTCTTAGGTCTCCCAGCCTTTTTCCTTTCCTTGGGAGCTGCTAATTAATTACATGGCATATCTAGCCACTCAGACTTATCAAGAATGGGTCTAATATAGTGGTCATACGCTGTTACATACTTGTCTCTTAGTAGCAGCTAATTGATGAACTGTTGCACATCAAGCCTCCTTTCCCTATCACTTCCAATAGTATGTGTGCAAGTTACACCAGAAACCTGTAAAAAGACATTGAAATATGAGTATTAACTAATTTAATAAAAATGAAATTTCAATATTAAATAGTCTTAAGGTATATTTGTGATGACCCGTAGGTGCCTCACAATACCATGAATTGTTCGCTTTGGGCTGCCCGCGTAAGGCCCGGCATACAGGACCGCACAATCTCTCCCACTGTATCAGGCCCCCTCACGGCTTTGTCCACTTTGGGCTGCCCATGATGAACCGCAGGTGCCTTTGAGGTCCCCGGTTCGAGTGGCGGACGCGCCATGAGGGGGCCTGATACAGCGGGAGGGGTTGTACGGCCCTGCGTGCCAGGCCCTACAGGGGCAGCCCAAAGCATACACGCAAGTGCCTCACAATACCACGAATTGTCCACTTTGGACTGCCCGCGTAGGGCCCAGCATACAGGGCCACACAACCCCACCCACTATATCAGGCCCCCTCACGGCTTTGTCCACATTGGACTGCCCGCGTAGGGCCGAAGCCCCTCCCACTGTATCAGGCCCCCTCATGGCGCGTCCCCCACTCGAACGGGGACCTCAAAGGCACCCGTGGTTTATCATGAGTACCATTCAAGCTCCCTACGTGGGCAGCCCAAAGCGGACAATTCGTGGTATTGTGAGGTACCTACAGGTTATCACATTATTACTTACCCCGAAAAGACCACAGGAACAAAATTCCTCATTTAATCTAACAATAAAAGCCCTACCTTTGCTAACCACTTCAAATTCTAAATTTTCACACCACATCATTTCCATGTGGTTTGTAAATTTTACCTTCTCCTTTATAATGTCTTTTATTATAGGCCCAACATTTGAGTTCCACCTTATACACTCTTTGACTTTGCATTTAATTTAATTTTAATAATTTCATTTAACCATGATTGCAATAAATTAATTTCATTTAACCATGGGATGCCTTTCATTTACACAAAAAGATAACAAAACTAGGTTAATAAAACATAGAAAGACTTACTTCCTTTGCATCCTTTTCAGGACTTGCCTTCTAATATCCTCAACCATGGTTAGATTGTTTGATTGGCGGTGTTTTTTGATCCATGAGTTAAAGCTCTTGGTGATGTTACTTGTCACATGGTCAACCTTGACTCGCTCATCTAAAGCATGCCTGCTCCAATGCTGTGTAGGGATGCCTGCTTTAGTGCTGTGTAGGGTTAGCCAGCCAGTCATATGCTTTTGGATCAAATAGTTTCATTTGTTCTATGGCTAAATGAAAGGCATTGGCATTGGCTGCCTTGCAAGGCCTCCAAAACAATGGCTGCAGCCCTGGATGTATGTCTTCTTTCTTGAAATTATCATATAAATGTTTCCCATAATATCTATATGATGCATAAGGCCACTGTTCAACTAAAGCATTTAGTATCACCTTTTGTCTATCACTCATAAAGGTCATGGGCATGCCACACCCATCAACAAAACCTAAATGATGCTTAAGATGTTAAAGAAACCAATTCCAAGAGGAATTTCACTCAACCTCACAAATGCCTAAAGCCAAGGAGAATATCCCATTATCACCATCTATCCCCATAGCAGCTAATAAGACTCCTCCCATTGGCCCTTTCAAATGACAACCATCTGAACCAATAAATGGTCTACAAATTGTTAACAAACCTAACCTTTGTGCAAGATAACTAATAAAAAAACCTTGGAATCTAAGGGCTGCAGAAATCAAATCTGCATCAACCTTCACATACACTGTGGACCCAGGATTAGTTAAAAATACAATGTTTGCATATTGATGCAACAAAGTGAGTGCCCTCTGGTGGTGCTTTCCTACCAGCTCAAGAGCCCTATATCTAGCCTTATACAACTTATGTCTTGTCAGTTGAATTCCATAACTTTTTTTTAGATCTTTTTCAAGCCAATCTATAGTCAAGTTTAGGTTGTCCCTAAAATGTTCTTCATATTTATTTGCTATCCAAATATATAAGCATTCTAGATTATCAACTTGTTTTTCACAATCATGGGCAGGGTATAAAGTGATGCGTTCGAAACCAGCAAGTATACTAGTCGCACAAGTAATAAAGTGATAAGTAAGATATCGTTCCCACGAGGATTGATTCTAATTGAATTTGTTATTTCCAGCAACAATTAACTAAATGGGGGGGTTTTGTTGAATGATTAACTAAATGAAATAAGAATGCAAATTAAGAATAACAAAACAGAAGTTAATTTGAATAAAATCAATGAGAGAAATCTGGTTAAGGGATCCTTCTCTACCACAAGATATGGATTTGCGAATTAATCATAGAATTGTCATCCAATTACACCATTGAAATTATCAACCGTAGATAACAACAAGCTCTGTTATCCCAATCTTTCCTTACTTTGTTGTTAAATAAAACAGGCTCTTTATTTAATCTCTATCCATTAAACAACCTAGAACAAGCTCTCTAAATTTAATTCAATGGATGCATTACGATAAGAAAGATAGGTTGATCTAAGCAATAAACACACAAGCTCGGATTATTTAACTTAGGTTGTATTCTCCAATTGCAATCTCTGATCACAATTTTGCTACTAATGATTAGAAATTCAAGACAATTACGGATCAAGATTTCTAGTCTAGCAATAGACAACAACCAGATTATATTCAGTTGGCCATTCAAATACAATCCAGCAAGCAATCATAAGCATTAGATATGGGAAAATACAAGCAACTTCAATTAGAGAATTGGATAACAACTTCTTGCACAATCAACTTACAAAAATCATATCAGGGGCTTTGAAATCACCCTCAACCAATTCAGATTCAGTTACACATGTTTAAGAACGTGGTAAATACAATACAACATGGAGACATTCCAGAAAATGAAAGGGAAGGGAAAAACTTAGCAAATTTGATGTAATTCTCTTTGGATTGTAGTTCTTCCTCTTTCCAAGCTTCCTTTCTCCTTCAAGAACTCCAGGAGATGAAAGAATTCCAGAGCTGCAGCCTCCACCACGTTCTCCCTCTTCAAGTTATGAAAATAAAACCCTAAAATGTGTTTAAATACTCTGCTACAGTGAACTTGCTACAGTGCCCCGTATTATACATGCTACAGTGACTTGTGGAATTATATTTCTATACATCTCACACTGTTTTGATTACAACTTTTGGTACACTGAATGGATTTATAAACCGTAAATTTCTCCAGAAAATAGACTTCGAGAGCTTTCCAACGGTATATAATATGTCATCGGGTTCATTGTATATCAATACAATTAAATCCGAGAAGATCACTGACTAGCAGAGGTGAAAATGAAGGGTTTTACTCCATTTTTGTGCAAGTTGCTCCAAAACTCCTACAAACATCAAAACACACAAAAACATAAAAATGCCACGGAATATAACAAAGAAACATGGACGAATTGATATAAAAGTAATACATAAATAGACACCTATCATAAAGCCTTTATTTGATAAGTAACTACATCCTGAGTGGTGAAGGCATGAATCTTCCAAGGAAAGCCCTCAGTTGCGCACCTAACATTCACCCTATCCTTCTCATTTTTTAACCTTTTCAGCTTAATACAATTCTAAATTGCATATTCCCTCAACACATCCCTAAAATGCTTATGATTTTCAAAGGTTTGACCAAACTTTAACTTCACTACTCCTTCTAACCCAGGCTTATACAGATTTTTCTTATGAACCCTGG
Organism: Boswellia sacra; assembly: GCA_013180625.2. Classification (NCBI taxonomy): domain Eukaryota; kingdom Viridiplantae; phylum Streptophyta; class Magnoliopsida; order Sapindales; family Burseraceae; genus Boswellia; species Boswellia sacra. The sequence goes on along the minus strand of SNVD02015884.1, from coordinate 1,232,732 downwards.
CCATCCTAGCACTAGAGATCTTATCATCTGAGCTAATCACAATTTTTTCAAAATTTTCTTCATCAGACTGGTAGTTTGAAAGATCATCACTAAAGTATTTCTCATCTGAACCACTTACTCCCCCATTATCATCTTCTACAAAATCTTCATCATCATCTAGCCTATAATCCTCATCAAAATGTGCTCATTGACTAGGGCCACCAGATTTTGCTCTAAGGTCATTTACCTCACCCCTATCCTCTCCCTAATTACCCCTCTTACTAGCATCTCCATCTAAGCTATTACCATCAGACTCTAATTCAGGTTCCTCAGGCCCTTCACGCCCATCAGACTCGATTTGACCTTTATTTGAAGGGTTTTCATGGTCAATTTCATCTACCACTATTGGAATAATCTCTAACAAAACTGTTATAAAAAATATCCCTCTATCTTCATACATGTTAAATACTTCTACTAACCTTGCGTCACTATCTATAACTATAGAATGACAACTCGAGGGTAAAGACATAGTCAACCAAACTTGCCTATTTGAATGCACTCCTATGTCACAGTAGTGACTTGCAGCTGCAAAGAGCCCAATCTGAGAAATCTTATCAGGGTCTATGTACCCGATTGGGATTCTACGACCTAAAGCCTCGTATATTAAATAAAATTGAACCATCCTAATGGCCTTATGCACCAAAAATATACAAATGAAACACAAATTTTTTAAAATACAGTAAAACATAAAAAATCACTTCGTTAAAATTAATACATTAATCAAAGCACCACAATGATATTTACACTTCCTAACATACCATGTATAAGGAGTCATGATAACCCAACTCAGTTCAAACAAGGTCATAAAAAACAAAAATCGATAAATCAAATAGGTTGAATGTTTCTGAAAAAGTAAACAATGGCTATAGTAATGCATATATATCATGACTGTCGTAACACTTATAAACCTTTAACACCCTCCAATTGCATCAATTCATAGTAATTCATAAATCTCAAAATCCTAATCAAAAAGAAGAAAAGACGAACAAAGAACTCAGTATACAGGACTTTCGACGGAAAATTTATAACTTGCCGTACTTGCATATGACTATACCAGTACAAACAGTAAGAAATTGTATTAATCTATCATAACATTGTGTCAATTTTCAAAAGCCCAATTTTCACCAAACAACATTCCTAGGGTTTTATCAGCATCTCATTCGAACAAAACAAAATCAAAATAGCAAAAATAGAACCAAAACAAATTATATAGTGCAACTAATAGAGAAGAAGCCAAAAAAAATGTAAAACAAACCCATTACAAATAGACGTCAATGGACGTCATGTAGGTTCAACACACCAAAACAATAATTGATAGGTATTTACTCGTAATTGTTGACAAAGCCTGCAGTTATATTCTACGACGTTTCTTCAGGCAAAAGGATGAAAACGCAAGAACGCCAGCAGTCGAGTGAGAGAGGGCGTAGGGCAGGTCTCTATCGACAGAGAAAGTAGAGTGGGGTGGGATCTTTGAAATTAAAAAATTATTGACCCCTTTATATAGTCCTGAATTTGATTTCAAAAATGACAAGTTTGCCCCTTTAATTTTAACATATTTACAAAGAATTTATGTCTGACTTAACAGAATGGAGCTCCATGATGTATTTCTCAAAACATAGGGATTGAATTTATGAAAAAATGCAAAAGACCTTTATTGAAGATATTCGGCCAAAAGATAGGGGAGGCCTGTGACATTTACCCATTTCTTTATATATCCAAAGGACTACAAATGATATTGCTTCAGAATGATTGAGCGATGGGAATTGGAAGCCTCGATATGGCTTGGAGTTTGACTCAGAACAATTAGCATATGATTTCTACAATACTTATACATAGAAGTTGAGATTTAGCCTTAGAAGAGAAACCTATGGTAGGAATAAACATACTAGTGAACTCACATTAAGAGTTTTTGTTTGTTGCAAGGAAGTTTTTTGATCAAAAGATAAACGGGATCATTTAACTACAAAACTTAAAGCAGAGACAAGAATAGGTTGTGGTGAGTAAATGTGTGTTAAGTTGAATAGGAAGAAAAATAAATTTTTTATTAATCATTTTGTGGAATTGCACAACCATCCTCTTGTATCAGAAGAGTGTGCCCATATGCTATATCCACAACGAAAATTAACCCTCTCATAAGCAATTCAAGTTGACTTAGTAGAAGAATCTAGGGTTGTTTGAAGCCTTCATATGAGTTAATGGCTTAACAAGTTGCAGGGAGAAAGTCTCTTGGGTACATTAAATTAGATCAGAAGAACTACCTTAGATCAAAAAGACAAAAAAATAAAAATAAAAAACCTTTTGTATGGAGAAACAAGATATGTTTTAAAATATTTTTCTCATCAGACTTTGAAAAATTCTTCTTTTTATTAGTCCATCACAATTGGAAATGAGGAACAAATCACAAATATGTTCTCGATAGATGCTAAAATGATGAGTTTTTTATATGACTTACAAATTTAATAAAGAAAATCGACCGTTTTGTAATAACTCAACAACATTTTAACTTTATGATAAAAAAACAACTAATATTTGTCAATAACTATTAGGTAAGATCATATTAATTAAAACTTGAATGAAAATTCAGAAGATAGCAAACGAAAGATGGTGAAAGAGAAAAGAAAGAAAGTGGCATGCTTTATTGATGAGTTAAAGAAAAGGAATGACCGATTTTGTAGGGGGAAGAAAGTGAGGAAAGAAAGAGAAAGAAATAAATAATTATCTTTAACATTTAATGCATAGAGGTTAAAAAGCTATCACCGTTTATTGTTCTCATGTGAAAATATTAGTAAAAATTATTTAGCCATCAGATGTAGGTGGGATGCATCCAACGGCTATGATCTATGGTTCAGATATTAACTTAACTACAAGAGTCCTACAAGAGTCTGTATTAGAGAATGTTATATGTATATGTGTGTGTGTGTGTGTGTATATATATATACACACACACACACACATATACATATACATACATATATTAATACAAGAAATATAACTAACCTGTACATATGCCTCCCAAACAGAATCACTATCAACCTTCACACATTATTTTTACATCATTCCATCCAAAGCTACTTATGTTCAACATATGAAAAATGACACCATATTGCTTCTTCCATTTTCTCATAATTGAGTCAATAGGTGGAGAAGCCCTTATATCACAATTTGGCAATATCTTTGACACTTCTTTTTCAATTTGTAAGATATTGCGAGGTTTAAATATACCATTATCTGTACGACCTCATTTAGCAACTATCACATCCAATATGGTCAAAATGCTTTTTCTTTAGCCTTAGTCCACAATCGCCTTATTCTTTTTTCTTATTATTTGTCTTAATGTTATGACTAGAATCTCTAAGATCTATTCCTAAAAATTACATTTAATTTTTATTAAGTCACAAGTAATAGATATGAAAATTATTGTAATGACAAGTTATCTAGGTAAGCATAAATAAAGTAAAACAATTTCATAACAACACAAACAATGATAAAATTGAATTTATATATGTAGAAATAAAGGAAGAAATGAAAATCCATAATGTAACATGAAATAAACTAAATGAAGCATAGGGTAATTGACTTAATAACCTAAAATATTAACGTGGAACTATCTAATCCTAAATTTTAACTCTAGCTTGTGTTTCCTTACCACTCATTAAACATTCTGTGTGCCAATTGACGCCTCTAAGATGTCCATTGATCAGAATGTTTATTTGGGGTTATGCCATCACCATCTTGTATTTCAATGGAAGGAACCTCAATTTCTTCATTCTGTAATTGGTCTATTGACATATCTCTCCTAAATTAGATTGTGTAGTAGGCAACATGCAATAATTACGTGACATTGTGTTTTTATTGGATAGAAAGATGGATCTCGTCGAATAGTCCATTTGTATCTTAAGCAAGCCGAAACATCGCTCTATCACATTCCTTACTAATGAATATTTCATATTGATAAACTCCTTATTTTGAGGCATACAACAATCTCTTTACTTTGATAAGTGATACCTTGTTCCTTTATATAGTGCAAGGAGCCCCTCAACATTTTTGTACTTGGTGTCAACAAGGTAAAAATGACCTATTAAATAAAAAATTGGTAAACAAATTAGGTTAAATTTATTATGATACTTAGCCTGTTAAAATATATTGATTCTCAAATTTGCTATGAAATCTTACCAGTTGGTACTTCCAATCCAGTCGGCTTACTTAAGGCATTACGAAATACTCTAAGGTCTGATGTTAAACCCTCCCATCAAGGCATGACAAAAAATTAACTCTATATCCTGTGAACAACTCCTAAAACATTAGTAACAATCACAATTTCCTTTTTTCTTCTATGATATCTCAGCTTATCTTTGTTAAGCACACAAACCTTAATATAAGTTCCATCTAATGCCCCCAAGCAATTCTGTAATATGAGAAATTTATTAGATATGTTATGCTATAGAAAAATAATATTAATAATTGTAACTCTTACACATGAATATACTTACCTGGAACCATTTCCATCTCCCATCAATGTAATTTTTAGCACTACAATAATTTTTTGCATATTTGTCGCTTTGCAATTTTTTAATTTGGTAGTTTTTTAAAAACCTAAGAAATATAACATTGGTTTGGAAGTCAAAGTTACCTAGTCATCTTATTTGTCACTTTTTGTCTTTATTCAAATAATGCCAACACACACACACACATATATATATATATATATATTTAAAAAGATATTAAAAAGATATCTTACTTGTCACACTTTTATTGGTTTATAAAATTTTGAACATACATATGCTTTACACATTATGAAACCTAATTGCCCTGAACCTAAAATCACTCAACCCAAAAATCATTTTCTTTTTCCTTAAGTGTTAACCCTTTCATTGTCGCCGCTTTGCTCCACGATGCCTCCATCCTTTAACGGTGCACCACCAGTCAACACCTCTACCACCATTATTGTTAGTTCCCTCTTTTTTTCCCCTTTTTGTTTATTTTTAGTTCTTTTAATTTGGTTATAAATAGTGGTTGGAGTGTTGCTTGGTCGAAGAGGAGGCAACTCTTCTTGTTTCTCTGCTCCAGAGGTTAAGATTGTGAATCTTGAGTTTTTGATTGAAATCCTGCAATTCTAACTAATTGATGATCTACTGTTTTGGAAAGACCATAACGTTCAGATTCGAGTCACCAAGATTCCAACTATGGCTATTGAGCACCTTCAAGATCGAAGAAAGAAGTGAGTTATTTTTCTTCCTCTTATTAGTTTAATCTTTTTTTGTATTTTCTTCTTTACATATTTCAATGAGTAGAAAACTAAATATACTTTCTAGAAATTGTGTGTTCCCAATGTTGTTCCAAATTGCCCTCCGCTATGATGCTTTTGTAGCTTTTGTTGCGTTGTAAAAATCTAACTTGTCGATTAGCAAAGCTCTTTATTTCTTGTAATTATGTATTAAAATAATAATAATAATAATAAATATTATATAACAATTGAATTAAAAAAATTAAAAATTGAAAAGAAGATGAATTTGGTGATGTGTAGTAGTGGAAGGAAGGATCGGGTCTTTGGTCAAATTTGGACATAAGTATTGTGGCTGGGTTGATGAAGGTCAGATATATCATGGTGGCCACAACTAGCATCACCATTTTTTTTCATTCCGGTTTGTTGTTGGAAACAAATTGATATTCTACTTGTTTGTTTGTTTTCTACAACAAATTTGTGAGTGGAGACATATGGCAATCAACATTCAAATAGCTTCAACAAGTGTAATAGTGTAAAGGCAGTAGAAAGACAGGTGTGCAAACCATGTGTTTGTTAAAATGTCTAATTAAATCCTTCCCAACAAAATTTTTATCAATTTTTTTAATTTTTTAATTATATTAGTTGCATCTAATTTTTATCAATTATTAGCTTTATATTAATTTTATAATATGACATAAAACTTAAATCTATAATTTATATTTACAAACAAAGACAAATCCACTTGACAACTTAGCATCAATAATGACATTTTGAAAAATGTGTTACCACAAGCTGGTTAATAGAATATAAACTTTCCCCTATTGCACAGGCCCTGCCCATATATAAATAATTGACAAAGTTGCAAAAGAGAATTTCGTTTAATATCTGTATTTTGTAAGTTAATTAAGTGCACTAATAGATCCATCCAATAACATAAATATTAACTTTTTCCATTTTTGATAATTATATATGATTTTTTTCTTAATATGTTATGCTAGTTGCTAGATATCTAAATGCCGAGAGGAAAAACAAAATATAAGATACACATTGGTACTCGTATAATGGGTTTGCTATTGATGTAATTATTTGTTTCCCATTTCTTTTGTGTTATGTTTATTTTATATTCTTTTTCTTATTTAACAAATTTATGTTTTCATATTTGCAGGATGGGAAAGCTTTACCTGATGGACATGTTGTTATTTCACGTGATAGGCTTTTTCCATCTTTATTTCGAGAAGGTAACCAGTTTACTGTAAATATGGTTGAATTGTACACAAATTGCTTCTGTTGCAATTTTTTTATTTAATTTTCTTGCATCTGATTCATTCCTTTACTTTTTTTGACAAAAAACTTATCATTTCTTTATGGATGGATGAAGCTTTAAATAAATTTAAAAATAGAAATAAAACCTTTTGTAATGGTTTTGCTTAGTGCTAATTAACATTTTGTCAAAATGACTCTTTTCCTTATGGAATATGTAATATCTAAGTAAATCTCATTATTCCTTTGAAAAATTGTTGGATTTTGTGGTTAATTTTCCTTGCTAAATTAGCATGTAAACTGAAACACCCAAATCTTTTTCTCAATTATAAGAAGGGCTTATCATGAATTCAAGATCTTATGGTTAGAGGTTAGTTCCCTTGATGTTATATTTGTATGTCCATGTTTAACAGAAATAAATTTAATTAATTCAATTCAATTCAACTCATCTAAGTTAAGTAAAACTAAATAAATTGAATTAATTCATTTTAAATTAGTTTTATGTTAGTTATTTAAATTCAACACATTAATTACTTCTTTTTAATTATCCTTAATGTAATGTTAGAAAGCTTCTTCGAAAACTGACCATATATGAACTGAGTACTAGTTTACTTAATTACTTCTTTTTAATGTTTTTTAGTTTTACTATTTAGATTTTTATTTTGTTTAATCAATATGTAGTTTCATGTGATCATTACATATTTATTTATTCATTAATTATTTTTCCTTGTGATGATGGGAGATGTAGGCTTGATGTTTATATTCATGACTATTTGTTAAAAAAAAAAAGAAAGAAAAAGTTGCACACTTTTGCAAAAGCTTTCATGAATAAAGGGAAGTTTACCACTAATCCAATAGATAATGTTTCTTTTAGTTCTAACTATATAAGATTATAATTTAATTCTTTGCTTTCTGTAACTTATTACCTGTTATCTATTTAAGAATTTACTTGTCAAATAAATATTTAAAAAATGTTAAGTTTCAATAGTCCACAATTGTATTGTGCTCATTTTTTATGTCATTTAATAATTGGTTATTGAACGATATTCTTTTGACTTAGTAAATAAATACTTTATGAATTCTTTAATAAATTTTTTTACTGTTTTAGTGCATTTTAAAAGAAATTTGATCTATAAATATAGTGAATTCTAACATTTTGTAAATAGTTAATTTGCTATTGTTTCAGACAATATATATATATTTTAAATTTATTGAAAATCATATTTGGCGGCTCAAAGCCATCAAATATGTTTTTTTTTATTTTTTTAAATTAACAATACTTGGTGGCCAAAAACCGCTAATTATAGTAAGTTACATATTTGGTTATTTGACTGACCGCTAAATGGATCATATTTGACGGTGCTATTGGTGACGCTTTCAAGACCGTCAAATATATACTTAGATGGCGGCCTAAAACTGTCAAATATGAGAATTTTTCTTGTAGTGTAGGCACTGGTTCTCCCACCCCTAATAAGCAATTCTCTAATTGTAACACTACATCTATCATTGAGTTGCAGTTTTATTAGATATGTTATAAAACTATTACCAAGTGTGTAGTTTTTTTACATGATAAGTAGGAGTATGTAAGAGCAAACACATTTACTCTTCCACAGTAACTATTCCATCTTTCTTGAATCTTCCAATGGTTCAAATTATCACATAATAAAGCAAATCTACATCTATCTATTTTTAGTTGACCAATACTTTCATTGTCATTGCTTATTATGTTATCAACATAAAGTGATTGAGTTTCATGGTTAAAAATGTGCAATTATGAAGCATTTTGCTTTCATGGTGTCTTTGGATCATCTCCGTTATAGACGATAATCATGGATATGGACATCAATTTGAAGTGTCACATTGTCAACGACATGTAAAATTGAGCCTTTCTTCGATCTATATCTAAGAAATAAGACAGTAATGATAAATAAAACTAAAAAAGTTAAATAATATATTCTAAGTATGAATATAACAAAGCCAAAAAGTCACCAAAATTTAAAAGCATTATGACGTATAAAAGAAAGCTAAGAAAACCACATGACAGTAGGGATGTCAAAATTACCAGTGTGGGGCCAAGTACCCGGATCCCCAGCCCGATCTTGCCAGAAAATTGTCCAGATTTCCAAGGAGTTTGGCCGGGGACGGGGAGAGGAATCTCGGGGTCAGGGGCTGGGCTCCCCGGCCCGGAATAAATGTAAATATGCATTTTATTTAATTTATGTAAAGTCCAACCCATTTCTAATTCAAATAATATACCATTACCAGCTCAAACTAATAATATACCATTAACAGCTCAAACTATTAGAGCTCAGCCCAACTTAACCCATTCAAATATCAAATTTTTATTTATTACAATAATTTTATAATAAATAAAAATTATTAAAAAATCTAGCCTTTGAAATTGAACCGGAAAACACAAGTTACGCAACCCATCACAGCCTTCTTCATCTTCACCGTTTCAGCCTTCAGTCCTTCACTGCTTTCACCTAACTTGCTACATGGTGACATAGCTGCCTAGGTTCCTAACTTGCACTGCCTCCCCTAACCCGCACTGTTTTGCCTGATCTGCACTGCTTCTCCAAACCTGCCCTGTTTCGCCAGATCTGCATTACTTTGCCTCCACGGTGACAGCTTTGCCTGACCTGCACAGCTACAGTTGGTTCGCGTCCTCTGCTACACAGCTTCAACTAGGGAGCTACTGAGTCACTGACCTTGCATGTCATCAAGGAGCTCTCAAGGGTAAGAATACGATTTAGTTACATCCATATTGTTTTTTAAGTTTTAAAATTTTAAATCGTGACAATTGCTAAACCCTTCTTATTCTGATATATTTGTCTATAATCAAATATCTTTGCCTATTTAATCAGTTTTAAATAGATATAATGGTGATGATGTTTAAGCTAAATTAAAATACATGTTCAATCTAACACAATGCAGAGCAATTATGGCTTCCTGTTTGGCTAGGATATATTTATAATGTATATCACATGTGAAAGGAGAAGAGATGCCATTTAAATCTCTGTACAAATTTTCCAATCGCAAATTAAATCAAGATCACATCATTATTCCATATTCGGTTAAGAGCCAAAGCTTGCATCTCATGCAAAGTTGGTAAAATGGTCACCTTTTCTTCACCTCCACAACTCATATTTTCTCTCCAACCAGCATGTGGGCTATCTTGTATTGCATTCATCCTTGATTGAGATATCCAAGCTTCTTCGTTTATCAACATTTCCTTATACTACTATTTGCTGCAATAGAAAGTGTTTTAGAAATGAGAAGTTAGCCAATTTGGTTGTCATGATGATCATTTAGCTATAGATTGCCCGAGGCGCTATAGAGTAATAGAGGCAACCCAACATATTGATGTTGAAATCTTTGGCTTCGTAGGAAAGGGGATGTTAGCCTAGAAAAGAACTTAAAAAGAAATAAAATAGAAAACAAGAAAACAAAAGATTATGATGAGATTTATTGTATTGTATATTGCTAGAGAATGGTGATGTTCTCAGTCATTAGGTTATGACTACTACTTTACTTTACTACTAGTACTATGTACTGGTGCGAGAGAAACATGTACCTAAAAGTTATTATAGTTTAGTATTTGTACTGTCCTGAGTTTTCTTAATCTTATGAGATTGTAATCTTTACGCAAAAACAGAAAAAAAATTTGTGTGCAAGAGACACATTGGAATGCTAAGAAAATAATGGCACATGCACATCTTTTTTAGCCTTTAAGGTGAATGAATAATATCATAATTAGTTTTAGATCAAACAAGTATTAATGGAGAATAATGTTAATATATATATATATATATATATATATATATATATATATATTTCAAAGTGTCCCATCATGAATATATTGTCAAGAAACTATTTAATAATTGGATTAACGATTTTGAAGGTGATAAGAAGAACTTTTTTTACCAATGCTCATTGGATAGATGTTGAATTGACTTGATTTGAATTGAGTACTATGCATGGATTTGGTCGTTAACGAAGTTTGAGTTTTGGGCGTATAATAGAACAACTTTTGATTAAGTTGAAATTGAAATCATATAATAAGTTCATTACTGTACCGTTCTTGAAACATAAAACAAAACAAGGGTGGAGATGAAATAACAAAACCATGTCATTGTGATTCCTACACTTTCAGCCATAATTTTACTAAATTAAATTAAATTTCCGAAAAAGAATGATTCATCTAATTAGGAGTTAGAAGCGATAGAAAACATTATCCTAGAATAGTACTAAATAATTTTATCTTACTCTCATATAGTTTATAGTTTACATAGTTGAATACTAAAGATCCATAGATTGACAAGTATTGGGATATTAAATATAAAAAACCAAAATTAAAAAGATTATCTTGGGATAGGGTTATAATATCTAGATTTCAAAGTTAGTTAAATTTACAAAATTTGTCTTTAATTTAAGTTTTTTTTTTTGGTAATTATATCTAAACATTTGGCCTCTTTTTAGACCACAAAAGTATAACAATCAAAATAGTTTTAATCAACAAAGATTTTTTCCTTTTTAGTCATTGATAGTGTTATTATGTTAATAACCAACAAATTGTTGGTTATTGACAACAATTTATTTTAATCAATTTATTTTAATAAATTGTTGATTAAAACTATTGATAGTTTTAATCATTATTGTTATTATTTATTTTGCTCAGACACTTACAATAAATTGTTGTCGACTGAAAACTAATGTATTAGTGTGATAATTTGGAACTATAGGTAGCCATAAATTGTTGTCGACTGAAAACTAATATATTTGTGTTTACGTTTAATCCTAACCTTAATAAACTTTTTTAAAATCTTTTCTTGATCAAGTTTTTATTGTATCGATATTATTTTTCGCTAGTATATTTCATTCGGATGACGCTTGTATCGACCTTTGTGAAATCTATGTTTTAGCTAAGCCAATTTCATGAATAAATGGGGTTTAATTTTGTATTTTTGTAGGTTATATACAAGTAATGTCTACATCTAGTGGAAATGATCAACTTACTTTTAATGATGATATGCCAATGGAAGAAAATGAAATGGAGCAAGATATTGAGGACAACATGGTTGATGTTTTGGTTGAGGATGGTTCTACAACAAATTCCCAAATAGGACGTGGGAAAATGCAGCCACCAGTTGATCGTAGCACTCGTGGGCGTGGACCACGAGGTGGTGTCACAAAGAGAAAGGAGGATCGTCCACCAATGAAACGATCTTAGGTCTGGGAACATTTTACAAAAGAAATTATTGAAGGCAGACATAAAGCTATTTGTAACCATTGCAAAGCTGCATTGGTTGGTCACCATACAGATGGAACCAAACACTTGGCAAGCCACTTAGAAAGTTGTAAAAGTCAAAAACAAGCAACAATTAAGCAACAATTCTTGAGATTTCAAAAGAAGCAAGATGGAAGTAATTGATTAGAAATGGTTGTTGAGACATTTGATAAAGAAGTTTGTGAGGAAAAGGTGGCCAAAATGATTGTACTACATGAACTCCCTCTTTCTTTTGTTGAGTAGAGGGTTTTAGGGAGTTAATGTATTATGCTCAACCTTAGTGTGTTCCCGTGAGTAGAAACACTTTAAGGAATGTGATCTTTAAAATATATGACATTGAGAAGGAAAAGACCATGAAGATAATGGATGCTTGTAAGAGTAGAATAGGAATAACAACTAATATGTGGATTGCGAGTAATAAAAAAAAAAAAGATACATGGTTGTGACAGCACATTTCATTGATGAGCATTGGAGGTTATAAAGTTACATCTTGAGGTAAATATATCATATATGAGACATGCTAATATCATAATTTAAAAGAACAAGACTTAATTTCTTAATTACTAACTAGTGTTTGACCTTTACTATTGAATATTTTTCATGTTAATATATGTTCCATCTCCACACACTGCTGAAGCACTCGCTGATGAGCTAGCTCCTTGTTTGATAGATTGGAATGTTGATTGTAAGTTGTCGTGTGTTACTCTTGACAATTGTTCTACTAATCATGCATTGATTCCTATACTGAAAGAAAAATTAGATGTTCATAACATGATTTCGAAAGGAAAATTATTTCACATGAGGTGCACATCACATATTTTGAATTTGATAGTAAGAGATGGGTTAGATGTGCTTGGAGATGCGATTGATAAAATTAGAAATAGTGTTGCCTTTTGGTCTGCTACACCTAAAAGAATTGAGAGATTTAAGAGTGAAGCACGACAAATGAAAGTTTCTTGTACAAGAAAATTGGCATTAGATTGTTGTAGTAGATGAAATTTAACTTATTTGATGTTGTCTACTGCAGTGGAATATAAAGATGTGTTTACTCGTTTGCATGTGCGTAAAAAAAGTTACAGATCTTTTACATATGCATTCAGAGTGAGAGTCGGCAAGGTTGACGTGTGACCATTTAAAGTATTTCTATAAGGTGACCCAAGTGCTTTCAGGTACAAGATATCTCACTTCCAACTTGTTTTTTGCTTTGATTTGTGACTTGAGATTGGCATTGACTAAATGGTGTGATTCTCCTTATTCTAAAATAAGAGAGATGGCATCACAAATGATAGAAAAATTTGAAAAGTACTGGGAGGTCATTCATGTTGTTTTGGTAGTGGCTTTTATCTTAGATCCAAGATATAAAATGCAATTGATCACATTTTTCTTTCCAAAAATTTATGGAGACAATGCTTCAAAGTATGTTGGAGATGTCAAAGACATTGTTTATGACTTAATATAGGAGTACAAACTTAAAGCTGTTACTGTAGGTATAAGTGAACAAGATGAGTCATTAGCAAGTGAGGTTCCTACAAGTGGTGGGTTGGAAGATATGACTTTTGAGTTCAACTTAAAGTATCAATCATACATTGGTTGTACTAGTAATACAATTACTAAGTCTGAGTTAGATTTGTATTTGAAGGAACAATGTTTGAAACACACTAGTGGCCATTTTGATATTTTGAGTTGGTGGAAGACAAATGTAGACAAATATCCTTTGTTGGCTGAAATTGCAAAAGAAATTTTGTCTATTCCAGTTTCTACTGTGGCTTCTGAGTCTGCATTTAGTACGAGTGGTAGACATTTAAGTACCCATCGTAGCAGACTACATTCAAAGACATTAGAAGCTTTTATGTACACTCAGAATTGGTTATGAGCTCAATCACGTGGTATTATATTCTCTTCAATGTTCAATTTATATTTTATGATCTATGCATATTTCTAATACCTTTTCTTTCCTTTTTGTTTTCCTAAGTATGATTCCCTTGTGTGAATTGGTAACGGCAGAAGAAATAGTGTATGATGAGGATGAAGAGCCATTAGAACCATCGACATCGTCAGCTTGTTCTTGAATTGATATGCTCAGGGTATACATGTCGGATTGTACTTTTTAGATGTTTAAAGTTTAGACTATATTTGCCTTCATTGAGTTGTGGTTTCTTTATATTTGAAACTTATGTTGGATGTAGTTTTTTTTATATATTTGAATTAAGTGTTTAAGTTGTAATTTTTTCCCTTCTGTTGTTGGATTACAGACTTGTAGTTTCTTTTGGAATTGGATGTTTGCGTTATGTGTTTAATGTTTATGTTAATTCTATTGCATGTTTATGTTATGAATTTATGTAATGAATTGTATTATGTGTTCATTTAATCAATTATGTAGTGAAATGTATTATGTTTAAGTAATGAATTTCGATTTAAGGAATTGTATTGTAGTTTGTAATGTAAAGTTGTTTTGTTGTTCACTTATTCTTGAATTTGAAATAATGAATTTCTAATTTTTCATGCATGGTCTTGTAAATAATATAATTTATTTTGTAAATAATATAATTTATTCTAGTAAGCAATTTATTATTTTGACAAAATATTATTCATAACCTAATTGGGAGAGAGTGGAACTCAATGCAAATTAAAATAAATAATAAATAATTGTTAAAAGAGCCTACGAACTAACTAAAAGAAAAAAAAATCCCATTGGAAGGTACAAAAAGTAAAGTAAACCAGGCAACTCAAACCTAGTACATGAGATAACCTAAGACAAGGCCAATGAACCACCAGGCTGTGCCACTGAACATAATTAACAATGAAGCAAATTTATATATAAAGTAGACAAATCACTTGGCAAAATAAACGAAGCAAACAAGGTGGTTCGAACCTGGTACCACATACATGTTCCAAGAGTACCACACCACTAGGCTACGCCTACCAAACCAATAAAGGTTGGCAAAAAAAAAATATAAGTATAGTTTTTTTTAAATTCAAAAACAGAATAAGAAAATCCAGGCCGAGGAATTAATGCACCCGAACCCGGAACAAAATTACCCGACCCATCCCCCGCCCTAAAATTTTGAGGGTATTTTCTGGAGCCAGGTAATTAAATGACATGCCGCGACCGGACCATGTAACAATAGCTAAATTATTTCTTTTTCACACTTTAATTCATAGTTTTGTTTCCAGATTTAATTTTTTTAAAAGCTTTTAATATAATATCTGATACCAATCTGTCGGAATTTAATTATTATATAAATACAAAGTTAGTTTCTGGCAATTTTTTAATATAAAGTAGCTTAATAATTATATATTAAAATTTATACATTCAAAACGGTTTTGCTTAAATAAATCCAATGAAATTTTAGCTAGTGTTGGTCAATGATGGGCAATTTGCTTACCAAATATATATATTGTCATTATAATACGATTTGATTCCCTTGGTAGCCATCTTGTTCAAAAAGCCCATTTTCACAATTTCCCACTTGGAATTGTATCAGTGTCATTAGGTGATGAAATTAATATTGATATCAAAGTCTTGCCTACTAATTATTAGTTTAATACTAATCTGCAAGCAACACAGCTCAATCTGCCACATGCGGCATTTCCAATGCTACATACACAACCAAAACAAAAATAAAATCAAACTTAATTTAAGGTAAACCAAAACAAGAACAAGTATACGCTACAACATCCCATCAAAACAATAACTTCAAAGCATTATTATTCTATTGTAACACAAAAACTAAATTGTTTCACATAATTGTTTCAATACTCTCAATTCACTTATAAATCACATCATTTCTACTACTATTTTGCATATAGAATCATTTTAGCTTACTCAAAGTATGTAATCAAAATACACATAAAGAAAAAAACAAAGAGATCAAAAAGAGATAGAAACAAACAAATAACAAACCAAAAAAAGAATCGCAATGATAAAACGACAAAAAGAAGAAGAACCACCGAAAGTTAGCATCAATATATATATATATATATATATATATATAAGAAGATTGAAACACGATGAACAAAACAAGCACAGCTTATTAGAAGCAAGACAAGATCAAAACCACCCCGATCAACAAACAGCGAAAAGAACAAGAAAAATAACAAAGAATAGAGTTATAATTCCACGATTTTCCTTGTAACAAAGACAAACTCAAATTGCAGATTATTAGAAAGTTCAATATACATGTCAATGCACTTGTATTGAATGCTTTATGGCTATTAAAAAATAAAAATCAAAAGTGTGCAAATCCGGTTTGATAATTTCGTTTCTCATGACAATATCTAAAGATATTGTAAGAAAGAAATAAAAAAAAAGAAAAGAAAAGTAAACTACGAACCTGATTTTCAGATTTCATCAATGAGGGAAAACAAGTAACTAATAAGAAAGCTGAGAGAGTGATACTTCCAACCACAAGAAGAAAGGAGCTGAGAGCTATTCGATTCTTCCAAACCCTGAATCTACAAGTTCAACGTCAAATTGTTAAATACATTGGAATAAAATAGGAAAAACTTACCTGAAATTAGGTTGAAGACCAAAAATTTAATGATTGAGTTCGCGATAGTCAGGTTTTATTAGAGATGTTGGTGGAATTTTTGCAGATGAAGCGGAGCCGGGCTAAACCGCTAAAGGATAAGACAAAAGTAGGTTTTCATCTCCGAGTAGAACCCAACGATTCAAAAAGCATCGACCACGCATTCGTTCATCTTGAGTTCAGTCTTCCTATGGTCTACTCAAAACAAGTATGAGTCTAGCTATCTTGATTCAAATTAAGGCTTTCAAGTGAAAGTCTGAAAAAGGGGAGGATGAAAAAGAAAGAGATTCGATCAAGTGTGATATTACTCAGGATCCACAGGCCACCATGGCACCACCTCCACCCGCAGCAGTTACATATACATCAGCAGATGTTGGTACCACTTATACCACAGCTCACACTGCAGTTGATTGAGAGAGAAACAGGAGAGCGTTGAGGAGAGAGATAATGCCAATAGTGGTTATGCAATGATAACACAGGGTCCCTCGCGTGATTATTTTTCTTGCCCTTATGAGCGTTTTACACCATCATTTATAATACTATCCTTCATTTAGTTTCAATCATATACGGGTAAAACCAAAAATTATGCAAACTCGCCCCTTTATGCAATGATGGTTTAGAAAGTTTATCAGTGTTTAACCACAAGAAGTTGAGAAGATTTGATTCTAAAATCTTTTATAACCTCCTATGGTGAAAAAATATATATCACTCATGTTGAGGATGAGTATCTTTACACTAGCCACATGGGAAAGCATTTACAATGATAGGAAATTGCAATAAAGAATAAATCTCAAGATTAAATTTCATCACGATATGTTTCACCTCTATGAGTTCGAGGCATTATGACCGTCATTTCCTAAGGGCAATAATACCAATGAAGAATTTCATTGTAACCCTGTATGCATCGAAACTTGTGAGAGAATATCAAAAAAGAACTCGTGCATAAAAACGGTCGTGTGGGGACCAAAATTATGATGAATAATGGAGAAAGAGGAGTTTAGATAGAGTGATATTGTGTTTGGCTAGTAAGATTAAAGTGAGAAAGTTTGACTCAATTTGGTGTCAATTGTGGGCGCTATGTTCATCCTCCCTTTTGTGATTCTCCCTTGTGCTATTTATAGGCACAAGGTGATAAAATTTAACTAAGAGATAATTCTAACAATTAAAAGATAATTACAATTATCATAAAAGATAATGAGAGATAATTATAATGAATAATATTATCCATAATGTTGATAAGATAAGATAAAAATATAATAAAAATAATTCAAATATTTGCATAAAGCACTACAAGAAAAATTCTCATACTTAGACGGTCTTAAGCCGCCACCTAAGTATATATTTGACGGTCTTGAAAGCGTTATCAATGGCACCGCCAAATATGATCCATTTGACGGTCGGTCAAACGGCCAAATATGTACTTACTATAATTGGCGGTTTTTGGCTATGAACCGCCAAATATGATTTTCAATAAATTTAAAATATATATATTGTTTGAAAAAATAGCAAATTTAAAATATAAGTGGCATTTGGATACTTTCTAAGCACAGTGGTGGTGGATGTGGTGAACAAGGTCAGTAGAGATAAGAGGGGCATAAGAGGAAAGCATGAAATGGATCCTTGGGTAGCGAACCAGATTGGTCTGGAACTCAGTAACATCCACATTCAGGGCGCCATCAAACCTCAAAGAGGCAATGAGGGATGAAATCACCTAAAACACATAAGTCAAAACACCATAAATAACAATCATTTAATACATGCAGATAAAAAAAGACAAGAAATAAAAGGCAATTTTACCTGAGAGACAAGCCTGTTGAGATTGGTGTATGTGGGGCGCTCAATGTCAAGAGATCACCTACAGATATCATAGTTAGCTTCATTGTCCAGAAGCACAACAACATCAGTATGCTCAAGTAAGGAATGATTTGAAAGGACGTTGTTGTAAGGATCCACAACAGATGTGGAAACTTGTGGAGAGGGATATACAGTGAAACCAAGTTTCGATTTCTTTCCATAGTCAACAGAGAGTCGTTCCAAGAGAAGTGACCCAAGTCCAGAACCTATACCACCTCCAACAGCATTGAACACCAAGAAGCCTTGAAGGCCAGTGCAGTTATCAGCAAGTTTTCGGATCCGATCTAAGCATAGATATCCGATCTAAGCACAGATCAACAATCTCCTTCCCAACTAGAATATCACAAAAACAATATCAGTAATTGCACTTTACAACAGAAAATAGGAAATAAAATCAG
This sequence comes from Boswellia sacra, assembly GCA_013180625.2. Taxonomy (NCBI): domain Eukaryota; kingdom Viridiplantae; phylum Streptophyta; class Magnoliopsida; order Sapindales; family Burseraceae; genus Boswellia; species Boswellia sacra. The sequence continues at coordinate 1,214,138 of SNVD02015884.1, read as the reverse complement.
AAGAGAAAGGTTTTGGTAATTAGTTGTATAGTGACCACAAGCAAAATTGTTGGCAGCATCTTCCTTGCAACTAATGAGTTGCTCAGGAGGGAAGAGTTGCCAGTAAGTTCCAGTCCTCACTTCATCAATAATAATGGGCTCAAGATCAACAAACACAATAAGAGGGACGTGCTTTCCAACACCAGTTTCACTGAAAAAGGTGTTGAACGCATCATCTCTTCCGTCGATCATCTTATCACTCGACATCTGGCCATCAGGCTGAGACACACTGACGAATTCCATTTGAACAACACATTTCAAGATAACTATATAATCCAGCTCATCTTATAAACTACTGATTCAAATACTAAATGAACACAGAATTCAATCCTTGAATGATGAACACAGGATTTATTCATTATATAAACAGATCAAAAAAAACATTAAAAAAATGCTATAAAATGCGAGTACATAATTATTCAAACACTAACTTCATCAACCGCAGATCTGACATTGTTCAAACAAAATCACAAACTAATTATAATAATTCATCATTTAATCTTACATTTCGTACGAAAGCCTAGATCTACCAAGACTCTAGCAAGACAATTAAACAGAAATAAGGTACTGATCAACCAACAACGATTAGTTCTCTAAAAAATTCAAACGGAGATCTGAGATGGATCGACTACGAAACGCAGCATTTAAACCTAAAACATTAAAAACAAATACGATTGCGAACAATGAAAATGAAACATAGAGAAATGAAGTAGTTACCTGAATGTTGTGCTCAAGGCGGTAAAGTTCCCAGCAGGCATTTCCGACCTGGATACCAGGCTGACCGATGTGAACGTTGATGCACTCTCTCATTTTCGAAAAAGCAAGCAAAAGAAAATTTTGAAATTGATATATTCAAAATTAACTCTGCATAAGCGGCGTTTATTAAGACACCTTCGAATCTGATGCGAGTGAGGTTTCAGCTTTGTGGTCTTTTATAGGCGCAAGTCGTGGGCAAAAATTGTCCGCTTCTGATGGTTTTAGCAGGGTTAATTTAACCGAAGGCTCTGCTAGGTTGGCTTCTAATGTTGACTACTAGGGCACGTTTGGGAGTCCGGACTGGACTGGACTGGACTGAGATTGGGATTTGGATTGTGATTGGACTAGATTAGACTGGATTAGATATAGTACTATGTTTTGTTTGGTGTAGTATGAGACTGGACTATATTAGTATATTATAAACTTTTAAAACATCTATTTTTAAATATAAACTAATTTAATTTTATTCAAGTTTAATTTATTATTACATCATATTTATAGTTAATTAAATATTTAAATATATTTAAAGAGTATATTTATTTAAAAATTATTAAATATCACTATTTTATGAAAAAGTAAGATTTTTAATATTATTTAATATGAATTTAATAATATTATATTTTTGTTTATTATTTATTATATTTAAACTATAATATTATGAATTATAATAAAAATAAAAATTTGTAATATAAAGGAAAATAAAATATTTATAATAAAAATATTTTTATCACATCATAATTAAATATTTAACTATAGTTAAAATTATATTTATTTAAAAATTATTAAATATTACTCTTTTATGTAAAAGTAGGTATTTTTAATGTCATTTATTATGAATTTAATAACATTTTATTTTTATTTATTATTATATTTCATTTTAATTATAATTTTATGAATTATTATAAAAATAAAAATTGTATTATAATGGAAAATAAAATATTTATAAAAAAATTTTATAACATCATTATTAAATATTTAAATATTGTTAGAAATTATTTTTATTTAAAAAATCATTAAATATTACTATTTTATGAAAAAGTAAGTATTTTAAATATTATTTAATAATATTTTATTTTTATTTATTATTATATTATATTTTTATTATAATATTTATCAATTATAATAAAAAAATTTATAATATTATGGAAAATAAAATATTTATAATAAAAAGTTTATTTATTAAATCACAATTAAATATTTAAATATAGCTAAAAATTTTATTTATCAAAAAGTTGTTAAATATTACTCTTTTATTAAGAATTAATCATTTTTAATATTATTTAAAATAATATTAATAATTTTTATTTTTATTTATTATTATATTATATTTTAATTATAATATTATAAATTAAATAAAAATAAAAAAATTTATAAAAGCTTGGGACTATTGAGTCCCATGGTTCCACATGGGACTAGTTATCCCATGAGATTGATACTATTGGGACTAACAATAGTCCAATCCTAATCTCATCTCAAGAATCCAAACAAAGGATTGGACTATTAATCTCAAAACATAGTCCAATCCAGGCTTTGTCCCCCTTTCCAAACGCGCCCCTATTGGCCAGGTCAGTGATTTGAGCTACTATGAAACCGATTTGAAAAAACGGGGAAGGGGGAAAATATAAAGATTTTTTTCTAATGTACATGCGTCACTTATTTTAAAAGTGATAAATGAAGTTATTGAAAATGACAAAGAATATAAAAAGTAAGATTTATGAGATTATATTTCTCACTTACTTAAAAAATCGTCAAATAAAAAATTTCGTAAAGTGATAAATATTTAAAAAATTCTTATAATGAAGATAAATATCTTAATAATTAATTAAGATAATTATATTTTAAACATAAAATATAATAATAAAACGATAAGATTTATTTAATAAAGACAATTATAAATAAATACAATTATCATAAAGATAATTATTTAAGATTTTGTAATTAAAATAAAAGAGATCAGAATAAGATAATGTTTATCAAATAGAAAATTTTTTAAAGATAAGATTTCATAAATAATATTTGATATTGGGCTAGCCTTAAATTAGGCTTAAAAAAGTTTTAGAATTGTGTCTTCACTATACCAAGTTACCTAAACTATCTTCTTTAGGTTAAAATCCCCTAAGTGGGTTTAGTTTGTAATATTTGAGTAACTGATTCTTACCATAATTTATTTACCTTCCAGACCACACCCACAAACAAGCCCCATAGCACGGTTTGAGTCCGCTTTCTTACTTATATGAACATGTTCATACTATCTCAGTTTTGAATTTATTCATGTGGGCCTTTCTGGATTTATTGATCAAAAATTGATCATTAATAACCCACCATTAAAAGTTATGTAGTTGCGTAGATCGTCGAACAATATCACTTTTATAATTTTTTATTGGTACTGCCAAAAGGTTTTTTTTTCAAATTTTAAAATATTTTCAATGTTTATAAATTTATAATAAAAATATTTCATGTATTTTTTAAAATATTTACAACAAATAATTTTAATATTATGGTTGATTAATATTATTGAGAGTTTTTATTTAAATTTTGTTAAATAATTTATTTTGAAAAAAATTTATATAAACTAAAAGAAATAGGTAAAATAAAAACTAAATATCCTAGTTAGCACTTTTTTTAAAAAAAGAAATTGAGAAAGACTAAAAACAGAAATCTTATTAGGACATCTAAATCTTAATAACACAGGGATTTGTATGAATATGTTTGTATGAGTAGTTTATAAATGTAGTATTACTCTATATCTAATAAACGAAATTCCTATAGGATTGGCTCACATTTTGAACATGATAAAAAGTTGAAGAGTTTCACAATAAGAAGTGTGAAGAGTTAGGAACAGAAGGATAGCATCCTCAGCCCAAAATGGGAAAGCAATAGTCAATTCACAAACTTGGAAACATGATATCATGGGTGCATACTGGGCGCTAGCTTTGAAAAAATTTTTGCTTTTATTGATAGAAATATACATATGTTATGTGCATTCGGGACATTTCAGTTCACACCTCTTCACCCACCTTCATCACCAGTGCTCATACTATTACACCACACTGACCCATTTGGGTCCTAGAGGCGGACCTACATAGTAATCCAAGGGCGTCCGAGCCCCTTCTAAATCTATAAAATTTTAGAGTTACTTAAATTCCCTTTATTTGAAAATAAACATAATTTCAAAGTTTTACTATCATTTTTTTGCCTAAATGCTAAACCACTTATCTCTTAGGCTTAGACTACTGCATGCAGCTACACATACAATATGTAAATTTATGTTATATTTTAGTTAATTTCTATTATTATATTCATAAATAGAATTTTAGACATTTTTAGTTCTTATCTATTTTGTTTGACAAACATTATGTGGTTTCTTTTAATATTTTCTATGTTTTGCCAAAAAAAAAACAATTGTCATTAGATAGGTGCAAATTTGAAGAACTTTGCTGAAAAGTACTGACTAACTCTTTTAATAATATATTATGATATTTAAACAACTATACCATGTCTTTCTTTTGTTATTGATTTATCTATATTAATTAAGGTAAACAAACAGTAAATATAGAAAATTATGTTTGAGAAATTTTTTTAAAGGGTAAGATTCATTTTGTCTCTATCTTTAAGGGTATTTTTTTATTATTTTTTAAAAAATTCTCATATCATCAAAATCTATCATATAAATTATAAATATTAAAGTATGTATGGTGCCCCTCCTCCGATAAATTTGTGAATCCGCCACCCTGGGGTCCTACTCTACATTTAATGCCCAAACTGCCTCTTTTCAATCATTTAAATTTTAACCTAAACTTCTTTTACTATTATCGAATTAATTCGTATTAGTATAAGAAAGATATTCATTATTTACTTCCTTATCTCTTCAACTGGTGTTATTTGTACAAATTTTATATACAATTGATATAATATGACTATTTATTTGATACATTATTCATCCTTAATTATTATTTATTTATTAAATTACATTTTTTTATTTAATTCTTCTAATCATTCTCTAATACAACAGTAGTTTCATGAGAGTTGTATCTACCGTTTATAAGTTTAATATTATTTTTATCTTTTATAGATTTAATAATACGTGTTATCTCATCAAATATGATCTTATACTAACTATGTTGCTGCTAATTCATTATTGGTTAGGCTATGGGATTTAATTTCTTAAATTAGATTTTTACATTATTATAAATTTATAATGCATAATTTTTAGGAAGCTGTTGAATTAATAGTAATTCAAGCACTATCTTTTAACTTTTCTATCATAACCGCTCGATTGTAACAAGTGAACAATCAGGAAATAGTGTAAAAACTTGTATAAAAAATTAAAGTAACTATAATTTGACTCATTAGATAGGATTATAAAACTGAAAACTAAGAATTGTACTTAATTAGAATTATAGGAGAAAATGATTGATTAATTTGGGTCAAGGGATCTTTGAATAATATTTAAACTCAAATTTTAATGACGGCTGGCAACACACCATAGTACAACATGAGATTTAAATTGCATATATATATATATATATATATATATATATATATAATGTAACAGTTGAGTATATGCAATATCACACTTCCAATATGGCATGTTAAACATGCATGAAATGGTGCGTATAAACTTTAGAAATATGACAAGTATGATGTTTCATATCACAAGTGTTATGTTTCCCATCCCATATAAATTAATCCTTTCCACAATTTGGTAAATTATTTATGAATTTGATAAGCATGATATAATTCATTCACATCGCACACACTTTGTTTTGTAATCTTAACCTCTCCATGCGAGCAATTTCTCTTACAACTTAATGATAGAAATTATGGATATACAAAAGACCTTATAGTTAGTTGTATGATATATTCTAGAAGATAGTTAGAATTAATCAAAATCTACCATAAGGTCCCCCAATTATGCAAATGGAATTCTGTATGCTAGAAAATAAAGGTAGTATTCAATTAAAATAATCCTTTATTTTTTAGCTCCATAATCATTAAAAGTTAAGAACTCAAAATCTTTAAAATCACCCGATTAAGATACACATACACACACATATATTTCACATGTTTTTTCGCTACCAAACTATAGAACATAGACTTTTCATCCCTAATTTAAAAATTTAAGCTAGAGATTTATAGGTTTATGCCTTGATTAATGGGGGTTTGTGATAATAAATTTCATGTAAGTTTTGAGTAGAGACCATAGCGTTAACGAACAACGAAGCAAGCAAAGGTTCAGTGCGATTGTTCCCTGAAGGGGGAAGGGCAGGCTAGTGTCCAAAACTTAAAAACGAAAGGGACAAGTCAAGCGGTTTTGGAGACCCCATAGATTGTCCTCTTCGGTCAAACCCTAGTCAAACTGATTCTGCACTCGTACAATTCCTCATGTCCGAGCCGGCAGGTAGAAATAATAATAAAGAAAAAGTGTAAAAGGTTGATGACGTGGCAACCAGGCTTTAAATGTCTCTCCTCAAAAGACGAAATTGACACCCCTACTCCTCTCAAAAGACAAACCTGTCCTATTCCCATAAACTTCCAAATTTGGGCCTACTTTTGCTATTAACAGAAGCTTAGGGATATTCTTTCAAATAAACTTATAATATTCCTCCATCGCACGGTAAACCGGAGGTAGCATGAGATTGTGAGACTCACCCAAATCATTAGTGTGTTCTTAGAATCTTAGTCATGTTATTTAGTCTTTTAATGAAGATTTTCTCTTCTTGTCCTCTAATTACCATAACATATTGTAAGTACTATTATAAAAGCACCAAAAAGATAATTATTAAACTTTCCCATGAAACTAATCCTCATCACTCACCTCATAGATTAATAAGTTCGAAGTGTTTCACTGTCCCATGCAAATTTAAATCCAAAAAATTTGAGTTTATAAACCATCCTAAATTATTTCTTTTGCAATAATTAAGTTGAAAAAAAAAGGGTGTTAGATTAAATGCATTAAATATAAAAGGGAAGTGATTGTGAATGTGATGAATGGAGAGTGAACCACGTGTGTGGCAGTGGCAGTCATGTTCATAGACTCTGTATATTGCACTCAACACCCTATATTTTCCTATCTCAAATCTACCTTCCCTTGAAAAAGAGCCTAATCTCTCTCTCTCTGTAAAATTTTTTGGGGGTTGTAGATATGTCAGTTTGAATGGATTTGCTTGGCCTTTTCTTATAATGATGCCCTTTCTCTCTCTGTGTGTCTCTCTCTTATAGTGTTTTTTTTTTTCCCACACAAAGTGAAGAGCGGTGTGGTTTAAATGAGTGGTTCTGGATTTGAAACTTTCAACTTTATTAAGACTTCAAGAGGAGTGCAGCTAGCAAATCAAAACTAAAGCTCAAAAAGATTGTAAAGTTTAAAGAAATGAAGTGGAAAAAGATAAGAGAAAGATGATGATGAAACCAGGCTGCTGTTGCCGCAGCTATAGCTAGCTCTTCACTTTTACTTCACTTCCTTTCCTTTCCCTCACTTCACTTCACATCTTCATCTGAAGATGTACACATGAAACAACATGACCTCTTGTATGTTTTTTAGTGCACTGAAGTTCTGTTTGAGCCATAACTCATTCATTAATAGCCTTTGCCTAAATTAGCAAAAATTAGAGAGATTTGACTAGTTTGAACACTCCATATCAAATCAAAGTCTCCCAAAGGAGAGCACAACTCACACTTGTACTCATAAACAAGTACCCTTAGGGCCGATTTTTCCCCCTCTTGCCTCCTCCTCTTTAAAAGCTATAGCTTTACTATCTCTGTGTCTAGCTTTGTGTGAGTGTATTTGTGTATGTTTATTAGGGTATTGCATGCATTTTGGTGATGGCTGATCAAGGCAGCAACACTGTGATGAGGGAATATAGGAAAGGGAACTGGACATTGACTGAGACTATGGTGTTGATTGAGGCAAAGCAGATGGATGATGAGAGGAGAATGAAGAGAAGTGGGGATAGTGAAGCAAGAAGCAAACCGGCAGAGCTGAGATGGAAGTGGGTTGAGGATTATTGTTGGAGAAAAGGGTGTCTGAGGAGCCAAAACCAATGCAATGACAAGTGGGATAATCTGATGAGAGATTACAAGAAAGTGAGAGACTATGAGAGGAAAGTAGCAGAGCAGGGAGATGGAAGTAGTGAAGGGGTGAGTATTACATCTTATTGGAAGATGGAGAAGAATGAGAGGAAAGAGAAGAATTTGCCTAGCAACATGTTGTTTCAGATATATGAGGCTTTGGTGGAGGTGGTGGAGAAGAAAGGAGGTCAAAGGGTGGTGAGTGGTGGGTCGGGTTCCAATCCCAACATAACCTCCTATATGGTGGAGAGACCCATTAGTATGGTTCAACCTTCACTGCCTCCTATGTTGCAACATCAAATTTCAGCTCCAGTTCCAGTTTTGCCACTACCACTACCACTACCACCTCCACCATCACAACCGCCAACAGCAACACAACCTCCTCCTCCTCCTCCTCCTCTCACTTATTCTCAGCCAGGTGTGCCCTCAGTAGGTACTCTATTTCTCTCTCTCTCTCTCTCTCTCTCTCTCTCTCTCTCTCTCTCTATTTCTTAAGGAAGCAAAAAGTTTTCTATTTATCAATTAGTCTGATGGTCACTTTTAGATATCATTGGATTCGGTCATTCTTTAATTTATGTACAGATATATGTTAATGGATTCCATCTTTGTCCCTCTCTGCAACATCCTCTCTAACTAGATTTCGCTATTCTTTTAGTCAAAATGCACCTATAATTGCACTGCTATATAATTCTCCTACTAGAATAAGTTCTGTTTCAGCCCTTTTCTTTCCTTCTTTTCTGTTCTCTGATTTCTGGGAAAAGGTGTGGTGTTGACTGATGATGATGATGATGATGATCTGATCACTATTAGTTGGTGGTTTTTTGTGTCATGATTTTCAGTTTTAGTATTAATTGATTGGTTTGGTTCCATATTTTTATGTTTTGGAGATCTGTGATAGCTCAGATTCTGATACAAGTGAGTATTCAGACTCACCTGCAAAGAGAAGGAGAAGAGGAGGAAATGGAGAGGGAACCAGTGGCGCCACTGCAAGTGCAAGCACCTCACATGAAGTCGGCACTGCCATCTCCAAAAGTGCGTCTATTATAGCAGAAGCACTTCAGGCCTGCGAAGAGAGAGAAGAGAGAAGGCACAAAGATCTTGTAAGTCTGCATGAAAGAAGACTCGAGATTGAGAAATCTAAGACTGAGATAAACAAACAAGGCATTGATGGCTTGGTTGATGCCATTAACAAGCTTGCTAATTCTATCCTTGCTTTGGCCTCCAACAAGAACCAGTCATCATCATCGTCAGCTCCAAACTGATCATTCTCTTAGTTACTGATCAAAACAATATATCTATTTTATATCTTTAGATATAGATAGAGAGAAAGAGAAAGAGAGCTGCCTAATTAATCCCATTTTATTGTACATAATTAAATTATTGATGATAATCCCACATGTGTTCCATCCATTTCATGTTGAACTCACTTTTGAGTTATTAATTATTCTAATTATATCTCAATGAAAAGCTTTACCGTCTGTTTCTTTATGAATCTAAATCCTGTTTTTTGTGTTACACATTTTTCAATGTAATTCATACTCAATCTCAACCACATATCTTTTTCAAAATTTAAAATAATTCAAAATCAATAATGTATTTCTAAATTCAATTGAAAACAAAAATATTGAATTAATAAAAGAACACACCCTTAATTTTCTCTAGCTCTTATATCATTTATATAAATATGCTTCTTAAACCCAAATTAGGGTTTGTGGCAATGATACCTAACTAACTACATATACATTCTATATAGAGTTGTGGAGAGGCTTATGTTTAACTTAAATCAACTATCATTAATATTTATAATTGTTGGTCAACAAGCCATATAACCATACTTCCTTTGTTGTGGGATCATATGTATATATAAGCCCCATCTTTTGTTAACTGAGAACTTGACTTGGTTTTCAACTAATAATGGACTTTCGAGCTAACTTGCAGGAATGGTTGTTTTCATCACTTAATCCAAGCCGCTCATTGTTCATAAATTAACGTGGCATCAATTCAATTGTGTCCCTAAAGGTCTTGGATCCCTTGCACTTTTTAAAGATCATTTTATCTCTCTTTGCATGGTAGTTAACAGACCCACTTGGTGCTCGAAAAACTTGATGGTTTTTGCCATATATCCGACCTTTATGTGAGTTGGATATATTGGAATAAAATAGAATAAGGAAAGATTCTGCAAACCAGTCAAGTGTTCTCATCACAAGTCTCTATTGCCACGCGCGCCCTTGCATTGGACTCAAGTTTTGAGGGTGTTACCTTTTGTTTTTAACAAAAGCTAGCTTTTAGTTTGTTAATCATAATACTTAATTAGGAATGTGGGGGTTGAGAAATGAGCTAGTTTTAACAATTGCTACACAAAGTGGAATATCGAACATAGGCAAGGAGGTCTTATTAGAGCCCGGAGGCATTTAGTTGGATAAGATCTTTAACTAATCATGTAGTAAATTATTTTTCTTCAAGACATTAAAGGTAGTAGCTGGTTAAGATATGAGATGGATTTTTTAGATCGACCTACAAGTCCCAGCACTAGAACAGAACCCAATCATTAAAAATATAATTGAATAGCTTAGTTTATTTCAAGGAAGTTAATACCATATTATGTAAGTATAAGCTATAATAATATAATATTATAGATGGCTTATCATATGATAGTAGATGGTTTTACACACACAACTATGGTAGCTGGTAACTCTAAAATTAGTATAAATATTGTTGTTTTTATTTTCGAGAGAATAGACCTTGTATCAGTGTATATAGTTATGTAACTTTTTAACCTCTCAAATGTCTTTTTCCGTGACCCGACATTATAAAATAAAAGGTAAAATTTTGAATACAAAGGTATATCACATTATTCATATGTGCGATAAAATTATATTATATTTTTTTTCTTAAAGCATCTTAGTAACAATAAACAAAAACGAATATATGCCTAATTTGATTTTACTTTATTTATAAATAAAGTGATATATTTGTTTCATCTGAAAATACTGTTTTATTCTAGATAAAGTGAGACCAGAGATTTTGAAATTTCATAATATCTTATAGATAAAGTTATAAGATATATATATATATATATATAATAAAATCGTATATACAATACTAATAAATTAGATAAATGATGAACTAATGGTGATTTGATTTTCTTTAATCACTAATTATCATAAAGTACACATGCAAAACTAGCTAATTTCCATGATTAATTGAAAGGGTAAAGATTAAGGTTAGGAAGGATTAGCAAATTGATGAGGCAGCAAATCATATTAAGTTACATACACGCCCGTGTGAGGGAAGTGGGGGGATACGGAGAGAGAGAGAGAGCTGTTGATCTTATCATTAAGAGGTAGAAATGAGAGAAACCGTAGCAGGTGGTGGCACTGAGCATTGAGCAGTACATCTCTGAGACTGGTCAAAGGCGACCGGTCAATGATCTCTGAACTTATAAGATGCCAATGCCACCATGGCCATGCATGGATGAGCATGACCACACTAGTATAGTACTAGTATTGAATTACGAAATTGCCATTTTGGTGCTATTATTGGTTTGGTGTCAGTCAGTCAGTAATTGTATAATTGTATGGTATTGCATTGTATTCTCTCTTCCCTCCCTCTCCTTGCGACCAAAGTCATGGTCTTTCCCACTCAGAATTGAGAGAGAGAGAGAGATGAGTTATTGGGTCATTTCATTATTGGCTAATTTGGTGGCCTGGCTGTAATTTTCTGACAAAAGTAGCTTATGTACAAAAGTTTGCCTTTTCCCTTTATACAGTGTACGACAGACTATTTAACACATATGGGTCCTCTTCTCACGTCCCCTTCACCTGTTACTTTGTCAACTATTCCTATATATTAGACTAGACTAGACAGTGCTAGAATTCTTCTCAATTATTAATCTCTACTTTTCTTCATCCCACTTCATCTGCTCATCGACTGGCATCATTTCTTTTCTAAATCTTACATTCCATTTCTTTTAACAGACAAATTAATGTTATCTTATTCAGAATTTCGGTAGATCCAATTAATTACATTATATTATTTGTGCCGCTCCAATTAGCGTTATCATGTTGTAAAAAGCTTGTGAAATATTCACTACTCTCTGTTTCACATTTTTACAGCTATCAAAACAATTACAGTGGGGTAGCCCCAACATTGTTTTCGGGGGCCTGGAATTTAAAAAAAAAAAAAAAGATTATGAATCAAACTAGAATATATTTTGACATCACCAAAAGAAAGTTTGAAAGTGTCCCGGGTAAACTTTATTGATATATTCATATTAGACAACATAAACTATACAAAATTAATCATTTTATATATTTAAATATATTATTTAACATCTTTTCTATTAAATATGAATGATTGTTTTCTTCGTTTTGAATCTTTGACAATAATCTAAATTTACTATTCATGATATTTACAGTTTTAGGAACAATAATTACTCAACTTCACTCAAAAAATTAATTTAAAACATATATTTATAGAGGGTGTCATATATACTTGTAGCATATTCAACTAATTGATTAGTTTTTCTAAATCTTAAAGTAGTCTCTTTATCATTTTTATTGATATTATATTATTTTTAAAGATTTAAGCGGGGCCAATTTTAACTTTTACTATGTAATTTTATATATTTAAAACTTCGCACACGTTTATTTTTTTTAATGAAAATTGTAGCAGGGGGGCGGGCCCTGCAGCCCGATCTAACCGCCCTTCTGGCTTCATCCGTTGTAAACAGAGGATTATTATTATTATTATTATTATTATTATTGTTATTGTTATTATTATTATTATTTTGTTTCACCAAGTCTGTGGAGTATATTTAGTTCAAAATTTATATCGGTAAGTTACCATATTAAGAAATCATTTGATTTAAAATCTTAAGTTTTTTTTTTAATTTCACTTTAATATTTGACCTTTTAACAATTATTAGTTATTACAGACTCCTAAAGATGTGGTATAACATTAAGCAATTGGTTGTACATCTATAAATTGACATTTTTGAAAATTGATTAAAGAAAAACGGTTAATTACAAATAATACTTTACTCATAAACTTTTTAGAACCAATTTCCCTCATCTCCCCAAAGTTTAGGTAATTCTCACATAAGATCATATGGTTTCAAAAATTCTATAAACCTCCCCTCTCTATTTAATGACATTAAAAATTATATTAAAAAATATAAAATTTCTAAATTGCTACAGTTGGCTATTAAAAAATATTCGAAATTATAAAATCCAAAATTAAAATCACAAAAATAAAAATAAAATCCAAAACTTTGTACTAATGTTTATCAACCACTACACCAAGAAGTCTTATAAAAATTACTATCACAGTAAATGATACCTAAACTTAAAATAACTTTTTTAATTAAAAACTTTTTAAAAATTAAAATCAATTATTAAAATCTTGAAATAATAAAAAAATTGTCGCATATGTACATATAAACAATTTTCTTATAAAGTTTAAGTCTTCAAGGTAATTTCTTTATTCTTCTACTTTTAATTTTTAAATTTTAAATATTATTTAGTAGTCAGCTAAAGACAATTTGGAAAAATACATATTTTAACAAAAATTTTTAATAGCTCTTAACGAAGAGGAGATATTTGTGGGATTTTCATAACTGTAAGATGTAATATGAGATTTCGATAAACTTCAAGGGAGGTGAGTGAAATTGACCCAACTTTTTGTACAAATTTAACTTAATGAACTATTGTGGAATCTATGATTGGATGAGTGGTTCAAAACTTTTGTCACAATAATAAAAGTTGATATGACAATCATACAAGAATGCTATATTAATTTGTATAAAGATTTTTTTTTAAGTGTACCACCACTTTTATTATTAGGGCCGTGAGAGAGATTCAACAAAGAATAATCTATACAATTTGATGTAAAAAAAATCATATTAGATGAGTGGTTATTAATCATTTATTAGAAAATTTCTCATTTATTATCACTTATTACCCAAGAAATGAAACTTTATTACATGTCAAATACATAGGGACCAGGGGGCGTGGGCTGCCCCCACTTTTTTATAGAATTTCTTTAATCCCCTTTCTTTTAAAAAACAAACATAATTTCAAAGTTTTAGTGTCATTTTTTTTGCTAAATGCCGAACCACTAGCCCCTTATTCTTAGACGATGGCATGCAGCTGCACATAAAATGATGTAAATTTATATTATATTTTAGTTAATTCTTATTAGTTTATTCATAAATAGAATTTTAAATATTTTTAGTTTTTATTTATTTAGTTTGACATAAATTATGTGGTTTGTTTTAATTTTTCTATGTTTTGAAAAAAAAATCAATTGTTATTAGATGAATACAAATTTGAAGAACTTTAGTAAATGGTAATGACTAACTATTTTAATAACATATTATGATATTTATACAAGTGTACCGTGTCTTTTTTCTTTTTTGTTATTGATTTGTTTGAATTAATTAGGGTAAAAAAATAATAAATATCATTAAAAAATTATGTTTGAGAAATTTTTCTAAAGGATAAGCTTTATTATGTCCCTATCTATTGGTGTATTTTTTTATTTTTTTTAACAAATTTTCTCATATCATCAAAATCTATCAAATAAATTATAAATAAAATATATATGGTACCCCCTCTTTGATCAAATTATGGGTCCGCCACTGGTATATGTTGTATAAAGTTGACTATGTAGGTTGGTATTATAAATACTACTGCTCTTCAACAAATTCTAAAAAAATGCTATTATAGAATGTGATTAACGTTCAACTCCCAATATGTGCCTGTATGTTGGTTGTTATATATTCCTTTTTCTTCTTGTGTGACGAGAGGATTCTCAACAAAATTTTCTTCTTGGAAAGCCATGTTGCAAAACAATTAATACTATTGTAATTATTAACGTATTGAAATTAAATCTTGATATGTTTGTATTCTAAACTCTAGCATAATTCTTTTAGGTTCTAATGATAGTGTTAATTATAGTAACATTGGTTATTAATGATGATAAATAATAATTAATGGTATATTGCCGATAATAATGATAATGGTGGTGTTAATATATATATATCGATAATAATTGTTACCATAGATAAGTGATAAAGATAGCTTGTAAACGAAAAGAGGCATAACATAAAATCTATGAAATCTCTCAGATTATCTTTACACCACCGAATTGTGATACTCATCTTGTCAATTATACTCTTTCTGGATTAACAAGGAAATCCCAATTACTTATATTTTTGCATTCTAATTGTATGGTTATAAAAGAGTACGCAAACTGAAACAACCCATTTATTTGGGCCCGTTTACAAAGAAAAAAAAACTCAAGCCCATTTAGTTTTATTTAGCAACCCAACCCAATTTTTCTTAACCCAGCCCATCCTCTTATATTTTGTATTTATATTAGATAAGAAATTAGAATAAAAAGAGAAAGAAAAATCTAGAGAGGGAGAAGAGAAGAAGACAGACGTGAGAGAGGTTCTGGGCTATTGGAGAAACAAAAAAAAATAAAAAAAATCAAGTAATTTTTATAATTCCAAGACTATTTAAGTTATTTTTGTATATTGTATGCAAGAGAATTGAAATTTAAAGAGATATTTGGATGCTTTAAAATTTTAGAGAGAGAAGTTAGAGAGAGAATGAAGAACAATGATGAAATTGGAAGTATTATTGAAGGTATTTCACACTCTTCTTGATTTTTATGGAATTTGTTTTAAGGAATTTTAAGTTTTGATGATAATTATGGAAATTTAGGGTTCTGTGAACAGTACTAATTCCGAAAATTTGTGTAATTTATTGGCTTTAAATCTGATTCTGAAATTTATATATGTTAAAATAGACATCTCAAGGATTTGTTTGAAGTTGGATTCATTGAAAAATGTTGAGTATGCAATTTTATATAAATTTTCGAAGTTTACTGTTCACTACTAGAAATTCAATGTTTCTGCAGAAAATCAGTTTTGGGTAAGTTATTTGAGGTATCTAGAAGTCTTCAAAAATTATGAAATTTGGGGTATGAGTTCGTATATATGTCTAGTTTAATTCTGGAGAGTTTTGTGATTTTACAAATTTATTACGAATTATCATGTATTTTGGAAAATGGAGAGGTCAGTTCTGGAAATGAATTTACAGAATTTTTGTATCTGGAAAGATGAAGATTTTGAGGTGGTTAATGAACTTGGAATGCTATTGAAATTTTATATGTCATTAGATATGTATGTGTATAAGGTTTGTATAAAATTTTAGACTATTCTGACAAGTCAATTATTTATTAAAAATCAGAGAACAAGAACTGTTCTATTTAAGAAGTTTGGAAATGGAGTTAATTAGGATTGATTGGATTAAGATATGAAGTTTGATATTGAGAATTTTAAATATTCAAGTTGATTATGAATTGAATATGATGTGATGAGTTCTTTTATGATGTTAGGATAATGAAGGATAAATTCTTTGTTGAAGGATGTGACCAACTATGTGGAACGTTGATTTTGGAACCAAATCCGACCTAACCGTGTTGTGCAACCAAATTTGTGAGTGGAAAAGTATTTTATTTTATGAGTTATAATAATTTCTCTAAATGTTATTTTATAGATATTTTAGAAAGTTTTAGAGAGAGTAGAAAATTTATTTTTTCTACATAATTAGAAACATGTCTTAGTATTTACTTAGTTATGTTTATTTAGTATTTTAAAGAATTTAGCGAATTTAGAAGAAGTCAAGCTAGTTTCTATAGTATTTCTTGCAAGAAAAAGATTTATTTTTCTGGATAATTAAGAAATATTTTTTTGTATTTACTTAGTTTTGTTTATTTAACACTTTATAGAATTTTCGAGAATTTTAGCGAATTTAGAAGAATTCAAGTTAGTTTCCTTTATATATATTTTTTTAAAGGTAGATATATCCGATTGTTATACTTACTTTTTATTACTAAGATATTTCAAAGCTAATTTTCAAAATAGCTGTAGACACGAATATTAGTTTCAAAATTAGTTTTGAACAAAGATATAACATTTAGAAATGAAAAATAAGATTTTATATTTAAAGCGTATTTTAGTGTTTTTTCAGAAAGTTATAATTCGTAAATTTAGAGAAAGTATGGAAGTTTTGATATTTAAAGTTTTCATAGTCATTTGACTCAAGAATTTCTTAAAGTATTTAGAAATGTCTTTCTAAATGTTTATTATGGATTAATTTAAACAATAGAAATATTTTCAGTTTTAGTTTGCATAAATTTTCAGATTTTGATAAGTTTGCTTAAAAAGAGAAAGTTTAGCATCTAAAGCAGTTTTTAAATGAAATCAATTTTTAATAAAAGTAATAAAGCACAGTTATGTTATACTAAGCTAGTACCCGATACCCAGATAGTTATTCAGATCACTTAGTCAGTGATACAGATAGAGGCCTTTGGGGCCCGTTCAGACACACATAGAGGCTTTGGGCCGTGTGATCTGGGCGCTTTAGCCCTTTGGGGGCAGCTCTACGCATGCGTATGACTAGTATAGCACTGCCTGTGCGATGTTAGATCTCGCCAGGTACAGATAGCTCTGCCTGCGTGATGTAGATCTCACCAGGTATGAGGAGATTCATATAGCACTGCCTGTGCGATGTTAGATCTCGCCAGGTAGGAATCAGACAACTTCAGGGGTACTTGTTTAGTATATCAGTACGAGTTTTAAATATTTATAAGAATTAAGAAAAGAAAAGTATTCAGAAAAGAAAGATGCTTAGCAAATTTGTATAAATTTCTCCAAAAGTTTTAGAAAGAATTTTACTAGCTATGATAGTTTATGTACTCTTAGCAGCTTCATTATTTTATAGTTTTATGATAAACGAAGCATAATTTTTCTCATGAGTTATATAAGTTTCTTTTTAAAGGAAGATTTGCATGGAAAGTTACGCATTTTTTTTTTATCACAGTTGAATAAATATTTTTAGTATGATCATCAAGAGTATCTTTATTATATGATTAAAGATGATTATTTTATTGTTTTAAGTATAGACAATAAAAAGCAATATTTTGATGAATTTAGTCATTCAATAGTTATTTATTTTAAAGTTTTATGACGTTTTAGATGATACGAAAGTTACAAGTTTTAAAGATTGTTTCTTTTATAAGCAAATATTTTTTTTATGATGATATATATTTTTTTAGATTTATTTATAAATATATTGTTATTCCCACTCACTGAGTTTTATACTCACTCTTTTGTTTTATTTTTTTCTTTTTTTTTTAAAATTTCCCCCCCAGGTGAAAGCAAAATATAGTCTAGTTAGAAAGTCTGGAGGCCCAGCCATGTGATGGTGCAAGGATAGGTCAAGGTTGTAATAGTTAAATTGTTTTATTTAAATTTCATTTGTGGATGTAATGGAAATTATTTCAAGTTTGTTTCATGAGAAAGAAAAGAATTAAGAAACAGTTGTAGTCCACAGTTTTAGGCATGATTCGCCCGTGTAGCTAGGGGCGGGTCGTGTCAATTTGGTATCAGAGCATGGTTAAGATTCTGTAGACTTCTACTATATCAGATAAAAGTATTTGCTTTGGAAAGATGTAGTTGTTTATGGAAGCACCATCAAACTTAGACATGGCAACCTCATATGAACATAGTTGGAGAAATAAATTGGCTTAGCCCTAGTAGCTCAGAGAGAGATTATTTAGTTATGACGTTAGATACCTATCTTATAAATTTATTGCTTACCTAATTGTTTTAGGATGTAGTCTTGTTCTATGTGAGTATTTTGAGTTGTTAAGATTTGAACGGAAATATTTGATATAAGGCTAGATACTTTTATCAAGCATTGTGGATTAGAGGATTTATGTGTAGCTTAATTTTTAAGTTATGTTAGTGCTATGAATTGTGATGATTTTCATATAAAAATTGAGATTATATGAAGAATTGAGTTATGATAATTGTAATATGAGGAATTACATGATATATGCTATTTTAGAATGCAAAATATACTGAGGAGGAATTTAGAAACTTATTGATTTGCTTGGATGATTTTATGATAATTGAGTTATGCATGATATGTAGTATACGATGACATAAGATGATTGAAGCTTTTACTTTGGAGCACTAGTTTTGAGAATAGTAAGTTGAGATATGAAGATGCATTGAATGATAAAGAGCATATCTTTATATAGTAGTGTGAAAAAAAAAATGAAGATGAAGATGAATTATTTAGTATAGATTCTATTATTGATAAGATTTCAGAGGTTGTGAAAGTACTTTTGTGGAACCTAAAAATTTATTTTCTTGATGTATTATCAGAAGTGGGTCATTGGATCTTTAGTCCAACTTATGTGATGTATATGGACAAGTAGAAGGATTTAAGTGGCTCAATAAGAAAATATAAGGTTGGTTTCGCTTAGTTATGAAAGTAGAACTATATCAATGTCATGACCTAACTAAGATTTTGAATCATGTGGGATAGTTTTGAAAAGAAGTGATTTGTATGGTTATCAGTTATGACGTTTTCATGTTATTTATATAACGAAGAGGGCTTTGAGGTAGTAAGTTAGATTTTCAAGTAATAATTCAGTATTTGCACATATTTATATTTGACAATGTGTCGAGGGAACTATCTGTATTTGTATACGTTATGATATGCAAGTGGACTCTTTATCTTGTATAGATTTTGACATGATTATTTGATTCAACTTATGGTTATGAATGGGTGTACAATATGTTTTGCAATAATAGTTATAAATTTTTATATATTATTGGCAAGAAGTTAAATTATTATTGTTGGATTTGTGATGAACAAGGCATTTAAGGAGTTTAAGACTAATGATATTATGTTAGAAGTCTTTGAGTGATTGAGTTGAGATGAGGACAAGAGTCCATGATGATGGAGATACATATGGGATATGTTGTTATTGTTGAAGTTATTATGATTATTATTGTTCTAAAATGATTTGTAAGTTGGTTAAGTTTGAAAGGCAAATGATATTCTGTTAGATTTTCATTGATTTTTTTTATAGATGCATCCATGGTCTTTTAAATACAAGTTCCGAAGTCATGTATGATTCTTACAAGTGCTTTATCAAGTTTGTGCAGTAGAAGTATAGAGAGTGCCTTTAGTAATGACATATCTTGGTTATTGCTTTCCTTCGGAGCGCCGGGATCCTAAGGATAGCGATAATTAGGATGTGTCGTACCAATTTGGCAACTCATTAATTGGTTTTAAGAAGTGAAAATATGTACGGGAGAAGTTAAGAAAGAAGTTGTTACACTTATAAGTCAAAAGAATTAGGAATCGGTATTCCTAATCTATAGACAGATGTTGATTCACGTGTAAGGTAATATTCTTGCAGCAATCAGGGACTAATCCTTCTTTTATGAGAAATGAAGGTTTGTAGCTTATTGAAATGATTCTTGGTAGTGAATGAAGAAAAAGAAGAGTTATGTTACATGATTCTCAAAGCGTATGATTATAAAGGTATTGTTATATAGTACTACATGAATATGTTCAAGCATTTGAATACTTTAGACTTATTACAAATTTCGAGGACGAAATTTTTTTGAGGAGGTAGTATTGAAACAGCCCATTTATTTGGGCCCGTTTACAAAAAAAAAAAAACTCAAGCCCATTTAGTTTTATTTAGCAACCCAACCCAATTTTTCTTAACCCAGCCCATCCTCTTATATTTTGCATTTATATTAGATAAGAAATTAGAATAAAAAGAGAAAGAAAAATCTAGAGAGGGAGAAGAGAAGAAGACAGACGTGAGAGAGGTTCTGGGCTATTGGAGAAACAAAAAAAAAAAAATCAGGTAATTTTTATAATTCCAAGACTATTTAAGTTATTTTTGTATATTGTATGCAAGAGAATTGAAATTTAAGGAGATATTTGGATGCTTTAAAATTTTAGAGAGAGAAGTTAGAGAGAGAATGAAGAACAATGATGAAATTGGAAGTATTATTGAAGGTATTTCACACTCTTCTTGATTTTTATGGAATTTGTTTTAAGGAATTTTAAGTTTTGATGATAATTATGGAAATTTAGGGTTCTGTGAACAGTACTAATTCCGAAAATTTGTGTAATTTATTGGCTTTAAATCTGATTCTGAAATTTATATATGTTAAAATAGACATCTCAAGGATTTGTTTGAAGTTGGATTCATTGAAAAATGTTGAGTATGCAATTTTATATAAATTTTCGAAGTTTACTGTTCACTACTAGAAATTCAATGTTTCTGCAGAAAATCAGTTTTGGGTAAGTTATTTGAGGTATCTAGAAGTCTTCAAAAATTATGAAATTTGGGGTATGAGTTCGTATATATGTCTAGTTTAATTCTGGAGAGTTTTGTGATTTTACAAATTTATTACGAATTATCATGTATTTTGGAAAATGGAGAGGTCAGTTCTGGAAATGAATTTACAGAATTTTTGTATCTGGAAAGATGAAGATTTTGAGGTGGTTAATGAACTTGGAATGCTATGAAATTTTATATGTCATTAGATATGTATGTGTATAAGGTTTGTATAAAATTTTAGACCATTCTGACAAGTCAATTATTTATTAAAAATCAGAGAACAAGAACTGTTCTATTTAAGAAGTTTGGAAATGGAGTTAATTAGGATTGATTGGATTAAGATATGAAGTTTGATATTGAGAATTTTAAATATTCAAGTTGATTATGAATTGAATATGATGTGATGAGTTCTTTTATGATGTTAGGATAATGAAGGATAAATTCTTTGTTGAAGGATGTGACCAACTATGTGGAACGTTGATTTTGGAACCAAATCCGACCTAACCGTGTTGTGCAACCAAATTTGTGAGTGGAAAAGTATTTTATTTTATGAGTTATAATAATTTCTCTAAATGTTATTTTATAGATATTTTAGAAAGTTTTAGAGAGAGTAGAAAATTTATTTTTTCTACATAATTAGAAACATGTCTTAGTATTTACTTAGTTATGTTTATTTAGTATTTTAAAGAATTTAGCGAATTTAGAAGAAGTCAAGCTAGTTTCTATAGTATTTCTTGCGAGAAAAAGATTTATTTTTCTGGATAATTAAGAAATATTTTTTTTGTATTTACTTAGTTTTGTTTATTTAACACTTTATAGAATTTTCGAGAATTTTAGCGAATTTAGAAGAATTCAAGTTAGTTTCCTTTGTATTTTTTTTAAAGGTAGATATATCCGATTGTTATACTTACTTTTTATTACTAAGATATTTCAAAGCTAATTTTCAAAATAGCTGTAGACACGAATATTAGTTTCAAAATTAGTTTTGAACAAAGATATAACATTTAGAAATGAAAAATAAGATTTTATATTTAAAGCGTATTTTAGTTTTTTTTCAGAAAGTTATAATTCGTAAATTTAGAGAAAGTGTGGAAGTTTTGATATTTAAAGTTTTCATAGTCATTTGACTCAAGAATTTCTTAAAGTATTTAGAAATGTCTTTCTAAATGTTTATTATGGATTAATTTAAACAATAGAAATATTTTCAGTTTTAGTTTGCATAAATTTTCAGATTTTGATAAGTTTGCTTAAAAAGAGAAAGTTTAGCATCTAAAGCAGTTTTTAAATGAAATCAATTTTTAATAAAAGTAATAAAGCACAGTTATGTTATACTAAGCTAGTACCCGATACCCAGATAGTTATTCAGATCACTTAGACAGTGATACAGATAGAGGCCTTTGGGGCCCGTTCAGACACACATAGAGGCTTTGGGCCGTGTGATCTGGGCGCTTTAGCCCTTTGGGGGCAGCTCTACGCATGCGTATGACTAGTATAGCACTGCCTGTGCGATGTTAGATCTCGCCAGGTACAGATAGCTCTGCCTGCGTGATGTAGATCTCACCAGGTATGAGGAGATTCATATAGCACTGCCTGTGCGATGTTAGATCTCGCCAGGTAGGAATCAGACAACTTTAGAGGTACTTGTTTAGTATATCAGTACGAGTTTTAAATATTTATAAGAATTAAGAAAAGAAAAGTATTCAGAAAAGAAAGATGCTTAGCAAATTTGTATAAATTTCTCCAAAAGTTTTAGAAAGAATTTTACTAGCTATGATAGTTTATGTACTCTTAGCAGCTTCATTATTTTATAGTTTTATGATAAACGAAGCATAATTTTTCTCATAAGTTATATAAGTTTCTTTTTAAAGGAAGATTTGCATGGAAAGTTACGCATTTTTTTTTATCACAGTTGAATAAATATTTTTAGTATGATCATCAAGAGTATCTTTATTATATGATTAAAGATAATTATTTTATTGTTTTAAGTATAGACAATAAAAAGCAATATTTTGATGAATTTAGTCATTCAATAGTTATTTATTTTAAAGTTTTATGACGTTTTAGATGATACGAAAGTTACAAGTTTTAAAGATTGTTTCTTTTATAAGCAAATATTTTTTTTATGATGATATATATTTTTTTAGATTTATTTACAAATATATTGTTATTCCCACTCACTGAGTTTTATACTCACTCTTTTGTTTTATTTTTTTCTTTTTTTTAAAAATTTCCCCCCCAGGTGAAAGCAAAATATAGTCTAGTTAGAAAGTCTGGAGGCCCAGCCATGTGATGGTGCAAGGATAGGTCAAGGTTGTAATAGTTAAATTGTTTTATTTAAATTTCATTTGTGGATGTAATGGAAATTATTTCAAGTTTGTTCCATGAGAAAGAAAAGAATTAAGAAATAGTTGTAGTCCACAGTTTTAGGCATGATTCGCCCGTGTAGCTAAGGGCGGGTCGTGTCACCCTCAGTCTTCCAATCCTCATCACGATCACAGGCCATAGCCAAGGAAAGCTGCCTGTAACCTTTCTCCATCTTCTATCCTCACTGCCGCCAGCCATCGCAGCTTCACCACCTCCACCGTCCAGTCCTCCCCCTGTCCTCAAGCTGTGAACACAGTCCTTCAATCATCCAGTCCATCTCATCACAAACACACTGTAAGTTCATCCAAGCTCGACCTGATGTGCTTAGTTTTTAACCTAGTAACGAAATTCTATTAGAGAGCAAGACCCAAAATAAAGAGGGATAAGGGTGGGGAAGTATATGCAACTCAGTTCAAGTTGCTAAGGACAAGGAATATCCGTCTTTGTTAATAAAAGTATAAACCAATTTTTGAATATCCTTTCCTTATCATTATCGAGTCATTTCCAAATAAATTAATATGGTTTTCCCAAAGTATGTGCACGGTTGCTTGAGGGCAAAAGAAAAATGTTTTCACTCGTTGTTGAGATGAGAAAGACGGAGGGCTAGTCAACCCCCCTACAGGACTTCACACTTCGTCGCAACATCTTCATTACTGCTTACCTTAGGTGGTAATCAAAGCTACCGTGTCCTTTCTTTGCATTAATTCTACATTAATTACAGCTAAGCTAAGCTAGCACACAAGATAAGCAAGGAAAATTCTTCCTCCAAATAATCTTGCTTTGGTTGGTAATTGGAACTCTGTCTGTCTATTTATCTTGGTCAACTTGCAATAAGGTAGATACTATAGGCTGAATTTTATTTGTTTAACATATGGATCATTGCCTTCTCCACTTTCACTCCTAGCTAAATTGTACATCATTGCTTCAATTTCGTAAATTGTGCCTTACTTCTCATTATATTTTAAAGACTTAAATGTTGCATGCATAGACATATATACACACACATATATAGTGAAAATTCTATTAAATATACAAGGAGTTAAATAAAAAAAGTTATTTAGGTATAAGTTAAATGAATATTCTTATGAAAAAAAATTATGATTAATGAGGAAAAATGAGATGTTAGAGAGAAAAGTGAGCAATAATTAAGAAATCTAAATCCAGTGAGCTATCCTAGTGGGAAATATTTATTTATACCAGAATTTCATTACTTCAGAATTTCATTAATATTCTTGGTTTTTTTGCATTTTTTTGCAAAAAATGCATTTGTTAATATGGATGCATTTTTTTGCACATACTATGAGTGAACCGGTTTCACATGTTCCTTTCTCATTAATAGGCATTGGTTATCTACCATCTGATGTTGGTGCATATTCTTACATGCACTGATGAGTAATAGATTAGTTTCTGACGTAGGACAAGTCTTTCCTCATCGGTTTCACGTGTTGCTTTATCATTTGGCAAAGTCTCTGAATGTGTATTAACTATATTATGTTTTGTGTATATATGTTCACACACTGATGAGTAATCAAGTTAATTTCAACTATTTATTCGTTGTTTGGCAAACAAATCTCCATGCCTGTATTGAACTTTTTGGTAGAAGTGCCAGTAATGGCATGGTCAAAGTTGTTACTAAATGTGAAGATTTAAAGTTCTTTTAGCACAGTAGACACCAATTGCTGTAAGCATGACATAAGGAGTTTTAATTTGGTTATGTTATTTACTTCTGCTTCATGAACAAATTGTAAACTTTCTTGATTAATTTATAATATGTCTTATATAATTCTATAATCTGATTTTTTCATAAGTATGATTTTTCTTTTGTAGGTTGCTTAAGAATTGAAGAAGAGATGGATAAGAGTTGAAGAACTTTTTTGTGTTTATTTGTGATGCATTTAATTGTGATTTGTGATGGATAACTCTAACTTTATAGTTTGTTTGTTTGTGATAAACTTGTTCAAAGTCATCCATAATTTGAGAATGTGATGCATGTTTATTTGAGATTTGATGGACTTTATTTTTATTAATTTTGTTGTATTTGAATTGTTAAAGTTGTTTTCTTATGGTAGTTGTATTGCATTTGAAGTTTGTATGATTTCTTGGTATTTAGTCTTGTTTAATTTTGTATTTTTTGTTATATCTTTTTCAATTCAAAATATGTTTTAATGTATATTCGTGTCATAATCGTATTGTAAATGTATAACGCGTCATAATCGTGTTGTTAATGTGTAACGTGTCGTAATCGTGTTAACAGGTCATAACCGTGTCAATGGGGTCATGTCAATAATATAAACGTGTCTTAATCGTGTTAGACGGATCATATTATTCGTATTAGTGTGTCATGTCATGTTACCCGTTTATTAATTGTGTCGTGTTCGTGTTGAGTCACAGTGACACGAATAATAAACGGATCGTATTCGTGTTGGGTCAATCTTTATCGTGACACAGCTCGACATGACGCGAACACGACCGCGAACACGAATAGCCACCCCTAGTTATAATAATAGCTTCTATAAGAAAACTGGACAAATAAATGATATGTAAAGAGAGATGAACATACAATAAACAAATAATAATATTAGTAAAATAAATTAATAAAAAATGACCGAATTAGTTACTTTGAATTTGGAGTGTGGTAGACATTGACAGCGTACACAAAATTAATTTGCATCCGTGTCGTGTTTAACAAATATACTTGTCATAAACAGATTGGTGTCACTAATAGGTCGTGTCATAATCGCGTTCGTATGTTAAAAGACTTTAACATGAATATCACAGTTATTAAAAGGGTTCAAAACTCTAATACGAGCATGGTTAAGGTAAACCAAACCTGCTAATTTTTGTATTATGTCAAGTCATGTTCACTTATTGTGACACTCTTAAATTACACTATTTCAAAGGCGTTATAGTTAATTTATTAAAATAAAAATAAACAAATTTTTAAATAAAATAATTTTCCCTTCCACTTCCTCCCCTTCCCCAACCAAACCCCAACACCCCCCCCACCCCCACCTCTCTCTCTCTCTCTCTGTCTGTGCGCTAGTTTTTCCCCTTCTCAAATGAGAAATCATATCCAAATCAAACACTTCCTTTGAATCATCATCAAAATCAAACACTTTAAAAATCAAAAACTTAATCAAATCAAACTTCATTGCCGCTTAAAACTAATCCAATCAATTATAAGGGATTGAATTTTACCAAAAGATGAAATCCAATTGAAGCCCATAGCATCAGCGCCTAAGCAAAGAGCCCCCTAAATAAACCCAACAGTGCCACCATCAATGCCAAAGACAAATTTCATGCATTGGAATTCCAGAACCCTAAACCAACGCCAGCTACCACACCGACATTAGTAGCCACAACTTTAGACCCAAATGTAGCAAGAACATTCTCACCCCTGCACCTACCACCACATCACCAGCCCCTATTCACAACAATCCTTATTCCAAACAGCTACCCCATATTTCTAGCCACCACACCATGACTAATCACCAAATGCCTTAATCCCAACCCCAACCCCAATCACCATAACTAGCCGTAAATTGCCACACCCACAACAATATAATGTTTTTTGTTTTTTATTTGAGTTCTAGGTGATTGGGTTTCATTTGACAATGGGCTATATCGATTCCGCCAATGTGTTGCAAGTGTTTCATTTTGATCTAAGGCATTGTTGGTCGAAAATGGCATATGACACTCCCCAATCTTTCTATTTCATCTAATTTATCTCCTCTTGATTTATGGGTTTAGGAATTTGATTAAGTTGATTTGCTTTTGATTGATTTTTAGATTGGTGATTTGCTTGGGATTTACTAGACACTCTTTCTTTGAAAAGAAATAAAAGGAAAATGGATATAGAAGAGACAAAGTTGATGAGTTTTTATAGGTAAAATTGGTATTTCATCATTTAGTGTTAAGTTAAATGGAGAACTAGTAACGATTGGGGTTATGTAACTATTTTTAAAAAGATGGGAGGGTGGGATAATTCCCCTATATATAATATTTTCAAAATGTTAAATGAATTATATATTTTTGCGGCTGCCCAAACATTGTCAACAATTAGTAAAAATTGATTGTTAAAGCAAAAAAATGTAACTTTATATATACAAAATTTATATTTAGAGTAGTAATACACATCTCAAAACTTATCCCATAATCATGCATCCTAAATGATTTGAAATTAAAGCTACCATATCTCTTAATATATCATCATTATCCACTTGACAAGCATATATTAAATACATACCATTTGTGATACACAATTCTTAAACTTTTGCAAATGAAGCAATGGAGTAATTAATATGTATTTATTATTTTAGTCATGATCAATGGTATAAAGTTGTTCCTATTTACGAATAAGAATAATGATATTCTTATCAAATTGTATCCTAAATAATGTGTATTTAACATAGGTTTGCCATATGATATTCTAATCAAATTGTATCCCAAATTATGCCCATTTAATATAGGTTTGTCAAGTAGATAGTGTGATGATGTAATGAAATAAATAGTGTGCATTTAATATAGATAATAGGTTTACCAAGTGGATGGTATGATAATATGATGAGATATATGGTGTGATGAATATAGTTTTAATTTTGGAAGGGATATTCTAACACAAATTTTTGATACAATTTGTTGACATAAATTTATGACCCTTGATCCACCAAATCTAATGGTCAAGATTGAAAGTCAAAAGTTATATTTAATGTTGTTAACTCATCAATCATCTTAACCATTAGATTTTGTAGATCAATGATTATAAATTTAGGTTTGGTCTTGTGTTCAAAAATTTGTGTCAAAAGGTCCATTCCCTTTAATTTTATGTAATGTCATTTGGGATGTATGATTTTATGATAAGTTTTGGGATGTGTATCATACTCTATGAATGAATGCAATTAAGTTTCATTTATCCACTATCGTTATACACAATTGTGTTATTTATTTTTGAAATTGTTTGCAAATTATATTTAAAATAATTTAATTGATATAATCATAGGAGAAAAGAGAATTAATTTACCCATTTGACAATGTCTCTTGACTGAAAATAGTTTAAGCCTAGAGATTAATTCAATTGTAAGAGATATTTAAGCAGCAAAACTCGCTCTACCAGCAAAGTTGTAACGCCTCACCTCCACTGTAAGGTATTATCCGCTTTGGCCCACTGGCCTCACGGTTTTGTCCTTTCAATGCCCATACATCAAAAGGCGCCTCGCAGGTGGGTAAAGGACCATTACTCATATATCCAACATCTCTCCTGTGTCTTGCCGATGTGGGATTCGCCTAGGGTGTTAAATACACCCCCTTTTAGGAACTCAGCGTCCTCGCTGAGGTTTGCCTCACCACTGCACAAAGGACACGTGAAGCCACTTTGATACCATCTTGTGATGCCTCATCTCCGTAGCAAGGTATTGTCCGCTTTGGTCCGCTGGGCCTCACGGTTTAGTCCTTTCAAGGCCTATACATCAAAAGGCGCCTCGCAGGTGGGTAAAGGACCATTACTCATATACTCAGCATCTCTCCCGTGTCTTGCCGATGTGGGATTCGCCTAGGGTGTTACAAAAGCGATTACTTGGAAGTCATCTAGTTTAGTCTAGTTAATGGAAGTAGATATTAAATATGATATTTAAATATTGTTTATCGATCCAATATCATCGTTTGCAATTAAACAAACTCTAAAACTATATACTTATAATGATTAGTGACACGACCCGCCCCTAACTAACACGAGCGAATCGTGCCTAAAACTATGCTAAGAAACTTAACTTTTTAAAATATGCTGTTTTAAGAAAATTTGGCAGAGTCTCCCCTGCATTTTAGACTAATCTCCCTGTCAAATACACAAAACTCAACACTTCCAAAATATTTAAATAACTAGTAACTTCCTTTTTGGGACTTTGAGTCCTTTATTAAATTAAGAATATCCCCAAAACAGTCATTAAGATAAAAATATGGCCTATGGCCTCCGGCCTCAAGTATAATTAATTTACAATTGAAAAAGTTTACAATTAGGATTTTAATATAAGTTTTCTCAAAAAATCGTGCATGACGAGTAGGCAAAAGTTTTTAAAGGAAGCTAAAACAAAATCCTTGATATATATACAGTATTAAAAAAAATACACATATGCCAAAAAAGTCATATACAAAAATGAAACAAGATCCCAAAAAGAAGGCTCTCAGAGCATCATCAAGTAGCCAACCTTAAGCAGCTACTGGCATTCTGACTGAACACTGCAATCTCCTGGAGAAAAAAATAGGTTTTAAAAAAAAGAAATAGGGTGAGTATAACCTCAGTGAGTGGGATAGAGTCATTAAAATAGATAAAAAATTTGCATAAGATAAAATAATATATCATAACAATTAATTAATTAAAATTCTCATTTACTAACATTAATTTGAAAACTACTTAGAAAAGATAAAAAAACGAGAAAACAAATCTTTAAATAATTTATATGCCTTTCACATAATCAAAATTTTAATATAAAAATATTCTAAGGCATTTCCAATTGCATTCAAAATTCAATGTGATAAATGTATTAAGGTTCTAAATCTCATAAAACTCATTTCACATTTTAAATTTCTAAATCATTATAGTTTCACAATCAAGTACCCAAACTAATCTGACTGATCATGACTTAGAGAGGATAGGATCGCTCAGGCCAAGATATCACTATACTGATCCTACACATGCGTAGAGCTGCCCCCAAAAGGCTAAACGTCCAGATCACATGGCCCAAAGCCTCTATGTATATCTGAATGGGTCCTAAAGACCTCTATAATTCTAGTATCTGAATGAATTGAGTACTAGCTTAGTAAAACATTAAAAAAAATCAATTCTTTACTTAGAGTCGTATCGTTATTTTAAAGATAATTTAGGAAATTGGCTTTATTTTTAAATTTCTAAAATGTTAAACAGTTCTTTCTAATAAACCAAATAGACAAAATTCAATAAACTATAAAATATACTTCTTGTAAGAATAACAGAATATAGATTTACTAAACGTAATAAAGCTTTGCTAACATGCATAGAAATAGGAAATTTATAATTTATAGTTCAATTATTTGTAAAAATGTATTTTTCTCACTCACAATCTCACAGATCAACTTGTGTAGCAACCCCTTCCTCGATTGGATTCAGATCCATACTTGAAACCGCAGTCTCACCTAAGGAAAAAGCGAGGTAAAACTCTTTAATAGCACCAAACCACATAATTAGACAAAAACCTCTAACTTCCCACTTGTAGGAAACTTGGCAAATTAACACAAGAATTAAAAATCCATCTTTTGATCCTTCCAAGAGTTAAAAATGGCTAGGAACTTCACTAATTTCCCATACCAATACAAATTTAATGAATATTTGTAAAAATATAAATTAGGAAATTTTTTTGTGTAAATGGGTTTATTCTAAATTACACCAATAACATACTAATTCTCCTAATTGAATAAGAAAGTATCTAATTTCCATCAAATACAAAAAAATTGAAGCCTAAATAAGCATAGAAATCTCCTTTCTCTCTCTAATTTCTCTCTCTATAACTTCTCCAAATATCAAATAACATCCTCCTAATATTTATCTAGAGATAGAATTCAAGTTATATAGTCTAATTAAGCTAGGATATGAAGGAATTACCTCTAAAGCTCTCCAAATTCCTTAAAAAATCAACAATCTTTCTTTTGCCTTTCTTCCCCCTTCTCACGTTTCCCCTTCTCTACCTCCCTTCTAATTTTTGCTTCTAATTATTTCCTAATTAATACCTAATATAAATGCTTGGAAAACAAATAAAAAAAAGGTTTGTGGGCTGGGCTAAAATGATGTGCTATTCTATAATTATTAGTTGGGTTAAGCCTTATTAAATTTAAAAGGATTGCATGGGCCATTTCAATTAGTTTATGCAATACATTTCTACAGTTTGGTTGATGATGAGTTCATATATATTCCAGGAAATGCTTTGAAAAAAGAGGGGCATTTTTTAAGAATAGAAGAAAATAAAGCAAGGGGCACCGCCCTTACGCTGTGTGATTAATTAATTCAACATTGTTGGTCATGTTCGTCGCCCAAAGCAGCAATGAGACTTCCAGGAAATGGGTTAAATTATTTACAATTGGCTAACGACAAAAAAAGGGACGCGCACGACAGTTTTTAATTGTCATTTAGACTAAAATAACCTTGCTCCAACGCGCCAAGGAATCTTCACCTAAATCAGGCCTCTAATAAACATATCAAAAGACTTGGTTGACTTGACTTCGCAAATTAAGTGAACAATAGTTTGTTGTTTTAATAGTGCTGTTACGTTGCATCTACTGATCTGAAGAGTCTCTTCAAATCAGCGCCGATCTTCAGGTTTTTCATCAGCCAAGTGCCTAATCTGGTTCATCACCATCAGTGGTAGCTCAGCTTTCTGTGTGAATTTGTCGTTAGTATAGTAATTGCTTGTTTCCTCTCTTTTTCATTCATATTTCTAACGTGGAGTTCTGTGAAATTTAAACATTCTTGCATACATATTTTGTCTACTAACTTTTACTAATGTTGGTTTTGTTTTGCAGGTTAACTTCACTGATATCCGAAAATTAAGTCTCTCGTCAGTGGATGTTCATGGCTCCTTCTTTTTCTTCTCCCGCCGTTCCTCAAGTCATGAAGTATGATGTTTTCCTCAGTTTTAGAGGTGAAGACACCCGCAACAATTTTACCAGTCACGTCTATGGAGCTTTGTGTCGGAAAAATATTAATACTTTCATTGACAACGAGGAAGTTAAAGGAGGAGATGAAATTTCACGCACTCTTTTGAATGCAATCAAAGCATCAAAGATTTCGGTTATCATTTTCTCAAAAGATTATGCAGCCTCCAGATGGTGCCTCGAAGAACTTGAACAGATTCTTGATTGCAAGGAAACGAACAAACAGATTGTAATACCAGTTTTCTATCAAGTTTATCCATCAGATGTAAGGCATCAGGAGGGCAAGTTCAGGTACGCTTTTGCGAAACTCCAGCAGAGACGTCGTAGAAACAGATCATCAGATAAGCTGAAGAGATGGAAAACTGCTTTGAATACAGCAGCCAATTTATCTGGATTCCACATAAATGGCAACAAGTAAGTTTTTATTCTCACAGAACTTTCAACGTCTCATAACGCTTTGCTTTCTGCAAAATTAATAAATTGAGAATAATTTGTTTTAGTTATTGCAATAAAAATATAAAAAGAATATAATATTTCTAGATGTAATAACCAAACATATACAACCTGACTTAGGATCAAGTTATTAGAGAAGTGGATTGAACTTTACTTGGGCTCAAGTTATTGGATAAGTGAGTCTCATTTCATTTATTAAAATTTTTTAATTTTTATTTCATTTTTTTCCATGCGGATGGATTAGGTTGTTTGAGTTGTTAATATTCATTTTTACTAAGTTGTATGGATTTGATTATTTAAGTTAGTTGTATACCTAGAACTAATCAAAAGAATATGGTTAATAGGGAAATAATAATTATTGAACAATATCTTTTCATGAATTAATATTGACTATTGATCATATTAATAATTGCCGCATGAAAATTGGTATCTAATTTGATGGTAATACGTACAATAAAAATAAAAGACTTATAACATTCATACCACGTAAACTTTACAACATAACATGGCAACCTAAGTGGTAAAATTCTATTAGATACATAACTTCTTTCATCCATTTTTTTTTTCTTGGGTGAGTTTTTACTATGTATGAAGCCACGTCATGTTGGAAAGTTTATATTGTATGAATGTTATAAGCCTAAAATTACTCATACAATAGATAAGAGAATTTGGTTATTTAGGAATGTGTTTTGGAGAAAGCTAGACTCAACTCGACCAGCTGCATTGTTTTTTTTTTTTGGGCACTTTATTTATGGATGATGCAAGAGTAAGATTATATATAATTACAGAAAAATTAAAGGATAAATACAAGAACAAACTAAAGAAAATACAGATATCAGTTCTTAGGCCTTTAGACTACTCTGATCAGATGTTTCTTATTGATGCTGCTAGGTTGAGATTGAGCTATCCTTGCTATTTTCTAACTGATAATGTTGCGTAGAGATTTATTTATCCTTGCCGTTATGTGATTTACCTCTTAGGCGGTCTGAAAAAGAAATTTTATTAATTAATAACAAGATTTCTTCAAATATAAATTTGGGTGTAAATAGCCATACAGTAACATCTTTTTTTATTTATTAGCTACTAGATTGGCAATTATCTGTGTCTAATTTATACTAACAAAAAAATTTTTTTCCTACTTGTTAGAACTGATGAAGAATTTGTAAACGATATTGTCCGTGATATTTGGCATAGACTGAGAAAATTGCCTTTCAGTTTTTATGAGGACCTGGTTGGAATAAAATCAAGCACAAAAGATGTTAAATCTTTATTGCAAAATGGGTCAGATGGCGTGCATATTATAGGAATTTGGGGCATTAGTGGTATCGGAAAGACAACTATTGCTCGTGCTATATATGAACAAATTAGGCACCAATTTAAAGATTCTTGCTTTGTTGAAAATGTTAAAGAAGAGTGGGAGAAAAGCCCCGGACCAATTGATAACTTGAAAAAAGGGGTCAAGGTTCTCATAATTTTTGATGATGTGACTCATTTTGATCAAATAAAAAAGTTAATCAGTGGTGTTAGGTGCTTGGGCCCGGGAAGTCAAATCATCGTAACAACAAGAGATAAAAATGTTTTGGAAAATTGTGAAGTGGATGACTTTCATACATACAAGGTTAGGGGACTTTGTCATCGTGATGCTATGCAACTTTTTTGTAAGAATGCCTTTGGACAAATCTGTCCACCTGCTGATTTTACGAAACTATCAAACAAATTTTTAACATATGCTAAAGGAGTTCCATTGGGTCTTAAAGTTTTAGGATGTTTTCTACGTGGCAAAACAAAGAATGATTGGGAAAGTAAATTGGAGAAGTTAGAAAATTCTCTTGACGGGGATATCCAAAAGGTGTTAAAGACTGGTTATGATGTATTAGATAATGAAGAAAAAAATATCTTTTTAGATATTGCATGTTTCTTTAAAGGGTGGGAGACATATATTGTAAAAGACATCTTGGATGCCAGTGGTTTTTCCACACATATTGGATTAAGTCGTCTCATTGATAAG
Source organism: Boswellia sacra (assembly GCA_013180625.2). Taxonomy (NCBI): domain Eukaryota; kingdom Viridiplantae; phylum Streptophyta; class Magnoliopsida; order Sapindales; family Burseraceae; genus Boswellia; species Boswellia sacra. The sequence continues at coordinate 1,179,541 of SNVD02015884.1, read as the reverse complement.
TGTCTCATAACTATATCTATATCAGACAACACCATAACAATGCATGATTTGTTACAAGAAATGGGTAGAGAAATTGTTCGACAAGAATCTGACAATCAAGGAAAACGTAGTCGATTGTGGCATCATGTGGATATTTGCAACGTATTGGAAAAAGGAAAGGTAAGAGAGACATTAATTTATAAGTTTCCATTTCATATAAATGATGTTCAGGTAGAAGGGGCAGCAATAGCCTAAGGTATATTTTTGTCAGTATTTTACTATTAACAAATTATTCAATTAAGCTTTTAAATGTTTACTGCTAACTTATCATCTTCTGTTAATTTTAGGGGAAAGAACATATACGTGGCATATGCTTGGACGTATCTAAAATAAACTCCATAAACTTGGCTCCTCATGCTTTCTTGAAGATGCAGAACTTAAGGTTCTTCCGAGTGTATGGCTGTCGAGAGAATAATTATCAAATTAAGTTGCATGGTTTTGAAGAACTTAGTTTTTTTTCCACTAAAGTCTTTATTTGGGAATATTACCCATTCAAATCATTGCCACCAAAATTTCAAGTGGAGGATCTTGTTAGACTTGATATGCCCAATAGCAACGTTGAACAGCTTTGGAATGTTGTCCAGGTAAATATATCTTGATGTTTAAATGGCTATCTTTATGTTGCAAATTGTAACTATAATTTGCGTTAGTTGTTTCTTTCTTTCTTTCAGGATCTTGTAAATCTGAAATATATTGATCTTAGTTGCTCCAAACACTTAAGAGGGGTTCCAAATTTGTCCAAAGCTAAAAATCTTCAGGAGTTGAATCTAAGAGATTGCAAAAGCATCATGTATCTTTCAGACGACATTCAATCAAAATCTATTACTCTCAGTGGCTGTTTAAACCTTAGGAAGGCTCCAAAGATCTCATGTAAGGTGGAAAAACTAGATTTAAGTGGAACTGCAATAAAAGAATCACCCGTCATCGAAAATCAATCAAGACTAGTTACATTGGATCTTTCAAATTGTTCATGGCTTAAGAGTCTCTCAAGCGAAATTTGTAAGTGTAAATATCTTGAATATCTTTCTGTGAGTGGCTGCTCGAAACTGGATAGATTACCTGAGGAGTTGGGAAATTTGAAAGCTTTAAAGACACTTGTAGCTAGCGGTATTGGCTTAAGAAATGTACCATCAAGCATTTTAAACTTGAGCAAACTTTCTTCATTATCCCTATCTAGATATAGTAATCAAGGTCCGTTGGAGGGGTTGCCAAATTCTTTATATGATTTGAGCTCTCTGGAGTACCTTGGGTTGGCTAACTGTCAGTTGACGGAGGTACCTGACGGACTTGGCCAATTATCCTCTCTAAGAGAGTTAAATTTATCGGGAAATAATTTTGAGAGTATACCAATAAACATCAGAGACCTTACCAATTTGTGTTATTTGGACATAAGCCATTGTAAGAGCCTCAATGCCATACCAGAGCTTCCAAGCGGTATAAATGTGGATGCATGTAATTGTTCATCATTGACATCAATATCAGAGTTACAATTACAAGTATCATCGTCTATGTCTAGGCGACAGAGAATAAATATTGCCAACTGTTTCGGACTCAAATTACAGAGACTTATACACAAGGTCTCTCTTTCACGCCTCTTTCCTTTTATGTGACTTAAGTTCCTTTAATTTATTAATTTTGCTTCTTATGTATGATATTTAATATTAAAATTATGTTGCAAGTGATCAATGATATCTATTGTTGCAGGAATCTAGTGACAAGATTTTTAATAATGTCTGTTACTCTGGAAATCAAATTCCAGAGTGGTTTGACTTTAAGGATGAAGGATCTCAAATGCATCGGATTAGTGAAAAACATCTGATTAGGAAAAACCTGCAAGGTTTTAATATTTGCGTTGTTGGGGAGGTAAGATTCGGCAAACGGCATGAAATAAGTTGTTCGTTCTGTATCACAGGCAGAGATAACGAGACTGGATTTACATGCACCATCTCTGGTCAGTCTGATCATGAATCTTATCATCCTTGGCCTGCGATGGCTGATAAAGGTATCCCAGATTACGTATTCATGGACTTTGTTCACATATCAGAGAAGGATTTTCATTCAGAAAATGATGAAAACGCTGCAACAAATAACAATGTTCGTGTGGATGTGAAGTTAAGTTGTCGTGGTCTTAACATTAAAAGGTGTGGCATCCATTTTGTGTACGGCGGCTTCTGGGATCCACCACATCCCCGTAGCTACTTCGAAGAAGTTTCACTCTGGCCGGAGGTAACGAATTGAATATATATATAAACAGAAGCTATTATAATTCCTAACATGCTTGATATATATCTATGTGCGTCTATGATTTAAATGTGAATCTCTAATTATCAGCTTTAATCATAAAAAACAAAGTAATAAAATATGCAACTCGCCTTCCATTAACTCTTAAAATTTGTCCTTTTGGCAAAGTGAAACAAGATTGCATATACTTTTATATATTGCATGTTCTCTCAAAGTATGGTATAGATTTATTGTGAAAAGTATCTTTGATGCCGACGCCATTAGTAATTTTATTGTTATTAATTAGGTTTTATTTTTAGTCGCAGAGGAATAATACTATACTTACAAAGTTTATGTGTAAAGTTAACGTGATATCACTTATTTAATAATACATGACTTATTAATATTAACAAAATTTGTATATAAATTTTGTAAATACAGTGTTATTATAAATAGAGTTTACTTATAAAAGTAAGAAAATTTTGTTTGGCAATTGTTTACCATAGAGTCGAAATTAGTTTTCTAATAAATATTACTTAGATTTCACTTGCACAATTATCGTAAGTCATGCTTTGTATTGCATGTGTTGATCTCAATAACAGAATTAGAAATTTAATTTAATTTTGGTATTGGAGAATCTTGACAAATGTCATGGAAAATTTTCCTGAGACTTAGCTCCAACCAAACACCAGTCAAAAACTTGATGCAAATTTTAGCGCTGTTTCATAGTCTCTTCTTTTTTCGAATCCTCTTTCTATTGCTGTCACTCCAAGCAACCATAGGTTTGTTTCTCTTACAGATGAATTCAACGGAAACATACCGTAGAAACTTTCTGTCTTTGAAGGAGGAAGAAGAACCTTATTATATTGATAGCTTATTCCCACGTTCTGAGGAAGAAGACGAATCTTATTATATTGAAGCTTATTCACAATCTAGATTTGACGAGGAAGAACAGGAAGAGGAATGAAAGGCAAGATAAAAATCTGTAGAAGTTTCAACTCTTATGGGAGGAAGAGAAAGAAGAGCTTGTAGAGCTCGAAAATTTCAAGCTAAAAATAAGTAAGTGCTCTTATTCAACGAGTAAAGGAAGAAAGTATTTCTTGTATATCTCATTTTACTTTGCTTCTTTTTTCCCTTTGAGGGCAGCATCACAAATTTAAATATGTTATGTTTTTTTATTTCACTATTTGTACTCGACAATTTTAGGTCTTTTTAATTGGATTCATTCCACAAGAAGATGAATCATCTGTCTTCAATTGCCTTATTTATCTTTAATTTTTAATTTAAATCTAATATGGTAATAAACTGGAACTCAAACGTATTAAATGAAATAGTGTATAGTTAATTTCACATCATTTAATCAAAATAGCTTTCAGTTTAATATCCTAATAAATCATTTATATATGACAGCAGAACAATGTCTTACATGTAGTCTTTTATGAAGTCAGTTACTTAGATGCATTTTGTGATATACTTATGCATTTAATTGGTTTATTTTATGTATTGTGTGCTTCTGATCTATGTATATGTTTGATCCATATGCTTTCAATATTGTCACTTTACAATCATTTACAAAACTTCATAAATTAAACGAATTCGATTCAAATTTATTATACCAATTGGCATAGCAGACTGAAATCTAGAGAACAAAATGTACTCTTTTCCCTTCTGCCAATAAAATAACAAATTTGTATTTCATGATACATGTAGTTGCCTTGTGTGTCCAATCGTTTCATGTCATCAAAATTTCCAATGAATGAATATCAGTGTGACCTTTTATTTTATTATAGTTATCAGAAACTGCTCTATGAAATTGCAGGCAAGCAGTCCCACGTATGATACTCCAAGGATTGCATCATTTAGTTTGTTTATCTTCCTTACGGGCCTGAGAACTCCTTATAAACTGCAAATGTGAGGAGAATAAAAGTCTAAATTCATATTGATTGGAGCCCCTCAGAGTCAGTTGCAGTGGTAAAGCAAATTGGCAAGCGTACATACGAAAGTCTTGTCTCTAAATTTTCTCTGTTTTGTATTTGGACATTTTGGCATAAAGTTAATTAAATCAGCTCCGTTGCTTCTCCCGCAACTATCTCCCACTTAGAAGCTTCTTTGTCTGCTAAATCCAGTTGGAAAATTATAAGTTTTCTCCCAAAAGGAGTAGTAAGTTCACTGCTATATTTACTTGAAGAAATGGTTTGTTAAGATTCTGTAGTTGTTGAGTCTTTAAGTGATCCATTTCATTTGTTTCTTGATTTTAACTTCTATTGACCTTTTATGCTTAATGGTTACATCTATATTTGATGGCATCAATGGCCTTCTGTTTTAATGAGTAGACTAATTTTGAGATTCGATAAATTGTTGGTAAGTTGGTTAAATTATGGGTGGTGCCAATGAGGGAGATGATGAGGACCTTAGTTTGAAGTTCATTTGGTCATTTTAGATCTGTTTATGTGAGGGTTTTTCAGTTTCAGCAACAAAATAATTAAAGGTCACCGTAAATTTTAACTGATGAGAAATGGTTGTTTTCAATTATTTTTTCCCTTTAATCTTGGTAATACAGTGTTTTTTATGCGCGTGGATTGCTTACAAAATATATGCAAAATCTATATTTGTTACATTGTTAGTGGTCTTTTCCTGTAATTTTTTTGTCTGATACCTTTTCTTTTGTTTGTGAATAATGTTGATTAGAATGTTTAATTCTCCATGCCTTTTGCGGTCTAAGGTGGAGCGAGTTACAATGGAAGACGTGGCTGAGCTCTCAGAAACTGAGAAGCATAATTTAGGCCAGGTTCGTGCCTATTTATTTTTTGTTTGTAGTTTCTTGTCACAAGTCATCAAGAGTTCCCTTTATAGATAATATTTCATTTTCTGTTGAAGTTGTATGTGGTTTTTAATAGCTCATTGGCATTTTATTCCCCGAAATTAATGCAGACTCGATGGCAAGGTTCTTTTTCTCTGCAATTGATAATACTCCCCAATCTTTGCTTGCTTTCAGTACAACAAGAAGGTACATTCTTTAAACATTACTAAATTAGTAACTGCATAGTTTACTTCTTATAAGGAATAATGCCGTCAATTCCTTGAGTTGTATTTTATACTTGTAGTTTTGTGTTATAATACAAAATTCTTTGAAAATTACGTTGTTATCTCTATTATCTCTCTCTGGATCTTACTTCCTTTCTTGACTCTGTTAACTGTTGTGGATGTCCCTGTATTGGATTCACCTTTGAAGTTTCAGAATGTTGCTCTTTCTACGCCAGAGACCAGTCCTATAAACCTTTTATTTATAATTTAATCCATTGATTTTACATTTTATTAGTATGTAATCTCAAAATTCTTAGACAGCTCTCAGACCAGAATTATTCTTCCCGAGTTTTCAGCCTTTCATTGCTTTTGGAAATTCTATTTGTCTTCTCAATTTCCAGTACTTGCGCTTATGCCTTTACTAGATAGCACAAGGACCAGATATGAAATGCACTAGTACCTTCTTTATAGTAATTAGTTGTTTGACATGATTGCCAACAATTTCATTATAGTAAAAATAAACGCTGAATCAAGGCTAAACTTTGATCAAGTGCAGAATTGTTACTTTCTTTGTGCTGTGAAGAACATTGCCGTGTCTCTTTTATCTTGTTTTGCAGTTTAGTTGCATAGAGATGTAGACATCCGATAATATTGCTGCTCTGACGAAAAGATCTATTGCAAAAGATGGTGAGGCCGCACAGAGATCTTCTGGTTTCTGTTATAGCATTGAAATTAAGGACACTTAACTTCCGCCATGGATTATCTGCAATATCTTGTTCCCTCATGCCCCCTGAGGGGAGAAACTTCGAGGCAAGGCACACGAAGTTTGGTCTTCAGCTTGGTTGATGCCATTCCACTCAAATTGCTTTTCAAGTTTTGGCTTTACAAAAGCACTATTTCAATCTTCATTATCTAAGGAAAGACAGCATTCATTCCATTGGAAGTTCATGAATTTACGCTCTTGTATTCTAGGTAAAGCTACCCACAATGAGTTGGTTCAAATGATAATGGTGAGCTAGGAGGGAGTTGGTAAGACCACTAGAAGTCTTAGGATGATCTAAGTGGGGGATAGATTGTAGTTGTCTTAGTCTCTCCGAAGATTAGTTGTAGTACGCGTAAGCTGACCTGAACACCTTGATTACAAAAAAAAAAATTATAACTAGCTTGGAGCATCAGAAGAATTCTTGATATGTTGTTTAAAATGCATTGGTGTGTGACATGTCATCTTTACATCGCACTCGTATACGACATATTTCTTTTTTCAGTTGTCCTTTATCTAGGCGTGCTATATCCTGCGAGAAATCTATCTTGAGCACTTTTCCAGTTTGGGTTGGGCCTCTGACAATTGAGGCCCAATATTTTGATATCTATAATAGAAAAAAAGGAACATAAAAGTTTCCTATTTCACAACCAAAGCCTTGATTTATTCCTTCTAAATTGATGCTTAGGAGGAAGAGAAGGAGAAGGTGGAAGAGGTGTTTGAAATTACCTACAGAGTATACTTGGATGTTGATATTGATGAACAATGCGTCAGGTACGGTTTTCTCACACATAGTTTTGCATGACAATGATATTATTGCAAACAATTTAATTCTTTAATTAAAGAGGGAGAACCTATTAAAGTTGCCATATTGATATTGATCAACTATACTTTAGCTTCAAAGTAGATTATGTTGTATGACAGTTATCTGGTACTTAGATGTTTCTTTCTTTTCACTTGTTTCTTATTTCTTATTAACTACCAGATTTATTCCCGGATTTGCAGGTAGAATTGTTATTGGATTGTATGGCCAGGTTGTACCAAAAACTGTTGGTATGTTCTCATATCTTTGGTGTGAACACTTTTTTACTATGATATTCGAAGCTAAATTCATCTAAATCAGCCACATTGCCTCAGATTGCAAAATGTGTCTGTTAAATGCAATCTACCCTCCATTTGAAATTTAAAGATTTTCGAGGAGCTTTGAGAGTCAATTGTCTTACTTTTCTGGCATGTGTATGGTTGAAGAAATTCAAGCTAACAAATAGGGTACACTTGCATTCTCAATAACTTTTGGCTTTAGCTTAATGTGTAACTTTTAAGGTAATTATTTGTTGCACATGGTAGTGTAACGACCGGACCCCTGGCACGTGGCACTTTGTGGCCCTTTCGCCTTCAAGAGGTGGCCCCCGTGTCAGGCTACCGTCGCATACAGTCCAGTATTGTCCGCTCTGGGCCCACCGGCCCTCACGGTTTTGTCCCCCGGTACTACCCTGTCTTGGGGAACGGGGCCTTATAGGACACCCTCTATTACCCTCAAAGGATTATTCCCAGGAGCGCCTCCCCCACTCGAACCCAAGACCTTAAAGGTCATTGGAATTCAAAGCGAATAGTTGTCCGAATGGTACTCACTTTGAATTCCAATGACCTTTAAGGTCTTGGGTTCGAGTGGGGGAGGCGCTCCTGGGAATAATCCTTTGAGGGTAATAGAGGGTGTCCTATAAGGCCCCGTTCCCCAAGACAGGGTAGTACCGGGGGACAAAACCGTGAGGGCCGGTGGGCCCAGAGCGGACAATACTGGACTGTGTGCGACTGTAGCCTGACACGGGGGCCACCTCTTGAAGGCGAAAGGGCCACAAAGTGCCACGTGCCAGGGGTCCGGTCGTTACATAAAAAGGCGCCTTTTTATGTAACAGTCCACTCTGTGGGCCCCACATATCCAGGTATTGTCCGCTTTGGGGAACGGGGCCTCAAGGGACACCCTCTATTACCCTCACGGTTTTGTCCCCCGGTACTACCCTGTCTTGGGGAACGGGGCTTATAGGACACCCTCTATTACCCTCAAGGGATTATTCCCAGGAGCGCCTCCCCCACTCGAACCCAAGACCTTAAAGGTCATTGGAATTCAAAGTGAGTACCATTCGGACAACTAGTTGTGACACCCCAAATTTTAAGTAAGTTTGACTTACATGTATATTGTAAAAATATGTATTATTAACATAATGAGGTATGTATGTATATATATGGAGAGGGATGAAATTAGATGAGAGATGGAAGGGTGTGAGTGAAAAGCTAAGAAAGTGTGGGGGTTTAAGTGAAATGCTTGTGTGATGTATATCTATGAAGCATGAGACAAGTCTAGAAAATTCATTTTTCTTCCCCCTTTCTCTTTGAACGTCCAGCAGCCTCTCTCCCTCTTTTTCCTTCAATTTTTCCATGGAATCAAGAAGAGAGGAAGGAAACAAGAGGCCAAGATGTAAGAATTCACTTCTCTCTCTCTAATTCTAGCCATAACCATGCAATTGAGTGATGGTTTATTATTTTTTGTGATATTTCATGTCAGACATATTCTGTAAATGGCTAGAAAAACATGAATTAGAGTGAATTATGGAAGAATTTAAAGATTTGATGATGCTAGGAAGCTAGAAGTAAAGCATGAGTATGAATCCTGCAGAGTTGTTTTTCTGAACAGTGCCAAGTCCGAAAATTCCTATAAATTCCATGGTTGTTTGCTGACTCTGAAATTTTTATATGATAAACTAGACATGTCAAGGAGTTTATAGAATTTTGAAACACTCAAAAATTCGTAGTGTGTGAATTGTAATGAATTTTTGAATTTCTGGTTCGAAATTGAGAATTCCCCTGTTTTAAAACAGGGCAGGGGGAATGAACTCGATTTGAGGGGGAAAATCTTTGTTAAATTTTATGATTTTTAATACACAAACCCTTGGGTATGTTTTCTGTTAGACTGTAAATTTTAATGGTTTTTGGAGTGGTGTATGAATTGTTATGATTTTTCAAATCTGGACTTAAAGAACTGTGAATGTTAAGTTCCAGAACTGAGTATGTGAAATAAATTCCGTCTGACTGCCTTAAACTCCTTAGAAAATCTGTATTTTTGGTGGAATGACTCTTATATGTGTCTAGTTTTAGACTGAAAAGTTTGGTAGAGATTGGATTATTGTAGAATTTTATAAAATTCTTCAAAGTTTCACTGTTCAGTGGAGAGGTCTGCAAACAGATTTGCTGTGTGAATGAAATTAAGGATTTTCAAGGGGTATATGACTTTATTTTGACTCAATAAAATTCATGGACTATAATATGTATGTCTATTTGAGTTCCATGAAGTTTGGTGATGATTGGAAATGAATAACTCCTTATTATAATAATCCAACCAATATGTGTGTGTTATAGAGTTTAATAAATGATGTTATTGGTTGGTTGAATTGTTGTTAACCTATAAAGAATTTAATGACTTCTAAATGGACACTAATCAGTGTTTCATGACTATGGCAATGGTTACCAGACAGAAAGGAGAAGAAGAAGAGGTGAACTTTAAATAACTGCTTATCAAGAAACATATGAGAGCAAAATTAAAAGGCGAGGCTAACCAGGTAAGTAGATAGACCCTTCTGAGGACACAACAGATATTAACTTTTATTGAAATATGTTTAATGATTGTGTTCGTGAATATATGTGAAATGTGTTGATGGAACGTGTATGGGGCCATCAATACATGGACCTTAATATAGGAAATGATTTGATTGAGGTTTATCGTGATTTATGAAATGTGTGATTTCACACACTTTGATGTGTATGTGATTGACATGTTAGTGTAACTTCTATGTGTGTGAGATATAGAAATGTGACTGTGCCCTCATATATGTGAATTTGTTGTGATATGGCTTGAATAATATTGCCAATGAAACGATATGTGTATATGAAGAATGAAATACATGCCAAACATTCGAGGATACTATTTCATCATGTGAGATGGCATGACAAATGAATGTCTGAAAAACCATGTGTATTAGAGTGCCATGAATGTGTACGAGTGGAAATTGAATGAGATTAGTTATACATGGACATAGTTATGCAACGATGTGACTGAAATACATCGAAGAGTAATGGAAGGGTTGGCACTAATAAAGAATTCAATGGGGTTCTATATGTGTAGAAATGATGTCAATGTGTGGATTGTGCACATCCATAAGTGTATGTGAGATATGTAGGCTTATTGTGTTTATGAATGTATATGTGATTAATGAGAAGCCTACGTAGAACCTCAATTATGATAGTGAACTGCAATATTGTGATGTGTGAAGGCATGTATAACGGTGTGATGTGTTATGAATTCGAAATTACATGCCAAGCCTATGGGAATATATTAAATGTCGAATGTGAAATGTGATACCGTTAAATACTAGCATTAAAGTGAATGAATTGTGACAAGTTGTGATTGGGTTAGAAGCTTAATATAGAGCTTCACTTATGTGATTGAAATGTGAAATGTGAAAAGTGAGTGAAAGCTTAATATAGAGCTTCACTTATGTGACTGAAATGTGGAATGTGATATGTGAGTGGCATGCCACAACTTAGGATATTTGGCTCTCATAGCTTGAGGGGAGGTCTGGACCATGTGTTTCTCTATACGAGATTCGGTAGCATGGGTCCGGTATCACCCGGATTGTCAGACTAGCCTTGAGCTATTTTATGGGTAGGCCTTTGAATGTATCTGTACTGTTCTGTATCCCCATAGCTTGAGGGGAGGTCTGGACCATGTGTTTCTCTAGACGAGATTCGGTAGCATGGGCCCGGTATCACCCGGATCGTCAGACTAGCCTTGAGCTGATTCATGGGTAGGCCTACATATGGGAACTGACTGTGAAACGAAAAGTCCTACCTTGATTAGAGAGCACTGTTCCTAAGTGTTTGTGACTGTATTGTGGAAGCTTCCGAAATTATGTGAAATGGATATCCATGTGAACAATGTAGCAAACTTATGGAAACTCATGTGTGAATGATTTATATGTTTATGGGAGCACATGAGGATGTGATAGACTTGTAGAAAGTTTATGTGTAAATGAGATGTGTATGTAAATGGGTGTATGTGATAAGCTTTGACATGAAAAAGTCATGCTTGATTACCTATAGACAGGTATTTATGGAATTAGGAATGTGACTGGATAAGAGCGTAATTGGTCTAGGAAATGACCAATGATACAGGGTTGGCGCAGGAGCATAATTAAATGGTGCAAGGGTGCATCTTTAACGAATCTAAAGAGATATAGGCAGAGAATTGGCATCGCTGCGCCATACCTTTCACGCTGAAGCGCTACTTGCATTGACTCAAGTAAGAGAGAATAGAGAGTTGGCGCATGCGTGCCCTCCCTTGGCACAGGAGCGCGAAACTGGAATTTGTAACGGATTGGAAATCAGAAACTTGGCGTCGCCGTGCCAGTTTTCTCGCATAGGGGCGCGTTTCTTGAACACTGAAATCAATGTTATGATTTTTTTTTAGTAAAGCACTGTTGGCTTGTATACTAAGAAATAAACAGTAATCAGTGATTATGGAATAAGTATTGAATAGTAGTCATATTCTGAAATGGTTATCGCCATTTATTGTTTTATTTTGAGTGTTACGCTAGTTTTATAATTCTAGCTGCTTACTGAGTTTCATACTCACTAGTCTGTTGTGTACCTCAGGTATTCGATCAGTAAAAGATTAAAGAAGGATTTCGGCATAACGACGATTATGTTCCCTTGGCAAGCCCTTATCCGCTGCAGTATTACTCTGTTGGATACGGGGTGTGACAGGTAGAGCTGCTGAAATGTCAATTGCAGAAGTGTGTCTTGTGAGTGGCAGGTTCAGGTGAATTTGCTTAATGGTAATACCATATCCAGAAAACCCCTGCCATGACCCTGTTCTGTCAGGATCTGCCTTGGCTATCTTCATTTATTATGTATTTTTTGTATTATTTGTAGAAATTTGCAGCAATGCAAAGTGGCACCAGCCTATGCGGAGATGTTTTACAGACCCTCTTTCTTTGTGAATATATTTTGGCATGGTATAATGAAAATTAGAATTAATGAAAATTAGAATGAAGGATGTATAAATATGATGTTGATTCGCTAAAAGTTTTTTAGGAACCCCTTAATTTCCTAATGCATGAGTTCTTTTATTTGCAGAAATTTCAGGGCATTATGCACAGGTAGTTGGTTCTTGTATTTTATATCTACTGGCGGAGTCTATTTTCATATGCTTAATATTCTCTTCAATTGCAGGGGAAAAAGGCAGGGGGCAAATGGGAAACCTGTCCACTATAAGGGAACACCATTTCATCGTATAATATCTTGGTTTGTGATTCAAGGTGGATATATAGTTTGTGGTGATGCCAAAGGAAGTAGTCTATCTGTGGTGGCACCTTTCCTGATGAGAATTTTGATATTAAGCATTCGCATGCAGGTGATCTAATATGTAATTTTTTATTTTACTTTACTTGCTTTAAGTGTGAACCACGGACAACTGCATATCTGCAGCTTTTAAATTTTTCTCTATTTTGGAGGTTACTCCTTTCTAGCTTCTACCGTTGCTCCACTGAAGTGATCTATAATTCTCTTTTAGGTGTTGTTTCCATGGTGAATTCAGGACCTGATTCCAACGGCTCACAGTTCTTCATCACCACCGTCAAGGCCAGTAGGTACGCTAATTTTGTTAAAGATATGGAAAATTCAGATGCAATGATGGATTAATTGAGTACACTGAATTGTTGGGAGAATACCAGAATGCATGCTTCTCTTCCCCTTAATAAACATAATGATGTGGGAATCAGCAGCTTGGATGCTGATGCAGTTTTTTCATTTGGTTTTAGCTGTCCATGAAAGATTTGCCATATATTTAAGAGCTATTACCGAAGTATTGTAGCCTCATGCTCTGTGGGAGGTAAAAGTTTGAACTTATCAGTGGAATTACATGCATCTCAATTTCAAAGATGGTTAACATGACCTACCTATGTTTGGTCTGTCCTTGTTCATCTACATGATAAAAATTTGACAAATTTCTTTGAGAATATTTTCTGATCTCTACTATCTTTCTCTGGATCTTAATTACTCCTTTTCTTGTTACTATCTTCAGATATTTCTTGACTCTTTTAACTGTTGTGGATGTTCCTGTGTTGTATTCACCTGTGGCATTTTAGAATGTTGCTCTCTTTGCACCAGAGGTCATTGCTTTAACTATAAACCTTTTATATATTTATGACTCAATCCATGGAATGTATGTTTTATTAGTCTCATGTAATTTCATAATTCTTATACCGCTCTCAGACCAAAATTATTCTTCCTAGAATTTTAAGCTCTTCGTTGTCTTTGAAAATTCTAATTGTCTACTCAATTTCCAGTACTTGTTTTATTAAGCCTTTCTCCTATCTCAGTTTATCTGTTTTTGCAGGTTAGTTGCATTGCCCAGAGATGAAGAGATCTGCTAATATTGCTGCTCTCACTAAAAGATCTATTGCAAAAGATAGTGAAGCCCCACAGGGATTTTCTGGTTTCTGCTGCAGCGTTGGAACTTAAGGATGCTTACCTTTTACCATGGATTATCTGCAATATATGTTCTCTCAAGGCCTCTTAAGGGGGAGGAACATCGAGGCATACAAGAGGTTTGGTCATCAGCTCGAATGCTCGATTGATGCTGTTCCAATCAAATTGCCTTACAAGTTTTGGTTTCCTGAAGCACAACTTAGATTTCAATCTTCATTATCTGAGCAGAAAGAGCATTCATTCCATTGGATGTTCATGAATTTATGCTCTTGCATTTTCTAGGTAAAGCTGGCTTGGAGCAGCAGAAGAATTCCTTCTGATTTATCATGCATCAGTACGTTATGAGTGTTGCTTTGGACTTCTTACTTTCACTTGAAACCCAAGGGTACCATATCGTGGCTGTTATTCTTGTTCAACGACTCGTGTTTTTACCTGTCGTCTTTACATTTTGAATGTGTATGACATGTAGCTCAATATGCGTTGGTGTGTGACATGTCGTCTTTATACTGCACTCATGTACGACATTTCTTTTTTATGTGTCCTTTATCCAGACTGCTCTATCTATCCTTTGCAAATCTATACTAGGAAAATTTCCAGGTTGGGTTGGTCGATGACGATTGACGCCCAAGTTTTGAAATCCATGAGGATAAAAAATAAAGAACACTAAAGTTACCTATTTCACAGCGTCCCTTGGGCCTGTTGTTGCTACTAATGTGCAAGTGTAATTTTCAAATTGTCAAAACACATTAAAAATATTTAAAGCATATTTAAACGATAGACATTAACTCAATATTATTAGATATTTAAGCAGCAAAACTGTCTCTACAAGCAAAGCGTTTACTTGGATTATCATTTGAGTGCTTCAGTCTAGTTAATGGAAGTAACTATTGAACTATTAATTTCGATGTGGCTATAATTTGCTTTTGCAAAGCGCATATAGGAATAGCAAAGTGTATGTAGGGATAGGAACTAAACCTTCATGTTTGGCAGATGTTATTAATCTCACAAACATTTTGCAGCTTTTGGCTGTAGATGATGTTCAAGCCTGTAGAATTTGAGATAATTAATGACGGTTACCACTCGAGAGAAAGTAGCTAACTAATTAAAATTGATGAAAATGTTATGTGAAAAGCACTTTGAACATGTAATTAAGTTTTATATATTAAGATTTTCAATATCCAGACTCTCTTAAATCCTTTATTTTGTTCTCGAGCTTTTATTTTATTTATAAAAAAAAGTCTCTAAATATAAGAAATTTTTATATCATCGAAAGGATTCACCTGAGTCTTGATTTGAAGCTTTAGCTAGTCTCAAAGCCGTGGATTAGAGTTTAAGAGTCAAACGAGTTGAATAAAGCTTGTCAGAACTCGTTTTAATTTCTTCAATTTTCGGTTTCCATCTCCTTTCTTCTCATCATCTCATTTGCAGCACCTTCTTAAATTACAATATTTACATCCATCACTGACCCATTTTGACATATGTGACATCACAAGTCTCACTTCAAAAAATAAGTGCGTGGTGATCCGCTGACCTTTTCTTTTAAATTTCTTCGCAACTTAACAGTAACCCCTTGTTGGAGAGATCATAAAGTGGCTCTTTAAAGTCAAAACTCATCTTTCTACTGCAGTACATCCTCATCGAAATTTAACAAAGAAAAAAAAACCATCAAATACAGAAATAAATTTGGAGAAACTAGGAGTAAATGAATATCCAGAAAAGTATTAATACTCACTGTTCACATCACCTGCTCATTTAGATACAATTGAAAAGTCAAGTCAAGAAAAAAAAGAAAAAGAAGATAGACAGAAAGACATAGCAAAGCTCAAACTCATAGAATATTGCAGCGAAATTTCCTTGACTAAGAAAAATTATTTCAGAGAGTGAGTTGTAAAAGTAATTGAAAATTAGTGAAATTTCATTGAATATTCAGAGGAAATAGCAAAGCGGAAGGGCTGATATTCATCCGATATCGTCGTTTCATTTGCAGTTATATCTAACAATAATAATCGTAGTTTATGCAACACATGTCGTTAGGTGGTGGATGATAAGTTGATATTATCCATATAAATTCATCTATGTAAACTTTTGTGAGATTACTGAATAATTATCACATTATCTACATTAATTAATATAATTAAAATTAAAAATTTACTATTTTAATTAAATTATAATACACTAATTTTTATTAAAAAATATTTATAAATAATCGGTAAGTATAGTATTATTCTTAATTAATTCAACGGCGCTTACCATCTTCTTGCTTCGAAGCAGTGACGAAACTTTCAACGTTAAATTATTTACACAAATCAACTTCCTTACCATTAGCAAACGTCAATGAAAGAGAGGCGTGATCATTTTTAATTAATATTTAGATTAAAATAAGCTTTACTATAACGCAGCAAAAACAATTACTTATTAAAGGAGAGAGTCTTTCGTACTCTGTTTTATAATCTGTATGATGCAACCAGTCAATCTCTCTCTCATTCTCAGCTTTCTATTGATATGCTGTACCACGTTGACTTAACCACACGGTGAAAAGATATCAAAAGGGTTCGTTGGCTGACTTGACTTCGGAAATAAGTGAACAAGAGTTTGTCGATCTAGACTTCTATCTATAAGCGTATATTTTACTATTCTTTTCTTCCAAAATCTTGAGCCAGCTGACGCTTAGTTTGAGATTACGTAGAAAGCAATGCAAGCCTTTCATTTATACAACAATACAAATGTATATTACATATTATTTTTTATACATAAATAGAATGTTTATATTTTTGAGTCCTTATTTTAAATAATTTGATATAAATTATATGATTTATTTTTTTAGCGTTTTGTAAAAAAAATCAACTAATTGTTACTATAAGAGTGCAAATTCAAAAAATTACCAATAAACAATTAATAATGTCTAACACTTTGGAAGGTTTAGTGATATTATATATTATATTTTTTTCTCTTTCTCATTGATTTATTGTATTAATTAGAGTAAAGATAGTAAATATCATTCAAAGATTATATTTGAAGAACATTTTAAAGACTAAGGTTCATTATTTTTCCAAAGTTTATTTATCATATAATTAAGGTTAAGCTTTAAATATGAATTATAAATATAACAAAAAAGTTTTATAAATAGATATTTCATCATTTATAAGTGTATATTTATAAACTTTTTAATATTTAGTAAAATAATATCTTATAATTACATACACGTCTTTATTTATTTTATAGATTATGACAAAAATAGGTAAAGAAAATTAAATACATTATGATTTTAAAAAATAGTTCTTAATTTGGGCTAATTGGAGCCTTATAAAGTGGTTTAAAAAGTGCTAAATACATTATAACAATATTTATCATATTGTTAGATCCATATTGACACGACCCACCCCTAGCTACACGGATAAATCGTATCTAAAACTGTTCACTAAGAGAACGGTCTTTAATTAACTATTTTTTTCACACATTTTGCTCTATCGTTTTGATAAAACTATTCATAAAAAAATTATTTCTAGTTCAGGTCCTTTATGTAAAATACTAAAAAAAAAATGCTCCGAAAATTTTTATGAAAAACCGACAGAATTTCCCCTATAATTTGAAGAAAACCCTCTGCAAAACACACATTTATACACTTCTAAACTATTCCTCATCCCAACTTCTTTAGGGACTTTCGTCCTTATCAACCACAACATACTAAAAGATAAATAAATCATATTCAACATACTTAATGTTTAAAAGCTTATACAACACATAAAAAATGAAATACTTTCAATGCATGAAAAATTATTATACATCGTGTGGCCTTCCCTAGCATCAGAGACAGCTTAGCACCAAACCTGTAGCACCTGGTTGGGAAAAAGAATAGGAAAAGAGTGAGCTAAAGGCTCAGTGAGTGGACAAATTTTATTACATAAAATATTACTTTCTTTATTTCCTACAACTCATTTCTTGAATAAAACTTTGTGTTCTAAAATCTCATTTTTTTCTTAAAACAAAATACAATATATAATTACTTTTAAAAAGGGAACTAGTATACTCTTCTTTCCAAAATAACGTATAAACGACTATTTCTTCTCAACTTTCTTTATAAACTTCATTCTTATAATACAACTATAAAAATTTATTAACCCTCAATAAAGAAAATACTTTATATAATTCTTCAACTTACTTACCTAAATAACTTAATATTCTTAAACTATATAAGCAAATCAGTTGCATACCTTTACTTTGAACCACCCTTATTTAATCTCGTATACACTGCAAAATATATCACTATATCTCTTTCTTTTCTAAAAAAATGTATAAACAGATGCCAAAAGAAATAAAATAACATATAACTTTTAAATAAAATTCCTTTCATTATATACTCAATCACTTGCTAAATTTATTCTCTAAACAAATTATAAATTGCATGACTATGACTATCTCATAATAAAATCATATAATACATTTCTAACTAGAAAACTCATATCATATTTATACTTAAAAAATATATATCGTACTTGTCAAAATATCATTAAATCTCTCATAGAAGTTTCAAAACAAATAATTTTTGATTAAAATTCTTCAAATAAAATTGCTTGATTCTATACTCTTTAAAAGCAGTAAAAAGAATGCATATTTTCTCATTTTTATAAAGTAAAACTCATGATGATGTGCTAAAATCATCGTTTCAGTTATTTAATAAACAGAACATAATTTCTTCAAAATCTTCTTGCAAAAGAAACTTTTACTAGTAATGCTTCTTTCTCAAACTAACTCATATAAACGTATTTAAAACTCTTTTTATTATACTAAACAAGTACCCCTGAAACTGTCTGATCTTACCTGGCGAGATCTAACATCGCACAGGCAGAACTATCTATATTTTCTCATACCTGGTGAGATCTACATCACGCAGGCATAGCTATCTGTATCTGGCGGATCTAACATCGCACAGGTAAAGCTATCTGAATTTCCTCATACATGGTGAGATCTACATCACGCAGGCAGAGCTATCTGTACCTGGCGAGATCTAACATCGCACAGGCCTGCTATCTGGTCATACGCATGCGTAGAGCTGCCCCCAAAGGGCTAAAGCGCCCAGATCACACGACCCAAAGCCTCTATATGTGTCTGAACGGGCCCTAAAGGCCTCTATCTGTATCACTGTCTAAGTGATCTGACTAATTGTCTGGGTATCTGGGTACTAGCTTAGTATAACATTATCACACTTTCTTATTTTCATTAAAAAATGATTTCATTTAAAAACTGCTTTATATGCTAAAATTTCTCTTTTCAAGCAATTTATCAAAATCTAAAAATTTTATGCAAGCTAAAGCTGAAAATATTTGTATTATTTGAATTAATCCAAGACAAACATTTAAAATAACATTTCTAAATACTTTAAGAAAATTCTTGAGTCAAATGACTATGAAAACTTTAAATATCAATGCTTTCACACTTTCTCTAAATTTACAAAATATAACTTTCTGAAAAACTAAAACGCACTTCAAATACAAAATCTGATTTTTCTCTTTTCTAAATGTTATATCTTTGTTCAAAACTAATTTTTAAAACTAAAATTCATGTCTACAACCAATTTAAAAACTATCTTTGAAATATCTTAATAATTAAGAGTAAGTATAATAAATGAGTCTATCTACCCTCAAGAAATACTATAAAAACTATATTGAATTTTTCTAAATTCGCTTAAATTCTCGATAATTCTATAAAATACTAAATAAACATAACTAAGTAAATATTAAACATATTTCTAATTATCCAGAAAATAAATCTTCTACTCTTTCTAAATCTTTCTAAAATATCCATAAAGTAAAATACTTTCCATCTCACTATAAGTTATAATTTATATTTTTATCTCAAAATCTCATATATCATACTTTAACTAAAATCTTTTTTACTATTCTAAATTTTTCATAATTCTGCATCCAGGTTTCTACAAATTCTGGAACAGCTTTCTAAATTTACAATTCAGCCCCTGCTTGGGCAGTTTTAGAATTTGGCATTGTCACCCCTGCAGAATTAAATTCTACTTTCCAAAACTTTTTCTTTTTACTTTGCTATTATTTTGAATATAAAACAACTTATGATTTTGTTAACCAAAACCACCATTTCTTCAACATATGTATTTATTTAAAGAAAATAACTAAATATTTCAATTTTTCTCTACAAATATATTTAATTATAATTGTCTCTTTTTCAATCATAAAAAAAATCTTTTTACTTTCTATTAACATATAACATACATTTATTCTACATCTTTCACTTTAAATTTTTTTCTATTGTACTCAAACTTTTCAAGACTACACTTACTATATATATATATATTCAAAAACTAATCTATTAGCACTACCCATAACTATCTCTCTTATCCACAATTAATAATTTACACGTATTTATTTTCAAATACATACATCATCATTATAATTCCTAAAAACATTTAATATAACTCAATTAATCAAACTAATAACTTAAATCACATGAAAAAACTTAAGTTTAATACACTTTAATATAATATAAAATTCTCAAAATATAATTCAATTTAAGCTCCTTTATGGATGAATAATGTTATAAGAATTATTTAATGGCCGGAAAGCATAACCGGAAAAGTCGCAAGAAAGTCGTCCCCGGTGAGTGAATAGTGACCGAATTTCATTTCTCTCCGATTTGCAAAATTCATATATAACAAAATTGGTATGGTTAGAAAGAGCATGGAACAAGCTTTAATTTAATGTAAAGATTTACCGGTAACTCACCGGATTTTGGCCGAAAAACGCATAGGAAGCCGTCGGCTTCCATGCTTCGATCCGCAAAAACGGTGAATAACCCAATGACAATATATATATGGATGGAAAGAGGACATTACAAGCTTCAAAACGACATATTGTGGGGTCGGAGACTCGCTGAAAATTGATCGGAATCGGCGGTCAAAGCCGACGGTGAACAGTGACCGACCTCTCCCTCCTTTCTCTCTCCCGATTCCGTCCCCACCCCTCCCCTCTTTTTTTTCTTTAATTAATTATTATTATTATTATTTTCTTGGTTGGGCTGGGCCTTCTTCACAGCCTAATGAACATTACACATATGATCTATTAATACCAAAAATATTATAATTTAATTTACTAATTGGCCCATCTAATTATTATAACTTAAGAGTGAATTGTGAACAAAACATGGGTCAAAGAAAACTATCGTCCTTTGCGACTTGTTGCTTGCTTTCGGTGGAAAAGAAAATTCCACTTTGCAACATAATCTTTATTATTTAATTGATAGTGCTCATATTTTTTTAAGCTCAAAACTTTTTCTCCGTCTCCAACACGCAGTGCTTATATTTTTGTTTTGGTTTAATGACACACGTTCGATCGTGGATGTGTGAATACACACATTCCCATAAAATTTTTAATAAATTTTTCTATATTTCTTTTTTAAAATATGTACATCATTACAAATTCTACAGGAATGTATGCATTCACATACATCTTTGTGGTTTAACGTGCACTAAGGACACCATATTTTTAAGTTCGTAATGTCAATTAAAAATTTTCTTTTTCCTCAACTTTCACTTTCTTCTTTTGAAGGAATATTCGGTAAAAAGCAAATCACTAATAAACATATCAAAAGAGTTGGTATACTTTACTTATAATTTGCATAGTAAAGTATTAAAAAATTACTGTTTAGTTTATACCTATTAGTTTAATCTTATAGAAGAGTGATAAAGTTGACAGATATAAATTCGAAAACCTCCATTTCATTTCAAAAAATATTAATTAAAAAAGAATTTTTTAGTTTAATTATAAGAACAGAATTTAAGAAAATGCTTTAAGAGGGGCCTTGAGTATGTATGTATCAAGAATCCATATCTAACCAGGCTCTCTTGAATTAATCCTTTATTTTGTTTTTAAAAGTTTCATTTTTTAAGAAATACCAATCTTTAAATGTGAGTTACAAAGATAAGTTTATATTATCTATATAAATTCATCTATACAAACTTATATATCATTATTGAATGATCTTATCTACATTAAATAATGTAATTAAAATTAGAAATTTACTATTCTAACTAAGTCATAATACACTAATTTTTATAAAAAAGTTTATATGGATAGACTATAAAATTGTATTCTTCTTGATTAATTCAACAACGCTGTCCACCTTCTTCTTACGAAGCAGTGACGAAACTTTCAGCGTTAAATTATTTATACAAATCAACTTACTTACATTAGCAAACGTCAAAGAAAGATAGGCATGGTCATTTTTAATTAATATTTAGATTAAAATAAATTTTGCTACAACGCGGCAAAAACAGTTACCTATTAAAGATATCAAAAGAGTTCGTTGGCTGACTTGACTTCGCAAATAAGTGAACGAGAGTTTGTGTATCTAGACTTCCAGTGCTGGTTCCTATAGGCGGGCCTACGTTATGACTTTAAGGGCCTGGGCCTCTTCAAAGTTTGAAAAGTTTCAATTTTCACCCTTTTATTTAATATCCGTATATTAATACCCTTCTTTAGAAAAATAATCGAATTTCAAATTTTACTATTCTTTTCTTCCAAAATCTTGAGCCAGCTGACTCTTAGTTTAAGATTACGTAGAAAGCAATGCAAGCCTTTCATTTATACAACAATATAAGTTTATACTATTTATTAATTGATTTTTATTTTTATACATTAATAGAATTTTTATATTTTTAATCGTTATTTATTTAATTTGATATAAATTGTATGACTTATTTTTTTTGGCGTTTAAAAAAAAATCAAGTACTTGTTACTATAAGAGTACAAATTCAAAAAATTACCAATAAGCAATAATGTCTAACACTTTGTAAGGTTTAATAATATTATATATATATATTTTTTCTCTTTCTCATTGATTTATTGTATTAATTAGAGTAAAGATAGTAAATATCATTAAAAGATTATATTTGAAGAATATTTTTAAGACTAAGGTTCATTGTTTTTCCTAAGTTTATTTATCATATAATTAAGGTTAAGTTTTAAATATGAATTATAAATATAACAAAAAGTTTTATAAATAGATATTCCTTTATTTATAAGTGTACATTTAGAAACTTTTTAATATTTAGTAAAATAATATCTTATAATTACATACATGTCTTTATTTATTTTATAGAGTATGACAAAAATAGGTAAAGACAATTAAATATTTTATGATTTGAAAAAATAGTTCTTAATTTGGGCCAATTGGAGCCTTATAAAGTGGTTTAAAAAAGTGTTAAAATTTCCATCCTTACTTGAGCTACAAGGTTAAGGTTAGGATTTCTAATCCTTGATGAGTAAGCACTTTCTTTTGAGGTCAAGTCAATGCCAGGAAATTTCTTCAAATATTAATTAATAATTGTAAACTCTATTTTTTTAATTTTAAAATATCTAGATGATAGTTCTCACATCACATCATCAAAATTCTAGAAACAATCATGGACTTTCTTAATCCAAGTCTCAGGAAACAATCATGAAGTATTTATTCGAATTATTAATCAAAATTCTAGAAACAATCATGAAGTCGTTTATTCGAATTATTAATAATAAAATAGAAAACTATAAAAACTATTATATTAAAAAAATAGCTTTTAGACATCTGGACTACCACAGAGAGACTTGGATTGTGCCAATCCAAGGGCTCACAAATTTTGGATTGTGCCAAAGGAAGAGCAAGTTATCCTAACTCAAGCCACTCGTAAGACCCACCACGTGATTTAGTGCGTATATATCCAATATGGATAGATGTTGCATGCATCACGCAGCATTTATCTACAATTAAAATTAAAATGCCAAAGTAAAGGTCTTTTCACGATGTTTCATGATATATTCCAGAGATTGAATGATGAATTGATTTGTCGTTTGCTTCTGAAACGCTAATTTACAAGTTGACTACTGTCGTTACTCTGCCCTTATAAGAGATGCCCAAAAGCTTAAACATTTAACTGGTACAGATTGCAAAATAAAATATATAGATACAATTTTGAATTAAAAATTTCTATTTTGATGACATGTTAAGTACTATTTAATCCAAAAGATTAAAGCTATTCGATAAGAGCTGAAATCTCCAAATATATAGTCCTACAGCCCCCGACACTTCTAAATTTCCTAAGAAGCACGGCAATCCCAAACTTTCAGTGAAACAAGGACCTTATTCGTCAACTTTAGTATTGTGAGGAAACTTACAGGATTAGTAAATGCATTTTCAATATCAGTGCTTGACCTTTTGGCTTCCATATTGGACGTATAATGCTTCAGAAAGACCTCATCAGTAGTCAAGGCAAAAACATATAAACAGATTGATTCCCAGAATATCCTGCACCTCCAACAGAAACAGAAAGATTAATCTACCCAGAAAACTGGTAAAAGAACAAAGTTTTTGTTCTTGTTTTTAATTTGATGTCATCATCGCCACTTTATTATTCATGAAATTGCACAATAGAAAATTAGAAATTGCGTGTTGATTAATTTGTAAAAAGCCCAAAAGGGTGACGTAGTCATTTACCAATTTCTTAGCATAATGAAGAAAAAATTCCAAGAGAAAAGGCCAATTTGCGTGGGTCACTATACACGTCATTTCATTAAAAAAAAATATCATACAAGATCATGTTTAAGAACATTCACAAAGCAAATTACTCTTTCATAATTAATTAAATAAATGGCAACTTGGTTGAAATAATTTCTTAATGGTTCAATATTAGTTGATATAATTTTAACGTGTTTGTGGGTTTTTTTTTATGATTTAAAAATGAAAAATGAGTATGATCAAATAAACTTCTTCATCATCAAGGTTTTCTACACAAATCACATTCTTTCGAGCATGTTGTGAAAGATTTGTTTTTACCTTATATAGGGTTAAAAAATTAATGAGATAGATAATGATGATGCATCAAATTTTTGGGCTGATTGGATCGTTAAGTTAAATAACGCCTTTATAAAGAAGCCTCTCGTAAGTTAAAGTTCCAAGAGGGTTAACTTAGAGAATTAAAATGAAAACACTTGGAACCTAAGTAGTCGGCATGGTTAATCTAATCGACGATGCGTCAGGCCAACTTTAAAGAGAAATTCGCAATTCATTGCACCAACAGATCATTTGCAATGCAGCTTCATGTGATTCAGAATCCAAGAATTCAATTCGAGAGTCAAAAGGTCTTTTCTTTTGTTATAGCATACTGCAGGATATTAAAGCTGGACTGATACAGGACCAATTTGGATTGCAGCACCTTCCCAGATGCTGATCACGGCTCTTTCATTATCAAACTCCTTTATTATATATCTGCACTATTGCGGCCGGCTCATCCCTTAGGCGAGTTAGGCAACCGCCTAGGCCCCAAAATTAATAAAAATTTAATATAATTAAAAGAGTCACAAAATCAAAATTATAACATATTGTTAGATTCAAACGATCTATTAATACAAAAAAATAATTTTTTATAATTTAATTTATTAATTGACTAATTATTATAACTTAAAAGTAAATTGCGAGCAAAACATGGGTAAAAGGAGACAATCGTCCTTTGCAACTTGTTGCTTGCTTTCGGTGGAAAAGAAAATTCCACTTCGCAACATAATCTTTATTATTTAATTGTTAGTGCTCATATATTTTTTTTAAGCTAAAAACTTTTTCTCCGTCTCCGACGGCATTGCTTATATTTTTGTCTTAGTTTAAGGGCACGCGTTAAACCATAGATGTATGAATACACAAATTCCTATAAAATTTTTAATAAAATTTTTTTATATTTCTTTTTTAAACCATAGATGTACATTATTACAAATTCTATGGGAATGTATGCATTCACATAACTTTCTTTCTATGATATAACGTGTGACTTAAGGACATGCGTTAAAAAAAACTCACTTTCTTCATTTGAAAGGAATATTCACTAAAAAGCAAATCATTAACAAACATATCAAAAGAGTTGCTATGCTTTACTTATAATTTGCAGAGTAATTATTAAAGTTTGCTTGTGCTTTCGTTTGTTAATATCTAGTTGGGTGGTGTTGCTGTCTTTCAGGAAATGCATGCTAGCTGTAACGCACAGAAATTATTGGAAAGAGTGAAATGCAAAAGAGACATTGTCACATGGTCCTGTCAGTTTAAAATTCAAACTCATCTTTCTACCGCGATACAACTTACAACCTCGCAGGAATGAGGAATTTTCCAAAGAATACCATCAAATACAGAAAGAAATTTGGAGCAAATAGGGGTAAAAGAATGTCCACAAAAGTAATACTACTCACTGTTCACAGCACATGCTCGATACAATTAAAAAGTCAAGTCAAGAAAAAAAGACAAAGAACAGAGAGAGAGAGCGAGAGAGAGCGAGAAAGATAGCAAAGCTCAAACTCAGAATATTGCAGAGAAATTTCCTTGACTAAGAAAACTTATTGCAGAGAATGAGTTGTAAAAGTAAGTGAAAGCTAATGATTTCATTGAATGTTCAGAGGAAACAGCAAAGCACAGAGGCTGATATTGATCGGATATCATCATTTCATTTGCAACTATATCTAACAATAGTAATCGTAGTTCATGCAATACATGTCCATGGTTGGCTAATGATAAGTTCATATTTATATTAATTCCAGGTTGATTATTCATATCAACAGAGTTGTTTGGTTGACTTGACTTGACTTGAGAAAATAAGTGAACAAGAGTGTTGATACTGCTGTTTCGGTGCCTCTATTGATCAGAGGAGTCTCTCGAAATCGGCATCGGTGCTGCAGCTCTCCGCCGTGGGGTGAATTTTTCGTTAGCTAATTAATTGATTATTCATGTTTCCTCTCTTTTTCATTTATTTTTCTAATGGAGATCAGTTTTGTGAAATTTCTTGCACATTTTGTTCACTAACTTTCACTATTGTTGGTTCTGTTTTGTGGATCAAACTTTTCGGATGTGAAAAGTGATTTCTCATCGGCGAATGTTCATGGTTTCTTCTTCTTCTTCTACCGCCACTCAAGTCATGGAGCATGATGTTTTCCTTAGTTTCAGAGGCGAAGACACCCGCAACACTTTTACCAGTCACGTCTTTGGAGCACTGCGTCGGAAAAATATTAATACTTTCATTGATGACAAACTCTGCAGAGGAGATGAAATTTCACCCTCTCTTTTGAATGCAATTAAAGCGTCAAAGATTTCGGTTATCATTTTCTCAGAAAATTATGCAGACTCCGGATGGTGCCTCCGAGAACTTGAACAGATCCTTGATTGCAGGAGAGTAAACCGACAGATTGTAATACCGGTTTTCTATAGAGTAGATCCATCAGATGTAAGGCATCAGAGGGGCAAGTTCGGGGATGCTTTTGCGAAACTCCAAGAACGTTTGAAAGAGAGATTGGATGAGCTGCAAAGGTGGAAGGCTTCTTTGGAGGAAGCAGCCAATCTATCTGGATGCCACATAAATGACAACAAGTAAGTTTTAATCATTCTCGTAGAATTTTCAACGCTCTCATAAAGCTTTGCCCTCTGCAAGATTAATAAATTACAGGTAATTATTTCTTTTAGTTATTGCAATAAGAATATATATATAAGAATATTGCTGATAGATAAATAATACGTATTCAACAAGATCGATCTTTTCATTAGGATACAGCAAGGTCTTTTCATTAATTAACATTATTGACCAAATTAGTAATTGCCGCATGAAAAAAGAAATTTTATTAATCTGTTCAGAGTATAAATTTGGGTGTAAACAACCCCTTTTAGTAACTCTTGTTTACGCTAACAAATATCTGTTTGTCTTTTTTCTACTTTTTAGGCCTGAGCATGAATTTATAGACATTATTGTGGCTGACATTTCGAAGAAACTAAGCAATTTATCTCCAGTTTATCAAGAGGACATGGTTGGAGGACAATTTAGCGTAGAAAAAGTTAAATCTTTATTGCAAATTGGGTCAAAGGGGCCGCATATTGTAGGAATTTGGGGCATGGGGGGTATCGGAAAGACAACTATTGCATGTGCCGTCTTCAACCAAATTTTTAGGGAATTTGATGCGTCTTATTTTGCTGCAAATGTTAGAGAAGAATGGGAGAAAAGCCCTGGACTAAATCGCTTGCGAAAAAAGCTTCTTTGTAAAATATTAGGGGACAAGAATTCCACCGTACAAATGCTTGGTGGCAAGAAGCTTCTCATAATTTTTGATGATGTAACTCGTCCTGAACAAATAAAAAAGTTGATAGGAGATTTTGGTCTTTTGGGTTCAGGAAGTCAAATAATCATAACAACAAGAGACAGACATGTGCTGAGATATTGTGGAGTGGATGAGTCTAATATATACAAGGTTGAGGGACTATGTCATGATGATGCTCTTCAACTTTTTCATAAGAATGCCTTTAAACGAAGACGTCCAGCAGATTATGGGGAGCTACCAAACGTATTTTTGACATATGCTAAAGGAGTTCCACTGGCTCTAAAGGTTTTAGGTAGTTTTCTATGTGATAGAACAAAGGAAGATTGGGAAAGTGCAATGGAAGAGTTAGAAAAATCTCCTCATGAGGACATCCAAAAAGTGCTAAAAATTAGTTATGATGGATTGAGTAAAAAAGAAAAAAATATCTTTTTAGATATTGCATGTTTCTTTAAAGGGTGGAAGTTTCATCTTGTAAAAAACATCTTGAGTAGTTGTGGTTACTCACAAATTGGATTAAGTTGTCTCATTGATAAGGGTCTTATAACTACATCAGAGGAGGCATCATTCAAATCAAGGCATGGTATCATAACAATGCATGATTTGCTGCAAGAAATGGGTAAAGAAATTGTTCGACAAGAATCTAATGATCCCCAAAGACTTAGTAGGTTATGGTATCATGAGGATATCCATCAAGTATTGAGAAAAAAAAAGGTAAGAAACAAAATACATTAAGTTTCCATATTATATTTCATATATATGAGATCTAGCTAGAAGGGGTATTATGTGGTAAGCAATTATGGAAATTGCATTTTATATTCAATTATTGCTTCTTTTTCTTTAATTAAATTTTTCGTTCTATCTATTATCTCAATATCATAATTAAGATCATGTTTTAAGAAATAGTTTTATCTTGAAGATCTAGACAAAATATTAGTGTAACAAAAGAATTATATATATTATATGTTAGGTTTTTGTGACTATTTATTTATTTTGTTTTTTTACCTTAAAAGTTAATACTCATTTATAGTCAATCATTCATTACGATCAAAAGGGTTTTAAAGTCTTTTTCTATTTTGACATATTTATGCTTAATTTTCAGTTATTATTATTTCTACTTTTTCTTTGTTTTGGATTGTCAATTATTACACATATATTCTATCAGTAGGCGTGTCGGCAAGATTGTTGGCACCACTTTAACGTCTAAGCTAGCTGTGTTTGAAGTGTTTATGGGCACAAATTGGATTAGTTGTAGCTACGTTGAATGACTTGCCTTCAACTTCCTCTGAACAGCTTGATTCCCTGTTGATTCATGGAGATCATGGAGACTGTGCCTCATGACCCATGTCCCTGATTTTTAGGGATTATGGGAATTGCACTATCTCTTTTAGCTTCTACGTGGCATTAGGGACATTATTTGTGTAAAGTTATGCTGACTTAGCCTTTGTCGGACTCTTTAAAGCATGATGAACTAGGTATCTCGAATGGGCCGTACGCTTTGTGGACTTTTGGGTCTTTATTAAGGATCTTTTTACTTTTGGGTCTATATCTGGGCTTTTGGGCTTTGGATTTTTTACGTTTACAATTACATAAGTTAAATAAACTAGGGTTAATGAATAAAACAAGCTTGATTATTACTTAATGATTGACGTTAGAAAGAAATTAATAAATAAAAGGTTATATCAATGCATGTTTGACAATATTATAATAATTCTTCATGACTTGTTGCAAGAAATTGGTGGAGAAATTGTTCAAAATGAATCTAATGATCCCGGAAAATACAGTCAATTATGACTTCACGAGAATATTTGCAATGTCTTGGAGAAAAAACATGGTAAGAGACAAAAACATTAAGTATCCATTTTAAATTTCACATATGTGAGATCTAGCTAGAACGAGAAACTATAGGGCTAGGATTCTCTATCTTTTTAAAGTTAAACTTCTATATTTATATATTTTCTTTTGCACAATTGTCTCTTTTTCTTCAATTAATATTTTTTTATTCCATGTATTATCTCAATGTCATAGTTTAGATTGTATTAGAAATAATAGTGTTATCTTGAAGATCCAGAAAAAAAGAATTATATAATATAGGTTACTCTATTATAAGTTTTTTTTTTCTTTTTAACTTAAAAATTAACACTTCTTTATAATCATCCATTAATCACTGTCTAGTAGTTATAAAGTTGTTAACATTAAAATAATCACACTTAAGTTCTCTTTCACAACTATTCGTAGCAATGGAAAGATGGTCATAAAGAAGTTTAAGTATTTAGTAAAAGAATTAAATTAGAACAGCTAGACCTATATATTAATTATTAGGTTCTATTTTGATATACTTATCTTTAATTTTCAATTTTTATTATTCCTTATATATTTTGTTGTTTTCAATTGTCGATTATTACATATTTGAATTTGTAGTATTCATATATTTTTGTTGTCTCGATGTTCTTATTTAATGTATTCAATTGTAATTTATTTAAATTAGCTTTAAATAATAATACATTTATTACAAAATTTTGAATAAAAAATTTAATTGATTTTTTTTTAATTTTAAAAAGCCCTAATCAATGAATTCACCTAATAGGCTTTAATATTTAATCAATGAATTCTAAATTAGATCAGTAGTTGGTAAAATGTTATGTTATAGCATATTTTTACTAAATGGGATTATGCATTAGCTTAAGAGAATATCATTAAAATATTAGGTTATGAAGATTTGAGACATGTCTTTTATTTAAATATTATGAAAAGAAATTTGGTTTAACCAATAATAAAAATAAATAAACATATGAGAGGGTATTTTCTATTAATAGTCAATTTAAGCTTTTAAATGTTTGCTGCTAATTTAATGTCTCTTGTTAATTTTAGGGGAAAAAAGTAATACAAAGGATATGTTTAGATATATCTAAAACAAATGACATGAAATTAGATCCTCTTATTTTTTGGAAGATGTGTAATCAATTATTCTCCAGAGTAATTGGGACATTTATTTCCCACCCTTGGATTTTAGCAAATCAAAAGCTATGACAGAGTGTTTGTATTTATGTCAAAAAAATTAAGTTACAATAGCCTGACCCTATGTACACATGTTTATATATTTTGTTATATTGAAAAATTGGATACTTAAGAGTACAAAAGAAAATTAATTATGCATTTCAAAAAGTACATAAAATAGTCAAACTAGTTCAAATTTATTTAAATTGTTTAATTAATACAGGTAAATTATTTTACATCAATAATTGATATATAGTTTATTCTTTGGAAAATATTTTTGAATTATAAGTATTTGGAGATATTTTATAAAGAGTTGGCGGGTTAGGTTATTGTAATTTAAATGTTCAATACAGTGATACCTCTAAGTATAATCAACATGGGACATTTGCAAATTAAAAATATATTATGATATTAGTTGACAAGTGACAACATATCAAGGATAATGGCTTATAAAGGATTGGAAATTTAAAATATTATTATTTTAAAAAAAGATGAAAGGGTTTTGTTGTGTTAAATTCAAACTTGAGAGAAATTTACGGAATTTTCTAAATTCGGCGAGGCTAAATAAATTCTCAATTATTCCAATTAACTTATCAATTGTCGACTGTTACTTATTTAAATTTTTAGTATTTATTTATTTTTGTCGTCATGATATTCTTATTTAGAGTATTGAATTGTATAAACTCAAATTAGTTTTTAACTAGCAATATATTAATTAAAATTTTAATTGATAGTTTTATTAATTTTAGAAAGCCATAGTCAATAATTTTACTTAATAGGCTAAAAATTTGATTGACCCTGCACAGCTAGTTAAACAAATGTTGCACGTTATAGGATATTGTTAAAATGGGATTGTGCATTAGCTTAGGAGAAAAGAGAGGTTATGTAGATCTGCGAGGTGTCTTATATTTAAATATTATGAAAAGAAATAGAATTTAAGGAAAAATATATAAATAAATAAACATCTTTTTTAGAGTATTTTTATTTTAAACATTATTAATTTAAGCTTTTAAATGTTTAATGCTAACTTATTATCTTTTGTTAATTTTAGGTGGGAGAAAAAATACAAGGCATATGCTTGGATCAATCTAAAATAAAGGATATAGATTTACATCCTCGCTGTTTTTTGAAAATGTGTAAGCTAAGGTTCTTCAGGATATATGGTTATTCCGTGCGAAACTATCAAAGTAAGTTGCATGGTTTTAAAGAACTTGAATCTTTTTCTGCTGAGGTCTTTAGTTGGGAATGCTACCCATTCGAGTCATTGCCATTAAATTTTCAAGTGGAGAATCTTGTTTGGCTTCATATGCCCTGCAGCAATGTTGAACTACTTTGGAATGGAGTCCAAGTAAATATATCTTGATACTTATATGACTATCTTTATGTTGCAAATTATAACTATTAGAGATGTTAATGTTTGTTTTCTTCCTCATAGGATCTTGTAAATCTGAGACATATTGATCTTTCTGAATCTATACGCCTGAAAGAGATTCCAGATTTGTCCAAAGCCGTAGATCTTCAGGAGTTGAATCTAAGATGTTGTGGAAGCCTTGAGATTCTTCCGGA
Source organism: Boswellia sacra (assembly GCA_013180625.2). Taxonomy (NCBI): domain Eukaryota; kingdom Viridiplantae; phylum Streptophyta; class Magnoliopsida; order Sapindales; family Burseraceae; genus Boswellia; species Boswellia sacra. The sequence continues at coordinate 1,147,279 of SNVD02015884.1, read as the reverse complement.
CAACATTCCATCAAAATCTATTGATCTCAGTTGTTGTTCAAAGCTCAAGGTGGCTCCAAGGATCTCATATAAAGTGGAAAAGTTAAATTTAAGTGGAACTGCAGTAATAGAATCACCCTTCATTGAAGATCAATCAAGACTAGTTAGATTGTATCTTTCATATTGTTGGGTGCTTGAGAGTCTCTCAGGCAGTATTTGTAAGTGCAAAGATTTGAAATATTTGGATGTAAGCTGTTGTAAGAGGCTTATTTCTTTGCCACAGCTTCCAATAGGTGTAGATGTGAACGCAAGTCATTGCTCATTATTGGAATCGATATTAGATGCAGAGTTACCATTGCAAGAATTGCCTCTGTTGAGGCCACAAAGAATAAATCTTGCCAATTGTTTCAACGTCAATTTATCAAAAGGTCTTCACAAGGTCTCTCTTTCCCCCCTCTTTCCTTTTATATGACTTAGCTCTTTTATTTTATTAATTTTTTTAATATTTCTAATATTAAAATTATGTTATTAGTGATGGATGATATTTATTGATGTAGGAATCTGGTCGAAAATTTTTTAAGAATGTCTGTTACCCTGGAAATGAAATTCCAAAGTGGTTTGACTTTAAGGATGAGGGATCTCGCTTGCGTCAGAATATTGAACAACATTTGACTCGTGAAAACGTTATAGGTTTTAATATGTGCGTTGTTGTGGAAATTGGAAATGGCGAAGTTAATGATCCATCTATACATGTATCTTTTATCACATTCAGAGTTAACAAGACTGAAGTTAATAGATGCACCATGTCTTGTCAATTTGTTCGTTATTTGCCTGGGGTGGCCTGGGATGATAGCTCAAGTTATGTATACATGGACTTCGTTTATATACCAAAGAAGAATATTGGTGGCTCAAAAGATAATGAGAAATATACAGAAAAGAATGATAATTCTATGTATATCAGCTTTGATTCCTTTTCTGTTGATGGCAAGAATAGAAGGTGTGGGGTTCATTTTGTGTATGGCTGTTGGCATCCACGACATTCCAATTTTATACAGCCCAAGGTAACTAAGTCGGTCTTTTTTTATTAATTTATTTTACTAATCTTATTATTTGTTAATTGTCAGTAAATAGTATGTTTATCTCCCCTTTGGATATCATTTGTTTGTTCCATTTTCTAATAGAAGCTATTATAACAAACTTTCTTCATCTATGTGTACGACTTAAATATGAATCCCTATTTACCAATATTTAAGCTTTATAAATTGGAAAAATTGCAGATGCATTAAATTTGAATGAGTAGAGAAAAAAAAATGAAAGAAAAAAAGGATGTACAATGAGTAAGGATATTTAAGAGATTTTTAGAGATTATGATTTCTATTAAAATTTTAAATAGGGATTGATTTTCTAATTTCATTAGATTTTCAATTAGTTTAGAATTCAAGTAAATGATATTTATTTTTTTAGTTAAAACCCTTATCCTATTTTTATTAGATTTTCGGCCAATACAAATAGCACATTTGGTTATTATTATGTTTAGGCATGGATTAAAAATTAATAAAAACTGGCATATCCTATGTTCCTCCCCCTTTAATTCTTTCTTCCCCTTTCAATTATTTCAAATATTTTTGTTCTTCTAATCCTTCAGCCCTTCCTTTATCCATCTATTTATCGCTTTCTCCCTCTCTTTCTATCTATTTTCTTCCCTCCCTTCTCCTATATTTCTATTGGATTTTTCTACCCTTTTCTAAATTTTTTCTCCTCTCCTATGGTTCTTAGTGTTTATTTTCCCCATCAGCGGGTATTCAAGCCTATCAAGTAAAGGAAATATAAACATTATCAGTTAATTACTAGGTAAATGAAAAAAGACACCAAGAAAATATATATAGAGTTTGCCATCCAAATAATTGAATCTCTAACGAGCATTTCCTAGATTGATTTTGTATTGTAGGAATTTGGAGAACTGGCAGCATAGGCGAGAGCTCATGTTTTATTTGACAAAACTTTTACTAGATTCGAAGGTTCTTCGTTCTTTCAAAATATTTGGCAACAACCAGAGAAAAATAGTTTAACTCACAAAATGAATTTCTTTTCAACATATTGAATGATAAACATATGAAAGCTCTTTTTATTTTTTATGACATGGGGAATATGAAAGAAACACAAACATGGAAAATTAATTGGAGATTTTAATTCCTTGGGATTAAGAAGTCAGACCTTAATAAGAAGTAAATAAGTGCTAGAAATTGTGAGTGGATGTAGCTAATGATATATATTACACTGATGGAACTTCAACTTTTTTTAGTTATGCCTTAGGCAGAACTGTCTCATTCAAAATCACATCAAGCTATCAAACATAGTAGTAAAATTAAAAATAAAACATGAATTGCAGTAGTTATCTACTACAATTATTCTTGAGTCGACAATGGTTTCTAGTAATTGTTACCTATATTACTGGACAATTGTTGAAGTTCATGCCTTCTACTAACAATGATTCTTGAGTCGACAATGGTTTCTTGTCACACCCTATATCCAACAGAGTAATACTGCAGCGGATAAGGGCTTGCCAAGGAAACACAGTCATCATTATGCCGAAATCCTTCTTTAATCTTTAACTGATTGAATACCTGAGGTACACAACAGACTAGTGAGTACGAAACTCAGTAAGCAGCTAGAATTATAAAACTGGCGTAACACTCAAAATAAAACAATTAATGGCAATAACCAATTTAGAATATGACTACTACTCAATGCTTATTCCATAAATCACTGATTACTGTTCATTTCTTGGTATACTAGCCAACAGTGCTTTACTAAGGAAATCAGAACATTAATTTCAGTGTTCAAGGAACGCGACCTTGTGCGAGGAAACTGGCACGATGACGCCAAGTTTCTGATTTCCAATCCATTGCAAATTCCAGTTTCGCGCTCCTGCGCCAAGGGAGGGCACGCATGCGCCAACTCTCTATTCTCTCTTACTTGAGTTAGTGCAAGTAGCGCTTCAGCGTGAAAGGTATGACGCAGCGATGTCAATTCTCTGCATATATCCCTTTAGATTCGTTAAAGATGCATTCTTGCACCATTTAATTATGCTCCCACGCCAACCCTGTATCATTGGCCATTTCCTAGACCAATTGCTCTCTTATCCAGTCACATTCCTAATTCCATAAATACCTGTCTATGGGTAATCAGGCATGGCTTTTCCATGTCAAAGCTCATCACATACACCCATAAATACACCCATTTATATACACGTCTCATTTGTAAATAAACTTTCCACAAGTCTATCACATCCTCATATGCCATAAACATATAAATCATTCACACATGAGTTTTCATAAGCTAGCTACATTGTTCATATGGATATCCATTTCACATAATTTCGGAAGCTTCCACAGTACAGTCACAGATACTTAGGAACAGTACTCTCTAATCAAGGTAGGACTTTTCGTTTCACAGTCAGTTCCCATATGTAGGCCTACCCATGAATCAGCTCAAGGCTAGTCTGACAATCCGGGTGATACGGGCCCATGCTACCGAATCTCGTCTAGAGAAACACATGGTCCAGACCTCCCCTTAAGTCATGGGGATACAGAACAGTACAGATACATTCAGAGGCCTACCTATGAAATAGCTCAAGGCTAGTCTGACAATCCGGGTGATACCTGGCCCATGCTACCGAATCTCATCCAGAGAAACACATGGTCCAGACCTCCCCTCAAGCCATGGGAGTACGTAACAATACGGATACATTCAGATGCCTACACTTGAAATAGCTCGAGGCTAGTCTGACAATCCGGGTGATACCGGGCCCATGCTACCGAATCTCGTCTAGAGAAACACATGGTCCAGACCTCCCCTCAAGCTATGAGAGCCAAATATCCTAAGTTGTGGCATGCCACTCACATATCAATTTTCACATTCAGTCACATAAGTGAAGCTCTATATTAAGCTTTCACTCAAATATCACATTTCACATTTCGATCACATAAGTGAAGCTTTATATTAAGCTTCTAACCCAATCACAACTTGTCACAATTCATTCACTTTAATGCTAGCATTTAACAGTATCACATTTCACATTCGCCATTCAATATATTCCCATAGGCTTGGCATGATATTTCAAATGCATAACACATCACATAGTGATGCATGCCTTCACACACCAAAATATTGCCGTTCAACTTTCATAATTGTGGTTCTACGTAGGCTTCTCACTAATCACATATGCATTCATAAATACAATAAGCCTACATATCTCATAAACACTTATGGATGTGCACAATCCACACATTAGCATCATTCTTGCACACATAGAAACCTATTGACTTCTTTATCAGTGTCAACCCTTCCATTTCTCTTCGGTATATTTCAAACATACCGTTACACAACTATGTCCATGTACAACTGGTCTCATTCGTTTCCCAGTCATACATATTCAGGGAAACACACATGGTATTTCATAGACATTCATTTGTCATGTCATCCGCATGAGGAATTAGTATCCTAGAATGTTTGGCATGTATCTCATTCTTCATATACTCACATCGTTTCATAGGCAATATTATTCAAGCCATATCACAACAAATTCACATATATGAGGGCACATTCACATTTCTATATCTCACACACATAGAAGTTACACCAACAAGTCAATCACATACACATCAAAGTGTGTGAAATCACACATTTCATAAATCGCTATAAACCCCAATCAAATCATTTCCTATATCAAGGTCCATGTATTCATGGCCCCAAACACATTCCATCCACACAACTCACATATATTCACAATCACAATCAATAAACACATTTTATTAATAGTTAACATCTGTTGTGTCCTCAGAAGGGTCTAGCTACTTACCTGGTTAGCCTCGCCTCTTAATCTGGTTTTCACATATTTCTTGATAAGCAGTTGTTTAAAGTTCATCTCTTCTTCTTCTTTTTCCTCTCTGATAACCATTTCCATAGTCAAGACACACTGATCAGTGTCCATTTAGAAATCATTAAATCCCTTATAGGTTAACAACAATTCAACCAACCAATAACATCATTTATTAAACTCTATCACACGCATATTGGTTGGATTATTACAATAAGAGGTTATTCATTTCCAATCATCACCAAAATTCATGAAAATCAAATAGACATACATATGATAGTCCATGAATTTTATTGAGTCAAAATAAGGTCATATACCCCTTGAAAATCCTTAATTTAATTCACACAGCAAATCTGTCTGCAGACCTCTCCACTGAACAGTAAAATTTTGAAGAATTTTATAAAATTCTACAATAATCCAATCTCCACCAAAATTTCCAGTCTAAAACTAGACACATATAAGAGTTATTTCACCAAAAATCATGATTTTCTAAGGAGTCTAGGGCAGTCAAAAAGAATTTATTTCACAAACTCAGTTCTAGAACTTAACATTCACAGTTCTTTAAGTCCAGATTTGAAAAATCATAACAATTCATAAACAACTCCAAAAACCATGAAAATTTACAGTCTAACATAAAACATACCCAAGGGTTTTCATATTAAAAATCACAAAATTTTACAAACATTTGCCCCCTCAAATCGAGTTCATTCTTCCTGCCCTGTTTTAAAACAGGGGAATTCACAATTTCGAACCAGAATTTCAAATTTTCATTATAATTCACACAATACGAATTTTCAAGTGTTTCAAAATTCTGTAAACTCCTTCAAGTGTCTAGTTTATCATATAAAAATTTCAGAGTCAGCATACAACCATGGAATTTATAAGAATTTTCGGACTAACCCCTGTTCAGCAAAGAGGCCCTGCAGGAATTTCACTCAATCATGTTTCCTAGCTTCCCAAACATCATGTCTTCTCCTTCAATATACCCTAACACATGTAATATCATGATTTCACACAAATTCCAGAATGCACATAACACAATTATTCCAAAATTTATAACATATCACATTAATTTCTTGTAAAAATAATGGAACCATGCAAGGAAATGGGAGGAGAAGTTGATTTCTACCTCTACTTTGTCTCTAGATTTCTTCCTCTTGCTTAGTTTGTTGGCAATCATGGAGGACAAAGAGATTAGGGCTGGCTGCAGGGATAGGATCAAAATGAATATATTTCTCTAGAATTCTCTCTTTTATACTTATCCAAATCTGCAAAATTTCAGTCTAACCCTTTAAGTTTTCAATTCGTTAATTAGCCCCTCCATCGCATCTAATTTCATCCCTCTCCATATATATATATATATATATACATATCTCATAATGTTAATAATACATATTTTTACAATATACATGTAAGTCAAACTTACTTAAATCTTGGGGTGTCACATTTCTAGTAATTGTTACCTATATTACACATGGACAATTGTTGAAGCTCATGCCTTTGTTATAGTGGCTTCGGAAGTACGAAGATCTTGATTTGGTGCTCGAGCCTTGTTATTGGGAGTTGCAGGACGAAGAGGAATCTGATGAGGAGGAGTTGCAGGAGGATTTTGAATCTGATGAGGAGTTGCAGGAGGATGAGGAATTTCATGATGAGGAGTTGCAGGAGGAAGAGGAATCTCATGATGAGGACGAGTTGCAGGGGCAAGATGTGGACAATGGTTTTGCTTGGGAGTTGTTTGTCTCATAGAGTCGACAATGGTTTCTAGTACTTGTTACTTATATTACAAATAGAGTCGAGAATCATTGGAGCTCATGCCTTTTTATTATCAGCAGTTGCAGGACAATTACGAATATTATTTGAAGCCCCTGGATCCTTATGATCAGGAGTTGCAGGACTATTTTGAATATTATTTGGGTGAGGAGTCGCAGGAGGATGAGGAATCTGATGAGGAGTTGCAGGAGGATGAGGAATTTCATGATGAGGAGTTGCAGGAGGAAGAGGAATCTCATGATGAGGACGAGTTGCAGGGGCAAGATGTGGACAATGGTTTTGCTTGGGAGTTGTTTGTCTCATAGAGTCGACAATGGTTTCTAGTACTTGTTACTTATATTACAAATAGAGTCGAGAATCATTGGAGCTCATGCCTTTTTATTATCAGCAGTTGCAGGACAATTACGAATATTATTTGAAGCCCCTGGATCCTTATGATCAGGAGTTGCAGGACTATTTTGAATATTATTTGGGTGAGGAGTCGCAGGAGGATGAGGAATCTGATGAGGAGTTGCAGGAGGATGAGGAATTTCATGATGAGGAGTTGCAGGAGGAAGAGGAATCTCATGATGAGGACGAGTTGCAGGGGCAAGATGTGGACAATGGTTTTGCTTGGGAGTTGTTTGTCTCATAGAGTCGACAATGGTTTCTAGTACTTGTTACTTATATTACAAATAGAGTCGAGAATCATTGGAGCTCATGCCTTTTTATTATCAGCAGTTGCAGGACAATTACGAATATTATTTGAAGCCCCTGGATCCTTATGATCAGGAGTTGCAGGACTATTTTGAATATTATTTGGGTGAGGAGTCGCAGGAGGATGAGGAATCTGATGAGGAGTTGCAGGAGGATGAGGAATTTCATGATGAGGAGTTGCAGGAGGAAGAGGAATCTCATGATGAGGACGAGTTGCAGGAGCAAGATGTAGAATCTTTTGATATTGAAAGCTTATCCCCAAGTTCTAGTTTGATGAGGAAGAAGAGGAAGAGGAATCCATGGTAAAATCTGGTACAAGTTTCAACTTGCTGGGAGGAAGAGAAAGAAGAACTACCCTGGCAGAGTTCAAAAAGTTCAAATGAGAGGATTAGTAAGCGTGCTTCTCTACAAAGATCTGATTTTACTTACTTCTTTCCCTTTCATCGCAGCATTAAAAAATTTATATTATCTTAAATTCATTCCAAAATAAAAAAATGAATCATCTGTTTTCAATTTTCTTGCTTACGGGGCACTTTGTGATATATACATATCATTTAATTGGTTTATTTTATCTCTTCTGTGCTTTCTAATCTATATGTTTGATCCATATGCTTTCAATATTGTTTTACCTTACATCAATTAAAAAAATCAAATTTTTAACTTAAATGAAATCGATTCAAACTTTGTATACTAACTGACATATTAGTGAAATATAGAAAATAAAAAAAGGGACTCTAAACTTTCCCTTCTACCACTAAAATGACAAATTTGTATTTTATTATACACATCGTTGGTTGGTTGGTTGGTTTGTTTGTTTCATAAATCATTTCATATCATCAAAGTTCTCAATGAATGAATATGAATGTGACCTATTATTCATTATAGTTATCAAAAACTGTTCTATGAAATTGCAGGCATAGATAGCAATCCCATGTATGATTCTCCTTGGAAACGACAAGTGTCAATTGATTAAGTGAGGCAGAGTAGCTGTGTTGGAGTTGTGGTGCAGCAGATTGGCAAGCGTACTAATGAAACTCTGACTTCTAAATTTTCTCCCTATTGGCAAGTGCACTAAAGTCTCTTAATAATAAAATTTGATCCGAACCTAAATATATAATACACCCTCAAAGCTAACTACATATATCAAATTAATTAATGATGTTCTCAAAATAGTCATCTCCATCTCTGTTCTTTTGTATTCAAACAAAATCAAAGTCTTTACCTCTATCTGCCATTTTATTTTTTTAGGGAGGGATGAGGATGAAGATTCTCCTATATGATTAAAATATCTTCATCTTTAGCCTTATATCAAAGTAGCCACTCTTAAAATAGATGATATAATTTTACAAGAGATCTTTTTAATATCATAATATGCTTTGTTATGAGGAGGTAATTAATTGTTAAAAAGGATATAAATATTAAAAAAAAGTTGTATACATAACAAATAGGATTTAGATGAAAAAAATATAAGAATATAAAAGTGTTATGTATGTATGTATGTATGTATGTGTATATATATATATGTGGATAATAATATCAAAATGTCTAAAAAGATTTTGAGGTATGGAGAATTGTCTCATTCTCGTTTGTAGAAAATCTTGGGGTTATGCCATAATATGCCATGTGCAATAATATACCTGGTTTTTTTGGGCATAAAGCCTCATATTTATTTGCACAAAGTTTGGAAAATGTTTGTAAAATTCGAAAATTTTATAAAAAAGTTAGAATAAACTCATGATTCTCAAAGTTTATATTTATTTTTTTCAATTTCGAAAAAACTCATGATTACCAAAGTTTATGTTAATTTTTTTGAAGTTTATGCAGAAAAAAACCCGAATTTGTTTATACAATCGTTATTATTTCTCGAAATTTTGACATCGAACAGATTAAGGATAAAAGTATGTTGGTCTAAAGTTTCACTTCAACACAATCATTTATCTGTTCCGCACCGGATACGGTTGTGATGATAGAGAATAAATTTTCCACGATACACAGCAGGAGTACTGCAACATTTCTTCTTTAATCGCTCTCTAATAAACCATGTTTAAGCCTCTTAATCATCTGATTGAAAAATTAAATAAAATGACCGAAGAGAGGATCTCATGTTCTCCCCACTCCCACACAAACTCTCAATCTTCACTCTTCCGTGCCTTTCCAGGGAAATAATGCCCATACCATACCCCGCAAGCATTTAAGATGCCCACTGAGTAGGGATGGCAATCGTGTCGTGTCGTGTCGACCCATTTAATTATTCGTGTCAAAACATGAAACCCAAACCCACCCAATTATTAAACGTGTTACCCACGTGTCGTAATCGTGTCATATTTAATTCGCATAATTTACTTAATTATTTAACTTAGTTATACATAATATATTATATTCTCTATATTTAAATCAATTAAAATTATTTTTAGAATATAAACCATTGTTAGTATAAAATATTATTAAAATCATCATAATTTATTATTTTATAAATTAATTTATTTTATAGTATAAAAATTTCAATTTTATAATATATATATTGTAAGTAGGTTATAATTTATATCATTAAATGAATTTACATATTAAGAATGTAAAAAATATATTTAATTATTCGTGTCATTAAACGGGTTGGCGTGTTGAACACCTTCAACACTAACCTGACCCATTTATTAATCGTGTAGCGTATTCGTGTCGTGTTCGTGTCGTGTTCACGGATCGTGTCAAAAATTGCCACCCCTACCACTGAGTCACTCAATGACGCCCACTCTGCGTGTCTTCTGTGCTGCGTTTTGGTCTTCAACACACGGACACCTCGCTCGCTTCAACAATTGATGGAGAATCCAGAAATGAAGGATTTTTGTTAAAATTTCAGTTTAGATAGAGATCACAAACGCCACGAAAAATGCGTAGCGATCTCTCGGTCTTGGTCCGACCACGATATCTTCTTCTTTTCGTTGTCATCTTCATCTTCCTCGTTTTCGCCTTCACTAGCCACACTAAAACGGTGCGTGTTGTGCAATCCCACTTTAATTGTTTTCGTTCTTTTGGATCTAATTGTGGATTTTGGATGCCAATTTTGATCTGGGTTGTGAATGTTCTCAATTGGGTTTGATGGGTTTTGCTTGGTTTTTTATTGTGAATTATTTCGATGTGCGATCAATGGAAAGAACTGGCAGTGAAATTTAGTTTAGCTAGGCTCCATTTGCTGTGCCATTGTTAGGGTTTTGTTGTAAGGTTGCCGCTTGATCTGTTCCTAACCTTAACTGGTGCTCACCTCAGCTCTCCAGTCCCATGTTTTGGCGCGGCAGCGCTGGTTTCATGTTGAGGTGTTGAACTCACTGTTTGATCTACATCAGCATTGAGTTTCAGAAACAAAATAAGTGATGAGCAACGGTTGTCTTCAATTACTTTTTCCATTTAATTTTCGTAATACGGTTTTGCTTGTGCTTGTGATTTGCTATTGAAAATCTAAAATGTTACATTTTTTGTTGTCTTTTTCCCAAACTTATGTCACACAACAATGCATATTAAGCAACATGTCATACATTATTAAAATATAAAGACGATAACTACACACAGTCCTGGAACAAAACTACAACAGCCACGATACAGTACTCTTGGTTTTCAATCGAAAGCAAGAAGTCCAGAGCAACACTTGTACATTGGATTCGTGCGTGATTACACCTTCATGAAGGTATCTAGAAAGAATTCTTCTGTTCCTTCAAGCCAGCTTAACCTAGAATTGCGAGGCTGATATTGACCGGACATCTTTATGCGTCTGTGAATAAGATTTTTTTTTTTCTAACTTAAATTTTAAAAAAATTTCAGTCTTTAAATATTTGATTCAAAGACTGATATTATTAGTTATTTTTATTCAGGACAGATCTAGAAATTTTCTTTAAGAGCATCATGAAGTTTAGAATTAAGATAAATATGAATAGCTAATTATAATAATTAAGATTTAATTATATTTAAAATAATTTTTAGATAAGTTAAAAATTAGATAATTTATTTATTTTTGAATATATAAATATATTCAAGAAATTTTTTTCTAACATATGTATAAGTTGATTATAATTAAATTATTATGTTTCAAATAATATTATTCCAACACTTTATATGAGAGTTAAATAAATTTAATATTTGGATTTTGATATTCTAAATTTAAGATTTTATGTAAATTAACATATTGATGATGAACTGAGTTCAAAAAATATATATAAAATTTATGTTGATATAATATGTTGTAAATAGTCTTTCAAATCCATTATGATTATATATATTATAAATGTCTTCCAAATAAATTGTGTGAGTACATATATCATGAAATTTTAATAATGTAATAATATAAAATGAATACACATGAATGAACTTACTTAATAATGTATCTCTAAGAATATTTAACAAAAACAATACCTAAATTTGAGGGTCGACCTAAGTTTTGGGGGTATATTTGTTAAAATTAGATTGTCGTAATCCCTGAAATTAATATTTAAAACGAAATTTTAACTTTCTTGTGGGCCCTTGAGCCCTTTAGTCGGAACTAGGGGTGGCAATCGTGTCGTGTCGTGTCGACCCATTTAATTATTCGTGTCAAAACATGAAACCCAAACCCGCCCAATTATTAAACGTGTTACCCACGTGTCGTAATCGTGTCATATTTAATTCGCATAATTTACTAAATTATTTAACTTAGTTATACATAATATATTATATTATCTATATTTAAATCAATTAAAATTATTTTTAGAATATAAACCATTGTTAGTATAAAATATTATTAAAATCATCATAATTTATTATTTTATAAATTAATTTATTTTATAGTATAAAAATTTCAATTTTATAATATATATATTGTAAGTAGGTAATAATTTATATCATTGAATGAATTTACATATTAAGAATGTACAAAATATATTTAACTATTCGTGTCATTAAACGGGTTGGCGTGTTGAACACCTTCAACACTAACCCAACCCATTTATTAATCGTGTAACGTATTCGTGTCGTGTTCGTGTCGTGTTCACGGGTCGTGTCAAAAATTGCCACCCCTAGTCGGAACATAGGTTCGCCTCTGTCTTTATTTGCAATTAAATAGACTCTAAAACTGTCTAATAGTGATAGTCATAATTTATTTAAGACGTGAACATAGATGATAAGTGCAAATGAGATAGTCAAAGTGAGTAAGATTTGAATCAGTTATTAGATTCAATTATCAAATGTTCGACTCTAAACTGGGGTCATAATATTAATTATCGGAACAATGGGGATAGTGGTGTCATCGGAGGTGTTATTATCTAACAACGAGAGTGTCGTGACAAGGATTGATTAAACAAGTAAGCAAAATGAGGTTAGTGGAAAAAAATATAGAAAATAAAAAAAGAAAACGCACAATAATTTACGTGGTGCTTTTAGCTAGTCTACAACCAAGATAAAAGAAAAATTTTATTAACAAAATGCAGCATACAAAAGTGAAGAATTTTCTTAGAAACGGAAATCCTCAATCACATCCAATAATCTACCATACTCACTCAACCCAAAACACAATTACACCCAAGAATCTCACACTATTGCTCAGAAACTCCCGCCAAGCTATCTATAGAGGAATAGCATTGGGATGATTTGAAGCATTGCAATGCACCCTTGTTTATACTTGAGGGACGCATGTCAAGCCAAAAAATCTTTCGGTGGAACAAGATTATTTCTTTATTGGAGCGTCCAAGCTGCTTGATAATTTTGACTAGGTGAGCGAAGACAATGAACTTTCGTTCCCACTTATTTTTGCCTTCGCACTTGTGGAGTCATTTTACTGTATATAGCTGTTATATTCATTCAACAGTTTTATTATAACATGTAAATATATAAATATAGGAGTAAAAATAGTAAATGAATAAATTTTTATATATTTTATATTTATAATTTTTTATATATAATTTTTATTTATTAATTTATAACATATATATATATATATATTTATGATTTTAACACAAAATATACGGTTGTCGTATGGTATAACAATTGTAACGGAGAAAATTCCGGCACTTGTATCATTGCAAGTTAACACTTTCACTATTTGGGCACCATGCTTTCACTATTTATTTGATCGACCTTCAGCATGCAGAACGTTCTAGGTAGAATAGACAGGGCTACATGTTTATTTTCTTTCCGGGAGACAGCAACGAAACTTCCAGGAAAGAACCGCATGCTTTTCGGGTCCTCTTGGTAAAGTTGACTGACTGACGTGCTAATGAGGCTTTGGAAGACGAAGACTTTCTGACTTGATACTCTTATACAATTTTTTATATGTTTGTGAGTAAGAGTTTATTTGGTCTAGTGCTCTGCGTCTACTGATCTGAATAGTCTCTCAAAACCGGCGTCGATCTTCGGTTTTCTTGTCAGCCAAGTGCCTGATCTGGGTGATCATCACCATCAGCTGTTGTCAGGCTGAAATCTGGTTTGCTAATTTATTGCTTATTCATGTTTCCTCTCATTTCCATTTATTTTTGTAGTAGAGATCTAGTTTTGTGAAATGAAGATTTTCCTACATATTTTGTCTACGATTGTTGGTTTTGTTTTGTAGATTAACTTTGCTTATCCGAAAGTCTCTCATCATCAGTGGATGTTCATGGCTTCTTCTTCTTCTTCTTCTGCCCCCGATCCTCAAGTCATGAAGTATGATGTTTTCCTTAGTTTCAGAGGCGAAGATACCCGCAACACTTTTACCAGTCATCTCTATGGAGCTTTGGATGGGAAAAAGATTAGAACTTTCATTGATAACGAACTTCCCAGAGGAGATGAAATTTCACCCTATCTTTTGAAAACAATTAAAGAATCAAAGATTTCGCTGATCATTTTCTCAAAAAATTATGCAAACTCTAGATGGTGCCTCCAAGAACTTAAACAGATCCTTCATTGCAGGAAAAAGAACGGACAGATTGTAAAACCAGTTTTCTATCACGCACTTCCGTCAGATGTAAGGCATCAGAAAGGCAAGTTCGGGGTTGCCTTTGCGAAACTCGAGAAACGTTTTGAAGAGGGATCAGCAGATCAGCTAAAGGCATGGAAGGCTGCTTTGGAGGAAGCAGCCAATCTATCTGGATTCGAAATAGATCTCAAAAAGTAAGTTCTAATTCTCGTAGATTTTTCAAGGCTCTCATAGCGCTTTACTCTCTTCAAAGTTAATAAATCACGGGTAATTTGGTTTTAGAAATGCAATATCATTCTAAGAAGAATGTTGCTATATAATAAAGAAATATAATTATTCAACTAGATCTTTTCATTACTTAGCGTTGTTCAGTATTGACCAAATTAATAATTGCGGCCTGAAAAAAGAAATTTCGTTAATAACAAGATCTGTTTAAGTATAAATTTAGGTGTAAATAAGCCCTCGTAGTAACTCTTCATTATATTTATATCAGCTAGTAGATTGAAAATTATGTCTTCCCGGTCTCTTATTTATACTAACAAATGTTCGTTTGCTTTTTTCTACTCGTTAGGACTGAATATGATTTTGTAATGACTATTGTGGATGATATTTCGAATGAACTACGAAAAGTGTCTCCATGTTATGACGAGGACCTGGTTGGAGTAGTATCTAGTATAAAAGATTTGGTTGGAGTAGAATCTAGCATAGAAAAAGTTAAATCTTTATTGCAAAAAGGTGTGCCTGTAATAGGAATTTGGGGTATTGGTGGTGTTGGAAAGACAACTATTGCTGGTGCTGTGGCCCACCAAATTTGGGGCCAATTTGAAGGTTTTTTCTTTGCTTCAATTGTTAGAGAAGAATGGAAAAATAGCAGACTAAGTAGCTTGAAAAAAAAACTCCACGAGAAGATAGACCTTCAATGCAAGAAGGTTCTCATAATTTTTGATGATGTGACTACTCCTGAACAAATAAAAGAGTTGATCGGAGGAGTTGCTGACTTGTACTTCGGAAGTCAAATCATCATAACTACAAGAGATAAACAGGTGCTGAGAAATTGTGGAGTAGATGACTCTAATATATACGAGGTTAAGGGATTATGTGATAATGATGCTCTTCAACTCTTTAATATGCATGCCTTTAGACCAATCGATACACCCGAAGTTTATGAGGAGCTAACAAACATAGTTTTAGCATATGCTAAAGGACTTCCATTAGCTCTAAAAGTTTTAGGTCGTTTCCTATGTGGCAGATCAGTGAATGATTGGAAAAGTAAAATAGAGAAGCTAGAAAAATTTCCTAATAAAGATATCCAAGCGGTGTTAGAAATTAGTTACGATGTATTAGATAGGGAAGAGAAAGAAATCTTTCTAGATATTGCATGCTTCTTTAAAGACATGCCGACCTCCTTTGTAACAAACATCTTAGATGCCAATGGCTTCTCTGCACATATTAGATTAACTCGTCTCAATGATATGTGTCTCATAACTATAGTCAACGGCCGGATAACAATGCATGACTTGTTGCAAGAAATGGGTAGAGAGATTGCTCGAAGAGAATCTGATGATCCGAGACTTCGCAGTCGATTGTGGCTTCGTGAGGATATTTGCGAAGCCCTTGTAGTCGAATGGTTAAGAGACAAAAACATTAAGTATCCATTTTAAATTTCACATATATGAGATCTAGCCAGAACAAGCATCTATAAGGAAATGATTCTCAATCTTTTTAAAGTTAAACTTCTAATTTATATATTTTCTTTTAAACAATTGTTTTTTTCTCATCAATTGTTTTTTTTTTCCTCATCAATGATATTTACATCAATATCATCTTTAAGATTGTATTAGAAATAATAGTGTTATCTTGAAGATCTAGACAAAGCATATTATAACAAAAAGGATTACATGATATAGGTTAAGCTAGTATAAGTTTTTTTTATTAACTTAAAAGATTAACATTTCTTTATAATAGTCTATTCATCACAGTCTAGTAGTTGTAAAGTTGTTAAGATTAAAAACAGTCACACTTAAGTTCTCTTTCACAACTATTGGTAGAAATGAAAAGATGGTCATAAAGAAGTGTAAATATTAGGTAAAAGAATTAAGTCACAATAGCTAGACTTATATATTAATTATTATGTTCTATTTTGACATACTCATCTTTAATTTTGAATTTCTATTATTACTTATGTATTTTTTTTTGTTTTCAATTGTCAATTATTACATATTTAAACTTGTAGTATTCATTTATTTTTGTTGTCTTGATGTTCTTATTTAATGTATTCAATTGTAGTTTATTTAAATTAGCTTTAAATAAAAATATATTTATTACAAATAAAAAAAAATTAATTGACTTTTTTTTTAATTTTAAAAAGCCCTAATCAATGAATTCACCTAATAGGCTTTAATTTTTAATCAATGAATTCTAAATTAGATCAGTGGTAACTAAAATGTTACGTTATAGAATATTTTTACCAAATGGGATTATGCATTAGCTTAAGAGAATATTATTAAAATATTAGGTTATGAAGATTTGAGACATGTCTTGTATTTAGATATTATGAAAAGAAATTTGGTTTAACCGATACTAAAAATAAAAAAACATATGAGAGAGTATTTTCTATTAATAGTTAATTTAAGCTTTTAAATGTTTGCTGCTAATTTAATGTCTTTTGTTAATTTTAGGGGGGAAAAAATACAAAGGATATGTCTGGATATCTCTAAAACAAATGATATGAAATTAGATCCTCTTGCTTTTTGAGAGATGCGTAATCAATTGTTCTCCAGCTTAATTGGGACATCTGTTTCCACCCTTGGATTTTAGCAAATCGAAGGCTATGACAGAGTGTTTGAATTTATGTAAAAAAAAAAAAAAATTAAGTTACAATAGCCTGACCCTATGTACACATGTTTATATATTTTCTTATATTGAAAAATTGGATGCTTAAGAGTACAAAAGAAAAATAATTATGCATTTCAAAAAGTACATAAAATAGTCAAACTAGTTCAAATTTATTTATGTTGTTTAATTGATATAGGTAAAATATTTTACAATAATAATTGATATATAGTTTATTCTTTGGAAAATATTTTTGAATTATAAGTATTTGGATATATTTTAGAAAGAGTTAGAGGATTAGGTTATTGTAATTTAAATGTTCAACACAGTGATACCTTAAGTATAATCAACATGGGCATTTGCAAATTAAAAATATATTGTGATATTAGTTGACCAGTGACAACATATCAAGGATAGTGGCTTATAAAGGATTGGAAATTTAAATTATTATTATTTAAAAAAAAAGATTAAAGGGGTTTACTGTGTTAAATTCAAACTTGAGGAAAATTTACAGAGTTTTCTGAATCCAGTGAGGGTTGTCAATTGTTCCAATTAGCTTATCAATTGTCGATTGTTACTTATTTAAATTTTTAGTATTTATATATTTTTGTCGTCTAGATATTCTTATTTAGAGTATTGAATTGTATAAATTCAAATTAGTTTTTAACTAGCAATATATTAATTAAAATTTTAATTGATAGTTTTATTAATTTTAGAAAGCCATAGTCAATGAATTTGACCTAATAGGCTAAAAATTTGATTGACCCTACACAGCTAGTTAATCAAATGTTCCACGTTATAGGATACTGTTAAAATGGGATTGTGCATTAGCTTAGGGGAAAAGAGAGGTTAGGTGTCTTATATTTAAATATTATGAAAAGAAATAGGATTTAAAGAAAAATATATAAATAAATAAACATCTTTTTTAGAGTATTTTAATTTTAAACTTTATTAATTTAAGCTTTTAAATGTTTGATGCTAACTTATTATCTTTTGTTAATATTAGGCAGGAGCAGAAAAAATGCAAGGCATATGCTTGGATGAATTTAACTCAGGATATATAGGTGTACCTTGTCGCTATTTTTCAAGAATACGTAGGCTAAGGTTCTTCATAGTACGTGACTTGCATCGTTTTAAAGAACTTGGATTTTTTTCCACTATGGTCTTTAGTTGGATATGCTACCCATTTAAGTCATTGCCATCAAGGTTTCGCGCGCAGAATCTTGTTTGGCTTCATATGCCCTTCAGCAATGTTGAACGACTTTGGAA
This sequence comes from Boswellia sacra, assembly GCA_013180625.2. Classification (NCBI taxonomy): domain Eukaryota; kingdom Viridiplantae; phylum Streptophyta; class Magnoliopsida; order Sapindales; family Burseraceae; genus Boswellia; species Boswellia sacra. The sequence continues at coordinate 1,128,941 of SNVD02015884.1, read as the reverse complement.
TGGAGACCAAGTAAATATATCTTGAGACTTATATGACTATCTTTATGTTGCAAATTATAACTATTAGAGATGTTAATGTTTGTTTTCTTTCTCATAGGGTCTTGTATATCTGAAACATATTGATCTTGCTTACTCGAAACACCTAAAAGAGATTCCAGATTTGTCCAAAGCAGTAAATCTTCAGGAGTTGGATCTAAGCTATTGTGAAAGGCTTGAGATTCTTCCGGACAACATTCCATCAAAATCTATTGATCTGAGTGATTGTTCAAACCTCAAGGTGGCTCCAAAGATCTCCAATAAAGTGGAAAAGTTAAATTTAAGTAAAACTGCAATAATAGAATTACCCTTCATTGAAGATCAATCAAGACTAGTCAGATTGGATCTTTCATTTTGTTGGGGGCTTGAGAGTCTTTCAGACCGTATTTGTAAGTGTGAAGATCTGGAATGTTTGGACGTAAGCGGTTGTGTGAGGCTTATTTATTTGCCACGGCTTCCAAGAGGTGTATATGTGAGTGCAATTTATTGCTCATCGTTGGAATCAATATCAGATGCAGAGTTACCATTGGAAGGATTGTCTACGACGAGGCCACAAAGAATAAATCTTCAGGATTCTTTCAAAGTCAATTTATCAAAAAGTTTTCACAAGGTCTCTCTTCCACCCCTTTTTCCTTTTATATGACTTAGTTTTTTATTTTATTAATTTTTTAATTTATCTAATATTAAAATTATGTTACTAGTGACAGATGATATCTATTGATGTAGGAATCTAGTCGAAAAATTTTTCAGCATGTCTGTTACCGTGGAAAGGAAATTCCTGAGTGGTTTGACTATAAGGATGAGGGATCTCGCTTGCGTCAAAGTATTGAACAACATTTGACTAGTGAAGATGTTCTTGGTTTTAATATATGCGTTGTTGTGAAAGTTGGAAATGCCAAAGATCGTTGTCCAACTTGGCAGCCATGTTTTATAAAAGTCAGAGTTAACAAGACTGAAGTCAACATATGCACTATGTCTTGTAAATTTCATCCTTTAGTGCCTTCGGAGGCCAGTGATGGTAGCTCAAGTTTTGTATACACACACTTCATTTGTTTACCAAAGAAGGAAATTGGCAGCTCAAAAGATAACGAGGAATATACAGAAAAGAATGATACTTCTTTGTATATCAGCTTCGATGTCTGTGCTTCTCATTTAAAGATTAAAAGGTGTGGGGTTCATTTCGTGTACAGCCCCCGGCATCCACGAGGCTCCAACCTTATCCGACCAGGCTCCAATCTTATCCGATCCAAGGTAATTAAGTCGGTCTTCTTTTATTAATTTATTTTACTAATCTTATTATTCGTTAATTGTCAGTAAATAGTATGTTTATCTCTCATTTGGATATCTTCTATTTGTCCTGTTTTCTAATAGAAGCTATTATAACAAACTTTCTTCATCTATACGTACGACTTAAATATGAATCACTATTTACCAATATTTAAACTTTATCAATTAGAAAAAATTGCAGATGCATTAAATTTGAATGAGTAGAGAAAAAAAATATGAAAGAAAAAAATGATGTACAATCTGTAAGGATATTTAAGAGATTTTTAGAGATTGTCATTTCTTTTAAAATTTAAAATAGGGATTGGTTTTCTAATTTCATTAGATTTTCAGTTAGTTTAGAATTCAAGTAAATAATATTTATTTTTTGGTTAATATCCTATTTTTATTAGATTTTCGGCCAATATAAATAGCACATTTGATCATTATTAAATGTTTAGGCATGGATCAAAAATTAATAAAAACTGGCATATCCTATGTTCCTCCCCCTTCAATTCTTTCGTCCCCCTTTCAGTTGTTTCAGAAGTTTCTGCTCTTATAATGCTTCACACCTTCGTTTATCCATCTATTTATCCCTTTCTCCCTCTCTTTCTATCTATTTTCTTCCCTCCCTTCTCCTATATTTCTATTGGATTTTTCTCCCCTTTTTAAATTTTTTTCTCCTTTCTTATGGTTCTTAGTGGTTATTTTCCCATCAATGGGTATTCAAGCCTATCAAGTAAAGGAAATATAAACATTATTAGTCAATTACAAGGTAAATGAAAAAATGACACCAAGAAAATATATATAGAGTTTGCCATCCAAATAATTGAATCTCAAACTCTAATGTGCATTTGTTAGATTGATTTTGTATTCTAGGAATTTGGGGAATTGGCACTACAGGCAATAGCTCATGTTTTATTTGACAAAACTTTTACTAGATTTGAACTTTCTTCATTATTTCAAAATGTTTGGCAACAACCAGAGAAAAATAGTTTAACTCACTCACAAAATGATATTGAATGATAAACGTATGAAAGCTCTTTTAATTTTTTTTATGACCTGAGGGATCTGAAAGAAACACAAACACAAAAATCAATAGGAGAATTTAATTGTTTGGGCTCACGAAGTCAGACCTTAATAAGGAATAAATAAGTGCTAAAAATTAGAAGTAGAGGTAGCTAAAAACACATATTACACAAACGGAACTTCAGCTTTTATTAATTATGCCTTTAGGCAAACCTGTCTCATTGAAAATGACATGAAGCTAATAAAACATGGCAGTAAAATTTGGAAATGGCCTTCCCAGGTTCTCGTCCATTGACAAGATAAAACAAGGACTGGGAGAAGTAAACGGGTAATTTGTAGAAATTTTTCTTGTAATCTCTCGAATGTACTCAAAATAAATTATGATGGATTAAACATTAAAGAGAAGATTATATTTTTACATAACTGCCTGTTCTTTTGAGAGGTGATACGGATTTGTTGTACAAAACATCTTGATGACAAAGGTTTTTCTATGATATAAAAATCATTTGGAATTTTATGGTCATTAAGAATTTATTTTTTAAGTTTATAAATAGAGTTGTAAAATCATATTTGCCTTAGTTTAGTAATAAAATTAAGACAATTTTGCCTGGGAATTGTTTCTCTCATAGAGTCGACAATGGTTTCTGGTAATTGTTACTTATATTACAAATGGACAATTATTGGAGCTCATGCCTCGTTATGATGCAGAAGCAGAAGTACGATGACTTACGTGATGTGGAGCTCACGCCATGTTATGAGAAGTTGCAGGAGGATGAGCATGAGAAGCTGCAGGAGGATGAGGAATCTGATGATGAGTCGCAGGAGGATAAGAAATTTCATGATGCGGAGTTGCAGGAGGAAGGGGAATCTCATGACGAGGAGGAGTTGCAGGCAGTGGCGGACCTATACAGGGACCCGGGGCCTGCGCCCTTTCTGAAATTTGAAAAATTCATCTTGATAACCTTACTTTATATAATAACTCTTATACCATTTTCTTAAATTACTTTATATAATAACTCTTATACCATTTTCTTAAAAAACTTAGGTACGGTTTGTTGTGCTCACTTTTATTTGAATCCATTCAGATTTTATCTGAATATAAAAAGTGAAAATTTATCACTTTTTTCCTTCTAATGTCTGAGAATTGAGAAATAATTAAACTATCCTTTCATAATTAAAATTATATTGGCAATTTTTTCTGCTTTTTATTTATTGCATTAATTTACAATAAAAAGCTGGATAAGAGAGAGAGAGAGAAGAAAATTTGAAGAGAGAAATGATTGAGAGGGAAGAAAATTTTGTAGAAACAGGGGAGGGGTTTCATAGGAGAGGAAAATATTTTTTTAAATTTTAATTAGAGATAAAAAAATCATTTAAAATTGATGAAGAAACAAATAAATAAAAAGAGGTAATTTTAATTAAAATAATTAATTTAAGAAAAAGTTTGTTATTGACTGAAAAATAATAAATTTAAATAAAATTAAAATAATTAGAAATTTACAATAAATTTAATAATTAAAAAATATAAGTAATAAATATTAAATGTATAACTATTGATAATTTTGTTTAATTTTATTAACTATGAAATCGTTAAATAATTATAATAAATATAATATAAACATTTTATATTTTCTATTACAAGGATAAAATAGTCACATTAAAGTTAAATATTCTCTTACTATTTTTTTTAAGTGATATCTAAAAGAGTAAATAAACATCTTATTAAGTGGTATAACTTAAGTTTTGTTACGTGTTTAAATTTAAAATGTGTTAAGTGATTAAAACAAACACCACCTTAATTAATTTCAAGTATTACATTATCTTTTCATTTTCTCAATTCTTTCACATATAAAAACCTTTCATCCATATAATTAATTGTTACTTTTTTTATTCAATTATAGAATTTTGGATTTTTTAATTCTTATTTATTTAGTTTGACATATATTATAAGTTTCGCTTTATGTTTTTTTATAGTCTTAAAAAATTAATTAATTATTATTAGAAGATCATAAATTTAAAAATCTTGATAAACGATAATAACTAAATCTTTTTATAATTTTTAATACAATTAAATATCATTAAAAAAATTATGTATGAGAGACTTAATTTATTTCATTTATTTGTAGTCTTTTTCAACTGAAAAAAATTATAAAATAATCTTCTTTGAACAATTACAAATAGAAAATTTGAAAGAAAATCTACTTGTTTGTTGACATCAAGTTCTAAGAAAATTAATACTCTTTATAAATTATAATTTTGAACACTTATAATTCTAATGTCTTCCTATATATATATAATTTTATTATTTTTTAATAGATTCTCTCATCTTAAACTTTATCAAGTAAATTATAAATATTTAAATATCTAAAGTGATCCCTCTCTCATAAATTTATGAGTCTGCCACTGATTGCAGGAGCAAGATGTGGAATCTTATGATCTTGAAAGCTTATCTCCAAGTTCTATACGAAGATCTGATTTTACTTGCTTCTTTCCCTTTCATTGCAGCATTAAAAAATTTATGTTATCTTAAATTTCATTAAAAAAAAAAAAAAGAATCATCTGTTTTCAATTTTCTTGCTTCCAGGGCACTTTGTGATGTGTACATATCATTTAATTGGTTTATTTTATCTCTTTAGTGCTTTATGATCTATATGTTTGATCCATATACTTTCAATATTGTTTCACCTTACATCAATTAAAAAAAAAAATTATAACTTAAATGAAATCGATTCAAACTTTGTATCCTAACTGACATATTAGTGAAAATCTAGAAAATAAAAAAAAAATGTACTCTAAACTTTCCCTTTTACCACTAAAATGACAAATTTGTATTTTATTGTACAAATGGTTGGTTGATTGGTTGGTTGGTTTAATAAATTGTTTCATATCATCAAAGTTTCCAATGACTGAATATGAATGTGACCTTTTATTTCATTATAGTTATCAAAAACTGCTCTATGAAATTGCTGGCGTAGATAGCAATCCCATGTATGACACTCCATGAGAACTCCTTGGAAACGACAAGTGTCAATTGATTAAGCGACGCAGAGTAGCTCTGGTGGATGTTGTGGTGCAGCAGATTGGCAAGCGTACTAATGAAACTCTGGCTTCTGAATTTTCTTTCTGCTTTGTAATTGGACCTAATTTTGGCAAGTGTACTAAAGTTTCTTAATAATAAAATTTGATCCGAATACAATACACCCTCAAAGCTAACCACCTATATCAAATTAAGTGATGATGGTCTCAAAATTATCATCTCCATCCATATTCTCTCGTATTCAGACAAAATATAAGTCTCACCTCTAACTGTCATATTCAGACAAAATATAAGTCTCCACCTCTATCTGCCATTTTTTTTTGGGGAAGGGATGAGGATGAAGATTCTCTGATATGATTAAAATATCTTCATCTTTAGCTTTATATCGAAGTAACCCCTCTTAAAATAGATGATATAATTTTACAAGAGATATTTTTAATATCATAATATGTTTTGTTATGAGGAGGTAAATAGTTGTTATAAAGGAGATAAATATTAAAAAAAAGTTGTATATATAACAAGTAGGATTTAAATGAAAAAAATATAAGAATATAAAAGTATTATATATATATACAAAAATATATATATATATATATATATATATATATGGATAATAATATCAAAATATCTAAAAAATTTTGAGGTATAAAGAATGGTCTCATTCTCGTTTGTAGAAAATTTTGGGGTTATGCTATAATCTATCAGGTGCAATCCATACACCTGGTTTTCTTTGACATAAAGCCTCCGATTTTTTTGCACGAAGTTTGGAAAATGCTTGTAAAATTTGAAAATTTCAAAAAAATTAAAATAAATGATTATTAAAGTTTATATTCATTTTTTTTAAACTTAGAAAAAACTCATGATTCCCAAAATTTATTTTCATTTTTTCGAACTGTATACATAATTAAAAAAACCCGAATTTGTTTATATAATGGTTATTATTTTCCGAAATTTTGACATCGAACAAAGTAAGGATAAAAATATTTTGGTCTAAAAAAGTTGACCAAGATTACAGAGGCGTCCAAAATTTCCCTTCAACACAATCATATATCTATTCCGCACTTGTTGCGGTTGTGATGATAGAAAACAATATTTCCACGATACACCGTAGAAGTACTGTAACATTTCTTCTTTAATCTCTCTCTAATAAACAATATTTGAGCCTGTCAAATTCTCAATCCTTTGATTAAAAAAAATTAGTAAAATAAACAAACAGAGGATCTCATATTCTCACCACTCCCACCCAAAGTCTCCACTCTTCAGCGCCTTTCCAGGGAAGCATTTAAGAAGCCCACTGAGTCACTCGCTGACACCCACTCTGCGTGTCTTCTGCGCTGCGTTTTGGTCTTCCACACACGGACACCTCGCTTGCTTCAACAATTGATGGAGAATCCAGAAATGAAAGATTTTTGTTAAAATTTCAGTTTAGATAGAGATCACAAACGCCACGAAAAATGCGTAGAGATCTCTCGGTCTTGGTCGGACCGCGATATATTCTTCTCTTCGTTGTCATCCTCATCTTCCTCGTTTTCGCCTTCACTAGCCACACTAAAACGGTGCGTTTTGTGCAATCCCACTTTTATTGTTTTCGTTCTTTTGGATCTAATTGTGGATTTTGGTTGCGAATTTTCATCTGGGTTGTGAATGTTCTCAATTGGGTTCCATGGGCTTTGCTTGATTTTCTATTGTGAATTATTTCGATGTGCGATCATCGGAAAGAACTGGCGGTGAAATATTGATATGGATCAACTATACTTTAGCTTCGAAGTAGATTCTGTGGTATGACAGTTATTTAGTACTTAGATGTTTCTTATTTCTTATTAACTACCAGATTTAGTCCCGGATTTGGAGATAGAATTGTTGATCTCCTAGACTCTATAATACGACTTCATATCAAACTCCTTCATCATCCTGCCATGTCGTCTTTATATTTTAACCTTGTATGACATGTTGCTTAATGTGCACTGGTATATGACAACTTCTCCTTACACTGCACTCCTACACTACAGATTCCATTTTCGTTTTCGTCCGTTAGCTTCTTTCCATCTGGGCACTATCCTCTACAAATCTAAATCAGGCCCTTTTTCAGCTTGACAAGTAGACCCAATTTTTTACATTCGAATATTTACATCCCAACACCTCATAAGATTTTGTTAAATAATTTTAGATTCAAAGACTATGTAAATTTTTGATCATATTTTAGTAAAACGTTGATGAAAAATATTTTTAAAAAAATAAATTTTATAAATTGTTTCAATTTTTCTTTTAGAAAAATCTTACAACCTAATCAAGTGTTGAGTTGACAAGGAAGATGTCTAAATTATCGAATAAACCAATTCGACAACTCAACACCTTACTCAACATTTATTAATCTCTCTTGATATTTAAATAAACAATTAATAAGTTGTTGAACTATCCAAAAGACACTAGATGCTGGATCTTAATTTGAGGAATTAAAGGTGAGTTTAGTCTGTTCTTTGACGTTAAATTTGACTAAAAATTTAAGAGAAAAATATATAAATTCAGTTAAATAATAAAAACAAATTAGAATTTCACAATAACACGTTGCACTTCCCGTATCATCCAATCTTGAGGGGTCTCAAATAATTTCCATTCAATGCAATCATTTATTTGTTCTCCACTTGTACACTTCTGATGATAGAGAACAAACATCTCCACGATACACCCTATCAATACCAAACATTTATTCTTTATTCTTTACTCACTCTCTAATAAAATCATGTTTAAGCCCGTTAATCCTCTGATTAATAAAATAAAATAAAATAAAAATAAACAAATAGAAGATCTCATATTCTCACCATACCCGCACAAACTCTCCACTCTTCAAGAGCTATCAAATGCCAGACACAAATTCTGTTTCAATATTATTTTCCCAATGATTTAATGTGTTGAAATATCAATTGCAGAAGTGCGTCTTGAGAGTGACCAGTTCATGTGAATTTGCTTAGTGTTAATACCATATCCAGACGACCCCTGCCATGACCCTGCTTTGTAACAATCTGTCTTGGCTATCTACATTTATTGATATATTTTTTTATTATCTGTAGACATTTCTTGCAACGCAAAGTGGTGCCAGCCTATGTGGAGGTGTATTACAGGCCCTCTTCCTTTGTGAATACATTTTGCATGGTAATGAAAATTAGAATACAGGATGTATAAATATGATGTCAATTTGCTGAAAGTTATTTAAGAACCACCTTGGTTATGGCCATACCCCTTAATTTCCTAAGGCATGAGTTCTTTTGTTTGCAGAAAATTTCAGAGCATTATGCTGAGGTACTTGGTTCTTGTATTTTATGCCTACTGACGGAGTTTATTTCATTGTCAATGGGCTTAATATGCTCTTCAATTGCTAGGGAAAAAGGCAAGGGGCCAAATGGGAAACCTCTCCACTATAAGGGAGCAACATTTCATCGTATAATATCTGGGTTTGTAATTAAAGGTGTAGATATAGTTCGTGGTGATTGGAAAAGGAATTAGTCTATCTACGGTGGCACCTTTCTTGATGAGGATTTTAAGATTGAGCATGGACATGCAGGTGATCTAATGTGTAATTTATTTTATTTTATTTTATTGCTTTAAATCTGAACCGTGGACAACTTCTGCATATCTGAAGCTTTTAAATTTTTCTTGATTTTGGAGGTTACTCTTTTCTAGCTTCTATCATTGCTTCACTCAAGTGATCTATAATTCTTTTTTAGGTGTTGTTTCCCTGGTGAATTCAGCACCTGATTCCAACAGCTCATGGTTCTTCATCACCACTCTCGAGGCCAGTTGGTAAGCTAATTTCTGGTAAAGATATGGACAGTTCAGATGCAATGATGGATTAATTGAGTACATCAAATTGTTGGGAGAATATCAGAATGCATGCTTCCCCTTAATAAACATAATGGTATAAGAATCAGCAGCTTGGATGCTGATGCAGTTTTTTCATCTGGTTTTAGCTGTCCATGAAAGATTTGCCATATATTTAAGAGCTATTATCAAAGTATTGTAGCCTTATGCTCTATGGGACGTAAAAGTTTCAATTTTCAGTGGAATTACGTGCATCTCAATTTCAAAGATGGTTAACATGACCTAACTATGTTTGGTTTTGCCTTGTTCATCTGCGCGATAAAATTATAACAGTTTTCTTTGAGAATATTTTCTGATCTCTATTATCTTTCTCTGGATCTTACATCTGTTCTTGTTATTAACTTCAGATCTTTCTTGACTCTTTTAACTGTTGTGGGTGCTCCTGTGTTGTATTCACTGGTGGCATTTTAGAATGTTGCTCTCTCTACACCAGAGGTCAGTGCTTTAACTATAAACCTTTTATATACTTATGACTCAATCATGGAATGTATGTTTTCTTAGTCTCATGTAATTTCAAAATTCTTATACCACTGTGAGACCAAAATTGGTCTTCCTAGAATTTTAACCTCTTTATTTTCTTTGAAAATTCTAATTGTCTACTCAATTTCCAGTACTTGTGTTATTAAGCCTTTCTCGTATCTCAACTTATCTGTTTTTGCAGGTTAGTTGCTTTACCTAGAGATGAAAAGATCTGCTAATATTGCTGCTCTCACTAGAAGATCTATTGCTAAAGATGGTGAAGCCGCGTAAGGATCTTTCTGATTTCTGCTGTGGCATTGAAATTAAGGATGCTTTACCCTTCTACTAGGGATTATCTGCAATATATGTTCCCTCCTGGCCTCTCAGGGGAGGAACTTTGAGGTGAAGTACAAAAATTTTGGTCTTGAGCTTCATCGATGCTCAAATAGCTTTACAGGTTTTCGTTTTCCTTAACACACATGCAACTTTAGATTTCAAACTTCGTTATCTAAGCAAATTAAACAGAGCATGCCATTGGATGTTATGTAATTATGAATGAATTCAGCGGCCTAACCATATTCTACAATCTTTAATGTTTTTCGTAATGGTGTATGGTGCAGTCCTCGCAAAAGCAGAGTCTGCTTCGCTTCTTATCATTATGGGTATTACTTTGGGCATTTTGCTGTTCCATCTCGTCTTCATATTTAAATCTTGAATGACATTGTCGCTTAAAATGAAATGGTTAAGATGCTGAAGCTGCATACGAATCTTCTGGTTTCTGCAGTAGCATTGAAATTAAGGATAGTCACCTTCGACCATGGATTATCTCCCACATATGGCCTCTTAAGGGAGGAAAAATACATGGAGTCAAGGTACAATAAGTTTGTTTATCAGCTCGATTGATGCTGTTCTTCAAATTGCTTTACAAGTTTTGGTTTTTCCTCAAGCACAACTTAGATTTCAGTCTTGATTATCTAAGAAAACAGAGCATTCATTCCATTGGATGTTCAGGAATTTATGCTCTTGGAGTCTAGGTAGGGCTAGCTTGAGTGGTGCTTCGGACTTTTTACTTTCACTTGAAGCCCAAGAGTACCGTCACCCAAGAGTACTGTATCGTGGCTGGTATTCTTGTTCAACGGCACGTGTGCCATGGTCCTGGCTGTTTAAAGTTAAAACTCATCTTTCTACTGCGGTCCAACCTCACAGGAATTTTCCAAAAAATACCGTAAAAAGAGTAAACTACTCACTGTTCACATCACATGCTCAGTCAGATACAATTAAAACGTCAAGTCAAGAAAAAAAGAAAAAGACGAGAGAGAGACGCGCACACAGAGCAAAGCTCAAACTCAGAATACTGCAGAGAAATTTCTTTGACTGAGAAAAGTTATCACAGAAGGTCGGTGAAACTTCATTGAATATTCAGAGAAAATTGCAAAACACAAAGGCTGATATTGATCCGATATCGTCATTTCATTTGCAGTTATATCTAACTATAATAATCGTAGTTTATCCGATACATGTCCATAGTTAGTCGATGCCAAGTTCATATTAATATTAATTCCAGCTAATGCCTTGAAAAAACGGGAGCATTTCTGAAGAATAGATGAAAATAAACCGAGAGGGATGCAGTCCTCTGGTTGTTTAATTAACTGAGTAGTGGTGCTACTTTCACAAGCTATTCATCCATATAAATCTATATATAAATCTATATGATATTATTGAATAATTATCAAATTATCTATGTTAATTAATATAATTAAAATTTAAAATTTACTCTTTCAATCAATTCATAAAACATCAATTTATATAAGAAAGTTTATATAAATAATTTATAAAATAGTTATACTCTTATTAATTCAACGATGCTGCACATATTCTTCATCTGAAGCGGCAATGAAAGTTCCAGGAAATGGGTTAAATTATTTATAGAAATCAACTTGCTTACCATTAGCAAACGTCAAAGAAAGAGATCCCCTTATTGATATTTAGATTAAAATAACCTTTGATCCAACGCGGCAAAAACTGTTATCTATTAAACATATCAAGAGAGTTGGCTGGTTGACTTGACTTCGCAAATAAGTGAACAAGAGTTTGTCGATCTAGACTTCTATTTGCTGGTTCCTATAAGCGGACCAGCGTCATGGCTTTGAACGTCCGGGCCCCTCCTAAAAGTTTGATTATTTTTTTGAACACCCCCTTATTTTATATCCCATTAATAATTTAATACCCTTATTTAGAAAAATAATCCAATTTCAAATTTTACTATTCTTTAGTTCCAAAATCTTGAGCCGGCTGACTCTTAGTTTAACATTACATAGGAAGCAGCGCAAACCTTTCTGTACAACAATATAAGATTATACTATATATTAATTGATTTTTATTATTTTATACAGAAATAGAAATTTTTTTAATCCTTATTTATTTAATTTAATATAAATTATATGATTTATTTTTTTACCATTCGCAAAAAGAAATCAATTAATTGTTATTATAAGGGTGCGAATTCAAAAAATTCCTAATAAACAATAATGTTTAACACTTTGCAAGGTTTAATAATATGTATTATTTTTTTTTTCTCTTTCTTTTTGATTTATTGTATTAATTAGAGTAAAGATAGTGAATATCATTAAAATATTATATCTGAGGAACATTTTTAGCGTTAAGAATCATTATTTTTCCTAAGTTTTTTTCTCACATAATTAAGGTTAAGCTTTAAATATGAATTATAAACATAACAAAAAGTTTTATATTAAAAAATTTCTAAATATACACTTAAAAGTTTTATAAACTTTTAAGTGTATATTTAGAAATTTTTTAATATTTAGTAAAATAATATCTTATAATTACATACACATCTTTATTTATTTTATAGAGTATGACAAAAACAGGTAAAGAAAATTAAATATTTTATGATTAAAAAAATACTTCTTAATTAGGGCTAATTGGAGCCTTATAAAGTGGTTTAAAAAAGTGTTCAAAGTTTCATTTTACTTGAGCTACAGGGATAGGATTTCTAATCCTTGACGACTAAGCACTTTCTTTTGAGGTCAAGTCAATGCCTGGAAATTTCTTCAAATATTAATTAATAATTGTACTCTTGTCTTTTTTTATTTTAAAATACATGTATGATAGTTCTCACGATTCATATCACATCATCAAAATTCTAGAAACAATCGTTCACTTTCTTAATCAAGTCTCTAGTGTTTACGGGGCGTTTGATATGGGGAGTTTAGAATTCCCAGATATGGGGAGTTTAGAATATTGGGAATGAGATTTATATTAGTGAGAAAGTAAAATATGAGAATTAGATTATTGAGAAAGTAATATTATTGTGCTTGGTAGTTTATAGGAATCTTATCTTTGATTACTGTAGATATCAGATTATTGTGTTTGGTTGTACATGGAAATGTTAATTTTGTCCATTATATGAGTAAATTTAAGACATTTGAATTTTTTCAATATTTAAAAAATACTTACATTTTTTCTTATTCTAATATAATAATTTATAATATCTAAATTATTCATACACTTAAATTTCAAATAAATAAAAAAATCTAATAAAATATCTGCAACAAATTTCCATAAAATATATTCAAAAATTCATAAAAGATCCACAAATTATAATATTTAAATTTCTGATGCAATCTAATTATAAAACCGTTAAAAAATGGCAAACAAAAATATACAAATTAAACTAATAAAAATAACAGTTTCCAATAAATCAATTTGTTCTTTTTCTTTTTTTTTTTTTTCCACTCCCCTTCTTCTTCCTCTGTTCTCTGCAAACCGACCACCACTGCACACAAGCCGAAATCCATTGCTCTGCCCACTCCCAATGGCACACCACCACCATCAAATTCCAAAAATCTCCAAACCAACTAGCACAATACAATCAATTCCCAACATTCCAAACAAGAAAAATACATATTCGGCACCAGCACCATGGACAAAACCCCAGCACTACACAACCCAGAAAATTAAAACTCATAATCTTCTAAATCAACGCCATAAAGAGATGTGAATTAACTAAATCCATCAAAATCAATCAAATTGACACAACCTAGCAAATTAAAACAACCGATAATCTTCCCAGCAATATGCAAAAATGCAGATCGAAACAAACTTGTACTTCCAATAAAATGAGGATGAGGGAGGAAGAGGAGGTGGCGAAAGGGAGGTGAAGAAGGAGGAGGAGGCGGAGGAAGGGCAGGTGGGCGAGAAGGAGGTGGAGGAACGGTGGGTAAGGGAGGAGAATGCAGAGGAAGGTTCATTTTTCTTTTCTCTCTGCAGATTGCAGAGGCGCGGGTTTAGGATTCCCCGTAATCCTAAACTCACGTGTTTGAAGAGTTTGAGATTACCCCAGCAAATGGTAATCTGAAACCCGCGGGACATTGAAGATGCCTGGGTTAAAATGATTAATACACATACCAAACAAGGGTCAGGATTCATATTCCCATTCCCATGTTTGCATTACCGCATACCAAACGGCCCCTATATATTTTCAGAAAATTGTTACCTTTTGGTATTTCTTTAGTTATTAGATAATCATATATTTATTTTAATATAATTTATTTGAATCACATAAGATGTTTAACATGGAACATGCTCAATTAGATGCCATGAAGTCGTTTATTCGAATTATTATTAATAAAAATAAAAAACTAAAAAAATATTATATTAAAAAATAACTTTTAGACATCTGGACCACCACAGATTGACACGACCCGCCCCTAGCTACACGGGTGAATCATGCCTAAAACTGTGGACTTCTAACTGTTTCTTAATTCTTGTCTTTCTCATAGAACAAACTTGAAATAATTTCCATTACATCCACAAATGAAATTTATAAAAAAACAATTTAACTAATTACAACCTTGACCTATCCTTGCACCATCACGTGGTTGGACCTCCACACTTCCTAACTAGCTCACATTTTGCTTCCATCCTGGGGGGAAAAATTTTAAAAATAAAGAAAAGTAAAAACAAAGATGTGAGTATAAAACTCAGTGAGTGGGGATAAAAAAATGTGTTTGTAATTAAATCCAAAAGAAACCGTATCGTTATAAAATAAATATTTGCTTTATATAAACAAAATAGTCTTTATAATCTATAACTTTCATATAATCTAAAATGTCATAAAACTTTAAAATAAATAACTATTGAATGACTAAATTCATCAAAATACTAGTTATATTTAAAACAATAAAATAATCATCTTTAATCGTATAATACGATGCTCTTGATGATCATGCTAAAATCATCGCTTCAGTTATTTATTATGCAAAACATAATTTTCTTAAAAATCTTCTTTCAAAAGAAACTTTTGAGAATCATGCTTCTTTTTCAAACTAACTCATATAAACATATTCAAAACTCTTTTCATTATACTAAACAAGTACCCTTGGAACTGTCTCATCCTGCCTGGCGAGATCTAACATCGCATAGGCAGAACTATCTGAATTTTCTCATACCTGGTGAGATCTACATCACGCAGGCAAAGCTATCTGTACCTGCCGAGATCTAACATCGCACAGGCCTGCTATCTAGTCATACGCATGCGTAGAGCTGCCCCCAAAGGGCTAAAGCGCCCAGATCACACGGCCCAAAGCCTCTATGTGTGTCTGAACGGGCCCCAAAGGCCTCTATCTTTCTATCTGAAATCTGCTGTCTCACTGTCTAAGTGAGTTGGGTACTAGCTTAGTATAATATAGTTAAACTTTCTTCTTTTCTCTAAAACTGATTTCTTTTCAAAATTTGTGAAACTTATATAAGCTGAAACTCATAATATCTGAATTCTTGAAAATCCATGATAAATATTTAAAAGAATAATTGTAAATACTTTGAGAAATCCTTGAAATCAAATTGCTATAAAAAAATATGATCATAATTGTTCTGCTTTTACACTTTCTATAAAATGATAAAATATGCATCTATAATAATATAGAAAACGATTCATATAAAAAAAAAAACATGAATCTTTCTTAAAAATGCTAGATCATTGTTTAAAACTAACTTTGCAACTAAAATTTATATCTATAACCATTTAGAAAACTAGATTTGAAACATCTTAATAATTGAAAGCAAACATAATAAATGAGTCTATTTACCCTCGAGAAATAAAAAAAGAAACTAACTTGAATTCTTCTGAATTTGCTAAAATTCTCAGAAATTCTATTAAATGCTAAATAAACATAGCTAAATAAATACTAAAAACATATTTCTAATTATCCAGAAAAATAAATCTTCTACTCTTTCTAAAACTTTCTAAAATATCATAAAATAAAATACTTTTCATCTCACTATAAACCATAATTTATATTTCTATCTCAAAATCTCATACATCATACTTTAACTCAAATCTTTTGAATGTTCTAAATTTTTCATAATTCTGCATGTAAGTCCCTACAATTTCTGGAACAGCTTTCTAAATTTACAATTCAGCCCCTGCTTGGGCAGTTTTAAAATTTGACATTATCACCCCTGTAGCATTAAATTCTAATTTCCAAACCTTTTTCTTTTTAATTTCCTATTATTTTGAATATAAAATCACTTATCATTTTGTAAATCAAAAACACCATTTCTTCAACATATGTATTTACTTAAAGAAAATAACCCAATACCTCAATTTTCTATACTAATTCATTTAATTATAAATGTCTCTTTTCCAATCATAAACAAAAACTTTCTACTTTCTACCAACATATAATATATATATTCAGTCTACAACTTTCACTTTAAATTTATTTTTCTAGCACCACCCATTACCATCTCTTCTATCCAAAATCTAATACTTTACGCACACTTATTTTCAAAATACGTAAATCATCATCATCTATTCTAAAAACTTTTAATATAACTCAACTAATTAAACTAATAACTTAAATCATATGAAAAATCATAAATTTAATACACTTAAATATTATATGAAATTCTCAAAACATAATCCACTCACTGATTTGATTGCACAACTCAATTAGCTCGGATTTGATTCCAAAATCAACGTTCCATCTAGTTGGCCACATACTTCAACAAAGAATTAATCCTTCATTGTCCTAATATCATAAAAGAGCTCATCACATCATATTCAATTAGTAATCAACTTGAATATTTAAAATTCTCAATATCCAACTTCATATCCTAATCGAATCAATCCTAATTAATTGTATTTCTAAACTTCTTAAACAAGCAGTTCTTGTTCTCTGATTTTTAATAAATAATTGACTTATCAGAATGGTCAAAAATTTTATACAGACCTTCTACACATACATATCTAATGACATATCAAATTTCATAGCATTCTATGTTCATTAGATCCCTCAAATCCTTCATTTTTCCAGATACACAATTTCTGTAAATTCCCTTCCAAATCTGACCTCTCCCTATTCCAAAATACATGATAATTTGTACTAAATTCGTAAAATCACAAAACTCCCCAGTTTTAAACTAGACATGCATACAAACTCATATCCCAAATTTCATAATTTTTGAAGACCTCTAGATACCTCAAATAACTTACCCAAAACTGATTTCCTGCAGAAAAACTGAATTTTCAGCAGTAAACAGTAAATTTCGAAAATTCATATAAAATTCCATACTCAACATTTTTCAGTGATTCCAATTTTAAACAAATCCTTATAATGTCTATTTCAACATATATAAATTTGAGAATCAGATTCAAAGCAATAAATTACAGAAATTTTTGGAATTGCTACTGTTCACAGAACCCTAAATTTCCATAATTATCATCAAACTTAAAATTCCTTAAAACAAATTCCATAAAAATCAAGAAGAGTGTGAAATACCTTCAATAATACTTCCAATTTCATCATTGTTCTTCCTTCTCTCTCTAGATTCTCTCTCTAAAAATTACAAAACATCCAAACATTTCCTTTAATTTCAATCCTCTTCCATGAAAATACAAAAATAACCTAATATTATTTTGAAATTTTGAAAATTACCTTGAGAAGGCCCTCAAAAATCCTCCAATTTGTCACTTCCCTTCAGCTCTCTCCCCCTTCCCGTCTGCCTTCTTCTCTTTTCTCTCCAGAATTCTCTCTTCTTTTTTTTTTTTTTTATAATTAGTTTTTTTTCTAAGGGCTGGGCTTACGTAAAAGAAAGGGGCTTGGGCTTTTTAAATTTCATGGGCTTTACACAGATAGACTTGGATTGTGCCAATCCAGAGCTCACAAATTTGAATTGTGCCGAAGGAAGAGCAAGCTAGCTATAACATAAGCCACCTGAAAGACCCACTATGTGATTTGGTACGAATATATCCAATATTGATAGACGTTGCATGCATCACGCAGTATTTATCTACAATTAAATTTAAAATGCCAAAATAAAGGTCTTTTCACGATGTTTCATGATATATTCCAGAGATTGAATGATGAATTGACTTGTCGTTTGCTTCTGAAACGCTAATTTACAAGTTGACTGTTGTTGTTACTCTGCACTTATAAGAGATGTCCAAAAGCTTAAACATTTAACTGAAATCTACATACAGATTGCAAAATAAAATATATAGATACAATTTTGAATTAAAAATTTCTATTTTGATGACATTTTAAGTACTATTTAATCCAAAAGATTAAAGCTTTTCGATAAGAGCTGAAATCTCCAAATATATAGTCCTACAACCCGTGACACTTAATCTAAATTTCCTAATAAGCACGGCAATTGCAAACTTTCAGTGAAACAAAGACCTTATTCGTCAACTTATAACGTGTGAGGAAACTTACAGGATTAGTAAATGCATTGTCAATATCAGTACTTGACCTTTTGGCTTCCATAATGGACGGATAATGCTTCAGAAAGACCTCATCAGTAGTCAAGGCAAAAACACATATATAAACAGATTGATTCCAAGAATATGCTGCGCCTCCAACAGAAACAGAAAGATTAATCTACCCAGAAAACTGGTAACAGAACAAACTGGTTGTTGTTGTTTTTAATTTGATGTCATCGTCGCCACTTTATTATTCATGAAATTGCACGATAGAAATTGCATGTTAATTAATTTGGAAAAAGCTCAAAAGGGTGACGTAGTCATTACCAATTTTATTAGCATAACTTAAAAAAAATCCAAGAGAAAAGGCCAATTTGCGTGGGCCATTAGACACGTCGTTTCATTAGAAAAAGTATATCATACAAGATCATGTTTAAGAGCGTTTACAAATCAAATTACTCTTTCATAATTAATTAAATAAATGGCAAGTTGGCTGAAGCAATTTCTTAATCGTTCAATATTAGTTGATGTAACCTTAACGTGTTTGCGGGTTTTTTTTGATGATTTAAAAATGGTAAATGAGTATGATCAAATAAACTTCTTCATCATTAAGGTTTTCTACACAGATCACATTCTTTCGAACATGTTATGAAAGATCTGTTTTTACCCTATAGAGGGTTAAAAAAGTAATGAGATAGATAATGATGGTGCATCAAATTTTTTGGAATGATTCGATCATTAAGTTAATTAAATAACGCCTTTATAAAGAAGCCTCTCGTAAGTTAAAGTTCGAAGAGGGTTGACTTAGAGAATTAAAATGAAAACACTTGGAACCTATGTAGTCAGCATGGTTAATCTAATCGGCGATGTGTTAGGCCAAATTTAAAGGGAAAATACACAATTCATTGCACCAACAGATCATTTGCAATGCAGCTTCATGTGATTCAGAATCCAAGAAAAACAAAAGTTCTACAGGGAGATGGAGTGGACACCATCACCAACAATTCAATTCGAGAGTCAAAGGTCATTTCTCTTGTTATAGCATACTGCAGGATATTAAAGCTGGACTGATACAGGACCAATTTGGATTGCAGCACCTTCCCAGATGCTCTTTCATTATCAAACTCCTTTATTATATATCTGCACTACCGCGGCCGGCTCATCCCTCAGGCGAGTTAGGCAACCGCCTCAGCCCCGAAATTTAGGGAGGCTCCATATAATAATTTTTTAATAATTTATTTTATTTTAAAATTTTAATATAATTAAAAGATTCACAAAATCAAAATTATATCATATTGTTAGATCCATAGAATCTATTAGTATCAAAAAAATTATAATTTAATTTACTAATTGACCCATCTAATTATTATAACTTAAGAGCGAATTGTGAACAAAACATGGGCAAAAGGGAACTATTGTCCTTTGCAACTTGTTGCTTGCTTTCGGTGGAAAAGAAAATTCCACTTTGCAACATAATCTTTATTATTTAATTGATAGTGCTCATATTTTTTTAAGCTCAAAACTTCTTCTCCGTCTCCAACACGCAGTGCTTATATTTTTGTCTTGGTTTTTGTTTCTCCTTCTCCAAAAGTTCGATTGTGGATGTGTGAATACACACATTCTGATGCAATTGTGACTCAAGCCAATGCATCTCAACTAGCAACGTGCTGCTGTTTTGTTGCTGTCTGTATGCTGTTTTGCTGCTGTCTGTCTGCAGTCGTCTTGCTGTCTTTTTTTTAGTTGCTGTATTTACACTTATAGTCAGCCACCTAGAAAGGCTATTAATGCTGATGTGCAGTAAATGTAGAAAAAGCAGATCATGTAAGTTGTATAAAACTTAGTAAAGAAAAATTGTGTAAAGAGAAGCAAAAACAGAGAGCTGGTTCTGAGCTGAGAGTGCAGTGAGGAGAGTGTGTAATCCAAATTCTCTCTAGTGCATTAATTTCTATCCCTCCCGTGGAGTAGATTATGGATCGAACCACATAAATTCTGGTGTGTTCTTGTTTATGTTTCTGCACTTAAATTCAGTTTGTATGCTTGCAAGAGAGCACAGAAAATTTCCAGATTTTCTGCTTCAAAACAACCTACTCTAGCCACAAATTATCTCCAGGTTTCTTCACAACTAGTATCAGAGCTGAGTGTTAAAGATCTGAAGGTGGTCTGCTTCAAACAAATAAAGTTTCTCTGCTGAGAGAGAAGATCTTGAAGTTGTAATGGCAAACCAGAAAATTAAGATAGAAAAATTTGACGGCAAGACAGATTTTGGTTTATGGAAAATGAAGATTCAAGCATTGCTTGGAAACATGGGGCTTGATGAAGCCTTGGAAGATGAAGAAAAAGTGTCTGAAGATTCAACACCAGAAAAATGGGCTAAAGTTCAGAAGAATGCTAAGAACACAATCATTCTTAGCTTAGGAGATCAAGTTCTTCGAAAAGTGTCCAAAGAAACCACAGCTGCATCAATTTGGAAGAAGCTTGAAGAAATCTATATGGTAAAGTCTCTACCTAATAGAATTTATTTAAAACAAAAGTTCTATGGATTTAGGATGGATGAATCTAAATCAGTAGATGAGAATATAGATGAATTTA
The DNA here is from genome assembly GCA_013180625.2 of Boswellia sacra. Lineage (NCBI taxonomy): Eukaryota > Viridiplantae > Streptophyta > Magnoliopsida > Sapindales > Burseraceae > Boswellia > Boswellia sacra. Next base: position 1,107,927 of record SNVD02015884.1, on the reverse strand, counting down.
CCAAGATAAGTTTAGATCTTAAGAATGTAGGAGTGAAAGTAGAAGATGAAGATCAAGCTGTCATTTTGTTAAACTTACTGCCTAAAGCATATGACCAGCTTAGAGATACTTTGAAGTTTAGCAAGGTTACTTTAAGTTTAGAAAGAGTTGTTGCTGCAATTCATTCAAAGGAATTAGATCTTAAGATTGAAGGAAAAATTTCTAACTCTAGAGAAGGCCTCACTGCTAGAGGAAGAGTTGAAAAAAGAAACTTTAATGCTAAAGGCAGCCATGATAGATCAAAATCTAAATCTAGAGGTAAATTTAGATGCTTCCATTGTAACAAAGAGGGACATATCAGACGAAATTGTCCTGATAGGAAAAGTAGAAAGAAAAATAATGCAGCAAAAGATGAAGAGAGTGGTAATGCAGCTGTAGCTTCACAAGGATTTGACGATGCAGAGGTGTTAATGGTGACAGATTTAGAATAACATGGTGATTGGGTTCTAGATAGCGGTTGCACCTTTCACATGTGCCCATATAAGTCATGGTTTTCCACCTACAAACCATTGAATGAAGGGAAGGTTCTCATGGGAAATAATGAGGCTTGCAATGTGGCTGGTATTGGATAATAAAATTGAAGCTTCATGATGGGATGACGAGGACACTAACAAATGTAAGACATGTTCCTAGCTTGAAAAGGAATCTAATATCAGTTGGCATGTTAGATTCTAATGGTTATATAGCTAAGGCTGAAAATGGTGTTCTAAAAATCCTAAAAGGAGCCATGGTTGTCATGAAAGGATACAAGAAGAATGGTATTTACATTCTAAATGGTGAAACAATTTCTGCAGCAGCTGCAATAGCATCAAAATTAGAGGTGAATGCAGTTGATTTATAACACATGCGTCTTGGACATGTTAGCGAGAAAGGATTGAAGATTCTTGAAAAGCAAGATGTCTTTGGAAAACACAAACTACCGGAGCTGAAATTTTGTGAACATTGCGTTTTTGGAAAGAAAACTAGAGTGAAGTTTGATGCATCAGAGCACAACACCAAAGGCATCCTAGAATATGTCCATTCAAACCTATGGGGGCCAGTCAAGACCAAGTCACTAAGTGATGCTAGGTATTTTCTCACTTTTCTTGATGATTTCAGTAGAAAAGTATGGATTTACATGCTGAAATCTAAGGATGAAACATTAAAAAAAAATTCAAACATTGGAAGATAATGATAGAAAATCTAACCGGCAAGAAACTAAAATTTCTTAGAACTGATAACGGTCTTGAGTTTTGTGGGGAAGAATTTACCAAATATTGTCAAGAACATGGTGTGGTTAGACATAGAACAGTAAAGGGTACTCTTCAACAAAATGGGTTAGTTGAAAGAATGGATAGAACCATTCTAGAGAGGGTTAGATGCATGTTGTTTAATGCTAAATTACCTGCAAGATTTTGAGCAGAGGCTGCTGCTACTGCTTGTTATTTAATCAATAAGTGTCCTTCAACTGCAATAAAGTTGAAGACTCCTCAAGAAGTGTGGACTGGTAGAGTACCAAGTCTTGATCACTTTAAAGTGTTTGGAGCAACTGCCTATGCACACATTAGGCAAGAGAAGCTTCAACCAAGAGCACTCAAATGCTTGTTTCTTGGCTATCCTCCTGGAGTGAAAGGATACAAATTATGTTGTCCCGAGCTTGGAAAAGCAATAATCAGCAGAGATGTGCTTTTCAAGGAAGAAGAAATTTTAGGATTAGATGAAAGTTCATGTCATAAGAGTAGTGTGTATGATAAATCTTAGCTTGCTGAATTTGAGTTTGAGATAAATTCTCAAGATGTTGAGCTAAAAAATTCAGAAACTGAAGAGGAGACACATGATAATGATGTGGAGCATGTGGTGAAGGACAGCAAGATATGCAAGAAACTCATCTTGATCAAGATGAAAATTCTAAAAATGGTGCAGAAGAGTTGCAAGACTATTTGCTTAGTAGAGATAGAGCTAGAAGAGAAATAAAAGCTCCTAAGAGGTTTGCTCAAGCTGATGTTGTTGCTTATGCTTTACAAGTAGGAGAAGAACTTGAGCAAGAACCCACAAATTACATTGATGCTATGACAAGAAAGAATTCAAAGCATTGGATAGCTGCAATGAGGGAAGAAATGAGTTCTTTAGTAAAAAATCAGACCTGGGAATTAATTCCAAAACCAAAAGGAATTAAGGTGATAGGATGGAGTACAACCTGAAAAATTCAAAGCTAGACTTGTAGCTAAGGGTTATTCTCAAGTGGAGGGTATTGATTATCAAGAAATATATTCTCCAGTAGTGAGATATACATCCATTCATCTTCTATTGGCAATGGCAGCTCAAGCAGACCTGGAAATAGAATAAATGAATGTAAAAACAGCTTTCTTGCATGGAAACATTGAAGAAAAAATTCTGATGCGGCAACCCGAAGGCTTTGAAGTTAAATGCAAAGAAAATCATGTGTGTTTGCTGAAAAAATCACTCTATGGGCTGAAACAAGCCCCTAGACAATGGTATAAAAGGTTTGATAGTTACATGATTGCAAATGGACTAAAGAGAAGGCAATTTGATAATTGTGTGTACTATAAAAAATTCTGCAGTAGTGATTATCTCTATTTGTTGTTATATGTTGATGACATGTTGTTGATAGGAAAGAACAAGCAATGTATCAACAAGTTGAAGCATTTACTAAAATCTGAGTTTGATATGAAGGATATGGGAGCTGCAAAGAAGGTTCTTAGCATGCAGATAATTCGGGACAGATCCAAGAATAAATTATGCTTGAGCCAGAAAGATTACATAGAAAAATTGTTGGTCAAGTTCAACATGAACAAAGCAAGGATGGTTTCCACTCCTATGGGTGAACAAATCAAAATTTCTGTAGAAGATTGTCCCAAAACTGAAAAGAAGAAGGAGGAAATGGCTTCTATACCATATGCAAGCTTAGTTGGATCTTTAATGTATGCAATGGTTTGCACTAGACCTGACCTTGCATATTAAGTCAGTATGGTTAGTAGATATATGAGTAATCCTGAAAGAATTCATTGGCATGCTGCCAAGTGGATACTAAGATATCTAAGAGGTTCAACTTCTCTTGGATTATGCTATGGAAAAGGTGATGATTCAGGTGGAGTTTTGGAAGGATTTGTAGACTCAGATTATGCTGGAGACAAGGATAATAGGAGATCAATCACAGGTTATGTGTTCACAATTTGGGGAAAAGCAATTAGTTGGAGAGCAGGGCTGCAAAGCATGGTTACTCTTTCAACAACTGAAGCAGAATATATTGCAGCTACAGAGGCAATCAAAGAAGGTTTGTGGCTTAAAGGATTGATTATGGAGTTAGGTGTTGATCAAGACAGTTTTATACTCCATTGTGATAATCAAAGTACCATCCATTTGATCAAGAATCAAGTTCATCATGGTAGAGCAAAGCACATAGATGTCAAATATCACTTTGTGAAAGAAATTACAGAAAAAGGAATCGTTGCTGTGAAGAAAATTCCTACTGCAAGAAACCCAGCTGACATGTTAACCAAACCTCTCCCAACAGAAAAATTTAGGCTCTGTTTGAGCCTAATTGGAGTCACCAAGGTATAATATAATTGGAGAATTGGAGGGAGAATGCACTGATCTTGAGTCAAGGTGGAGAATTGATGCAATTGTGACTCAAGCCATTGCATCTCAACCAGCAACATGCTGCTGTTTTGGCTGCTCTGTGTCTACTATTTTGCTGTTGTCTATTTGCTGTCTGTCTGTAGCCGTCTTGCTATCTATTTTTTTGGTTGTTGTATTTACACTTATAGTCAGCCACCTAGAAAGGCTATTAATACTGATGTGCAGTAAATGTAGAAAAAGCAGGTCATATAAGTTGTATAAAACTTAGTAAAGAAAAAATGAGTAAAGAGAAACAAAAACAGAGAGCTTAGAGTGGTTCTAAACTGAGAGTGCAGTGAGAAGAGTGTGTAATCCAAATTCTCTCTAGTGCATTCATTTCTATCCCTCCCGTGGAGTAGATCATGGATCGAACCACGTAAGTTCTGGTGTGTTCTTGTTTATGTTTCTGCACTTAAATTCAGTTTGTATGCTTGCAAGAGAGCACAGAAAATTTCCATATTTTTTGCTTCAAGACAACCTACTCTAGCCACAAATTATCTTCAGGTTTCTTCACAAATTCCCATAAAATTTTTAATAAATTTTTTTATATTTCTTTTTTAAAATATGTACATCATTACAAATTCTACAGGAATGTATGCATTCACGTGCATCTTTGTGGTTTAACGTGCACTAAGGACACCATATTTTTAAATTCGTAATGTCAATTAAAAATTTTCTTTTTCCTCAACTCTCACTTTCTTCATTTAAAGGAATATTCGCCAAAAAGCAAATCACTAATAAACATATCAAAAGAGTTGGTATACTTTACTTATAATTTGCATAGTAAAATATTAAAAAATTACTGTATAGTCTACCCCTATTATTTTAATCTTCTAGAAAAGTGAATAAGTTGACAGATATTGATTTAAAAACCTCCATCTCATTCCAGTAAATATTAATTAAAAAAGTATTTTTTTAGTTCACTTATAAGAACAAAATTGAAGAAAATGCTTTAAGAAGGACCTTGAGTGTCATATGTATCAAGAATCCATATCTAACAAGACTCTCTTAAATTAATCCTTTATTTTGTTTTTAAAATTTTCATTTTTTAAGAAATATCAATCTTTGAACGTGAGTTACAAAGACTGATATTTAGTGATCCGATATCATCATTTGCGATTAAACAAACTCGAAACCTACCCAACTATAATAATCTTAGTTTGTGTAATACATTTCCATAGTTGGTCGATGATTAGTTCGTATTCTACTGCGATACAGCTTACAACCGCACTCGAATTTTTCCAAAAAATACCAACAAATACAGAAAGAAATTTGGAGAAAATGGGGGTAAAAGAATATCTACAAAAGCAATACTACTCACTGTTCACATCACGCGTTCATTCAGATACAATTAAAAAGGCGAGTCAAAAAAAGACAAAGACGAGAGCCAGAGAGAAAGAGAGACATAGCAAAGCTCAAACTCAGAATATTGCAGAGAAATTTCCTTGACTGAGAAAACTTATTGCAGAGGGTAAGTTGTAAAAGTAAGTGAACGTAAGTGAAATTTCATTGAATATTCAGAGGAAATAGCAAAGCACAGGGGCTGACATTGATCGGATGTCATCATTTCGTTTCCAATTATATCTAACAATAGTAATCGTTGTTTATGCAATACATGTCCATGGTTGGTTGATGATAAGTTCATACTTATATTAATTCCAGGTTGATTATTCATATCAACAGAGTTGTTTGGTTGACTTGACATGGCTTGAGAAAATAAGTGAACAAGAGTGTTGATACTGCTGTTTCGGTGCCTCTATTGATCTGAGGAGTCTCTCAAAATCGGCATCAGTGCTGCAGCTCTCTGCCGTGGGATGAATTTTTCGTTAGCTAATTAATTGATTATTCATGTTTCCTCTCTTTTTCATTTATTTTTCTAATGGAGATCAGTTTTGTGAAATTTCTTGCATATTGTGTTCACTAACTTTTACTATTGCTGGTTCTGTTTTGTGGATCAAACTTTTCGGATGTGAAAAGTGATTTCTCATCAGTGAATGTTCATGGCTTCTTCTTCTTCTTCTACCGCCACTCAAGTCATGAAGCATGATGTTTTCCTTAGTTTCAGAGGCGAAGACACGCGCAAAACTTTTACCAATCATGTCTTGGGAGCTTTGCGTCGGAAACATATTAATACTTTCATTGATGACAAACTCTGCAGAGGAGATGAAATTTCACCCTCTCTTTTGAATGCAATTAAAGCGTCAAAGATTTCGGTTATCATTTTCTCAGAAAATTATGCAGCCTCCGTATGGTGCCTCCAAGAACTTGAACAGATCCTTTATTGCAGGAGAGTCAACCGACAGATTGTAATACCGGTTTTCTATCGAGTAGATCCATCAGATGTAAGGCATCAGAGGGGCAAGTTTGGGGATGCTTTCGCGAAACTCCAAGAACGTTTGAAAGAGAGATTGGATGAGCTGCAGAGGTGGAAGGCTTCTTTGGAGGAAGCAGCCAATCTATCTGGATGCCACATAAATGACAAGAAGTAAGTTTTAATCATTCTCGTAGAATTTTCAACGCTCTCATAAATCTTTTCTCTCTGCGAGATTAATAAATTACAGTAACAATCTATATATAAGAATACTGCTAATAGATAAATAATACTTATTCAACAAGATCGATCTTTTCATTAATCTTCTCTTTGACACAGCAAGGTCTTTTCATTAATTAACATTATTGACCAAATTAATAAATGCCGCGTGAAAAAAGAAATTTTATTAATAGCAAGATACCCTGTTGGAGTACAAATTATGGTGTAAAATAACCCCTTTTGGTAACTGTTGTTTATGCTAACAAATGTTTGTTTGTCTTTTCGCTACTTTTTAGGCCAGAGAGTGAATTTATAGACATTATTGTGGATGACATTTCGAAGAAACTAAGTAATTTGTCTCCAGTTTATCAAGGGGACATGGTTGGAGTACAATTTAGCACAGAAAAAGTTAAATCTTTATTGCAAATTGGGTCAAAGGGGGCGCACATTATAGGAATTTGGGGTATAGGGGGTATCGGAAAGACAACTATTGCACGTGCCGTGTTCAACAAACTTTTTTGGGAATTCGAAGGTTCTTATTTTGCTGCAAATGTTAGAGAAGAATGGGAGAAAAGCCCTGGACTAGTTCACTTGCAAGAGAAAATTCTTTATAAAATATTAGGGAATAAAAATTCCCCTGTAGAAATGCTTGGTGGCAAGAAGCTTCTCATAATTTTCGATGATGTAAGTCGTTTTGAACAAATAGAAAAGTTGATAGGAGATTTTGATCTTTTGGGTTCAGGAAGTCAAATAATCATAACAACAAGAGACAAACATGTGCTGAAAAATTGTGGAGCAGATGACTCTAATATATACAAGGTTGAGGGACTATGTCACGATGATGCTCTTCAACTTTTTTGTAAGAATGCCTTTAGACAAAGATGTCCACCTGCAGATTATGTGGAGCTATCAAACGTAGTTTTAGGTCGTTTTTTATGTGGTAAAACAAAGAAAGATTGGGAAAGTGGAATGGAAAAATTAGAAAAATCTCCTCACGAGGATATTCAAAACGTGCTAAAAATTAGTTATGATGGATTGGATAAAGAAGAAAAAAAATATCTTTTTAGATATTGCATGTTTTTTTAAAGAGTGGGAGATTGATGATGTAAAACGCATCTTGGATGCTTGTGGTTACTCCTCACAAATTGGATTAAGTAATCTTATTGACAAGTGTCTCATAACTATATCAAAAGAGGATTCATTCGAACCTAGTATCATAACAATGCATGATTTGCTACAAGAAATGGCTAAAGAAATTGTTCAACAAGAATCTGATGATCCGAAAAGACGTAGTAGGTTATGGCATTATGGGGATATCTATAACGTATTGAGAAAAAACGAGATAAGAAACAAAATACATTAAGTTTCCATATTATATTTCATATATATGAGATCTAGCTAGAATGGATATTATGGGGAAAGCAATTATGAAAATTGCATTTTATATTCAATAATTGTTTCTTTTTTTTCAATTAAATTTTTCATTCTATCTATTATCTCAATATCATAATTAAGATCATGTTTTAAGAAATAGTTTTGTCTTGAAGATCTAGACAAAGTATTAGTGTAACAAAAGAATTATATATATTATATGTTAGGTTTTTCTGACTATTTATTTATTTTGTTTTTTTACCTTAAAAGTTAATTCTTATTTATAGCCAATCATTCATTACAATCAAATGGGTTATAAAGTCTTTTTCTATTTTGTGCTTAATTTTCAGTTATTATTATTTCTACTTTTTCTTTGTTTTGGATTGTCAATTATTACACATATATTCCAACAGTAGGCATGTCGGCAAGATTGCTGGCACCACTCTAATGTCTTAGTTGGCTATGTTTGAAGTGTTTATGCGCACAAATTGGATTAATTGTAGCTAAGTTGAATGACTTACCTTCAACTTCCTCTGAATGGCCTAGTTCCCTGTTGATTCACAGAGATCATGGAGATTGTGCCTCGTGATCCATGTCCCTGATTTTTAGGGATTCTAGGGATTGCACCATCTCTTTTAGCTTCCAGGTGGCATTAGAGACATTATTTGCGTCAAGTTATGCTGACTTAGTCTTTGTGGGACTCTTTTAGTCTTAGAGTATGATGAACTAGGTTTCTTGTATGGGCTGTAGGCTTTGTGGGCTTTTGAGTCTTTATTTAGGATCTTATTACTTTTGGTTCTATATCTGGACTTTTGGGCTTTGGATTTTTTACGTTTGCAATTACAGAAGTTAAATAAACTAGGGGTTATGAATAAAACAAGTTTGATTATTACTTAATAATTGACATTAGAAAGAAATTAATAAATAAAAGGTTATAGCAATGCATGTTTGACAACACTATAACAATTCATGACTTGTTGCAAGAAATTGATAGAGAAATTGTTCAAAATAAATCTAATGATCCAGGAAAATACAGTCAATTGTGACTTCACGAGAATATTTGCAATATCTTGAGAAAAAAACATGGTAAGAGACAAAAACATTAAGTGTCCATTTTAAATTTCACATATATGAGATCTAGCTAGAACGAGCAGCTATCGGGCTAGGATTCTCTATCATTTTAAAGTTAAACTTCTATATTTATATATTTTCTTTTGAACAATTGTTTCTTTTTCTTCAATTAATTTTTTTTTTCATTCCATGTATTATCTCAATATCATAGTTTAGATTGTATTAGAAATAATAGTGTTATCTTGAAGATCTAGACAAAAAGAATTATATAATATTGGTTAGGCGATTATAAGTTTTTTTTTCTTTTTAACTTAAAAATTAACACTTCTTTATAATCATCCATTCATCACTGTCTAGTAGTTGTAAAGTTGTTAAGATTAAAATAATCACACTTGATTTCTCTTTCACAAGTATTGGTAGCAATGGAAAGATGGTCATAAAGAAGTTTAAATATTTAGTAAAAGAATTACGTTGCAATAGCCACACCTGTCTATTAATTATTAGGTTCTATTTTGATATACTTATCTTTAATTTTCAATTTCTATTATTACTTATGCATTTTGTTGTTTTCAATTGTCGATTATTACATATTTGAATTTGTAGTATTCATTTATTTTTGTTGTCTCGATGTTCTTATTTAATCTATTCAATTGTAATTGATTTAAATTAGCTTTAAATAATAATATATTTATTACAAATTTTTGAATAAAAAATTTAATTGATTTTTTTTAATTTTAAAAAGCCCTAATCAATGAATTCACCTAATAGGCTTTATTTTTAATCAATCAATTCTAGATTAGATTAGTAGCTAGTAAAATGCTACGTTATAGAATATTTTAACTAAATGGGACTATGCATTAGCTTAAGAGAATACCATTAAAATATTAGGTTATACAGATTTGATCTGAGACATGTCTTCTATTTAAATATTATGAAAAGAAATTTGGTTTAACTGACAATAAAAATAAATAACCATCTAAGAGAGTATTTTCTATTAATAGTTAATTGGAGCTTTTAAAAGTTTGCTGCCAACTTAATGTCTTTTGTTAATTTTGGAGGAAAAAAGAAATACAAAGGATATGTTTGGATATATCTAAAACAAATGACATGAAATTAGATCCTCTTGCCTTTTGGAAGATGCGTAACCTATTATTCTCCAGAGCAATTGGGACATCTGTTTCCCAACCTTGGATTTTAACAAATCAAAGGCTATGAGAGAGTGTTTGAATTTATATCAAAAAAATTAAGTTAGAATAGCCCAACCCTATATACACATGTTTAGATATTTTCTTATATTGAAAACTTGGCTACTGAAGAGTGCAAAAGAAAAATACTTATACATTTCAAAAAGCACATAAAATAATCAAAACTAGTTCAAATGTATTTATATTGTTTAATTAATATAGGTAAAATATTTTACATTAATAATTGATATATAGTTTATTCTTTGTAAAATATTTTTGAATTATAAGTATTTGGATATATTTTATAAAGAGTTAGAGGGTTAGGTTATTGTAATTTAAATGTTCAACACAGTGATACCTCTAAGTATAATCAACATGGGACATTTGCAAATTAAAATATATTATGATATTATTTGACAAGTGACAACATATCAAGGATAATGGCTCATAAAGGATTGGAAATTTAAATTATTATTATTTTAAAAAAGAGATTAAAGGGGTTTGTTGTGTTAAATTCAAACTTGAGGGAAATTTACAGAAGTTTCTAAATATGGTGAGGGTAAATAAATTGTCAATTGTTCCAATTAGCTTATCAATTGTCGATTGTTACTTATTTAAATTTCTAGTATTTATTTATTTTTGTCGTCTTGATATTCTTATTTAGAGTATTGAATTATATATATTCAAATTAGTTTTTAACTAGCAATATATTAATTAAAATTTTAATTGATAGTTTTATTAATTTTAGAAAGCCATAGTCAATGAATTTGACCTAATAGGCTAAAAATTTGATTGACCCTGCACAGCTAGTTAATCAAATGTTGCACGTTATAGGATATTGTTAAAATGGGATTGTGCATTAGCTTAGGAGAAAAAAGAGGCTAGGTAGATATACTAGGTGTCTTATATTTAAATATTATGAAGAGAAATAGGATTTAAAGAAAAATATATAAATAAATAAACATCCTTTTTAGAGTATTTTAATTTTAAACTTTATTAATTTAAGCTTTTAAATGTTTGATGCTAACTTATTATCTTTTGTTAATTTTAGGGGGGAGAAGAAATACAAGGCATACACTTGGATGAATCTAAAATAAACAATATAGATTTAGATCCTCGCTGTTTTTCAAAAATGCATAAGTTAAGGATCTTCATAGTATATGGCATGGAAGATGGTTATTTCGAGCCTGTTGAAGAACTTGAATCTTTTTCCGCTGAGGTCTTTAGTTGGGACCACTACCCATTTGAGTCATTGCTATTAAATTTTCAAGCGGAGAATCTTGTTTGGCTTCATATGCCTCGCAGCAATGTTGAACTACTTTGGAATGGAGTCCAAGTAAATATATCTTGATACTTATATGAGTATCTTTATGTTGCAAATTATAACTATTAGAGATGTTAATGTTTGTTTTCTTTCTCATAGGATCTTGTAAATCTGAGACATATTGATCTTTCTAATTCTAACCACTTAAAAGAGATTCTAGATTTGTCCAAAGCCGTGGATCTTCAGGAGTTGGATCTAAGATGTTGCGAAAGCCTTGAGATTCTTCCGGACAACATTCCATCAAAATCAATTAATCTCAGTGGTTGTTTAAACCTCAAGGTGGCTCCAAAGATCTCATATAAAGTGGAAAAGTTAAATTTAAGTGAAACTGCAATAATAGAATCACCTTTCATTGGAGATCAATCAGGACTAGTTAGATTGGATCTTTCACGTTGTTTGAGCCTTGAGAGTCTCTCAGGCAGTATTTGTAAGTGTAAAGATCTGGAATATTTAGACGTAACCCATTGTGTGAGGCTTATTTCTTTGCCACAACTTCCAAGAGGTACAAATTTGGATGCATGTTATTGCTCATCATTGGAATTCAATATTATGCGAAGTTACCATTGCAAGTATTGCCTATGATGAGGCCACAAAGAATAAATCTTGACAACTGCTTCAACGTCAATTTATCAAAAAGTCTTCGCAAGGTCTCTCTTTCCCCCCTCTTTCCTTTTATATGACTTAGTTCTTTTATTTTATTAATTTTTTTAATATATCTAATATTAAAATTATGTTACTAGTGACAGATGATATCAATCGATATAGGAATCTGGTTGAAAATTTTTTAAGAATGTTTGTTACCTTGGAAATGAAATTCCAGAGTGGTTTGACTATAAGGATGAGGGATCTCGCTTGCGTCAAAATATTGAACAACATTTGACTAGTGAAGACGTTCTTAGTTTTAATATATGCATTGTTGTGGAAGTTGGAAATGCCAAAGATCATTGTTCAATTTGGCGGCCATGTTTTATAAAAGTCAGAGTTAACAAGACTGAAGTCAATATATGCACTATGTCTTGTAGATTTAAACCTTTAGCGCATGTTTGGGAGACAGGACAAAAGGGGGGACTGGACTATTTTTAGGACTATTTGTCCTATCTCTTGTTTGGAACACTTTAAGGAGATTGGGACTAGACTAATGCTAGTCCCAATAGTGCCCAATTCATGGGACAACTTGTCCCATGGTTCACCATTAGGCATTTTTCTAGTTTGGGTTGGGCCAGTGACAATCGAGGCCCCACTTTTGACACTAGAAAAGTTATGCCTCTTGGGTTTATTGTTGGTGCTAATGTGTAATCTTCAAATTATCAAAACAAATTGAAAATATCTTAAGCACATTTAAGCTGTAGAGATTAATTCAATCGCATTAGATGTTTAGCCAGCAAAATCGTTTGTCTATTTCTACAAGCAAAGCGGTTACTTGGATATTCATTTGAGTCCTTTAGTCCAGTTACTAGAAGTAAATGTTGAACTAGAAATTTCCATGTGGCCATAATTAGCTGCTACAAAGTGAATGTATACAGGAAGTAATGCAAAGCGAATTTTGGTTTTAATCTCACATAGATTTTTGCAGCTTTAATATATTTACTATTGCAGTGGGGAATAGTTAATTGTGGTTGTGGAGCCCCTAATATCTTTCAGAAGTGGAGATACTTGATGGATGCAGGCTAGTTCGGGCTTGGGTTTATGTTTGATCGTCAAGCCAGTAGAATTTGGGATAATTTTAATTACGGTCAATATAGAGATTTGAGAAAAGTAGCTAACAAAATTGAAGAAAATTACGTTCTTAGTTTTCTCGTTTAGATTTTGTGAGGAGAGTAATGGTTAATGTATCAAAAGCGCCTCTGAGCATGTAATTACATTGTGTATATTAGGATTACAACATCTGGACTCTTTTAAATCCTTTATTTTGCTTTTTAAAAAGAAAAAATTCAGTCTTTAAATATACAAGCTATCTAGAGAGGAATCGGTTTGGGATGGTTTGAAGCATTGCAATGCACCCTTGTTTATACTTGAGGGATGCATGGCAAGCCCAAAAAATCTTTCTGTGGAAAGGATAGTTTCTTCGAGTATGGAGCGTCCAAATTGCTTGATGATTTTGACAAAGGTGAGCGAAGACAATTAACTTTCGGTTCCCACTTACTTTTGACTATTTCGGCGTCGTGCTTTCACTATTTGAGCCACCTTTAACAAGCGGCATTTTTTAGGAAGAATAGACGGGGCTCCATGTTTATTTTCTTTCCCCGAAACAGCAACGAAACTTCCAGGAAATAACCACATGCCTTTTCGGGTCCTTTTGGTAAAGTTGACTGACTGACGTGCTAATGAGGCTTTAAAAGACCAAGACTTTCTGACTTGATACTCTTGCGATTTTTAATATGTTTGTGACCAAGAGTTTATTTGGTCTAGTGCCCTGCGTCTACTGATCTGAATAGTCTCTCAAAACCGTGGTCGATCTTCGGTTTCTCGTCAGCCAAGTGCCTGATCTGGGTGGTCATCACCATCAGCTGTTGTTAAGCTGAAATCTGGTTAGCTAGTTTATTGCTTATTCATGTTTCCTCTCATTTCCATTTATTTTTGTATTAGAGATCTAGTTTTGTGAAGTGAAGATATTCCTGCATATTTTGTCTACTACTGTTGGTTTTGTTTTGTAGATTAACTTTGCTTATCCGAAAGCCTCTCATCATCAGTGGATGTTCATGGCTTCTTCTTCTTCTTCTGCACCCACTCCTCGAGTCACGAAGTATGATGTTTTCCTTAGTTTCAGAGGCGAAGACACCCGCAACAATTTTACTAGTCACCTCTATGGAGCTTTGGATGGGAAAAAGATTAGAACTTTCATTGATGACAAGCTTCCCAGAGGAGATAAAATTTCACCCTCTCTTTTGAATACAATTAAAGAATCAAAGATTTTGCTGATCATTTTCTCAAAAAATTATGCAAACTCTAGTTGGTGCCTCCAAGAACTTGAACAGATCCTTGATTGCAGGAGAACCAACGGACAGATTGCAATACCGGTTTTCTATCGCGTACTTCCATCAGATGTAAAGAAACAGCAGGGCGAGTTTGGGGATGCTTTTAAGAGAATCCAGGAACGTTTTACAGAGGGATCAGATCAGCTGCAGGGGTGGAAGGCTGCTTTGGAGGAAGCAGCCAATCTATCTGGATACCACATAGATGACAAAAAGTAAGTTCTGATTCTCCTATAATTCTCATAACGCTTTACTCTCTGCAAAATTAAAAGTAACTTACGTCCTTCCAGACAATGCAATAACAATTTAAGAAGAATATTATTACATACAGAAATAATAATTATTCAACAAGATCTTTTCATTAATCTTGTCTTGGATAGAGTATGGTCTTTTCATTTCTTAATAATTGATGCCTGAAATGTATGAATGTGAAAAGGTATTGATACATATCTAAAACTTTATCCTAAAATTATATATCCTTAATAACTCAGCATAATTATAAACTTACCAAATCATATATTACTTCACTTGTCAATCATCAATTGAATAAATATCATTTCGATATAAAATTTGGAGGATGATTTGGGGAGAGTATCATTATTCATATCAGAACCAACATCTGTTTAATTATGTATGAATTTGGGTGTAAACAGCCTCGTTTATTAGTAACATCTTTGTAATATTTATTAGCTACTAGGATGACAATTATGTTGTCTCCATCTCTTATTTATACTAACAAGTGATTGTTTGCATTGTTTTTTCCCCCCTACTTGTAAGGAATGAAAATGAATGTATAAAGAGTATTGTCCATGATATTTTGACTATACTAAGAAAAGAGTCTTCAAGTTACGAGAAGGACCTGGTTGGAGCACAATTTAGCATAGAAGAAGTTAAATCTTTATTGCAAATTGGGTCGAACAGGGTGCATATTATAGGAATTTGGGGCATCGGTGGTATCGGAAAGACAACCATTGCTCGTGCTGTATTCAATGAAATTAGGAACAAATTTGATGCCTCTTACTTCATTGCAAATGTTAGAGAAGAATGGGGGAAAGAACGAAGTCTAACCCAGTTGCAAGACAAACTTCTTCATGCAATATTCGGAGACGGATTCCACACAATAGAAATGCTTGGCAGTATGAAGGTTCACATAATTTTTGATGACGTGACTGACTATCAACAAATAGTAACGTTGATCGGAGGTTTTAATAATCTGAAGTTGGGAAGTCAAATTATTATAACAACAAGGGATAAACATGTGTTGACAAATTGTGAAGTGGATGACTCTAATATTTACGAGGTTAAGGGACTACGTCATGATGATGCTCTTCAACTTTTTTGTAATTGTGCCTTTAGAAAAATCTGCCCACCTAAATCTTATGAGGAGCTCTCAAACGAAGTTTTAGCATATGCTAAAGGACTCCCATTAGCTCTAAAAGTTTTAGGTCGTTTCCTATATGGCAGATCAGAGAATGATTGGAAAAGTAAAATAAAGAAGCTAGAAAATTCCCTTGATAAAGGTATCCAAGACGTGTTAAGAATTAGTTACGATGGATTAGATTCCGAAGAGAAAGATATCTTTCTAGATATTGCATGTTTCTTTAAAGACATGACGACTTCCTATGTAACAAACATCTTAAAAGCCAGTGACTTCTGTGCAGATATTGGAATAACTCGTCTCATTGAAAAGTGTCTCATAACTATAGACAAAAACCAGATAACAATGCATGACTTGGTGCAAGAAATGGGCAGAGAGATTGTTCGAAATGAATCTAAGGATCCAGGAAAACGCAGTCGATTGTGGCTTCATGAGGATATTTGCAATGTCTTTGGAGAAAACATGGTAAGAGACAAGAACATTAACTATCCATTTTAAATTTCACATTTATGAGATCTAGCTAGAACAAGCAGCTATGAGGCAATAATTCTCAATCTTTTTAAAGTTAAACTTCTATATTTATATATTTTCTTTTAAACAATTGTTTCTTTCTTGTCAATTATTTTTTGTTTTTTTCATTCCATGTATTCTATCAATATCATTGTTAAGATTGTATTAGAAATAATAGTGTTATCTTGAAGATCTAGACAAAGCATATTGTAACAAAAAGGATTATATCATATAGTTTAAGCTAGTATAATTTTTTTTTTAATTTAACTTCAAAGATTAACATTTCTTTAAAATCATCCATTCATCGCAGTCTAGTAGTTGTAAACTTAATAAGATTAAAAAGAGTCACACTTAACTTCTCTTTCAGAACTATTGGTAGGAAAGGAAAGACGGTCATGAAGAAGTGTAAATATTAGGTAAAAGAATTAAGATGCAATAGCTAGAGTTATATATTAATTATTATGTTCTATTTTGACATACTCATCTTTAATTTTTAATTTCTATTATTACTTATGTATTTTTTTGTTTTCAATTGTCAATTATTACATATTTGAATTTGTAGTCTTGATGTTCTTATTTAATGTATTCAATTGTAATTTATTTAAATTAGCTTTAAGTAAAAATATATTTATTACAAATTTTAAAAACAATTTAATTAATTGATTTTTTTTTTAATTTTAAAAAGCCCTAATCAATGAATTCACCTAATAGGCTTTAATTTTTAATCAATGAATTCTAAATTAGTTCAGTAGTTAGTAAAATGTTATGTTATAGAATATTTTTACCAAATGGGATTATGCATTAGCTTAAGATAATATCATTAAAATATTAGGTTATGAAGATTTGAAACATGTCTCGTATTTAAATATTATGAAAAGAAATTTGGTTTAATCGATAATAGAAATAAATAAACATCTGAGAGAGTATTTTCTATTAATAGTTAATTTAAGCTTTAAAATGTTTGTTGCTAACTTAATGTCTTTTGTTAAGTTTAGGGGAAAAAAGAAATACAAAGGATATGTTTGGATATATCTAAAAAAAATGACATGAAATTAGATCCTCTTGCTTTTTGGAAGATGCGTAATCAATTGTTCTCCAGGATAATTGGGACATCTGTTTTCCACCCTTGGATTTTAGCAAATCAAAGACTATGACAGAGTGTTTGAATTTATGTCAAACAAATTAAGTTACAATAGCCTGACCCCTATGTACACATGTTTATATATTTTCTTATATTGAAAAATTGGATACTTAAAGAGTACAAAAGAAAAATAATTATGCTTTTCAAAAAGTACTTAAAATAGTCAAAATAGTTCAAATTTATTTATATGGTTTAATTAATATTTAATAATTGATATATAGTTTATTCTTTGGAAAATATTTTTGAATTATAAGTACTTGGATATATTTTATAAAGAGTTAGAGGGTTAGGTTATTGAAATTTAAATGTTCAACAAAATGAAATCTCTAAGTACAAACAACATGGGACATTTGCAAATTAAAAATATATTATGATATTAGTTGACAAGTGACAACATATCAAGGATAGTGGCTCATAAAGGATTGGAAATTTAAATTATTATTATTTTAAAAAAAATTAAAGAGGTTTGTTGAGTTAAATTCAACCTTGAGGAAAATTTACAGAATTTTCTAAATCCAGTGAGGGTAAATAAATTGTAAATTGTTCCAATTAGCTTATTTGAATTTTTAGTATTTATTTATTTTTGTCGTCTTGATATTCTTATTTAGAGTATTGAATTGTATAGTTTAAAATTAGTTTTTAACTAGCAATATATTAATTAAAAGTTTAATTGATAGTTTTATTAATTTTAGAAAGCCATAGTCAATGAATTTGACCTAATAGGCTAAAAATTTGATTGACCCTGCACAGCTAGTTAATCAAATGTTGCACGTTATTGGATATTGTTAAAATGGGATTGTGCATTAACTTTGGAGAAAAGAGAGGTCATCTAGATCTGCTAGGTGTTTCATATTTAAATATTATGAAAAGAAATAGGATTTAAAGAAAAATATATAAATAAATAAACATCTTTTTTAGAGTATTTTAATTTTAAACTTTATTAATTTAAGCTTTTAAATGTTTTGATGCTAACTTATTATCTGTTGTTAATTTTAGGGGGGAGAAGAAATTCAAGGCATATGCTTGGATGAATCTAAAATGGACGTTATAAATTTAGATCCTCACTGTTTTTCGAAAATGCATAAGCTAAGGTTCTTTATAGTACATGGAATGTTACATCATTATTTCGGGCGAAACTATCAAAGTAAGTTGCATGGTTTTAAAGAACTTGAATCTTTTTCCGCAAAGGTCTTTAGTTGGGAATACTACCCATTTGAGTCATTGCCATCAAATTTTCAAGCGAAGAATCTTGGTTGGCTTCATATGCCCCGCAGCACTGTTGAACTACTTTGGAATGGAGTCCAAGTAAATATATCTTGATACTTATTTGACAATCTTTATGTTGCAAATTATAACTATTAGAGATGTTAATGTTTGTTTTCTTTCTCATAGGAGCTTGTAAAAATGAAACATATTGATCTTTCTTACTCTCTACACCTAAAGGAGATTCCAGATTTGTCCAAAGCCTTACATCTTCAAGAGTTGAATCTAAGCTATTGTAAAAGCCTTGAGATTCTTCTGGGCAACATTCCATCAGAATCCATTAACCTCAATGGTTGTCTAAACCTCAAGGTGGCTCCAAGGATCTCAAAAAAATTGGAAGTATTAAATTTAAGGGCAACTGCAATAAAAGAATTACCCTTCATTGAAGATCAATCAAAACTAGTTAGCTTGGATCTTTCATTTTGTTCGAAGCTTGAGAGTCTCTCAAGCAGCATTTGTAAGTGCAAAAATCTTGAATATCTCTCTCTACATGGTTGCGGGAAACTTGAAAGATTACTTGAGGACAAGGGAAATTTGCAAGCTTTGAAGACGCCCAGAGGTAGGGGTAACGGATTGGCTAACTTTCGACGACAATTAAATTCATTTGGAAATAATTTCGGGAGCTTCAAGGACCTTTCTAATTTGCGTTTTTTGGACGTAAGCAAGTGTGAGAGGCTTATTTCTTTGCCACAGCTTCCAAGAGGCATAGAAGTGGATGCAAGTCATTGCTTATCATTGGAATCAATATTAGATTCAGAGTTACCATTGCAAGGATCGCATATGATGAGGCCACAAAGAATAAATCTTGACAACTGTTTTAACGTCAATTTATCAAAAAGTCTTCACAAGGTCTCTCTTCCACCCCTCTTTCCTTTTACATGACTTAGTTCTTTTATTTTATTAATTTTTTTAATATATCTAATATTAAAATTATGTTACTAGTGACGGATGATATCTATTGATGTTGGAATCTGGTCGAAAAATTTTTAAGAATGTCTGTTACCCTGGAAATGAAATTCCAGAGTGGTTTGACTTTAAGGATGAGAGATCTCGCTTGCGTCAAAATATTGAACAACATTTGACTAGTGAAAGCGTTCTTGGTTTTAATATGTGTGTTGTTGTGGAAGTCAAAGATATTTCATTTTCTTGGTTTTCATATGATAACACAGTCAGAGTTAACAAGACTGAAGTTGATATATGCACCATGTCTTGTACGTTTTATCGTCGTTGGGGTGAGAATGTCTATGATGATAGCTTAAGTTATGTGTACATGGACTTCGTTTATATACCAAAGAAGAATATTGGTGGCTCAAAAGATAACGCGGATTACACAAAAAAGAATAATACTTCTTTGTATATCAGCTTCGATTTTAAAAACGTGAAGATTAAAAGGTGTGGGGTTCATTTTGTGCATGGCTCTCGGCATCCACCATACTCCAGTGCTAGGTGGTACGAGGTAACTAAGTTGGTCTTTTTTTATTAATTTATTTTACTAATCTTATTATTTGTAATTGTCAATAAATAGTATGTTTATCTCTCATTTGGATATCATTTATTTGTCCAGTTTTCTAATAGAAGCTATTATAACAGACTTTCTTCATATATGTGCGACTTAAATATGAATCCCTATTTACAATATTTAAGCTTTATAAATTGGAAAAAACTGTAGATGCATTAAATTTGAATGAGTAGAGAAAAAAAATATGAAGGAAAAAAGTGATGTACAATGAGTAAGGATATTTAAGAGATTTTTAGAGATTATATTTTCTATTAAAGTTTTAAATAGGGATTGATTTTCTAATTTCATTAGATTTTCAATTAGTTTAGAATTCAAGTAAATAATATTTATGTTTTAGTTAAAAACCTTATCCTATTTTTATTAGATTTTTGGCCAATACAAATAGCACATTTGATCATTATTATGTTTAGTCATGGATTAAAAATTATTAAAAATTGACATATCATATGTTCCTTCCCCTTCAATTCTTTCTTCCCCTTTCAATTATTTCAAACATTTTTGTTCTTCTAATACTTCACCCCTTCCTTTATCCATCTATTTATCACTTTCTCCCTCTCTTTCTATCTATTTTCTTCCCTCCCTTCTCCTATATTTCTATTGGAATTTTCTCCCCTTTTCTAAATTTTTTTCTCCTTTCCTATGGTTCTTAGTGGTTATTTTCCCCATCAATGGGTATTCAAGCCTATCAAATAAAGGAAATATAAAGATTATCAGTTAATTAGTAGGTAAATAAAAAAAAGACACAATGAAAATATATATAGAGTTTGCCATCCAAATAATTGAATCTCAAATGAGCATTTGTTAGATTGATTTTGTATTGTAGGAATTTGGGGAATTGGCAGTATAGACAAGGGCTCATGTTTTATTTGACAAAACTTTTAGTAGATTCGAAGGTTCTTCATTCTTTCAAAATATTTGGCAACAACCAGATAAAAATAGTTTAACTCACTTGCAAAATGAATTTCTTTTCAACATATTGAATGATAAACTTACGAAAGCTCTTTTTATTTTTCATGACATGTGGATCCGAAAGAAACACAAACATGAAAAATTAATCGGAGATTTTAACTCTCTGGGCTCAAGAAGTCAGACCTTAATACGGAGTAAATAAGTGCTAGAAATTGTCGGTGGACGTAGCTAATAATATATATAGCATCTACGGAACTTCAACTTTTTTTAGGTATGTCTTTAGGCAAACCAGTCTCGTTGAAAATCACATCAAGCTATCAAACATAGTAGCAAAATTTGCAAATGGCCTTCCTGGGTTCTTGTCCATTTGACAAGATAAAACAAGGATCGGGAGAAGTAAACGGGCAATTTGTAGAAATTTTATTGTAATCTTTTGAATGTACTCAAAATAAGTTATGATGGATTAGACATTAAATAGAAGATTATATTTTTACATAATTGCTTGGTCTTTTGAGGGGTGATATACATTTGTCGTAAAAAGCATCTTTGATGCCAAAGGTTTTTCTATGATAAACTTATCATTTGGAATTTTATGGCCATTAAGATTTATTTGTGAAGTTATAACTAGAGTTGTTAAGTCATATTTGCCCTAGTTTAGTAATAAAATTAAGACAATTTTGCTTGGGAATTGTTTGTATCAACGAGTCGACAATGGTTTCTAGTAATTGTTACTTATAATATACATGGACAATTATTGAAGCTCATGCCTTTGTTTTAGCTGTTTCGGGGTTGCGCATATGCTGATGATTTGGTGCTCAAGCCTTGTTATGAAGGACGAAGAGGAATCTGAAGAGGAGGAGTTATAGGGGGAAGATGGGGAATCTTATGATATTGAAAGCTTATTCCCAAGTTCTAGTTTGACGAGGAAGAGGAGTCAAAAGGAAAATCTGGTAAAAGTTTCAACTCTGCTGCGAGGAAGAGAAAGGAGAACTACACCGGTAGAGTTCAGAAAGTTCAAATTACAGAATAAGTGTGCCACTATACAAAGATCTGATTTTACTTGCTTCTTTCCCTTCCATCACAGCATTAAAAAACTCATGTTATCTTAAATTTCATTCCACCAAAAACAAAAAAAAAATGAATCATCTGTTTTCAATTTTTTTACTTATGGTGCACTTTGTGATGTATACATATCATTTAATTGGTTATCTATTCTATGCTTTCTGATCTATATGTTTGATCCATATGCTTTCAATATTGTTTCACCTCACATCAATTAAAAAAATAAAAATTTACAACTTAAATCAAATCGATTCAAACTTTGTATGCTAAGTGACATATTAGTGAAATATAGAAAATAAAAAAAGGGACTTTAAACTTTCCCTTCTACCACTAAAATGACAAATTTTATTTTATTATACACATGTTTAGTGGGTTTGTTTGTTTAATAAATCATTTAATATCATCAAAGTTTCCAATGAATGAATATGAACAGAACCTTATATTTCATTATAATTATAAAAAACTGCTCTATGAAATTGCAGGCACAGATAGCAATCCCATGTATGATACTCCATGAGAACTCCTTGGAAACGACCATCAATTGATTAAGTGAGGCAGAGTAGCTCTGGCTTCTAAATTTTCTGGCTGCTTTGTAATTGGACTTAATTTTGGCAAGTGTACTAAAGTTTCATAATAATAAAATTTGATCCGAACCTAAATATACAATACACCCTCAAAGCTAACCACATATATCAAATTAATTCATGATGGTCTTGGAATTGTCATCTCTATCTCTGTTCTCTCGTATTCGGACAAAATCAAAGTCTCCATCTCTATCTGCCATTTTATTTTTTTAGGGAGGGACGGGGATGAAGATTCTCCAATATGATTAAAACATCTTCATCTTTGACTCTATATGGAAGTAGCCTCTCAAAATATATGATATAATTTTACAAGAAATCTTTTTAATACAATAGTATGTTTTGTTATGAGGAGGTAAATAGTTGTTTTAGAAGATAAATATGAAGAAAAAAAGGGTATATCTATAACAAATAGGATTTAGATGAAAAAAAAATGTGAATATAAAAGTGTTATACATATATATAATAATATGAGAAAATGAAATTTAGTTTAGCTAGGATCAGCTTGCTGTGCCATTGTTAGGGTTTTGTTGTGAGGTTACCGCTTGATCTGTTCTTAACCTTAATTTGGTTTTGCGTAGAACCTGTTTGAATCAATGAGTTATTGTCATGGAAGAACGCTTGTTTGCTTGTCGTTTTGGATAAATTGGAAGGGGGAATGAGTAAAGTACTAGCCATTCTTGTGGTAGAAATGTTTGTGCTGGAGTTTTGATGACTGTTTGCTCTATACATTTTTTTTCTGGTATTACAACTTGTAAAATGAATATTTAGGTAATTCAATACCTTGATCATTGGAAAGTTTTTCTTATATCAACCAAAGTATTGATTTATTCCTTTTAAATTGATGCTTAGGAGGAAGAGAAGGAGAAGGTAGAACAGGTGTTTGATATTACTACAGAGTATACTTGGATGTTGATATTGATGAACAACGCTTAGTTATGGCTTTCTCACCTGTAGTTTTGCATGACAATGACATTATTGCCAAAAAAAATTTATTCTTTAATTAAAGAGAAAGAGAACCTAGTAAAGTTGCCGCATTGATATGGATCAACTGTGCTTTAACTTCAAAGTAGATTCTGTTGTATGATAGTTATTTAGTACTAAGATGTTCCTTATTTCTTATTACCAGATTTATTCCCGGATTTGCAGGTAGAATTGTTATTGGATTGTATGGCCAGGTTGTACCAAAAACTGTTGGTATGTTATCAAATCTTTTATGTCAATACTTGTTTAGCACGATCTTGGAAGCTAAATTTGTCTAAATTAGTTGTATTGCCTCAGATTGCAAAATGTGTTTGTTAAGCACAAGATACCCTCCATTGGAAATTCAAAGATTTTTCAGGAACCCTGAAAGTCAATTGTCTTACTTTTCTGGCATGTGTATGCTTGAAGAAATTCAAGCTTCTGAATTTATAAGCAAGCTAACAACTAGTGTGAACTTGCTTGCTTCATGAGTTTTGGCTTTAGCTTAATGTGTACCTTTTAAAGTCATTATTTGTTGCATATAGTAAAGGTTTTGAAGTATCAATTGCAGAAGTGTCTTGGGAGTGGCCAGTTCAAGTGAATTTGCTTAACGGTAATACCCACCCTATCCAAAAAAACCCTGCCATGACCCTGCTTTTTCAGGATCTGTCTTCGCTATCTACATTTATTGATATATCTTTTGATTATATGTAGAAATTTGCAGCAATGCAAAGTGGTATTAGCCTATGTGGAGGTGTTTTATAGGCCCTCTTCCTTTATGAATACATTTTGGAATGGTATAATGAAAATCAGAACAAAGGATCTGTAAATATGATGTCAATTCGATAAAAGTTATTTAGGAACCACCTTGGTTATGCGCATACCCCCTAATTTCCTAACAGATGAGTTCTTTTGTTCGCAGAAAATTTCAGGGCATTATGCACAGGTACTTGGTTCTTCTATTTTATATCTACTGATGGAGTCTATTTTTATTCTTAATGGGCTTAATATTCTCTTCAATTGCAGGGGAAAAAGGCAAGGGGGCAAATGGAAAACCTCTCCACTATAAGGGAACACAATTTCATTGTATTATATCTGGGTTTGTGATTCAAGGTGGAGATGTAGTTCGTGGTGATGGAAAAGGAAGTGCGTCTATCTATGGTGGCACCTTTCCTGATGAGAATTTTAAGATTAAGCATTCACATCCAGGCGATCTAACATATAGCTTCTTATTCTATTTTATTTGCTTTGTGAACCATGGAGAACTTTTGCATACATAAAGCTTTTAAATTTTTCTTCATATTGGAGGTTACTCCTTTCTAGCTTCTACCATTGCTCCACTTAAGTGATCTATAATTCTCTTTTAGGTGTTGTTTCCAGGGTGAATTCAGGAAATGATTCCAACGGCTCACAGTTCTTCATCACCCCTGTCAAGGCCAGTTGGTACGCTGATTTTTGGTAAAGATATGGAAAATTCAGATGCAGTGATGGATTAATTGACTAAACCAAATTTGTTGGGAGAATATCAGAATGCATGCTTCTCTTCCCCTTAATAAACATAATGATATAGGAATCAGCAGCTTGGCTGCTAATGCAGTTTTTTTCATCTCGTCTTAGCTGTCCATGAAAGATTTGCCATATGTTTAAGAGCTATTATCAAAGTATTGTAGTCTTATGCTCTGTGGGAGGTAAAAGTTTGAACTTATTGGTAGAATTATATGCATCTTAATTTCAAAGATGGTTAACATGACGTACCTCTGTTTGGTCTTGCCTTGTCGATCTACATGATAAAAATATACAAGTAACCTGTGTTTTTCATTCATTAATTATCGGAGGTTGTTTCCGTTGGCACCTTTGTTTATTTTTCTTCGGCCTCTTATGATTTTGAAATTTAAGTTGTTAATAAGAGGACTCAACTAGATAAATATATAGGATTATTAGCTAACATTGCCAAAAATCTTAGTTGTATTTTGTAATTGGTTTTGCCTAACTGAACTTTAGCGCCACGTTAAGCTCTAGGGTTTTTGTAAGAAAACTTGAGGGTACAAGGTTGGGTGTATGTCAGTCCCTGTATTAGGCCCATGATAAATCTCAGATGTTTTATATATTTTATGCGTGATATCCAGGTTGGATGCGAAGCATGTTGTATTTGGCAAGGTAATTCAAGGCATGGATAG
The DNA here is from genome assembly GCA_013180625.2 of Boswellia sacra. Lineage (NCBI taxonomy): Eukaryota > Viridiplantae > Streptophyta > Magnoliopsida > Sapindales > Burseraceae > Boswellia > Boswellia sacra. Next base: position 1,082,315 of record SNVD02015884.1, on the reverse strand, counting down.
TGTATAGCAATTGAAGGTCGAGCTGGGACCTACAGTGGCAAACCAAGAAAAAAAGTCATTATTGTCGAAAATTTCACTTCAAGACAATCATTTATCTGTTTCCCACTTGATACGGTTGTGATGATAGAAAACAATATTTCCACGATACACCGTAGAAGTACTGTAACATTTCTTCTTTAACCACTCTCTAATAAACCATGTTTAAGCCTCTAATCATCTGATTAAAAAATTAAATAAAATGACGAAAGAGAGGATCTCATATTCTCCCCACTCACACACAAACTCTCCACTCTTCAGCGCCTTTTCAGGGGAATAATACCCATACAACATCCCGCAAGCATTTAAGAAGCCCACTGAGTCACTCACTGACGCCCACTCTGCTTGTCTTCTGCGCTGTGTTTTGGTCTGCCACACACGGACACCTCGCTTGCTTCAACAACTGATGGAGAATCCAGAAATGAAAGATTTTTGTTAAAATTTCAGTTTAGATAGAGATCACAAACGCCACGAAAAATGCGTAGAGATCTCTCGGTCTTGGTTCGACAGTGATATCTTCTTCTCTTCGTTGTCATCCTCATCTTCCTCGTTTTCGCCTTCACTAGCCGCACTAAAACGGTGCGTTTTGTGCAATCCCACTTTAATTGTTTTCGTTCTTTTGGATCTAATTGTGGATTTTGGATGCGAATTTTGATCTGGGTTGTGAATGTTCTCAATTGGGTTTGATGGGTTTTGCTTGGTTTTCTATTGTGAATTATTTCGATGTGCGATCATTGGAAAGAACTGGCAGTGAAATTTAGTTTAGCTTGGCTCCATTTGCTGTGCCATTTTTAGGGTTTTGTTGTAAGGTTACCGCTTGATCTGTTCTTAACCTTCATTTGGTTTTGCGTAGAGCCCGTTTGAATCAATGAGTTATTGTCATCGAAGAACGCTCGTTTGCTTGTCATTTTGGATAAATTGGAGAAGGGAGTGAGTAAAGTACTTGCCATTCTTGTGGTAGAAATGTTTGTCTTGGAGTTCAGATGACTATTTGCTGTATACACTTTTTCCTAGTATTACAAACTTGTAAAATGGATAGTTACGTAATTCAATCGCTTTGATCATTGGAAATTGTCTTATATCAACCAAAGTATTGATTTATTCCTTTTAAATTGATGGTTAGGAGGAAGAGAAGGAGAAGGTGGAACAGGTGTTTGAAATTACCCACCGAGTGTACTTGGATGTTGATATAACAATGCTTAGGTACAGTTTTTTCACCCATAGTTTTGCATGACTATGATGTTATTGCAAAAAGTTTTATTCTTTAATTAAAGAGAAAGAGAAACTAGTAAAGTTGCCATATTGATATTTGATCAACTGTACTTTGGCTTCAAAGTAGTTTATGTTTTATGACAGTTATTTAGTACTTAGATGTTTCTTTCTTTTCACTTGTTTCTTATTTCCTATTAAGAGCCAGAGTTATTCCCGGATTTGCAGGTAGAATTGTTATTGGATTGTATGGCCAGGTTGTACCAAAAACTGTTGGTATGTTATCTAATCTTTTGTGTGAATTCCTTTTTAGCATGATGTTGGAAGCTAAATTCGTCTAAATCAATTGGATTGCGTCAGATTCAAAACGTATCTGTTAAGTGCAATCTACCCTCCATTTGAAATTAAAGATTTTTCAGGAACTCTGAAAGTTAATTATCTTACTTTTCTGGCATGCGTATGGTTGAAGATATTCAAGCTTCAGAATTTATAAGCAAGCTAAAAACTAGTGTGAACTTGCATTCTCAATAACTTCTGGCTTTAGCTTAATGTGTACCTTTTAAGCTCATTATTTATTGCATATAGTAAAGGTGTTCAAATGTCAATTGCAGAAGTGTGTCTTGATAGTGGTCAATTCATTTGAATTTGCTTAACGGTAATACCATATCCAGATAACCCCTGCCGTGACCCTGTTCTGTCGGGATCTGTCTTGGCTATCTACGTTTATTGATATATTTTTTGATTATATGTAGAAATTTGTAGCAATACAAAGTGGCACCACCCTATGTGGAGGTGCTTTACGGGCCCTCTTACATCATGGATACATTTTGGCATGGTATAATGAAAATTAGAATAGAAGATGTATAAATATGTTGTCAATTTGGTAAAAGTTATTTAGTAACCTCCTTGGTTATGGGCATACCCCTTAATTTCCTAATGCATGAGTTCTTTTGTTTGCAGAAAATTTCAGGGCATTATGCACAGGTACTTGGTTCTTGTATTTTATATCTACTGATGGAGTCTATATTTGTTGTCAAAGGGCTTAATATTCTCTTCAGTTGCAGGGGAAATAGGCAAGGGGGCAAATGGGAAACCTCTTCACGATAACGGAACACCATTTCAGCGTATAATATCTGGGTTTGTGATTCAAGGTGGAGATATGGTTTGTGGTGATGGAAAAGGAAGTGAATCAGTTAATTTATCTACCATGGTACCTTTCCTGATGAGAATTTTAAGATTAAGCATTCACATGCAGGTGATCTAACGTGTAATTTTGTATTTTATTTTATTTTGCTTTAAATGTGAACCATGGACAACTTCTGCATAGCTGAAGCTTTTAAATTTTTCTCCATTTTGGAGGTTACTCCTTTCTAGCGTCTACCATTGCTCTACTGAAGTGATCTATAATTCTCTTTTAGGTGTTGTTTCGATGGTGAACTCAGGACCTGATTCCAACAGCTCACAGTTCTTAATTACTAGGCCTGGCAAATTCTATACGACCCGTTAACACGACACGAACCCATTCGATAAAAACGTATTTTGGATATAATATTATCAGATTGGGTCGTTAATGGGTTAACACGATAAAATCCGTTTGATATCGGACCATGTTTGGGTTTATACTATAAGAAACCGTTTCACCCGTTTAACCCGTTAATATTAAGGATAATATAGTAAATTTATTTATGATACATAAAAAAGTATAACAAATACTAATTTATAACTATATTTAACCTAATTAAAATTATTCTAATACAATTATGTCATCTTTTTTTTATGTGTGTATGAGTATGACATTTTGATGAGAAATATAAATAAGAAACTTATAAAATATTCTATTTAATTTTCAGAAATCATTCAATAATTGGACATTATCAATTATTTATCTTAAATACACTTTAGATGGATATTTAAATGATGTTGGATACAAAATTTTGTTTATATTTTCGTATTATATTAAATTTGGATATTTCGATAGATTCAAAATATTTGTTAGATTTTAAATTTATAAACTATTGGTTGTATTATTTGTTTAGAATTTATACAAATCATGTTACACATATTGGTGTCTAACTTGAAAATAAAAAAACGGGTTAAATGGGTTGGATTCGGGTAACACGTTAAGTTAACAGTCGGGTTTGGGTTTATAGATTTAGACCCAATAAGTTAGTGGGTCAGATTTAGATTAACAAAATTTAACACGACACGAATACGAAACGATACGAAACCGCTCTAATACGACCCGTTGCCAGGTCTATTAATCACCACTGTCAAGGCCTGTTGGTAAGCTAATTTTGTTATAGATATGGAAAATTCAGATGCAATGATGGATTAATTGAGAACACTGAATTGTTGGAAGAATACCAGAATGCATGCTTCTCTTCCCCTTAATAAACATAATGATATAGGAATCAGCAGCTTGGATGCTGATGCAATTTTTTCATCCGGTTCTAGCTGTCCATGAAAGATTTGCCATATATTTAAGAGCTATTACCGAAGTATTGTAGCCTCATGCTCTGTGGGAGGTAAAAGTTTGAACTTACCAGTGGAATTACATGCATCTCAATTTCAAAGATGTTTAACATGACCTGCCTATGTCTGGTCTGTCCCTGTTCATGTACATGATAAAAATTTGAAAAATTTCTTTGAGAATATTTTCTGATCTCTATTATCTTTCTCTGGATCTTACTCCTTTTCTTGTTATTATCTTCAGATATTTCTTGACTCTTTTAACTGTTGTGGATGTTCCTGTGTTGTATTCACCTGTGGCATTTTAGAGTGTTGCTCTCTCTACACCAGAGGTCAGTCCTTTAACTATAAACCCTTTATATATTTATGACTCAATCCATGGAATGTATGTTTCATTAGTCTCATGTAATTTCATAATTCTTATACCGCTCTGAGACCAAAATTATTCTTCTTAAAATTTTAAGCTCTTCATTGTCTTTGAAAATTCTAATTGTCTACTCAATTTCCAGTACTTGTGTTATTAAGCCTTTCTCCTTTCTCAGTTTATCTGTTTTTGCAGGTTAGTTTCATTGCCTAGAGATGAAGAGATCTGCTAATATTGCTGCGCTCACTAAAAGATCTATTGCAAAAGATAGTGAAGTCCCACAGGGGTTTTCTGGTTTCTGATGTAGCGTTGGAACTTAAGGATGCTTACCTTTTACCATGGATTATCTGCAATAAATGTTCTCTCAAGGCCTCTTAAGGGAGGAACATCGAGGCATACAAGAAGTTTGGTCATCAGCTCGAATGCTCGATTGATGCTGTTCCATTCAAATTGCCTTACAAGTTTTGGTTTCCTGAAGCACAACTTAGATTTCAATCTTCATTATGTGAGCAAAAAGAGCATTCATTCCATTGGATGTTCATGAATTTATGCTCTTGCATTTTCTAGGTAAAGCTGGCTTAGAGCAACAGAAGATTTCCTTCTATTTCCTAATTCATAAAGGTGTAATCATGGGTCAGTCCGTTATGAGTGTTGCTCTGGACTTCTTACCTTCGCTTGAAACCCAAGAGTACCGTATCGTGGCTGTTATTCTTGTTCAACGACTCGTGTTTTTGCCTGTCGTCTTTACATTTTGAGTGTGTCTGACATGTAGCTCAATATGCGTTGGTGTGTTATTTGAAAAGCACTTTGAACATGCAATTACGTTGTATATATTAAGATTTCAATATCCAGGCCCTCTTAAATCCTTCATTTTGTTCTCGAGTTTTTACTTTATTTATAAAAAAAAAAAGTCTTTAAATATAAGAAATTTTTATATAATCGAAAGGATTCACCTGAGCCTTGATTTGAAGCTTTCGTGTCAAAGCCGTGGATTAGAGTTTAAGAGTCAAACAAGTTGGATAAAGCTTGTCAGAACTCGTAATTTCTTCAATTTTCAGTTTCCATCTCCTTTCTTCTCATCATCTCATGTGCAGCACCTCCTTAAACTACAATATTAATATCAATCACTGACCAATTTTGACATATGTGATATCACAAGTCTCACTTCAAAAAATAAGTGCATGCTGACGTTTTCTTTTAAATTTCTTCGCAACTTAACAGTAACTCTTTGTTGGAGAGATCATAAAGTTGGCTGTTTAAAGTCAAAACTCATCTTTCTACTGCAGTACATCCTCATCGAAATTTACGAAAAAAAAAACCATCAAATACAGTAAATTTGGAGAAAATAGGAGTAAATGAGTATCCAGAAAAGTAATAATACTCACTGTTCACATCACCTGCTCATTCAGGTACAATTGAAAAGTCAAGTCAAGAAAATAAAGAAAAAGAAGATAGAGAGAAAGACATAGCAAAGCTCAAACTCATAGAATATTGCAGCGAAATTTCCTTGACTAAGAAAAATTATTTCAGAGAGTGAGTTGTAAAAGTAATTGAAGGTTAGTGAAATTTCATTGAATATTAAGAGGAAATAGCAAAGCAGAAGGGCTGATATTCATCCGATATCGTCATTTCATTTGCAGTTATATCTAACAATAATAATCGCAGTTTATGCTTCACATGTCCTTAGGTGGCGGATGATAAGTTAATATTATCTATATAAATTCATATACACAAACTTTTATGAAGTTACTGAATAATTATTACATTATCTATATTAATTAATATAATTAAAATTAAAAATTTACTATTCTAATTAAATCATAATACGCTAATTTTTATAAAAAAAATTTATATGAATAATATATAAGGATAGTATTATTCTTAATTAATTCAACAGCGCTGTCTATCTTCTTGTTTCGAAGCAACGACGAAACATTCAACGTTAAATTATTTATACAAATCAACTTACTTACCTTTAGCAAACGTCAAAGTCATTTTTATTTAATATTTAGATTAGAATAAACTTTGCTACAATGCAGCAAAAACAGTTATATATTAAAGGAGAGGGTCTTCTATGCCTTCGCTTCATAACCCATGTGGTACAGTCAGTTAATAAGAGACTAGAAAAGTAAAAAAGAAAACGTACAAAAATCATTCTCTCTCTAATTCTTAATCTCTCGTTGGCTTATTGTACCATATCAACCCAGTTATGTCGTGAAACGAGGTTAGGGAAGAGTTTTTCTGAAGGAAAGATATCAAAAGAGTTCGTTGGCTGACTTGACTTCGCAAATAAGCGAACAAGAGTTTGTCGATCTAGGCTTTCAGTGCTGGTTCCTATAGGGGGGCTACGTTATGACTTTGAGGGCCTGGGCCTCTCCAAAGTTTGAAAAGCTTTTAATTACGCCCCCTATTTTTTATCCTTATATTAATACCCTTCTTTAGAAAAATAATCTAATTTCCAATTTTACTATTCTTTTCTTCCAAAATCTTGAGTCAGCTGACTCTTAGTTTAAGATTACATAGAAAGCAATGCAAGCCTTTCATTTATACAACAATATAAGTTTATATTATGAATTAATTGATTTTTATTTTTATACATAAATAGAATTTTTATATTTTTTAATCCTTATTTATTTAATTTAATATAAATTATATGATTTATTTTTTTTAGCGCTTGTAAAAAAAATCAACTAATTGTTACTATAACAGTACAAATTCAAAAAATTACCAATAAAAAATAATGTCTAACACTTTGTAAGGTTTAATAATATTATATATATATATATATATATATATATATATATATTTTCTCTTTGTCATTGATTTATTGTATTAATTAGAGTAAAGATAGTAAATATCATTAAAAGTTTATATTTGAAGAACATTTTTAAGACTAAGGTTCATTATTTTTCCTAAGTTTATTTATCATATAATTAAGGTTGAGCTTTAAATATGAAATAATAAATATAACAAAAAGTTTTGTAAATAGATATTTCATTATTTAGAAGTGTATATTTAGAAACTTTTTAATATTTAGTAAAATAATATCTTATAATTACATACACGTCTTTATTTATTTTATAGAGTATGACAAAAACAGGTAAAGAAAATTAAATATTTAATGATTAAAAAAATAGTTCTTAATTTGGGCTAATTGGAGCCTTAAAAAGTGGTTTAAAAAAGTGTTCAAAGTTTCATCTTCTTTGCTTGAGCTACAAGGTTAGGATTTCTAATCCTTGATGACTAAGCACTTTCTTTTGAGGTCAAGTCAATGCCAGGAAATTTCTTCAAATATTAATTAATAATTGACTCAGTCTTTTTAATTTTAAAATTCATAGATGGTAGTTCCCCTGACACTTCGGACCCTATATTTCCTCATAGGCACGCCAATGGTAAACTTTCAGTGAAACAAAGACCTTATTTGTTAACTTTAATATTGTGAGGAAACTTACAGGATTAATAAATGCATTTTCAAAATCAGTACTTGAACCTTTTAGCTTCCATATTGGACGGATAATGCTTCAGAAAGACCCCAGCAGTAATCCAGGCAAAAACATATAAAAAGATTGATTCCCAGAATATGCTGCACCTCCAACAGAAACAGAAAATTTTATCTACCCAGAGAACCGCTAAAAAAGAAAATTGATGTAGTTGTTTTTAATTTTATGTCATGCATCGTCCCATCATTGATCATGAAATTGCATTCCGTGTTAATTATTTTGGAAAAAGCTCAAAAGAGTGATGTAGTCATTTACCAACTTAATTAGCATAATAAAAAAAAAAATCCGAAGATAAAAGGCCAATTTGTGTGGGCCACTAGACACGTCGTTTCATTAGAAAAAGTATACATACAAGATCATGTTTAAGAGCATTCACAAAGCAAATTAATTAATGGCAAGTTGGCTGAGCTAATTTCTTAATCGTTTAATATTAGTTGATATAATCTTAACGTGTTTGTGGGTTTTTTTGATAAGTTGAAAATGGAAAATGAATATGATCAAATAAACTTCTTCATCATTTAAGGTTTTCTACACATACCACATCCTTTCGAGCGTGTTATAAAAGATCTTTTTTTTTTTTTTTTTAATTTTGCCCTTTATAGGGTCAACAAAGTAATGAGATAGATAATGATGTGCGTCAGAATTTGGGCCAATTCAATTATTATGTTAATTAAATAAAGCCTTCTATAAGGAAGCCTCTCGTAAGTTAAAGTTGCAAGAGGGTTAACATGGAGATTGAAATGAAAACACTTGGAACCTACGTAGTCAGCATGCATGGTTAATCTGATCGGTGATGTGTCAGGCCAACTTTAAAGAGAAAATGCACAATTCATTGCACCAACAGATAATTTGCAACGAAGCTTCATGTGATTCAGAATCCAAGAAAAACAAAAGGCTGCTATATCCTGCAAGAAATCTATATTAGGCATTTTTCTAGTTTAGGTTGGCCAGTGACAATTAAGGCCCCACTTTTGACAATAGAAAAGCTATGCCTCTTGGGTTTATTGTTGGTGCTAATGTGTAGTCTTCAAAGTATCAAAACAAATTGAAAATATTTTAATCACATTTGAGCTGTAGAGATTAATTCAATTGCATTAGATGTTTAGCCAGCAAAATCGTTTGTCTATTTCTGCAAGCAAAGCGGTTACTTGGATACTCATTTGAGTCCTTTAGTTACTAGAAGTAAATGTTGAACTACAAATTTCCATGTGGCCATAATTAGCTGCTACAAAGTGAATGTATACACGAGTAAGCGTTCATGTTTGGCAAATTTTGGTTTTGATCTCACATAGATTTTTGCAGCTTTAATATATTTACTATTGCAGTGGGGAATAGTTTGTGGTTGTGGAGCCCTTAATATCTTTCAGAAGTACAGATACCTGATGGATGCAGGCTAGTTTAAGCTTGGGTTTATATTTGATCATCAAGCCAGTAGAATTTGGGATAATTTTAATTACGGTCAATATAGAGATTTGAGAAAAGTAGCTAACAAAATTGAAAAAAATTACGTTCTTATTTTTCTCTTCTAGATTTTGTGAGGAGAGTAATGGTTAATGTATCAAAAGCGCCTCTGAGCATGTAATTACATTGTGTATATTAGGATTACAACATCTGGACTCTTTTAAATCCTTTATTTTGCTTTTTAAAAAGAAAAAATTCAGTCTTTAAATATACAAGCTATCTAGAGAGGAATCGGTTTGGGATGGTTTGAAGCATTGCAATGCACCCTTGTTTATACTTGAGGGATGCATGGCAAGCCCAAAAAATCTTTCTGTGGAAAGGATAGTTTCTTGGAGTATGGAGCGTCCAAATTGCTTGATGATTTTGACAAAGGTGAGCGAAGACAATTAACTTTCGGTTCCCACTTACTTTTGACTATTTCGGCGTCGTGCTTTCACTATTTGAGCCGCCTTTAACAAGCGGCATTTTTTAGGAAGAATAGACGGGGCTCCATGTTTATTTTCTTTCCCCGAAACAGCAACGAAACTTCCAGGAAATAACCACATGCCTTTTCGGTCCTCTTGGTAAAGTTGACTGACTGACGAGCTAATGGGGCTTTAGAAGACCAAGACTTTGACTTTCTGACTTGATAATCCTACGATTTTTTAAATGTTTGTGAATAAGAGTTTATTTGGTCTAGTGCTCTGCGTCTACTGATCTGAAGAGTCTCTCAAAACCGGCGTCTCTCAAAATATGTTTATTATTCATGTTTCCTCTCATTTCCATTTATATTTGTAATAGAGATCTAGTTTTGTGAAATGAAGATATTCCTACATAATTTGTCTACTACTGTTGGTTTTGTTTTGTAGATTAACTTTGCTTATCCGAAAGTCTCTCATCATCAGTGGATGTTCATGGCTTCTTCTTCTTCTTCTGCCCCCACGCCTCAAGTCATGAAGTATGATGTTTTCCTTAGTTTCAGAGGCGAAGATGCCGGCAACACTTTTACCAGTCATCTCTATGGAGCTTTGGATGGGAAAAAGATTAGAACATTCATTGATAACGACCTTCCCAGAGGAAAAGAAATTTCGCCCTCTCTTTTGAATACAATTAAAGAATCAATGATTTCGGTGATCATTTTCTCAAAAAATTATGCTGATTCCCAATGGTGCCTCCAAGAACTTGAACAGATCCTTCGGTGCGAGGAAGAGAACGCACAGATTGTAAAACCTGTTTTCTATCACGTACTTCCATCAGATGTAAGGCATCAGAAGGGCGAGTTCGGTGATGGCTTCGCGAAACTCCAGAAACGTTTTGAAGGGAGGTCAGCAGATCAGCTAAATGGATGGAAGGCTGCTTTGGAGAAAGCAGCCAATCTATCTGGATACCACATAGATCTCAAAAAGTAAGTTCTAATTCTCGTAGATTTTTCAAGGCTCTCATAGCGCCTTACTCTCTGCAAAGTTAATAAATTATGGCTAATTTGGTTTTAGAAATGCAAGATCATTCTAAGAAGAATGTTGATATATAATAAGGAAATATAATTATTCAACTAGATCTTTTCGTTAATTAGCGTTGTTCAGTATTGACCAAATTAATAATTGCGGCCTGAAAAAGAAATTTGCGTTAATAGCAATATCTGTTTAAGTATAAATTTGGGTGTAAATAAGCCCTCATAGTAACTCTTCTTGTAACGACCCATCCCCCGCCCGATCTTTTCCGGGCGCACACGGACCCCCCCTGCCCTGCCTCTGGGTTCACAGGTACATGGCCAGACACGCTAAGGTATTGTCCGCTCTGGGGCGGGATGGGTCGATACATAAAAAGGCGCCTTTTTTATGTAACGACCCATCCCCCGCCCGATCTCTCCCGGGCGCACACGGACCCCCCTGCCCTGCCTCCGGGGTCACAGGTACATGGCCGGACACTCTAAGGTATTGTCCGCTCTGAGCCCACTGGCCCGCACGGTTTTGTCCACTGGGTATCTACATCCAGTGACGCCTCCTCCACTTGAACCCAAGACCCCAAAGGTCATTCCAGTTCGAAGTGAGTACCATTCGAGCAAGCGAGTACCAGTTCGAAAGACCTTAACAGTAATCAAGGCAAAAACATATAACAAAGACATCGATATTCTGCACCTCTTAACAGGAACAGAAAGATTTATCTACCCAGAAAACTTTAAAAAAAAAAAAAAAGTAGTTGTTTCTAATTGGATGTAAGGTATCATCACTTTATCATTAGAAAATTGCATGTATAGATGGCGCGTCTTAATTCATTTGGAAAAAGCGCAAAAAGTGATGTTACTCATCTGCCCAATTGATTAACATAAACAAACACGTCGTTTGATTAAAAAGAGAATACATAAAAGATAATGTTTTGAGCTTTTGTGAATCAAACTATCTCATAAGCAAATAAACATATGACAAGTTGGCTGATACATTTATTTCTTAATCGTTCAATATTGGTAGGTTGATGAGATATAATCTTGACGTACATGTGGGCTTTTTGATGATTTGATGGAAAATGAGTATGATCAAATAAACTTTTTTATCAAGTTTTTCTACACATAAATATCATTAGGAGCCTGTTTGAAAGATCTTTTCTTCCTTCGAGTCAAAAAGTAATATTTAGATATTAAAGTGGACGTTCACTTGCAGCTGAATGGAATTCAGAATACAAGAAAATCAAAAGTTGCACAGGGAGAGGGAGGGGGACTGCCACCATATCAAAACTTTCATATGAGAGTAAAAAGTAACATAATTGATTGGTTTAATTTCTCTCTTGCTAGCCTACAGGATATAAATTAGCCGGGATACAGGGACCCGTCGGATTGCAATTTGTAGTTTTCCAGATGCTGATGACTCACTCATTATCATTTGGAAGTCGGCATAAGCTTCATATGAGGTTCAAGAATATGCGATTGTATTAAATATTAATGCGTGCAAGAACATTTATCGTGGCCGTTGTCCTTGCTCAATGGCTTCGTGTTGTCACACGTTGTCTATAGATTTTAACCATGTATGACATTTTGCTTAATATGCATTGGTGTGAGACATGTCGTCTTTACATTACACTCGCATACGACATATTTCTTTTTTAATTTGTCCTTTATCTATGGTGCCCCATCCTTCGCGAATATATATCAGGCAAGCAGGCAACTTTTTCAGCTTGGGTTGGGCAGTGACGATTGAGGCCCAAATTTTTACATCCATCGCCTCCAGGATTTGTTGTTGCTGCTAATGTATTCTTCGAATTATCGAAACTAATTGAAAATATTTTAATCAAATTTAAGCATAGAGATTGAATTATTTATTTCCATGTGGTCATAAGCAGTCGGAAAGGCGGTAGGTCAATATGATTTTACTTAAGTTTGTAGATGTAGACTTAACATTAATTATTTATTCGTAAAGATTTTTTCTGCTTTTGTATTATCTATTACTGCAGTGGGGATTAGGTTGTTGTGCCCTTTACATATTTTAGAAGTAGAGATTCTTGATGCAGAGCAGATTGGGGTTGAGCTTTGAGTTTTATATATGGCTTTTCAAGCTTGTAGAATTGATTTGGGATAATTAATTATGATTACTATTCATAGATTTGAGAAAGTAGCCAAAAATTTTGAAGAAAAATTATTAGTGTTCTTACTTTTCTCTGTGAGTTTTTAAGCAGAGTAATGGTAAATGTACCAAGAGCTTGTTACTGCTAATTTTGAAAAAGCGTCTTGAGCATGTAATTACATTATATATATCAAGATTATAATATCCAGGCTCTCTTATATGATAGATCCTACATTTTGTTCACAAGACTTTTAATTTTAAGAAAACTTTTGTCTCTAAATATGAGATTCAAAGCCTGCTATTGATCCAGATATCATTATTTCCAGCTAAACAAACTCTAAAACCATCTAATAATGGTAATTGTAGTTATTGATGGTAAGATTTATTGTCATTATATGTAAGATTTGGTTTTAATTGATAGATTCAATCATCAGTTATCTCAACCGTGGTCTTGATATTACTATCGAAACAATAGAAGTAGAGGTGTTATACTCGACATCTAACAAGGGTTTGAATTAATCTAAAAAAAAAAAAAAAACTTGGGCAGTTTTGAAGAATAGATATGGCTAGGCTATATATATGTTTAATTTATTTAACAATGTTGTCCATAATATGTGACCCAAAAGGGGAAAAGTTCATGCAGGAGAAATGGGTTTCTGATGTATTTTCATTTTTGCTGCGGACGAGTTTTTTGGATTTGGGTTTCTAAGCCTTGTGTGATGAGTTTCAGTTACTTGCACCTTTTTTTTAAAAAAGCAACTTTGGTCGGTTTAGCTAGCAGATCATTTTCAGACCAACCACTTAATTGGCCACTACTAAATTTGACATGAATAATACTCAACATTAGATGACTCAACTATCATTACCCCTTTTACCGAAATTTCTACGGTTAACAAACTTAATAGCTCTACTGCTTCACCCGCAACAGTCTCCAACTTAGGAGCTTCTTTCTCTGCTAAACCCAGTTGGAAAACTGTAAGATTTCTCCCAAAAGGTGTAGTAAGTTCAATGCTACATTTACTTGAAGAAATGGTTTGTTAAGATTCTTTAGTAGTTGAGTATTTCGGTCATCCATTTCTTCTTTGTCGCTTTATTCTTTGTCGCTTTAAGGGGATACATCTAAATATGATGGCATTTGTGTCTTTTCATTTTAATGAGTAAATTCTTTTTGAGGTATATGTTGATAAATAGTAGTTAAGTTTGGAGTTCGTTTTGTCATTTTGGATATATTTACATGAGGGTATTTGATGCAGCAAAGCGTTATGTAAGAGCCTAAAACAATCAAATGAAAACAACCTACTAACAATCCCCGAATCTAGTAAGTGATGAGCTCATGCATGACAGCATGAGCCTTTCAGAATCCCACCCATGTGATTAAATTAATAGTCAAATTAGTTAGGCACCTCCCATATTGAAAGTCAAAGGTAGTGGCCAAATTTGATTTGAATTTGTATGCAGAATTTCCCTATAAATATGGGACGAATTCTGCCTTGATAATGCATCAGAGAAACTCCAGAGAGAGTTAGGATTCCAGAACCAGAGAGTTCTGAGAGTGTGAGAGAGCCAGGAGAGCTCCAGGATTAGTTTAGGGGAGTTTTTGTATAAATCTTGTATATTGATTTTCTCTGTTAATACAAGTAGATTTTCTCCCAAATCTATGTTCTGAGTTTGCATTGCATCCCCAACAAGTGGTATCAGAGCCTCGTTGAGCTCCTGAAACGTCAAAATAGAGAGAAAAAATTTGGAGAAAATCTGTCCCCTGTTTCTGGAAAATTTCGATTTATCAGAAAGTATTCAAATTTCGAATTTGAATTGTCCAGTGTGTTTGTGAGATCGAGCTGAGTATTCTGCAACTTTCCGACGACCGAGACGATCACCAGAGAAGCCGCACGCACCGCACGCGCCTCCGACCTGGTCTGCGAGTGGGCGTCACTCGCTCACGCGCTGCACGCGCCATCTCAAGGAAGAAGACGACCACGTCAGCGCCGCGTCATCAGCCACGTCAGCGAACTTTTTGCCACGTCAGCAGGACACGTCAGCATCTCGACACGTCAGCACGCCACGTCAGCACAGCCACGTCAGCGCCACGTCAGAGACACGTCAGCACGGTGGTCCCCACTTTGCCACATCAGCACATCTTTCGGAAATTTCAAATTGACCCCTGTATTTTCGTGTAATTTCATTCTGGCCCCTTGAGTTTCTGAAACTTACATTTCAGTCCTTAGAAAATTTCAGTTTAGCCCCTAGAATTTCCAAGCTTTGTATTTATTGCACAAAACGAATTTTTGAGCCCCGGAAGAGGCTATTCCACCTAATTTGACCGTTACGGACGTAACGGTGGGCTCGGATTTTTAAAATTCAATTTCTATTTTAGTGAATTAATTATTCTAAAATGGAAGAATCATCCGGAGCCATGATAAAATTGACTGCTATCAACTACACACTATGAAGACCCAGGATGGAGGATCTCCTTAGTTATAAGGATCTATATGATCCTATAGAATTTCAAGGGCAGAGACCCGAGACAAAAAAAGAGGCAGAGTGGAAGAAAATCAACAGAAAATGTATCGGTCAGATCAGACAATGGATCGACCACAGTGTCTTCCACCATGTAGCCAAGGAGACAGATGCATATTCTCTATGGACAAAATTAGAGAGTATGTATCAAGCCAAGTCAGCACGGAACAAAGCCATCCTGATGAGACGGCTTGTAAACTTGAAGTTGCGGAGCGGAACTCCTGTAGCAGAACATACAAGTGAGTTCCAGAACTTGGTGAACTAGTTGACAGCAGTCGAGTTACAGCTTGGGGACGAAGAACAAGCCCTTCTACTTCTTAGTTCTCTTCCAGATTCATGGGAGACGTTAGTAATCTCCATCAGTAATTCAGCACCCGGAGGCAAACTTACCTTGTCAATGATTAAGGATGCCTTGATGAACGAGGAGGCGAGAAAAAAAGATGTAGGCGCCAGTCAAGATGAAGCCTACATCACAGAGAATTGAGGAAGACAGTCTCGAGGTGAAGACTGGAGAAGAGGTAGAAGCAAAAGCAGAGGCAGATCGACAAACAGAAGGGGCAGATCAACAGATGGGCGGAGACCCACCTACAAATGCTATCACTGTGGCAAAGAGGGTCACATGAAGAAAAATTGTCGCAGTTTTCAGAAGCAGAACCAGGAGAGTTCACAAGCACAAAGTAGCGACGAGCCACGAGTTACAGTGGTAGAAGATGTGACCATCTATGCAGAAGAGACGTGTTTCCATACAGCAGATCAAGGAGTAGAATGGGTCATTGACACAGCAGCTTCCTGCCACGTCACTCCTTACAGAGAGATCTTCACCATGTACAAAGTAGGAGACTTTGGGATAGTGAAGATGGGTAACAACAGCACCGCCAGAATTATGAAAATTGGTGATGTTCAATTCCAAACGAACGTCGGATGCAAAATAACCTTGAAGGACGTTCGTCATGTGCCAGATCTTCGACTCAACTTGCTCTCGGTAAAAGCCTTTGATCAGCAAGGCTATAAGAGTTGCTTCACCAATGGTACATGGAAGATGTTGAAAGGGGTCATGGTGGTTGCTCGAGGTAAACTATGTGACAATCTTTACAGGACCCATGTAAAGATAAACGGAGAGAGTCTTCATGTAGCAGAGCACATGGTACCTCTGGATTTATGGCATAAAAGGCTCGGTCACATGGGTGAAAAGGGTTTGTCAACCCTTTAGAAAAAGAAGCTGATCACTGTTTCCAAGGATGTAGCGTCTCATCCTTGCGACTATTGTTTGTACGGGAAACAACAGAGGGTGTCATTCAGCTCCTCATCAGTGAAGAAATCAAAGTTGTTGGAGCTAGTACACAGTGATGTATGCGGACCTCTCGAAGTCGAGTCCTTAGGCGGCAAAAGATATTTCTTGACCTTTATTGATGATGCATCTCGGAAAGTGTGGGTTTATTTCCTCAGGACGAAGGATGAAGTTTTGGAGAAGTTCAAGGAGTTTCACGCCATGGTAGAACATGAAACGGGTAAGGAATTAAAATGCCTTCGATCAGATAACGGAGACGAGTATACCTCCAGAGAGTTCAATGCATACTGTAGAAAATACGGTATTCGACATGAAAGAACGGTCCCACGCACACCACAACACAATGGAGTGGCTGAGAGGATGAATCGAACCATCATGGAACGAGTCAGAAGCATGCTCAGATTGGCTAAATTACCCAAGCTATTCTGGGGGGAAGCAGTTCGCACCGCCTGTTACTTAATCAACAGAGCACCATCGGCACCACTGAACTTCGAGATTCCAGAAAAGGTATGGTCAAATAAAAAACCCTCCTACAATCATTTAAAAGTGTTTGGTTGTTTAGCTTTTGTACATGTATCCAAGGAGCTCAGACAGAAGCTCGATGCAAGAACTGTTCCATGTATCTTCATCGGTTATGGAGATGAAGAATTCGGATATAGATTATGGGATCCCAAAGAAAAGAAAGTCATCCGGAGTAGAGATGTCGTATTCCACGAAGACCAAACATATGAAGACGCTGAAAAGATAATAATATCTAAAAATCCCACTAGCAGTGCCCCAGATATTGTTGCAGATTCTACCCCAACACCAAATGCTACAGAAAATGATGAGGTACCAGAAGAAGTTCCAGAAGCAGATCAGGAGGAGGAAAATGAAGAGATTGTTGAGCCGGGGGAGCCACAATCACCTATAGAAGCTGCTACACCTCCTGAAATGAAGAACCTCAGCTACGACGATCTGAGCGAGGTAGGATTCCGTCGAGGAGATATCCGGAATCAAAGTATACACTGCTTACTGATGAGGGGGAGCCAGAAAGCTTTCGTGAAGCTTTATCTCATCCAGACAAAGAACGTTGGCTGCATGCAATGCGAGATGAGATGAATTCTCTAGAGAAGAATAAAACCTATGAACTGGTTGAGCTCCCAGATGGAAAGAAGGCACTAAAGAACAAGTGGGTATTCAAGCTCAAGTAAGATGGAACAGGAAAGGTGATAAAGCACAAAGCCCGATTGGTGGTAAAAGGGTTCCTTCAGAAGAAAGGAATTGACTTTGATGAAATATTCTCACCGGTGGTAAAAATGTCCTCAATCCGCGTCATCCTCGGATTGACCGCAAGACTTGATTTGGAGCTTGAACAGATGGATGTGAAGACAGCATTTCTTCATGGAGACTTGCATGAAGAAATCTATATGGAGCAGCCAGAAGGATTCGAGGTTCAAGGAAAAGAAAACCTCGTGTGTAAGCTCAAAAAAAGCTTATATGGCCTCAAACAAGCACCAAGACAATGGTACAAGAAATTTGACTCCTTCATGGTGAGTCATGGGTACAAAAGAACCGCTGCAGACCAATGCGTCTACTTTCAGAAACTTCCACGTGGAGACTTTGTTGCACTCATGTTATATGTAGACGACATGTTGATCGTCGGGAAAGATGCAACAAAAATAAAGCAGCTGAAGAATGAACTTTCAAAAACCTTCGATATGAAGGACTTGGGACCAGCTCAGCAAATTTTGGGGATGCACATTCGTCGAGATAGGAAACAGAAGAAATTATGGCTGTCTCAAGAGAAATATGTTGAACGTGTGATCCAAAGGTTCAACATGGATGGTGCTAAGCCAGTTAGTGTACCACTGGCTAACCATTTCAAGCTGAGCAAGAGATCATGTCCCTCATCCAACAAAGAGATAGAGGACATGGCATCGGTGCCCTATTCTTCTGCTGTAGGAAGTTTGATGTATGCCATGGTGTGTACAAGGTCAGATATTGCTCATGCGGTAGGAGTCGTGAGCAGATTTCTTTCCAACCCAGGGAAAGAACATTGGGAGGCAGTCAAGTGGATTCTCAGATACCTTAAAGGTATATCGAAGATATGCTTGTGTTACAGGGGAGCTGATCCAATCTTGGAAGGCTATACAGATTCAGATATGACCGGAGATCCTGACAGTAGGAAATCTATATCAGGTTTTGTTTACACTTTTGCAGGTGGAGCTGTGTCATGGTAGTCAAGACTACAGAAGTGTGTTGCGCTATCCACGACTGAGGCAGAATACATTGCCGCAGCGGAAGCTGGAAAGGAAATGTTGTGGTTGAAGCGGTTTCTCCAAGAACTTGGGATTGAGCAAAAGGAATATAAGGTATACTGTGATAGTCAAAGTGCTCTGGATTTGAGCAAGAATTCAGTGTACCATTCTTGAACGAAGCAAATCGACATTCGCTATCATTGGATACGCGAGGTGATGGACAAGCAACTGTTGAAGCTTGTGAAGATTCATACAAAGGAGAATCCAGCGGACATGTTAACAAAAGTGGTCATCAGAGACAAGCTAGAACTATGCAGAGACATAGTTGGATTAGAAGCTGTCTAATTACTTTTGTTGTTACTCCCCTTTCACATGGGATGGAGGGGGAGAATTGATGAGCTCATGCATGACAGTATGAGCCTTCCAGAATCCCTCCCATGTGATTAAATTAATAGTCAAATTTGTTAGACATCTCCCATATTGAAAGTCAAAGGTAGTGGCCAAATTTGATTTGAATTTGTATGCAGAATTTCCCTATAAATATGGGACGAATTCTGCCTTAATAATGCATCAAAGAAACTCCAGAGAGAGTTAGGATTTCAGAACCAGAGAGTTCTGAGAGTGTGAGAGAGCCAGGAGAGCTCCAGGATTAGTTTAGGGGAGTTTTTGTATAAATCTTGTATATTGATTTTCTCCGTTAATACAAGTAGATTTTCTTCCAAATCTCTGTTCTGAGTTTACATTGCATCCCCAACAGTAAGATTATCAAATTATTAGGCTTCACAGTTACGCAATCCGATACGAATTACAAGCAACTACAAAACATAACAGAAATTCTCATTCAATAATTACTAAAACCTTACAACAATAAACTAGGAAAGATTAACAAGTACGAAAGAAGAACATAGCAACAAACCAGGAAAGAATAGTTAGTCTCAATAAACGAGGACAGGGAAGAACCAGGAAAGAAAACCAATCAAGCAACAATTACGAAAAATTCACGTTCATCACTGGTGCTCACCTCAGCTCTCCAGCCCCATGTTTTGGCGCGGCAGCGCTGGTTTCATGTTGCGGCGTTGAACTCACTGTTTGATCTACATCAGCATTGAGTTTCAGAAACAAAATAAGTGATGAGCAACGGTTGTCTGAAATTACTTTTTCCATTTAATTTTCGTAATACGGTGTTGCTTGTGCTTGTGATTTGCCATTAAAAATCTAAAATGTTACATTTTTCGTTGTCTTTTCCCAAACTTAGGTCACACAACAATGCATATTAAGCAACATGTCATACATGATTAAAATATAAAGACGATATAACAACACAGAGTCCTGGAACAAAAATACAACAGCCACGATGCAGGGCTCTTGGTTTTCAGGCGAAAGTAAGAAGTCCAGAGCAACACTCGTACATCGGATTCATGCGTGATTACACCTTCATGAAGGTAACTGGAAAGAATTCTTCTGTTCCTTCAAGCCAGCTTTACCTAGAATTGCGAGGCTGATATTGACCGGACATCTTTTATCGTTTGTGAATGAGATTTTTTTTTTAAAATTTAAATTTTAAAAAATTTTCAGTCTTTAAATATGTGATTCAAAGACTGATATTGACTAGATACTTTTACAAGAGCTGATCTAGAAATTTCCCTTAAGGGACGCATATAGTTGAGAATTAAAATAAATATAAATAGTTAATTATAATAATTAAGATTTAATTATTTTTAAAATAATTTTTAAATAAATTAAAATTTAGATAATTATTTTATTTTTGAATATATAAATCTATTTAAGAAATTTTTTTCCAACATATGTATAAGTTGATTGTAATTAAATTACTATGTTTTAAATAATATTGTTCCAATACTTTATATGAGAGTTAAATATATTTAATATTTAGATTTTGATATTCTAAATTTAAGATTTTATGTAAATTAACATATTAATGACAAACTGAGTTCAAAGAATATATATATAAAATTTATATATGTTACAAATCGTCTTTCAAATCCACTATGATTATATATTCTAAATATATATCAAATAAATTATGTGAGTACATATATCATGAAATTTCAATAATACAACAATATAAAACGAATGCACATGGATAAACTCACTTAATAATGTAACTCTAACAAGATTTAATAAAAACATTACTTAAATTTAAGGGTCAACCTAAGAATTTGGGGGTATATTTGTTAAAATTAGGCACTTTTTATAAAGATATTTTTGTAATCCCTGAAACTTAATATGTAAAACAAAATTTTCACTTTTTCGTGGGCCCTTGAGCCCTCTAGTCAGAACATAGGTTCGCCTCTATCTTTATTTGCAATTAAAGAAACTCTAAGACTGTCTACTTGTGATAGACATAATTTTTATAAGACATGAACATAGACGATAAGAGCAAATGGGATAGTCAACGTGAGTGAGATTTGAATCAGTTGACAGATTCAATTATCAAATGTTGGACTCTAAACTGGGGTCATAACATTAATTATCGGAACAATGGGGGTAGTGGTGTTATTAAAGGTTAGTAGAAAAAACAATAAAAATAACAAAAGAAAGCACACAATAATAATTTATGTGGTGCTTTTAGTCTACAACCAAAATAAAAGAAAAATTTTATTAACAAAATGCAGCATACAAAATTGAAGAATTTTCTCATAAACCGAAATCCTCAATTACACCCAATAATCTACCATACTCACTCAAACCCAAAACACAATTACACCCAATAATCTCACACTGTTACTCAGAAACTCTCGCCAAGCTATCTACAGAGGAATAGCGTTGAGAAGCATTGCGATGCACCGTTGTTTAGACTCGAGGGATGCATGTCAAGCCAAAAAATCTTTCGGTGGAACAAGATTATTTCTTGGAGTATGGAGCGTCAAAGTTGCTTGATAATTTTGACTAGGTGACTATTTGGGCACTTTTGTCATTGCAAGTTACCACTTTTCACTATTTGGGCATCATCTTTCACTATTTATTCGAGCCACCTTTAGCATGCGGCACCTTTTAGGTAGAATAGACAGGGCTACGTGTTTATTTTCTTTCCCCGAGACAGCAACGAAACTTCCAGGAAAGAACAACATGCCTTTTCCTTTTCGGGTCCTCTTGGTAAAGTTGACTGACTGACGTGCTAATGAGGCTTTGGAAGCCGAAGACTTTCAGACTTGATACTCTCACGATTTTTTATATGTTTGTAAGGGTTTATTTGGTCTAGTACTCTGTGTCTACTGATCTGAAGAGTCTCAAAACCGGCGTCGATTTTCAGTTTGTCGTCAGCCAAGTGCCTGATCTGGGTGGTCATCACCATCAGCTGTTGTCAGGCTGAAATCTGGTTAGCTAATTTATTGCTTATTCATGTTTCCTCTCATTTCCATTTATTTTTGTAATAGAGGTCTAGTTTTGTGAAATGAAGATATTCCTACATATTTTGTCCACTACTGTTGGTTTTGTTTTGTAGATTAACTTTGCTTATCCGAAAGCCTCTCATCATCAGTGGATGTTCATGGCTTCTTCTTCTTCTTCTGCACCCACTCCTCGAGTCACGAAGTATGATGTTTTCCTTAGTTTCAGAGGCGAAGACACCCGCAACAATTTTACTAGTCACCTCTATGGAGCTTTGGATGGGAAAAAGATTAGAACTTTCATTGATGACAAGCTTCCCAGAGGAGATAAAATTTCACCCTCTCTTTTGAATACAATTAAAGAATCAAAGATTTTGCTGATCATTTTCTCAAAAAATTATGCAAACTCTAGTTGGTGCCTCCAAGAACTTGAACAGATCCTTGATTGCAGGAGAACCAACGGACAGATTGCAATACCGGTTTTCTATCGCGTACTTCCATCAGATGTAAAGAAACAGCAGGGCGAGTTTGGGGATGCTTTTAAGAGAATCCAGGAACGTTTTACAGAGGGATCAGATCAGCTGCAGGGGTGGAAGGCTGCTTTGGAGGAAGCAGCCAATCTATCTGGATACCACATAGATGACAAAAAGTAAGTTCTGATTCTCCTATAATTCTCATAACGCTTTACTCTCTGCAAAATTAAAAGTAACTTACGTCCTTCCAGACAATGCAATAACAATTTAAGAAGAATATTATTACATACAGAAATAATAATTATTCAACAAGATCTTTTCATTAATCTTGTCTTGGATAGAGTATGGTCTTTTCATTTCTTAATAATTGATGCCTGAAATTTATGAATGTGAAAAGGTATTGATACATATCTCAAAATTTATCCTAAAATTATGTATCCTTAATAACTCAGCATAATTATAAACTTACCAAATCATATATTACTCCACTTCTCAATCATCAATTGAATAAATATCATTTCGATATAAAATTTGGCGCATGATTTAGGAAGAGTATCATTATTCATATCAGAACCAACATCTGTTTCATTATGTATAAATTTGGGTGTAAACAGCCTCGTTTATTAGTAACATCTTTGTAATATTTATTAGCTACTAGGCTGACAATTATGTTGTTTCCATCTCTTATTTATACTAACAAATGATTGTTTGCATTGTTTTTTCCCCCCTACTTGTAAGGACTGAAAATGAATATATAAAGAGTATTGTCGATGATATTTTGCCTAAACTAAAAAAAGAGTCTTCAAGTTATGAGAAGGACTTGGTTGGAGCACAATTTAGCATAGAAGAAGTTAAATCTTTATTGCAAATTGGGTCGAACAGGGTGCATATTATAGGAATTTGGGGCATCGGTGGTATCGGAAAGACAACCATTGCTCGTGCTGTATTCAATCAAATTAGGCACCAATTTGATGCCTCTTACTTCATTGCAAATGTTAGAGAAGAATGGGAGAAAGAACGAAGTCTAACCCAGTTGCAAGACAAAGTTCTTCGTGCAATATTCGGAGACGGATTCCACACAATAGAAATGCTTGGCAGTAAGAAGGTTCACATAATTTTTGACGACGTGACTGAGTTTGAACAAATAGAAAAGTTGATTGGAGGTTTTAATAATCTGGACTTGGGAAGTCAAATTATTATAACAACAAGGGATAAACAGGTGTTGACAAATTGTGAAGTGGATGACTCTAATATTTACGAGGTTAAGGGACTACGTCATGGTGATGCTCTTCAACTTTTTTGTAAGTGTGCCTTTAGAGAAATCTGCCCACCTAAATCTTTTGAGGAGCTATCAAATGAAGTTTTAGCATATGCTAAAGGACTTCCATTAGCTCTAAAAGTTTTAGGTCGTTTCCTAGAAGGCAAATCAGAGAATGATTGGAAAAGTAAAATAAAGAAGCTAGAAAAATCCCTTGATAAAGTTATCCAAGAGGTGTTAAAAATTAGTTACGATGGATTAGATAGCGAAGAGAAACATATCTTTCTAGATATTGCATGTTTCTTTAAAGACAAGAAGACTTCCTTTGTAACAAACACCTTAGATGCCAGTGGCTTCGATGCAAAGATTGGAATAACTCGTCTCAATGAAAAGTGTCTCATATCTATAGACGAAAACTGGATAACAATGCATGACTTGTTGCAAGAAATGGGCAGAGAGATTGTTAGAAATGAATCTGATAATCTGGGAAAACGCAGTCGATTGTGGCTTCATGAGGATATTCGCAATGTCTTTAGAAGAAACATGGTAAGAGACAAAAACATATCCATTTTAAATTTCACATATATGAGATCTAGCTAGAACAACCAGCTATGGGGCAATGATTCTCAATCTTTTTAAAGTTAAACTTCTATATTTATATATTTTCTTTTAAACAATTTTTTTTTCTCATCAATTGTTTTTTTTCTCCTCATCAATTATATTTATATCAATATCATCCTTAAGATTGTATTAGAAATAATAGTGTTATCTTGAAGATCTAGACAAAGCATATTATAACAAAAAGGCTTATATCATATAGGTTAAGCTAGTATAAGTTTTTTTTATTAACTTAAAAGATTAACATTTCTTTCTAATCATCCATTCATCACAGTCTAGTAATTGTAAAGTCGTCAAGATTAAAAACAGTCACACTTAAGTTCTCTTTCACAACTATTGGTAGCAATGGAAAGATGGTCATAAAGAAGTGTAAATATTAGGTAAAAGAATTAAGTTGCAATAGCCAGACTTATATATTAATTATTATGTTCTATTTTGACATACTCATCTTTAATTTTTAATTTCTATTGTTACTTATGTATTTTTTTGTTTTCAATTGTCTATTATTACGTATTTGAATTTGTAGTATTAATTTATTTTTTTTGTCTTGATGTTCTTATTTAATGTATTCAATTGTAATTTATTTAAATTAGCTTTAAATAAAAAAATATTTATTACAAATTTTAAAAAAATTTAATTGATTTTTTATTTTAAAAAGTCCTAATCAATGAATTCACCTAATAGGCTTTAATTTTTAATCAATAAATTCTAAATTAGATCAGTAGTTAGTAAAATGTTACGTTATAGAATATTTTTACCAAATGGGATTATGAATTAGCTTAACGGAATATCATTAAAATATTAGGTTATGAAGATCTGAGACATGTCTTGTATTTAAATATTATGAAAAGAAATTTGGTTTAACCGATAATAAAAATAAATAAACATATGAGAGAGTATTTTCCATTAATAGGTAATTTAAGCTTTTAAATGTGTGTTGCTAACTTAATGTCTTTTGTTAATCTTAGGGGAAAAAAGAAATACAAAGGATATATATGTTTGGATATATCTAAAACAAATGACATGAAATTAGATCCTCTTGCTTTTTGGAAGATGCGTAATCAATTGTTCTCTAGAGTAATTGGTACATCTGATTCCCACCCTCGGATTTTAGCAAATCAAAGGCTACGACACGGTGTTTGAATTTATGTCAAAAAAATGAAGTTACAATAGCCTGACCCTATGTACACATGTTTATATATTTTCTTATATTGAAAAATCGGGTACTTAAAGAGTACAAAAGAAAAATAATTATTCACTTCAAAAAGTACATAAAATAGTCAAGCTAGTTCAAATTTATTTATATCGTTTAATTAA
Source organism: Boswellia sacra (assembly GCA_013180625.2). NCBI lineage: Eukaryota > Viridiplantae > Streptophyta > Magnoliopsida > Sapindales > Burseraceae > Boswellia > Boswellia sacra. The sequence continues at coordinate 1,056,682 of SNVD02015884.1, read as the reverse complement.
TATAGGTAAAATATTTTACATTAATAATTGATATATAGTTTATTCTTTGGAAAATATTTTTGAATTATAAGTATTTGGATATACTTTATAAAGAGTTAGAGCGTTAGGTTATTGTAATTTAAATGTTCAACACTGTGATACCTCTAAGTATAATCAACATGGGACATTTGCAAATTAAAAATATATTATGATATTAGTTGACAAGTGACAACATGTCAAGGATAGTGGCTCATAAAGGATTGGAAATTCAAATTATTATTATTTAAAAAAAAAGATTAAAGGGGTTTGTTATGTTAAATTCAAACTTGAGGGAAATTTACAGAATTTTCTAAATCCGGTGAGGGTAAATAAATTGTCAATTGTTCCAATTAGCTTATCAATTGTCGATTGTTACTTATTTAAATTTTTAGTATTTATTTATTTTTGTCGTCTTGATATTCTTATTTAGAGTATTGAATTGTATATATTCAACTGAGTTTTTAACTAGAAATATATTAATTAAAATTTTAATTGATAGTCTTATTAATTTTAGAAAGTCATAGTCAATGAATTTGACCTAATAGGCTAAAAATTTGATAGACCCTACACAGCTAGTTAATCAAATGTTGCACGTTATAGGATATTGGTAAAAAGGGATTGTGCATTAGGTTAGGAGAAAAGAGAGGTTATGTAGATCTGCTAGGTGTATTATATTTAAATATTATGAAAAGAAATAGGATTTAAAGAAAATATATGAATAAATAAACATCTTTTTTAGAGTATTTTAATTTTAAACTTTATTAATTTAAGCTTTTAAATGTCTGATGCTAACTTATTATCTTTTGTTAATTTTAGGGGGGAGAAGAAATACAAGGCATATGCTTGGATGGATCTAAAATAAACGATATAGATTTAAATCCCCGCTGTTTTTCGAAAATGCGTAAGCTAAGGTTCTTCATAGTATATGGCACTGTATATAATTATTTCGGGCACAAATATCAAAGTAAGTTGCATGGTTTCGAAGAACTTGAATCTTTTTCCACTAAGGTCTTTAGTTGGGAACACTACCCATTTGGGTCATTGCCATTAAATTTTCAAGTGGAGAATCTTGTTTTGCTTCATATGCCCGACAGCAATGTTGAACTACTTTGGCATGGAGTCCAAGTAAATATATCTTAATACTTATATGACTATCTTTATGTTGCAAATTATAACTATTAGAGATGTTAATGTTTCTTTTCTTCCTCATAGGATCTTGTAAATCTGAGACATATTGATCTTTCTGGATCTATACGCCTAAAAAAGATTCCAGATTTGTCCAAAGCCGTAGATCTTCAGGAGTTGAATCTAAGCTTTTGTAGAAGCCTTAAGATTCTTCCGGACAACATTCCATCAAAATCTATTGATCTCAGTTATTGTAGAAACCTCAAGGTGGCTGCAAGGATCTCAAATAAAGTGGAAAAGTTAAATTTAGGTGGAACTTCAATAATAGAATCACCCTTCATTGAAGATCAATCAAGACTAGTTAGATTGGATCTTTCATTTTGTTCGAGGCTTGAGAGTCTCTCAGGCAGTATTTGTAAGTGTAAATATCTTGAATATCTCTCTATACTCCACTGTGAGAGGCTTATTTCTTTGTCACAACTTCCAAGAGGTATAGAGGTGGATGCACGTTATTGCTCATCATTGGAATCAATATTAGATACAGAGTTACCATTGCAAGTATTGCCTATGATGAGGCCACAAAGAATATATCTTGACAACTGTTTCAACGTCAATTTATCAAAAAGTCTTCACAAGGTCTCTCTTCCACCCCTCTTTCCTTTTATATGACTTAGTTCTTTTATTTTATTAATTTTTTTAATTTGTATATAATATTAAAATTATGTTACTAGTGACAGATGATATCTATTGATGTAGGAATCTGGTCGAAAAATTTTTAATAGAGTCTGTTACCCTGGAAATGAAATTCCAGAGTGGTTTGACTTTAAGGATGATGGGTCTTGCTTGCGTCAGAATATTGAAAAAGATTTGACTAGAGAAAACGTTCTTGGTTTTAATATGTGCGTTGTTGTGGAAGTTAGAAAGGGGAAATTTTCTGATCCATTTTCGTCTGCTCGTATCACAGTCAGTGTTAAGAAGACTGAAGCTGATATATGCACCATGTATTGTATGTTGTATTGTTGTTGGCCTAAGAAGGCCTATCATGATAGCTCAAGTTATGTGTACATGGACTTCGTTTATATGCCAGAGAAGTATATTGGCGGCTCAAAAGATAATGAGGAATATACAGAAAAGAATAATATTTCTTTGTATATCAGCTTCAATGTTGATTGTTTTTTTTGTGATTTCAAGATTAAAATGTGTGGGGTTCATTTTGTGTACGGCTGCCGGCATCCACCATACTCGAGTGCTATGTTGTGCAAGGTAACTAAGTCTGTCTTTTTTTATTAATTTATTTTAGTAATCTTATTATTTGTTAATTGTCTGTAAATAGCATGTTTGTCGCTCCTTTAAATATCACTTATTTGTCCTGTTTTCTAATAGAAGCTATTGTAACAAACTTTCTTCATCTATAAGTACGAATTAAATATGAATCCCTATTTACCAATATTTAAGCTTTATAAATTGGAAAAAATTGCAAATGCATTAAATTTGAATGGGTAGAGAAAAAAAATATGAAAGAAAAAAATGATGTACAATGAGTAAGGATATTTAAGAGATTTTTAGAGATTATGATTTCTATTAAATTTTTAAATGGGGATTGATTTTCTAATTTCATTAGATTTTCAATTAGTTTAGAATTCAAGCAAATAATATTTATTTTTTAGTTAAAACCCTTATCCTATTTTTATTACATTTTCGGCCAATACAAATTGCATGTTTGATCATTATTATGTTTAGGCATTGATTAAAAATTAATAAAAACTGGCATGTCCTATGTTCCTCGCCCATCAATTCTTTCTTCTCCTTTCAATTATTTCAGAAGTTTTTGTTCTTCTAATACTTCACCCCTTCCTTTATCCATCTATTTATCACTTTCTCCCTCTCTTTCTATCTATTTTCTTCCCTCCCTTCTCCTATATTTCTATTGGATTTTTCTCCCCTTTTTAAATTTTTTTCTCCTTTCTTATGGTTCTTAGTGGTTATTTTCCCCATCAATGGGTATTCAAGCCTATCAGGTAAAGGAAATATAAACATTATTAGTCAATTACTAGGTAAATGAAAAAAAGACACCAACAAAATATATATAGAGTTTGCCCATCCAAATAATCGAATCTCTAATGTGCATTTGTTAGATTGATTTTGTATTCTAGGAATTTGGGGAATTGGCGCTGCAGGCAAGAGCTCATGTTTTATTTGACAAAACTTTTACTGGATTTGAACTTTCTTCATTATTTCAAAATGTTTGGCACCAACCAGAGAAAAATAGTCTAACTCACTCACAAAATGGATTTCTTTTCAACCTATTGAATGATAAAGTATGAAAGCTCTTTTTGTTTTTTGACATGAGGGATCTGAAAGAAACACAAACACAAAAACCAATAGGAGATTTTAATTGTTTGGGCTCAAGAAGTCGGACCTTAATAAGGAATAAATAAGTGCTAAAAATTAGAAGTAGAGGTAGCTAAAAATGCATATGACACTAACAGAACTTGAGCTTTTATTAATTACGCCTTTAGGCAAACCTGTCTCATTGAAAATGACATGAAGCCTAAAACATAGCAGTAAAATTTGGAAATGGCCTTCCAAGGTTCTTGGCCATTTGACAAGATAAAAGTTAAAACAAGGTTGGAAGAAGTAAGTGGGTAATTTGTAGAAATTTTCTTGTAATCTCTTGAATGTACTCAAAATAAATTATGATGGATTAAACATTAAAGAGAAGATTATGTTTTTACTTAATTGCTTGTTCCTTTGAGAGGTGATAACAGATTTGTTGTAAAAAGCTTCTTGATGACAAAGGTTTTTCTATGATATATACAAATCATTTGGAACTTTATGGTCATTAAGATTTTTTTTTAATTTATAAATAAAGTTGTTAAATCACATTTGCCTTAGTTTAGTAATAAATTAAGAAAATTTTGCTTGGGAATTGTTTGTCTCATAGAGTCGACAATGGTTTCTAGTAATTGTTACTTATACACAAGGACAATTATTGAAGCTCATGCCTTGTTATATGCGTTGCAGGATTACGAACCCTATGATATTGTGCTCAAGCCTTGTTATGAGGAGTTGAAGGACGAAGAGGAATCTGATGAGGAGGAGTTGCGGGAGGAAGATGGGGAATCTTGTGATATTGGAGGCTTATTACCAAGTTCTAGTTTGATGAGGAAGAGGAGGAAGAGGAGGAAGAAGGAAAAATCTGGTAAAAGTTTCAAACTCTGCTGGGCGGAAGAAAAAGAAGAACTAAACCGGTGGACTTCTAAAACTTCAAATTAGAGAGTAAGTGTGCTTCTGTGCAAAGATCTGATTTTACTTGCTTCTTTCCCTTTCATCACAGCATTAAAAAATTCATGTTACCTTAAATTTCATTCCACCAAAAAAAAAAAAAAAGAATCATCTGTTTTCAATTTTCTTATTTATGATACACTTTGTGATGTATACATATCATTTAATTAGTTTATTTTATCTCTTTTGTGCTTTCTGATCTTTGATCCATACTTTCAATATTGTTTCACCTCACATCAATTAAAAAATAAAAATTTCTAATTTAAACTAAATCGATTCAAACTTTGTATACTAACTGACATTTCAGTGAATGCTCTCAATTGGGTTTGATGGGTTTTCCTTGGTTTTTGATAGTGAATTATTTCGATGTGCGATCATTGGAAAGAACTGGCACTGAAATTTAGTTTGGCTAGGCTCAGTTTGCTGTGCCATTGTTAGGGTTTTGTTGTGAGGCTACCGCTTGATCTGTTCTTAACCTTAATTTGGTTTTGCGTAGAATCTGTTTGAATCAATGAGTTATTGTCATCGAAGAACGCTTGTTTGCTTGTCGTTTTGGATAAATTGGAAGAGGGAATGAGTAAAGTACTAACGATTCTTGTGGCAGAAATGGTTGTCTTGGAGTTTTGATGACTGTTTGCTGTGTACATTTTTTTCGGATATTACAACTTGTAAAATGGATAGTTAGGTAATTCAATACCTTTGTCATTGGAAAGTTTGTCTTATATCAACCAAAGTATTGATCTATTCCTTCTAAATTGATGCTTAGGAGGAAGAGAAGGAGAAGGTGGAAGTGGTGTTTGAAATTACCCACAAAGTTTACTTGGATGTTGACATTGATGAACGCCGCTTAGGTATGACTTTCTCACCCATAGTTTTGTTTGCATGACAATGATATTATTGCAAAAGAAATTATTCTTTAATTAAAGAGAAAGAGAACCTAGTATAGTTGCCATATTGATATGGATCAACTATACTTTAGCTTCGAAGTAGATTCTGTGTTGTGACAGTTATTTAGTACTTAGATGTTTCTTATTGCTTATTAACCACCAGATTTATTTCCCGGACTTGCAAGTAGAATTGTTGATCTCCTAGACTCTATAATACGACTTCATATCAGACTCCTTTGTCATCCTGCCATGTCGTCTTTATATTTTTACCTTGTATGACATTTTGCTTAATGTGCACTGGTATATGACAACTTCTCTTTACACTGCACTCCTACACTATAGATTCCATTTTCGTTTTCGTCTGTTATCTTCTTTCGATCTAGGCACTATCCTCTGCAAATCCAAATTAGGCCCTTTTTCAGCTTGATTTGACCCAATTTTTTACATTCGAATATTTACACCCCAACACCCCTTAAGTTTTTGTTAAATAATTTTAGATTCAAAGACTATGTAAATCTTTGATCATATTTTAGTAAAACCTTGATGAAAAATATTTTTTAAAAAATTCATTTTTATAAATTGTTTCATTTTTATAAATTGTTTCATTTTTATAAATTGTTTCAATTTTTCTTTTAGAAAAATCTTGCAGCCTAATCAAGTGTTGAGTTGACAAGTAAGATGTCTAAATTATCGAATAAACCAATTCGACAAGTCAACACCTTACTCAACATTTATTAATCTCTCTTGATATTTAAATGAACAATTAATCAGTTGTTGAACTATCCAAAAGACGCTAGATGCTAGATCTTAATTTGAGGAATTAAAGGTGAGTTTAGTTTGTTCTTTGATATTAAATTTGACTAAAAATTTAAGAGAAAAATATATAAATTCAGTTAAATAATCAAAGCAAATTAGAATTTCACAATAACACATTGCACTTCCCGTATCATCCAATCTTGAGGGGTCTCAAATAATTTCCAATTCAATTCAATCATTTATTTGTTCTCCACTTGTACACTTCTGATGATAGAGAACAAACATCTCCACGATAACCTATTAATACCAAACATTTATTCTTTATTCTTTACACACTCTCTAATAAAACCATGTTTAAGCCTGTTAATCCTCTGATTAATAAAATAAAATAAAAATAAACAAATAGAAGATCTCATATTCTCACCATACCCGCACAAACTCTCCACTCTTCAAGAGCTATCAAATGCGAGACACAAATTCTGTTTCAATATTATTTTCCAAATAATGTATCAAAAATTTACCTTGAATTTTTCATATTTCAAGTGTACCCTCAAAATGGGTTTTTTTTTTTTTTAATTTTTAAGATCACTAGTGGAAATCAAAGAACATGATTCATTTTCCTAACATCTCTAAAGTTTTGAACTTTAGGGTCTAAAGCTTTTAAAAATAAACTTTGATATATTTCACCAAAGCTAAATTAACACCCTTAAAGCTAACCACACATATCGAATTAATTAGGATGGTCACGACTGTTGAGCCAAACTAAGGATTGCCATCTTCATCTCTATTCCTCCATTCAGACAAAATCCTACTCACCGTCTCTATCTCCCACTTTATTTTTTTTGGGGACAAGGATGAAGATTCCCTTAAATGATTAAAACATCTTCATTCTTGCCTCCATATGGAAGTAAACTTTCAAAATAGATTACAAGAGATTTTTTCTATACAATAGTATGTTTAATTTGTTACGAGGAGGTAAATATTAGAGAATATATACTAAAGATGAGCCAACAGTTACAAGTTTAAACTTTTAGAAAAATGACAAATTTAATTCAAACCCCTATGACTCGATGCACATGAATATATATTAAAATACAACTTACTTCTACAAGTCTAAGCTTTTATTATCTCCATTCAGAACCCAAAAAGATTTGAGATAAAGAATTGTCTCATCTCCACTCCTTGTAGGAAACTTTGACATGGATAGAATAGGGATAAAAGTACCTGGGTCTAGAAAAGTTAACCAAACCTTACCTGAGGGAGGTCGAAAATTTTCCTTTGGCATGATCATTTATCTGTTCCGCACTTCTATGATTCTGATGATAGAGAACAACATTTCCACTGTATACCGTAGCTGAACTGTAACATTTCTTCCTTCCACTCTCTCTCTCTCTCTCCCCTACTCTCTCTCTCATTAAACCATGTTTAAGCCTCTGATTAAAAAAATAAAGTAAAATAAACAAATAGTGATCTCATATTCTCACCACTCCCGCACAAGCTCTCCACTCTTCGGCGCCTTTCCAAGGAAATAATACCCATGCCATACCCCGCAAGCATTTAAGAAGCCGCTGAGTCACTCACTGACACTGCCCCCTTTGCGGGTCCTCTGCTCTGCATTTTGGTCATCCCCAAACGGACACCCTGGTTGCTTCAAGTCTTCAACAATTGATGGAGAATCCAGAAATGAAAGATTTTTGTAAAAATTTCGTTAGATCCCAAACGCGACGAAAGATGCGTAGAGATCTCTTCTTCTCTTCGTTGTCATCTTCATCTTCCTCGTTTTCGCTTTCACTAGCCACACTAAAACGGTGCGTTTTGTGCAATCTCATTTTAATTGCTCTCATTCCTTCGGATCTAATCGTGGATTTTGGATGCGACTTTTGATCTGGGTTGTGAATGTTGTCCATTGGGTTTGATGGTTGAGCTTTGTTGTTCGTTCTTCTGATCAGAGTGGCAAGCATTCAATTGTTTGATTGTGAATTATTTCGATGTGGGATCATTGGAAAGAACTGGTAGTGCAATGTAGTTGTAGTTAGGCTCCATTTGTTATGCCATTGTTAGGGTGTGTAAGATTACTGCTTGATCTGTTTTTAACCTTAATTTGGTTTTGCCCGGAACCTGTTTGAATCAATGAATTTTTGTCATGGAAGAACACTTGTTTGCTTGTTTCGGAGATGCATGTTTGTTTGCTACAGGCATGAATAAATTGGAAAAGGGATTAGGTAAAGTACTAGCCATTGCTGCAGTAGAAAAGTTTGTCTTATAGTTTTGATGAGTGTTTGCTGTATACATTTTTGCCGGTATTACAACTTGTAAAATGAATAGTTAGGTAATTCAATAGCTTGTTCATTGGAAAGTTTGTTTTATACCGACCAAAGTATTAATTTATTCCTTCTAAATTGATGCTTAGGAGGAAGAGAAGGAGAAGATGGAAGAGGTGTTTGAAATTACCCACAGAGTATACTTGGATGTTGTTATTGATGAACAATGCTGAGGTATGGCTTTCTCACTCATAGTTTTGCGTGACAATGATATTATTGCAAACAATTTATTCTTTAATTAAAGAGAAAGAGTAGCTAGGAAGGTTGCCATATTGATATCAACTATAACTTAGCTTCAAGTAGATTCTGTTTTATGATAGTTATTTAGTACTTATATGTTTCTTTCTTTTCACTTGTTTCTTATTTCTTATTAAGTACCAGATTTATTATGGGATTTGCTGGTAGAATTGTTATAGGATTGTACGACCAGGTTGTACCAAAAACTGTTGGTGTGTTATCAAATTTTGTGTGTCAATACTTTCTTAGCATGATCTTGGAAGCTAAATTTGTCTAAATCGGTTGCAGTGCCTCAGATTGCAAAATGTGTCTGTTAAGTGCAATCTACCCTTCGTTGGAAATTTAAAGATTTTTCAGGAACTCTGAAAATCAGTTGTCTTACTTTTCTGGCATGTATTTGGTTGAAGAAATTCAAGCTTCTGAATTTATAACTGAGCTAACAACCAGTGTGCACTTGCTTTCTCAATAATTTTTGGCTTTAGCTTAATGTGTTGAAATATCGATTGCAGGAGTGCGTCTTGAGAGTGACCAGTTCATGTGGATTTGCTTAGTGGTAATACCATATCCGGACAACCCCTGCCATGACCCTGCTTTTTGAAAATCTGTCTTGGCTGTCTACATTTATTGATATATTTTTTTATTATACGTAGACATTTCTAGCAACGCAAAGTGGTGCCAGCCTATGTAGAGGTATATTACAGGCCCTCTTCCTTTGTGAATACATTTTGCATGGTAATGAAAATTAGAATAAAGGATGTATAAATATGATGTCAATTTGCTAAAAGTTATTTAAGAACCACGTTGGTTATGGCCATATCCCTTAATTTCCTAAAGCATGAGTTCTTTTGTTTGCAGAAAATTTCAGAGCATTATGCTGAGGTACTTGTTTCTTGTATTTTATACCTACTGACGGAGTCTATTTCATGTCAATGGGATTAATATTCTTTTCAATTGCTGGTGAAAAAGGCAAGGGGGCAAATGGGAAACCTCTCCATTATAAGGGAGCAACATTTCATCGTATAATATCTGGGTTTGTGATTAAAGGTGGAGATATAGTTCGGGGTGATGGAAAAGGAATTAGTCTATCTACAGTGGCACCTTTCTTGATGAGGATTTTAAGATTAAGCATTCACATGCAGGTGATCTAATGTGTAATTTTTTTATTTTATTTTATTTGCTTTAAATGTGAACCATGGACAACTTCTGCATATCTGAAGCTTTTAAATTTTTCTTGATTTTGGAGGTTACTCTTTTCTAGCTTCTATCATTCCTTCACTCAAGTGATCTATAATTCTCTTTTAGGTGTTGTTTCCCTGCTGAACTCAGGACCTGATTCCAACGGCTCACGTTTCTTCATCACCACTCTCAAGGCCAGTTGGTAAGCTAATTTCTGGTAAAGATATGGACAGTTCAGATGCAATGATGCATTAATTGAGTACACCAAATTGTTGGGAGAATATCAGAATGCATGCTTCCCGTTAATAAACATAATGATGTAGGAATCAGCAGCTTGGATGCTGATGCAGTTTTTTCATCTGGTTTTAGCTGTCCATGAAAGATTTGCCATATATTTAAGAGCTATTATCAAAGTATTGTAGCCTTATGCTCTATGGGAGGTAAAAATTTCAATTTTCAGAGGAATTACGTGCATCTCAATTTCAAAGATGGTTAACATGACCTACCTATGTTTGGTCTTGCCTTGTTCATCTACATGATAAAATTATAACAATTTTCTTTGAGAATATATTCTGATCTCTATTATCTTTCTCTGGATCTTACTCCTGTTGTTGTTGTTATCTTCAGATCTTTCTTGACTCTTTTAACTGTTGTGGGTGTTCCTGTGTTGTATTCACTGGTGGCATTTTAGAATGTTGCTCTCTCTACACCAGAGGTCAGTGCTTTAACCATAGACCTTTTATACATTTATGACTCAATCGTGGAATGTAAGTTTTCTTAGTCTCATGTAATTTCAAAATTCTTATACCGCTGTTAGACCAAAATTATACTTCCTAGAATTTTAACCTCTTTATTGTTTTTGAAAATTCTAATTGTCTACTCAATTTCCGGTACTTGTGTTATTAAGCCTTTCTCGTCGTATCTCAACTTATCTGTTTTTGCAGGTTTGTTGCTTTGCCTAGAGATGAAGAGATCTGCTAATATTGCTGCTCTCACTAAAAGATCTATTGCTAAAGATGGTGAAGCCGCGTAAGGATCCTTCGGATTTCTGTTGTCGCATTGAAATTAAGGATGCTTTACCCTTCTACTAGGGATTATCTGCAATATATGTTCCCTCCCGGCCTCTCAGGGGAGGAACTTTGAGGTGAAGTACAAAATTTTTGGTCTTAAGCTTCGTTGATGCTCAAATAGCTTCACAGGTTTTTCGTTTTCCTTAACACACATGCAACTTTAGACTTCAAACTTCGTTATCTAAGCAAATTAAACAGAGCATGCCATTGGATGTTATGTAATTATGCATGAATTCAACGGCCTAACCATATTCTACAATCTTTAATGTTTTTCGTAATGGTGTATGGTGCAGTCCTAGCAAAAGCAGAGTCTGCTTCGCTTCTTATCATTATGGGTATTACTTTGGGCATTTTGCTGTTACATCTCGTCTTTATATTTAAATCTTGAATGACATTGTCACTTAATATGCAATGGTGAAGATGCTGAAGCAGCATACGGATCTTCTGGTTTCCGCATAGCATTGAAATTAAGGATACTTACCTTCGACCATGGATTATCTCCTACATATGGCCTCTTTAAGGGAGGAAAAATACATCGAGGCAAGGTACAATAAGTTTGCTTATCAGCTCGATTGATGCTGTTCCTCAAATTGCTTTACAAGTATTGGTTTTCCTGAAGCACAACTTAGATTTCTGTCTTGATTATCTAAGCAAATAGAGCATTCATTCCATTGGATGTTCCCGAATTTATGCTCTTGTATTCTAGGCAAGGCTTGCTTGAGTGGTGCTTTGGACTTTTTACTTTCACTTGAAGCCCAAGAGTACGGTCACCCGAGAGTACCGTATCGTGCCTGGTATTCTTGTTCAACGACACGTGTTTTTACGTACCGTCTTTATATTCAACAAATTGAAAATATTTTAAACTCATTTAAGCATAGAGATTAATTAAATTGTATTAGATATTTAAGCTGCAAAACTGATTAATTATGTTGTATATTTAAGGTTTCAATTATCCAACTCTGTTAAATCCATTATTTTGCTCTTGAATTTTTATTTTATTAAAAAAGTCTTTAAATATGAGAAATTTTTATATAATCCAGAGGATTAACTTGAATCTTGATTTGCAGTTTTATCTAACTATGATAATTGTAGTTTATGCGATACATGTCCGTAGTTAGTCGATGCTAAGTTTTAATATTAATTCCAGCTAATGCCTTGAGAAAACGGGAGCATTTCCGACGAATAGATGAAAATAAACCCAGAGAGATGCAGTCCTCTATTTGTTTAATGAACTTACTGTTATTCTTACAAGTTATTCATATGATATTATTAAATAATTATTAAATTATATACGATAATTAATATAATTAAAATTTAAAATTCACTCTTCCAATCGACTCATAAAACATCAATTTGTATAAGAAAGTTCAATTTGTATAAGAAAGTTTATATAAATAGTTTATAAAAATACTTTTACTCTTATTAATTCAACAATGCTGCCTATATTCTTCCTCTGAAGCGGCAATGAAACTTGCAGGAAATGGGTTAAATTATTTATAGAAATCAACCTACTTACCATTAGCAAACGTCACAGAAAGAGAGCCCCTTATTGATATTTAGATTAAAATAACCTTTGATCCAACGCAGCAAAAACAGTCATCTATTAAACATATCAAGACAGTTATCTACCAAATTGTGTAAATTCTGAAAGTAGACAAGTGTTGTTATAAATTGTTTGCTAAAGTAAGTATAGAAATAGAGTCAAAAAGGGAAAATGTTTTACAATTGTATGGTGACCTAAAAAGAGATTTTTGTTTTATTTTTAGGTCAATCAAAAGCATTGAAAAGCAACCATACAAGGCAAGTAAGCTAACTATTCTGATGCCACAATCAATTTTGTACTGTATGTATGTAATTTTATGGATTGTAACACCGTTAAGTACTAGCAACTTGATGCTTGAAAGTGAGATATTGTGACTGTTTTAGAAGGTTGATATCAAACTTCTTTTATGTGTGACTGATTGTGAATGGTGAAACATGATTGGCATGCCCAGACCTAGGAAGTTTAGCTCTCATAGCTTGAGGGGAGGTCTGGACCATGTGTTTCTCTAAACGAGATTCGGTAGCATGGGCCCGGTATCACCCGGATTGTCAGACTAGCCTCGAGCTATTTCAAGTGTAGGCATCTAAATGTATTTGTACTGTTCTGTACTGTTCCATGGCTTGAGGGGAGGTCTGGACAATGTGTTTCTCTAGATGAGATTCGGTAGCATGGGCCCGGTATCACCCGGATTGTCAGACTAGCCTTGAGCATTCCTTACTCCCATGGCTTGAGGGGAGGTTTGGACCATGTGTTTCTCTAGATGAGATTCGGTAGCATGGGCCCGGTATCACCCGGATTATCAGACTAGCCTTGAGCTATTATATGGGAACTGACTGTGAAATGAAAAGTCCTACCTTGATTAGAGAGTCTTTTCCCCTAGGTGACTGTCCTTGATTAGAGAGTCTTTTCCCCTAGGTGACTGTAACTGATACTGTGGAAGCTTCCTCAATATGTGATTGTGATTATGCACGAAAAAGCAATGAGTAGAGAAATGTGAACTCACTTATGTGAGGTTGAATCGACCTATAGAGGTCTAGAAAGAAAATTGGCGCGGGAGCGCAAAACCGAAGTGAACTCGGAGCATTTCTTCTTTAACAATTTAGATAATGCTTGTGTAGTTACAAATGGATAGTTCATACTGTGTATTGAATTCTATTGTTATTGTTTATTGCTGTATATTCACTTAGCTTACTTACTGAGTTTTACTCATGAAAGTTGTTGTGTGCCTCAGGTGATCAATAGATTGAGTTAGAGATAGAAGACTTTTGGCATTGCTGACAGAGTTCCCTTGGCAACCATAGACCGCTGCTCTATATTAGCATAGCTATACTGTAGAACTTCTTTTGATTTTTTTTTTGAATGTATATAAATGCAGTGGTTGTCATTAAGAACTCTATTTGTAGTTATACTTATATCAATCTTTGAAAGAAATATTAGAGTTCACAATTAAATGGCTGCATAAAATATTACTTTCTGTATGTCCAGTATGGGTTGTGACAGTAGTGGTATGAGAGCATAGGTTTAAGATTCTGTAGACACTTTTGTTGCAAGCGGTCAAGGGAACAAAGTCCATGCCAAATCCTCCATAGTAAGTAAGATTGATAATTGTTTGATTTCCATATTGAAATCTCTAAAATGGTTATATATGATGAGAAGTGCTAATTATTATTATTAGCATTATTGTTATTATATGGTGCCTCATTCTGTTCTGATGATCAGAATTGATAGCCATGTCTCGATCGGGACGACCCAGGAGAACCGATAACCCCACCGTGAAGGAAATGAGAAGAGGTAGCACCACATCTAGAGTGAGACGAACCTCGGAGCTGGATGAACCTGCTTTGGTTAGAAATAGAAGATCGAAGAGGCAGGTTGGGACTAGTAGCAGCTCACGGGCTCAGGACACTACAGTCCAGGAGTTAGTATAGATTTTGACTGATGTGAGACGGGAGGCTGCACAACCTAGTTCCACCACCACTTCTGAAAATATACAAGTTGTGGAGCAGTTTAGAAGACTCAACCCTCCATCCTTTACAGGCTCAACAGACCCATTAGCTGCAGAAGAATGGGTTCGTAAAATGGAGAGAATATTCGAGCTTATGGGGTGTACTGATACACAACGGCTCACATGTGCTACTTTTATGCTAGACGATAGTGCAAGTTACTGGTGGGAAATGACCAAGAGAGCTCACACTGGAGAAGATGGAGTGCTTACTTGGGCTCAGTTTAAAGAGTTGTTTTATGACAAGTACTTCCCTCAGTCATTGAAGAATGAGAAGATTGCTGAATTTCTACAGTTAACTCAGGGGTCCATGTCTCTCACAGAATATGAAAGGAAGTTCGAGGCTCTCTCCAGATTTGCTCCACACCTCATCAATACAGAAGAGGAGAAAGCCAAGCTCTTTGAGAGAGGCCTAAAACCAGAAATTCGAAGGCACGTGGCAGCTTTGGAATTGAAAAGCTACAGCGCAGTGCTGAGGAAGGCTCAGATATTGGACAGAGATGAAGAAATGACTGAAGCTGGCAAGTCTAAAGAAGAGGGTTCTGGTTCTCAACCAAGGAAGCCATGGAGGAATAATAGCAAACGGTTCGAAAAAGGCAAGGGAAAGAAGAAGCAGAATACGGGCAGAAAAGAATTTCCTGTATGTGACACATGCCACAAACCACATAAAGGAATGTGTCATTTCAAGACTGGAGCTTGCTTCCGATGTGGAAAAACCAGACACTTTGTTGCTTCATGTCCTGAAGCCAGTCAAGCTCCAATTACTCCTGGTAGAGTTCAAAATGCACCGGGCAGAGAACCACGAGCTCAAGGAAGAGTCTATGCCCTCACCACCACCGAAGCACGGGAGGCTCCATCGGTTGTTTCTGGTATTATCTCTGTTCTTGGTCATAATGCTCATGTATTGTTTGATTCGGGTGCCACTCATTCCTTTATGTCTCATACTTTTGCTCATAAAGTGGAGGTAAAGCCTTCAATTATGGAGGTTGAGATGTGTGTCTCTACTCCTTCGGGGACGACATTGTGTACTAAAGAAGAGTTGAAATCCTGCCCGATCAAAATAGACAGCCAAGAGTTAGAGGCCAATCTAATCATCTTGGAGATGCGTGATTTTGATGTGATTCTGGGTATGGATTGGCTATCTAAATATCATGCAGATGTCAAGTGTTTTGAGAAGAAAGTGGTATTTCATACTCCACTCGGATTGGAGTGCAGTTTTATCGGGGCGGTTATAGTTTCATTGCCACGGATTGTCTCAGCTTTGAAAGCCCAAAAGTTCATTCAGAAGGGATGTATGAGTTTCTTAGCTTGTGTTATGGAGACACTGGAGAAAGGAAAGAGTATTTAGAACATTCCAGTGGTAAATGAATTTACAGATGTATTTCCAGAAGACTTACCCGGACTCCCTCCTGATCGAGAGATTGAATTCACTATCGATCTTTTACCGGGAACCACTCCTATATCCAAAGTTCCATATCGAATGTCACCAACAGAACTTAAAGAACTGAAGGAGCGGTTACAGGAGTTACTGGATAAGGGTTTCATCCGTCCCAGTGTCTCTCTTTGGGGAGCACCAGTTTTGTTTGTGAAGAAAAAGGATGGGACAATGAGATTGTGCATTGATTATCGTGAGTTGAATCGGGTGACTATAAAGAACAAGTATCCACTTCCAAGGATTGATGATCTACTCGATCAGTTGCATGGGGCAAGTGTGTTTTCTAAGATCGATCTTCGATCCGGATACCATCAGTTAAAGATTAGAAAGGAAGACATCTCCAAGACTGCTTTTCGAACGAGGTATGGGCACTATGAATTCTTGGTGATGCCTTTTGGACTCACGAATGCTCCAGCTGCTTTTATGGATCTTATGAACCGTGTTTTTAAGGAATTCTTGGATAAATTCGTCATTGTGTTCATAGATGATATCTTGGTGTATTCTAAGAATTCTGAAGAACACGAAGAGCATTTGAGAAGGGTATTGCAATTATTGAGAGAGAAGAAACTGTATGCCAAATTCAAGAAATGCGAGTTTTGGCTCAATCAAATTTCCTTCTTGGGTCATATTGTTTCAGGTGATGGGATCTCAGTAGACCCAAACAAAGTGGAAGCTGTTGTGAAGTGGCCAAGACCAACAAATGTAACTGAAGTGCGTAGCTTTCTGGGATTGGCTGGATACTATAGGAGATTCGTTGAAGGCTTTTCCAAGATAGCCTCACCCTTAACACAGTTGACCAGGAAGAATGTAGCTTTTGTATGGTCGAAAGACTGTGAAAAGAGTTTCCAGGAACTCAAGAATCGATTAGTGACAGCTCTAGTACTGACCATTCCTTCTGGTTCAGAAGGATTTGTGATATACAGTGATGCTTCTAAGAACGGGTTGGGGTGTGTTTTGATGCAAAATGGCAAGGTTATAACCTATGCATCTCGACAATTGAAGGACTATGAGAAGAATTACCCTACCCATGATCTAGAACTGGCAGCAGTGGTGTTTGCATTGAAGATTTGGAGGCATTACTTATACGGAGCAAGATGTGAGATCTATACCGACCACCAAAGCCTTAAATATTTCTTCACTCAGAAGGAATTAAATATGAGGCAAAGGCGATGGCTAGAGTTGGTCAAGGATTATGATTGTGTCATTAATTATCATCCTGGAAAAGCCAATGTGGTGGCGGATGCCTTGAGTAGAAAGTCTTCTGGACATATGGCCGCTTTAATTACCACACAACGGTCAATAATGCAAGATCTGAAGAAACTTGCTATTGAGATTGTTCAGCCAAATAAATGCTTACACTTGGCTTCATTGATAGTGCAACCCACCATTATTGAGAAGATCAAGAAGAGTCAATGTGAAGATGCCTTTTTGAAGAAGGTGAGGGAAGAAGTTCCATTGGGGAAGAGGCAAGGTTTTGTTATCTCCTCCGACGGGGTACTATACTTCGAAGGAAGATTATGTGTGCCAAATGTGATAGAGTGGAAACGAGAAATATTGAATGAAGCACATAGTTCTCCTTATTCGGTGCATCCTGGCTGTACAAAGATGTATAGGGATCTCCGAAATAACTACTGGTGGATTGGTATGAAGAAGGAAATAGCTCAGTTTGTTGAACAATGCTTAGTTTGTCAGCAAGTTAAAGCTGAGCATCAAAGGCCATCGGGATTACTAAATCCATTATCAATACCAGAATGGAAATGGGAACACATCACAATGGATTTTGTTATGGGTCTACCGAGGACAAGGAATGGATGTAATGCAATTTGGGTGATTATGGACCGGTTGACAAAATCAGCGCATTTTCTTCCTGTGCGCACTACCTTCACTATGGACAGATATGCCCAACTCTATGTTGATGAGATTGTTAGACTTCATGGAGTACCGGTATCTATTGTTTCAGATCGGGACCCAAGATTTACCTCCCAATTCTGGAAAAGTTTACATAAGACTTTAGGCACTAAACTAAAGTTCAGTACAGCTTTCCATCCTCAGACAGATGGTCAATCAGAAAGGACCATCCAGATTTTGGAAGATATGCTAAGAGCCTGTGTGTTGGACTTCAAGGATAGCTGGGACAAGCACTTGACTTTGGTTGAATTTGCATACAACAACAGCTATCAATCCACAATAGGAATGGCCCCTTATGAAGCCTTGTATGGGAGGAAGTGTAGATCACCCATCCATTGGGATGAGGTTGGCGAAAGAAAGATACTTGGGCCCGAAATTGTACAACAAACATGTGATATCATCCGAAAAGTGAAGGACAGAATGAATGCAGCACAAAGCAGACAGAAGAGTTATGCTGATCAACGAAGGAAGAAGTTAGAATTTGCAGCAGGAGATAAAGTGTTCCTTAAAGTTGCCCCTATGAAGGGAGTGATGCGATTTGGAAGGAAGGGAAAATTAAGTCCAAGATATATTGGCCCTTATGAGATTCTGGAAAGGATTGGAGAGGCAGCATATAAACTTGCATTACCACCTTCATTGTCTGGAGTGCATGATGTCTTTCATGTCTCCATGTTAAGGAAGTATGTTTCTGATTCATCCCATGTGCTGAGTTCTGAACTTCCGGAGTTGAGAGCTGATCTTACATATGAGGAGAGACCGGTTCGAATCATAGATCGCAAAGAACATGGACTTCGGAAGAGGAGCATACCATTGGTGAAAGTACTATGGGAAAATCACTCCATAGAGAAAGCAACTTGGGAATTAGAGGAAGAAATGCGGACCAAATACCCCTCTCTATTCGAATGATTGTGCTGAATTTCGGGACGAAATTCTTTTAAGGGGGGGAGAGTTGTAACATCCTAAATTTCTAGTGTACATGGCATGGTGTATAATAAATACATATGTAGTAATATGTATTAATGTATATGGGATGTATATGAATTGTAGTGTAATAAATGAAAGAATGGTGTACTTAATTGAAAGAATGAGAAGAGGGAGGGCTAATATGAGATTCTTGTTTACTATATAAATAAAAGAGGATAAGATTCTAGAATTGTCATTTTTCTTTTCCTCCTTTTGGCTCACGTCCCAGCCCTTCTTGCTCTCTTTCAATTTTCTTTACACCAAACCACAAGGAATTTAAAGAAGGAGAAGGAAAGAATAGGTAAGAACTCTTATCTCCTTTAGAATTCTTGTGCTATTGTGTATGTATTTGCAATAATTCTTTTGGGTTGTGATGTGAGTATGTGAATTATTGTTTGTGCTACTGGAAATTTGTGTGGAAACATGAATTTGAATGAGTTTTGAATGTATCTAAGCAAGAGGATGAAGATATAAGCTAGAATTGAGAGTTTAGTTTAAATCCTGGAAATTTTGTTACACTGAGCAGTGCATGTTCCGAAAATTACCAAAAATCAGTGGGACATTTTCTTGTTCTGAAATTTTTATGGATGAAAATAGACATGTCCAGGAGTGTATAGCAATTGGATTCACTCAAAAATTCGAAGTAGGTGATTTGTAGTGAATTTTTGAATTTCTGGTATGGTATTGCACATTCCCCTGTCTTAGAACAGAGTAGGGGAAGACGATTTTAATTGAAGGTCCAAATATTCATAGAATTACCTGATTTTTGGTATGCCAGTCCTTTTATGTGTCATATATGAGACTGTAAATTTTCACTGAGATTGAATGTCTGTGTGAATTTTTATAGATTTTTAAAGTTGGCTTGTTAAAACTGGAATTTTTAGTTTCCAAAACAGGGCAGTTAGAAATAAATGGATTTGAATAGGTTAAACACCTTGAAAAGCCCTGATTTTTGGTATGGAGGTATATATATATGTTATATACCAGTCTGTAAATTTTTGTAGCCATTTGTGTAGGATTGAAATTCCTACAAATTTTTAAGTTGATAGTGCTCAGTGAAGTCAATGCAGTGGCAGGATGGTTGAGGTAATGAATTTGATTATTTTGAGTGACCTAATGACCCCAATTTGCTCTAAAAATTTTAATGAGACATGAGGTATGTGTCTAAAATATGTCTACCAAATTGTGTGAATTCTGAAAGTAGACAAGTGTTGTTGTAAATTGTTTGCCAAAGTAAGTATAGAAATAGAGCCAAAAAGGGGAAATGTTTTACAATTGTATGGTGACCTAAAAAGAGATTTTTGTTTTATTTTTAGGTCAATCAAAAGCATTGAAAAGCAACCATACAAGGCAAGTAAGCTAACTATTCTGAGGCCACAATCAATTTTGTACTGTATGTATGTAATTTTATGGATTGTAACACCGTTAAGTACTAGTAACTTGATGCTTGAAAGTGAGATATTGTGACTGTTTTAGAAGGTTGATATCAAACTTCTTTTATGTGTAACTGATTGTGAATGGTGAAACATGATTTGCATGCCCAGACCTAGGAAGTTTAGCTCTCATAGCTTGAGGGGAGGTCTGGACCATGTGTTTCTCTAAACGAGATTCGGTAGCATGGGCCCGGTATCACCCGGATTGTCAGACTAGCCTCGAGCTATTTCAAGTGTGGGCATCTAAATGTATTTGTACTGTTTTGTACTGTTCCATGGCTTGAGGGGAGGTCTGGACCATGTGTTTCTCTAGATGAGATTCGGTAGTATGGGCCCGGTATCACCCGGATTGTCAGACTAACCTTGAGCATTCCTTACTCCCATGGCTTGAGGGGAGGTCTGGACCATGTGTTTCTCTAGATGAGATTCGGTAGCATGGGCCCGGTATCACCCGGATTATCAGACTAGCCTTGAGCTATTATATGGGAACTGACTGTGAAATGAAAAGTCCTACCTTGATTAGAGAGTCTTTTCCCCTAGGTGACTGTAACTGATACTGTGGAAGCTTCCTCAATATGTGATTGTGATTATGCACGAAAAAGCAATGAGTAGAGAAATGTGAACTCACTTATGTGAGGTTGAATCGACCTATAGAGGTCTAGAAAGAAAATTGGCGCGGGAGCGCAAAACCGAAGTGAACTCGGAGCATTTCTTCTTTAACAATTTAGATAATGCTTGTGTAGTTACAAATGGATAGTTCATACTGTGTATTGAATTCTATTATTATTGTTTATTGCTGTATATTCACTTAGCTTACTTACTGAGTTTTACTCATGAAAGTTGTTGTGTGCCTCAGGTGATCAATAGATTGAGTTAGAGATGGAGGACTTTTGGTATTGCTGACAGAGTTTCCTTGGCAACCATAGACCGCTGCTCTATATTAGCATAGCCATACTGTAGAACTTCTTTTGATTTTTTTTTGAATGTATATAAATGCAGTGATTGTCATTAGGAACTCTATTTGTAGTTATACTTATATCAATCTTTGAAAGAAATATTAGAGTTTGCAATTAAATGGCTGCATAAAATATTACTTTCTGTATGTCCAGTATGGGTTGTGACATCATTGACATATGTGAGAATTTAGGTGGTATTGAGACAAATGTCTTCTTAAAGTTCTTGAACATTATAGCAGAAAAACCTGATTGGAGGACTATTTTTCTGAGTCTTTCAGATGAGAGAAGGAGGGAGTGGTTGGCAACCTTGAAGTGATATGTACTATGGTGTCCTTTCCAGTAGTTTAGGTGTTTGTTCGGTTGCTTTTTGGATTGTAACACTTATGTTGATGCCATCTTGAGACGCAAACTTTATTGTTATTGTTGTATGTCTGTCTTTGTTTGTCAACTTTTACAGTTATTTTCATGGCATTATGTATCAATGTTACTATAAACTAGTATTTGACTATTTCATAATGCTGAAGCTTTTAACTTTTATTATTGGTCATATCGTAGCTATCAGTTAATCTTATTATACTAATTTCAGTAATGTTGGATTGTAGCAAATTAAATGTGTGATAATTTTGGTAACGGTAAATTATAGCAAAATTTAATGTGTGATAATTTGTTAGGATATTGTGGCAGTATCATATGTTTCAGACTGTATTTTGAATATTTCTTACTGAGTATTTTCTATAGGGTATATACAATGGCAGATGAGAACTCAAGCTGTGAATCTGACAACTCTATAGACACAATAGATTGGTGTTCAACTGTAATTGTAGCATATGAATATCAACAGAGACAACATCAACAACGAATTCAGGACCTTCAACGACAACTTAGACAACGCGAAGTTCCTTTACTAACAGGGCTGGATTGGATATTGGATATGCTAAGAAGGAATGATAATAGGATGTTTGCTCACTTTAGAATGGACGCAAATATATTTCACAACTTGTGTGATAGGCTAGTTGAAGATAATCTGATTGAGCAGGATGAGCATGACCAAGTGAGCGTACTTGAGGCAGTTGCGATTTTCTTGTATATAATATCACAAAGTGTTCGTTATCGCATTGCGGCCGAGCGATTTCATCGATCAACCAATACTATAGGCCGACAATTTAAGCGAGTGCTTAATGCATTAATTCGGATGGCGACACTAATTGTGCAACCACGAAATTTAGGTGTAACACCTCCAGAAGTACGACATAATCCCAAGTTTTACCCATATTTTCAGGTATAAAGTTGATATTTTTCTTAATTTCTGTTTGACAAGAACTATGCTAATGAAGTTGTTGATATAGGGATGCATTGGAGCGATTGATGGCACCCATATTGCAGCATCAGTTCCGGCGCATAAGCAAATGGCATACCGTAATCGGCATGGTGACGTGACCCAAAACATAATGTGTGCTTGCTCATTTGATATGTTATTTACTTATGTGCTAACGGGGTGGGAAGGCAGTGCAAATGATTCAAGGATATTACAAGAGGCAATTCACAACGAGAATAGTGGGTTTCCTATGCCAGACACAGGTATGCAGTACTTAGAAATAATGTATAAACTACTACAACATGTTTCTAATTTTGATGAAGCTATGCATGAGCATGTGACACTAACTATCGTATACAGGTTATTTTTATTTGGTTGATTCAGGCTACAGTAACATGGACGGATTCCTTGCTCCGTATAGAGGCCAACGGTATCATGCAAGTGAATTTAGAGGGGCAGGAAGATGACCTACTGACATGAAGAGTTATTTAATAAAAGACATGAGTCATTGCGCAACGTAATTAAGAGGTGTTTCGGGGTATTGAAGAAAAGATTTCCAATTCTCAAGTCAATGCCTAATTTCAGTCTCCAAACCCAACGTCTTATTCCTGTGGCATGTTGTACTTTACATAATTTTATTCGACTGAACAGTAGGTCTGATCGATTGTTCACGAGATACGAGACGGATGACATGGAAGTTATGGAGGAGCAACATGGAGATATGCCCACAGTTGAACTGAACATGTCAATTGAACGAACAGAATCATGGAGACAGTATAGGGACAACATAGCTTTAAGGATGTGGCAGGATTATATTCAACGTGGGAGATAGATATTTGTAATCATATATTTATTTTTTATTGTATTGTGTTCGGATATGTAAGGAAATAGTAATAACTGTTAACAAGCCTATTATAAATACAGTTTGATGGAACAAGTGTTTGGATTCATTTCGAAACGCATTTTATCTTTTTGTTTTGAAGATTTATTTCAATGACTCATTATGTTGTTTTTATTTTAAAAATTTCCGGTGTGTTCTTTTATAAATTCAGTAATTTGGTTTTCAACTGAATTTAGGAATATGTGGTTGATTTTGAATTTTTTTGAATTTTGAAAAGAATATGTGATAGAAATTGGATAGAAATTGTATTGAAAAATGTGCAGAACAAAAAACTGTATTTGAAAATAAGAAAGAACAGAGAACAATTCCATAATTCATTTCCAAATACATATCTTGTTTTTGTTTTCAAAATTCCAATTCCAGAAAACATTTCCAAACGCATATCTTGTTTTTGTTCTGAAAATTTCATTTCAAGAAAACATTTTCAAACGCATATCCATTACCTAAAATACATTCTCCGAATCCATGAAATTCATTTTTTAAATCATTTTGGAAACAAAAACACTAGAATATCATTCTTTCAGGCGAAACTTTCAAAATAAGTTGTATGGTTTTAAAGAACTTGAATCTTTTTCCACTAAGGTCTTTAGTTGGGCCTACTACCCATTTGAGTCATTGCCATCAAATTTTCAAGCGGAGAATCTTGTTTGGCTTCATATGCCCTGGAGTAATGTTGAACTACTTTGGAATGGTGTCCGGGTAAATATATCTTGATACTTATATGACTATCTTTATGTTGCAAAGTATAACTATTACAGAAGTTAATGTTTGTTTTCTTTCTCATAGGATCTCGTAAATCTGAGACATATTCATCTTTCTTACTCTGAACACTTAAAAGAGATTCCTGATTTGTCAAAAGCCGTAAATCTTCAGGAGTTGAATCTACACAATTGCAAAAGCCTTGAGATTCTTCCAGACAACATTCCATCAAAATCTATTGATCTCAGTGGTTGTTCAAACCTCAAGGTGGCTCAAAGGATCTCAAATAAAGTGGAAGTATTAAATTTAGGGTCAACTGCAATAAAAGAATTACCCTTCATTGAAGATCAATCAAGACTAGTTAGATTGGATCTTTCATTTTGTTTGGAGCTTGAAAGTCTCTCAAGCAGTATTTGTAACTGCAAAAATCTTGAACGTCTCTTTCTACATGGTTGCTGGAAACTTGAAAGATTACTTGAGGATAAGGGAAATTTGAAAGCTTTGAAGACGCCCATAGGTAGGGGTAAAGGATTGGCTAACTTTCGACGACAGTTAAATTCATTTGGAAATAATTTTGGGAGCTTCAAGGACCTTTCCAATTTGCGTTATTTGGACGTAAGCGAGTGCAGGAGGCTTATTTCTTTGCCACAGCTTCCAAGAGGCATAGAAGTGGATGCAAATGGCTGCTCATCATTGGAATCGATATTAGATTCAGAGTTACCATTGCAAGGATTGCCTAAGTTGATGCCACAAAGAATAAATCTTAAGAAATGTGTCAACGTCAATTTATCAAAAAGTCTTCACAAGGTCTCTCTGCCACGCCTCTTTCCTTTTATATGACTTAGTTCTTTTATTTTGTTAATTTTGTTTTTTAATATATCTAATATTAAAATTATGTTACTGGTGACATATGATATTTATTGATGTAGGAATCTGGTCGAAAAATTTTTAAATATGTTTGTTACCCTGGTAATGAAATTCCAGAGTGGTTTGACTTTAAGGATGAGGGATCTCGCTTGCATCAGAATATTGAACAATATTTGACTACTGAAAACGTTCTTGGTTTTAATATGTGCCTTGTTGTGGAATTTGGAAATGACGAAGTATTTGGACAATTTGGGCCTACTCCATTTAAAATCAAAGTCAGAGTTAACGAGACTGAAGTTGATGGATGCATAATGTATTGTTCGTTTTATCGTTTTTGGCCTGAGAAGGCCTATCATGATAGCTCAAGTTATGTGTACATGGACTTCGTTTATCTCCCAGAGAAGGATATTGGTGGCTCAAAAGATAACGACGAATGTACTGAAAAGAATAATACTTCTTTGTATATCAGCTTTGATACTTATGATTTCGAGATTAAGATGTGTGGGGTTCATTTTGTTTACGGCTGCCGGCATCCACTATACTCCACTAATCTGCAGTTGAAGGTAACTAAGTCGGTCTTTTTTATTAATTTATTTTACTAATCTTATTATTTGTTAATTGTCAGTAAATATTATGTTTATCTCTCCTTTGGATATCATTTATTTGTCCGGTTTTCTAATAGAAGCTATTATAACAACTTTCTTCATCTATATGTACGACTTAAATATGAATCCCTATTTACCAATATTTAAGCTTTATAAATTGGAAAAATTTGCAGATGCATTAAATTTGAATGAGTAGAGAAAAAAAAATATGAAAGAAAAAAATGATGTACAATGAGTAAGGATATTTAAGAGATTTTTAGAGATTATGATTTCTATTAAAATTTAAAATTGGGATTGATTTTCTAATTTCATTAGATTTTCAATTAGGTCAGAATTCAAGTAAATAATATTTGTTTTTTAGTTAAAGTCCTTATCCTATTTTTATTAGGTTTTCGGCCAATATAAATAGCATATTTGATCATTATTATGTTCTTTTGTATTAGGCATTGATTAAAAATTAATAAAAACTGGCATATCCTGTGCTCCTCCCCCTTCAATTCTTTCTTTCCCTCTCAATCATTTCAAAACATTTTTATTCTTCTAATACTTCACCCCTTCCTTTATCCATCTATTTATCGCTTTCTCCCTTTCTTTCTATCTATTTTCTTCCCTCACTTCTCTTATATTTCTATTGGATTTTTCTCCCCTTTCTAAATTTTTTTCTCCTTTCCTATGGTTCTTAGTGGTTATTTTTCCCATCAACGGGTAATTCAAGCCTATCAAGTAAAGGAAATATAAACATTATCAGTTAATTAGTAGGTAAATAGAAAACGACACAATGAAAATATATATAGAATTTGCCATCCAAATAATTGAATCTCTCATGAGCATTTGTTAGATTGAGTTTGTATTGTAGGAATTTGGAGAATTGCCAGTATAGGCATGTAACACCTCAAAATTTTGTGAATAAATATGCCTCTATATGCCTTAAAGTGTGTATTTATTTATGCATATATGTGCCTAAATGATATATATGTTAATAAGTAATCTTGGAATTTCACCTAAATCCCTGTCTATATAAGCATGGGAGGACTTTAAAAATTTTGATATCTCTTTCTTCTCTCTACCAAAAACCGTTTCCAGCCCTCTCTTTTTCTCTCTATTTGCTTTCTTCAATTGTGAGGAATCAAGGAAAATTAAAGGAAACTAGGAGGAATTCAAGGTAGGAATCTTTTCTCTTCTTTAACTTCTCATGCTTAGTTACTAAATTTTGTGAAGGAATGCTAGATTAAACTATGGTCTATGGTATATTCATGTGATGTATGCAATTAGGTATGATGGAAATCACAAATTTGGTGGGTTGTACATGATTCTAGCAGATTGGATGAGAGAGGAAGGCTATAGATGATGATTGGGTTAGAATTCTGTAGGACAGTCAAACTGAGCAGTAGGAAGTACGAATTATCTCTAAAATACTGGGAATATAATTTGGTTCTGAAAATTTTATATGTGAAACTAGACACATTGAGGAGTTTATAGCATTTTGAATCACTCAAAAATTCGAAGTGAGCAATTTATGGTGATTTTGAAAATCTGCTGAACTGAATTTGGATATCCCCTGTTTTGAAATAGAGTACGGGAAGCGGTTTTCGTTTGAGAGACCGATCCTTCATGAGAAAATCTGGTCTTCGGTATGCCTTTCTTATGGTATGTTTTCTATTGAACTAGAAAATTTTATGGCCTTTGGAGCTTTGTATGAATTTATATGATTTTTCAAATTTGAGGTTGCAAAGCTAGAAATTATAACTGTCAAAACAGAATAGATAAGTTAAATTACTTTTAGCTAACTTAGACATTATAGAAAATTATTATTTTTGGTAAATGACAGTTATATGTGTCTAGTTTTAGAGTGCAAAGTTTGGTAGTTATTTGATTAACAATGAATTTTATAAAATTCCTCAAAGTTATGCAGACAGATTTGCTGTGTGAATGACATTAAGGATTTTCAAAAGGTATATGACCTTATTTTGACTCAATAAAATTCATGGACTATAATATGTATGTCTAATTGAGTTCCATGAAGTTTGGTGATGATTGGAAATGAAAAACCCCTTATTATAATAATCCAACCAATATGTGTATGTGATGGAGTTTAATAAATGATATTATTGATTGGTTGAATTGTTGTTAACCTATAAGGGGTTTAATGATTTCTAAATGGACACTGATTAGTGTGTCATGACTATAGCAATGGTTGTCAGAATGAAGAAGAACGAGAAGACGAGATGAATTTCGGGTATCTGCGTTTCTTCTCTTGATACATGTGATGCCGTTGTCAAGAAATATAGGAAAACAAAATTAAGAGGCGAGGCTAACCAGGTAAGTAGATAGACCCTTCTGAGGACACAATAGATGTTAACTTTTAATGAAATGTGTTTAATGATTGTGTTTGTGAATATATGTGAAATGTGTTGATAGAATGTGGATGGGGCCATGAATACATAGACCTTGATATAGAAAATGATTTGATTAGGGTTTATAGTAATTTATGAAATGTGTGATTTTACACACTTTGATGTGTATGTGACTGACATGTTGGTGCAATTTCTATGTGTGTGAGATATAGAAATGTGAATGTGCCCTCATATATGTGAATTTGTTGTGATATAGCTTGAATAATATTGCCAATGAAACGATGTGTGTGTGTATGAAGAATGAAATACATGCCAAACGTTCGAGGATATTATTTGCTCATGTGAGATGGCATGACAAATGAATGTCTATGAAAAATCATGTGTATTAGAGTGCCATGACTATGTACGAGTAGAAAATGAATGAGATCAGTTATACATGGACATAGTTATGCAACAATGTGATTGAAATACATCGAAGAGTAATGAAAGGGTTGGCACTAATAAAGAATTCAATGGGGTTCTATATGTGGAGGAATGATGCCAATGTATGGATTGTGCACATCCATAAGTGTATGTGAGATATGTAGACTTATTGTGTTTATGAATGTATATGTGATTAATGAGAAGCCTATGTAGAACCTCAATTATGATAGTGAACTGCAATATTGTGATGTGTGAAGGCATGCATCACTGAGTGATGTGTTATGAATTTGAAATTACATGCCAAGCCCATGGGAATATATTGAATATCGAATGTGAAATGTGATACCGTTAAATGCTAGCATTATGATGAATAAATTGTGATAAGTTGTGATTGGAGTGGAAGCTTGACATAGAGCTTCATTTATGTGACTGAAATGTGATATATGAGTGAAAGCTTCATGTAGAGCTTCACTTATGTGACTGAATGTGAAAACTGATAAGTGAATGGCATGTCACAACTTAGGATACTTGGCTCTCATAGCTTGAGGGGAGGTTTGGACCATATGTTTTCCTACATAGGATTCGGTAGCATGGGTCTGGTATCGCCCGGATTGTCAGACTAGTCTTGAGTTATTTCAAGTGTAGGCATCTCTGTGTATATGTACTGTTCTGTATGGCAGGATAAAGTCCAGTAGGACTATGTGGCTGTCACCTTTGGGTGATGGGGGATTCGTGCAATGTGAGAAATACTCACTGCGACGATGCCTTGCCTATGGATGCCGCCAATGGGTGGCTATGTGATATAGGCTTATATATGTGATGTGACTGTGAAATGATAAGTCCTACATTGATTAGAGAGCACTGTTCCTAAGTATCTGTGACTGTACTATGGAAGCTTCCAAAATTATGTGAAATGAATATCCATATGAATGATGTAGCTAGCTTATAAAAACTCATGTGTGAATGATTTATGTGTTTATGGGAGCACATGAGGATGTGATAGACTTGTGAAAAGTTTATTTATAAACGAAACGTGTATATAAATAGGTGTATGTATGGGTGTATGTGATGAGCTTTGATATGGAAAAGCCATGTTTGATTACCCATAGACAAGTATTTATGGAATTAGAAATGTGACTGGATAAGAGAGTAATTGGTCTAGGAAATTGGCCAATGATACAGGGTTGGCACAGGAGCACCATTAAACGATGCAGGAGCGCATCTTTAACTGACCTAAAGAGGTATAGGCAGATGAATGGCATCTGTGTACCATTTCTTTCACGCTGGAGCGCCACTGGCACCGACTCAAGTAAAATAGAATAGAGAGTTGGTGCATGCGTGCCTCTTCCTTGGTGCAAGAGCGCGGAACTGAAATTTGTTATAGATTGGAAATCAGAAACTTGGCACCACCATGCTAGTTCCCTCGCGCAGAGGCGCGATCTTTGAACAGTGAAATCATTTTTCTGACTTTCTAAGTAGGGCACTAGTGGCTTGAATACCAATAAATGAATAGTAATAAGTGATTTATGGATTAAGTATTGAATAGTAGTCATATTCTGAAATTATTATTGCCAGTAATTGTTTTATTTTGAGTGTTACGCCTATTTTTATAATTCTGGCTGCTTACTGAGTTTCATACTCACTAGTCTGTTGTGTATCTCAGATATTCGATCAGTTAAAGATTAAGGGAGGATTTCAGCATAGTGGTGACTGTGTTCCCTTGGTAAGCTCTTTTCCACTGTAGTATTACTATATTGGATGCGAGCTGTGACAAGGCAAGAGCTCATGTTTTATTTGACAAAACTTTTACTAGATTCGAAGGTTCTTCATTCTTTCAAAATATTTGGCAACAACCAGAGTTTTTATTTTTTATCACATCAGGGATTCGAAAGAAACACAAACATGAAAATTAATTGGAGATTTTAACTGTTTGGGCTCAGGAAGTCAGACCTTAATAAGGAATAAATAAGTGCTAGAAATTGTGAGTGGATGTAGCTAATGATATATATTACACTTATGGAACTTTAACTTTTTTTAGTTATGCCTTAGGCAGAACTGTCTCATTCAAAATCACATCAAGCTATCAAACATCATAGTAAAATTTGCAAATGGCCTTTCTAGGTTCTTGTCCATCTGACAAGATAAAACAAGGATTAAGTGAAGTAAATGGGCAATTTGTAGAAATTTTCTTATAATCTCTTGAAGGTACTCAAAAATAAGGTATGATGGATTAAACATTAAAGAGGAGATTATATTTTTACATAATTGCCTGTTCTTTTGAGGGGTGATATAGATTTGTTGTTAAAAGCATCTTTGATGCCAAAGGTTTTTCTATGATATACTTATCATTTGGAATTTTATGGTCATTAATATTTTATTTTTTAAGTTTATAGATAGAGTTATAAAATCATATTTGCCTTAGTTTAGTAACAAAATTAAGAAAATTTTGCTTGGGATTTGTTTGTCTCATAGAGTCGACAATGGTTTCTAGTAATTATTACCTAAATTAGAAATGGACAATTATTGGAGTCATGCCTTGTTATGATGCAGGAGTACGATCACGACGATGATGTGGAGCTCACGCCTTGTTATGAGAAGTTGCAGGAGGATGAGGAATCTGATGAGGAGTTGCAGGAGGATGAGGAATTTCATGATGAGGACTTGCAGGAGGAAAAGGAATCTCATGATGAGGAGGAGTTGCAGGAGCAAGATGTGGAATCTTATGCTATTGAAAGCTTATCCCCAAGTTCTAGTTTGATGAGGAAGAAGAGGAAGAGGAATCCAAGGTAAAATCTGGTACAAGTTCTAGTTTGCAAATGGCCTTCCAATATTGTTTCACCTCACACCAATTAAAAAAATAAAAATTTATAACTTAATCAAACCGATTCAAGCTTTGTATTCTAACTGACATATTAGTGAAATATTAAAAAAAAAAATGTACTCTAGACTTTCCCTTCTACCACTAAAATGACAAATTTTATTTTATTATACACATGATTAATTGGTTGGTTTGTTTAATAAATTGTTTCATATCATCAAAGTTTCCAGTGGATGAATATGAATGTGACCTTTTATTTCATTATAGTTATCAAAAACTACTCTATGAAATTGCAGGCACGTAGCAATCCCATATATGATACTCCATGAGAACTCCTTCGAAACGACAAGTGTCAACAGATTAAGTGAGGCAGAGTAGCTGTGGTGGAAGTTGTGGTGCAGCAGATTGGCAAGCGTACTAATAAAACTCTGGCTTCTAAATTTTCTCTCTGCTTTGTAATTGGACCTAATTTTGGCAGGCGTAATAAAGTTTCTTGGTAATAAAATTTGATCCAAAACTAAATATACAATGCACCCTCAAAAGCTAACCACATATATCATATTAATTAATGATGGTCTCGGAATTGTCATCTCCATCTCCGTTCTCTCGTATTCAGAAAAAATCAAAGTCTCCACTTCTATCTTTCATTTTATTTTTTCAGGGAGGGATGAGGATAAAAATTCTGCTTTATGATTAAAATATCATCATCTTTGACTCTATGTGGAAGTAGCCTCTCAAAATAGAAGATATAATTTTATAAGAGATCTTTCTAATATAGTAGTATGTTTTGTTATGAGGAGGTAAATAGTTGTTATGGAGAATATAAATATTAAAAAAAAAGTGTATCTATAACAAATAGGATTTAGATTAAAAAAAATATGAGAATATAAAAGTGTTATACATATATATAATAATATCAAAATAGCTTAAAAGTTTCCAAAGGCATAGAGAATTGTCTCATTCTTGCTTATCGTAGAAAAATTTAGTTATGTTACAGTATACCAAGTCCAATCCATGCACCTAATTTTTTTGACATAGAGTCTGAAATTTTTTCACACAAAGTTCAGAAAATGTTTGTAAAATTCGAAAATTTCATAAAAAAGTTCGAATAAACTAATAATTATTAAAGTTTAGATCCATTTTTTTAACCTATAAAAAACTCATGATTCCTCAAGTTTATATTCATTTTTTCGAACATTATACATAAAAGAAACCTGAATTTGTTTATATAATGGTTTCTATTTCCCGAAATTTTGACATCGAACAGGGTAAGGATAAAAATATGTTGCTCTAAAAAAGTTGATCTAGAGGTCGAAAATTTCACTTCAACACAATCATTTGCCGGTTCCGCACTTGTACGGCTGTTATGATAGGAAACAATATTTCCACGATACACCTTAAAAGTACTGTAACATTTCTTCTCTAACCTCTCTCTAAAAAGCCATGTCTAAATCTCTTATTTTTAAATCTGTTTTACATATTTTTTAAAATAATTTATATTCAATTTTAATCATATATTTTTTTTAAAATTTAAAATAATTTAAAATTAATCATGTATTCTTAAATTTAATTTAAAATAAAAATATTAAATTCATAAATAAGCGCATTATTAAAAAATTAAATAAAATGACTAAAGAGAGGATCTCATATTCTCGTCGCTCCCACACGAACTCTCCACAGCGCCTTTCCAGGGAAATAATGCCCATACCATACCCCGCAAGCATTTAAGAAGCCCACTGAGTCACTCACTGACACCCACTCTGCGTGTCTTCTGCGCTGCGTTTTGGTCTTCCACACACGGACACCTCGCTTGCTTCAACAGTTCATGGAGAATCCGGAAATGAAAGATTTTTGTTAAAATTTCAGTTTAGATAGAGAGCACAAACGCCACGAAAAATGCGTAGAGATCTCTCGGTCTTGGTTCGACCGCGATATCTTCTTCTCTTTGTTGTCATCCTCATCTTCCTCGTTTTCGCTTTCACTAGCCAAACTAAAACGGTGCGTTTTTTTCTATCCCACTTTAATTCTTTTCGTTCTTTTGGATCTAATTATGTATTTTGGATGCGAATTTTGATCTGGGTTGTGAATGTTCTCAATTGGGTTTGATGGGTTTTGCTGGGTTTTCTATTGTGAATTATTTCGATGTGCGATCAATGGAAAGAACTGGCAGTGAAATTTAGTTTAGCTAGGCTCCATTTGTTGTGCCATTGTTGGGTGTTTTGGTGTAAGGTTACCGCTTGATCTGTTCTTAACCTTAATTTGGTTTTGCGTAGAACCTGTTTGAAAAATGAGTTATTGTCAGCGAAGAACGCTTGTTTGCTTGTCGTTTTGGATAAATTGGAAGAGGGAATGAGTAAAGTACTAGCCATTCTTGTGGTAGAAATGTTTGTCTTGGAGTTTTGATGACTGTTTGCTGTCTACATTTTTTTCTGATATTACAACTTGTAAAATGGATATTTAGGTAATTCAATACCTTGATCATTGGAAAGTTTGTCTTTTATCAACCAAAGTATTGATTTATTCCTTCTAAATTGATGCTTAGGAGGAAGAGAAGGAGAAGGTGGAAGAGGTGTTTGAAATTACCCACAGAGTATACTTGGACGTTGATATTGATGAACAACATTTAGGTACGGCTTTCTCACGCATAGTTTTGCATGACAATGACATTATTGCAAAAAAAAAATTATGCTTTAATTAAAGAGAAAGAGAACCTAGTAAAGTTGCCATATTGATATGGATCAACTATACTTTTGCTTCAAAGTAGATTCTGTTGTATGACAGTTATTTAGTACTTAGATGTTTCTTATTTCTTATTAACTACCAGATTTATTCTGGATTTGCAGGTAGAATTGTTATTGGATTGTATGGCCAGGTTGTACCAAAAACTGTTGGTATGTTAGCAAATCTTTTATGTCAATACTTTTTTAGCACGATTTTGGAAGCTGAATTTGTCTAAATCAGTTGCATTGCCTCAGATTGCAAATTGTGTTTGTTAAGCGCAATCTACTCTCCATTTGAAATGTAAAGATTTTTCAGGAACTCTGTAAGTCAATTTTCTTACTTTTCTGGCATGCGTATGCTTGAAGAAATTCAAGCTTCTGAATTTACAAGCAAGCTAACAACTAGTGTGAACTTGCTTGCTCAATAACTTTTGGCTTTAGCTTAATGTGTACCTTTTAAGCTCATTATTTGTTGCATAGAGTAAAGGTGTTGAAATATGATGTCTATTCGCTAAAAGTTATTTAGGAACCACCTTGGTTATCGGCATACCCCATAATTTCCTAATGCATGAGTACTTCTGTTTGCAGAAAATTTCAGGGCGTTATGCACAGGTACTGGGTTCTTGTATTTTATATCCACTGACGGAGTCTATTTTTGTTGTCAATAGGCTAAATATTCTCTTCAATTGCAAGGGAAAAATGCAAGGGGGCAAATGGGAAAAACCTCCACTATAAGGGAACACCAATTCATCATGTAATATCTGGTTTTGTGATTCAAGGTGGAGATATACTTTGTGGTTATGGAAAAGGAAGTAGTCTATCTATGATGGCACCTCTGACGAGAATTTTAAGATTAAGCATTCACATGCAGGTGATCTAACGTGCAATTATTTTATTTTATTTTATTCTCTTTAAATGTGAACCATGGACAAGTTCTGCATATCTGAAGCTTTTAAATTTTTCCTGATTTTGGAGGTTACTCCTTTTGAGCTTCTACCACTGCTCCACGCAAGTGATCTGTAATTCTCTTTTAGGTGTTGTTTCCATGGTGAACTCAGGACCTGATTCCAATGGCTCACAGTTCTTCATGATCACTGTCAAGGCCATCATATGCTGATTTTTGGTAAAGATATGGAAAATTCAGATGCAATGATGGATTAATTGAGTACACCAAAATTTTGGGAGAGAATCAGAATGCATGCTTCTCTTTCCATTAATAAACATAATGATATAGGAATCAGTAGCTTGGTTGCTGATGCAGTTTTTTTCATCTTGGTTTTAGCTTTACATGAAAGATTTGCCATATATTTAAGAGCTGTTAGCAAAGAATTCTAGCCTTATTCTCTGTGAGAGGTAAAAGTTTGAACTTATCGGTGGAATTACATGCATCTCAATTTCAAAGATGGTTAACATGACCTACCTATGTTTGGTCTTGTCTCGTTCATCTACATGATAAAAATATGACAAATTTCTTTGAGAATATTTTCTGATCTCTATTATATTTCTTTGGATCTTTGATAGAACAAAATAATAAACTGATGGAATTACTTTAATTTATGGAATAAAAGGAAAATTTATTTCTGTAGAAAACCCAAAACACCAGGTATTCGAGAGGCCTGGACACTCCTTGCGCTTTGCTCAGTTAAAACAAATCCCTCCCCTGATACTCACACATTTGTCTTTTTTAATACTGTCACACACAAAACAGAAAAAGAAAAACAATTACCAACATAACCACCTGCACACATCACTAGGCTAGGTTAATTGAATTACAAACTGAGCAACCCATGTAAATAAAAGTAATTGAAAGTTAGTGAAATTTCATTGAATATTCAGAGGAAATAGCAAAGCACAGAGACTGATATGGATCGGATATCATCATTTCACTCGCATTTATATCTAACAATAGTAATCGTAGTTTATGCGATACATGTCCATGGTTGGCTGATGATAAGTTCATATTTATATTAATTCCAGGTTGATTATTCATATCAACAGAGTTGGTTGGTTGATTTGACTTGAGAAAATAAGTGAACAAGAGTGTTGATGCTGCTGTTTCGGTGTCTCTATTGATCAGAGGAGTCTCTCAAAATCGGCATCGATCTTCAGTTTCTCAAAATCGGCATCAGTGCTGCAGCTCTCGGCCGTGGGGTGAATTTTTCGTTAGCTAATTAATTGATTATTCATGTTTCCTCTCTTTTTAATTCATTTTTCTAATGGAGATCAGTTTTGTGAAATTTCTTGCATATTTTGTTCACTAACTTTTACAACTGTTGGTTCTGTTTTGTGGATCAAACTTTCCGGATGTGAAAAGTGATTTCTCATCAGTGAATGTTTATGGCTTCTTCTTCTTCTTCTCCCGCCACTCAAGTCATGGAGCATGATGTTTTCCTTAGTTTCAGAGGCGAAGACACCCGCAACACGTTTACCAGTCACGTCTTTGGAGCATTGCATCGGAAAAATATTATTACTTTCATTGATGACAAACTCCGCAGAGGAGATGAAATTTCACCCTCTCTTTTGAATGAAATTAAAAAGTCAAAGATTTCGGTTATCATTTTCTCAGAAAATTATGCAGACTCCGGATGGCGCCTCCAAGAACTTGAACAGATCCTTTATTGCAAGGAAGTAGACGGACAGACTGTAATACCGGTTTTCTATCGAGTAGATCCATCAGATGTAAGGCATCAGAGGGCCAAGTTCGGCGATACTTTTGAGAAACTCCAAAAACGTTTGAAAGAGAGATCAGATCAGCTGCAGAAGTGGAAGGCTTCTTTGAAGAAAGCAGCCAATCTATCTGGACACCACATAAATGACAAGAAGTAAGTTTTAATAATTCTCGTAGAATTTTCAACGCTCTCATAAAGCTTTTCTCTCTGCAAGATTAATAAATTACAATAACAATCTATACATAAGAATATTGCTAATAGATAAATAATACTTATTCAACAAGATCGATCTTTTCATTAATCTTTTCTCGGATACAGCAAGGTCTTTTCATTAATTAACATTATTTACCAAATTAATAATTGCCGCATGAAAAAAGAAATTTTGTTAATAACAAGATCATCTGTTCGAGTATAAATTTGGGTGTAAATAACCCCTTTTAGTAACTCTTGTTTATGCTAACAAATGTCTGTTTGTCTTTTTTCTACTTTTTAGGCCTGAGAATGAATTTATAGACACTATTGTGGATGACATTTTGAAGAACCTAAGCAATTTGTCTCCAGTTTATCAAGGTTACATGGTTGGGGTACAATTTAGCGTAGAAAAAGTTAAATCTTTATTGCAAATTGGGTCAAAGGGGCCACAAATTATAGGAATTTGGGGCATAGGGGGTATCGGAAAGACAACTATTGCGCATGCTGTCTTCAACCAAATTTTTAGGGAATTTGAAGGTTCTTATTTTGCTGCAAATGTTAGAGAAGAATGGGAGAAAAGCCCTGGACTAGTTCACTTGCAAGAGAAACTTCTTTATAAAATATTAGGGTATAAAGATTCCTCCGTAGAAATGCTTGGTGGCAAGAAGCTTATCATAATTTTTGATGATGTAACTCGTTTTGAACAAATAGAAAAGTTGATTGGAGATTTTGATCTTTTGGGTTCAGAAAGTCAAATAATCATAACAACAAGAGACAAACATGTGCTGAAAAATTGTGGAGTCGATGACTCTAATATATACAAGGTCGAGAAACTATGTCATGATGATGCTCTTCAACTTTTTTGTAAGAATGCCTTTGGACAAATATGTCCGCCTGCAAATTATGTGGAGTTATCGAACATAATTTTGACATATGCTAAAGGAGTTCCATTGGTTCTTAAAGTTTTAGGTCGTTTTCTATTTGATAAAACAAAAGAAGATTGGGAAAGTGAAATGAAGAAGTTAGAAAAATCTTCTCATGAGGATATCCATAACGTGCTAAAAATTAGTTATGATGGATTAGATAAAGGAGTAATGCTACTCATCTAAACTAATCATACAAACTCACATATATAAAATGATGTAGCATCTCTATATGATTGTCATATCATTCACGTTAATTAATGTCATTTATTATTAATATATATTTATCAAATCAATACATTTATTTAATGTCATTTATTATAAATATATATTTATCAAATCAATACATTTATTTATCAAATCATATCATGTCACGTTAGGTTGTATGGGTGAGTTTGTATAAGTAGTTTGTAAGAGTAGTAGAAAAAAATATCTTTTTAGATATTGCATGTTTCTTTAAAGAGTGGGAGATTAATAGTGTAAAAAATATCTTGGATGCTGGGGTTATTCCTCACAAATTGGATTAAGTCGTCTCATTGATAAGTGTCTCATAACTATATCATACGAGATAATACCATGCAAAATAAGGTATGAGATCATAACAATGCATGATTTGCTACAAGATATGGGTAAACAAATTGTTCGATAAGAATCTGATGATCCCCAAAGACGTAGTAGGTTATGGCATCATGAGGATATCTATAACGTATTGAGAAAAAACAAGGTAAGAAACGAAATATATTAAGTTTCCATATTTTATTTCATATACATGAGATCTAGCTGGAAGGGATATTATGGGGTAAGCTATTATGGAAATTACATTTTATATCCAATAATTATTTCTTTTTCTTCAATTAAATTTTTCATTCTATCTATTACCTCAATATCATAATTAAGATTGTATTTTAAGAAATAGTTTTTTCTTGAAGATCTAGACAAAGTATTTGTGTAACAAAGGAATCATATATTATATGTTAGGTTTTTGTAACATTACATATTTTATTTTATTTTTTACTTAAAAGTTTTTCACTCATTTATTGTCAATCATTCATTACAATCAAATGGGTTATAAATTCTTTTTCTATTTTGAGATATTTATGCTTAATTTTCAGTTATTATATATTATTACTACTTTTTCTTTGTTTTGGATTGTCAATTATTACACATATATTCTATCGGTAGGCGTGCCGACAAGATTGCTGGCGCCACTCTAATTTCTATGCTAGCTGTGTTTGAAGTGTTTACGTGTACAAATTGGATTAATTGTAGCTAAGTTGAATGACTTACCTTCAACTTCCTCCGAATGGCTTGGTTCCCCGTTGATTCATAGAGATAATGGAGATTGTGCCTCATGATCCATGTCCCTGATTTTTAGGGATTCTAGAGATTGCACCATCTCTTTTAGCTTCCAGGGCATTAGAGACATTATTTGTGTCAAGTTATGTTGACTTAATCTTTGTGGGACACTTACAGAGTATGATGCACTAAGTTTCAAGTATGGGCCATAGGCCTTGTGGCCTGTGGGCTTTTGGAGTCTTTATTGAGGGTCTTGTTATTTTTGCTTTTGGGCTTTGGATTTTTTGCTTCCGGCATGAGATGTGTTCTATTAAAATAAGGCAGGGCTACACAAATCCCCACTACAACCCCCATTTTAAATAAAATCTTAAAAGGCTAAATTACTCTTAAAGAAAATTACTACTAAAGACATGACAAAAAAATATTTCCTTATTAAAAATAAAAAATAATATAAATTTAAAATGTTTAACCTACGTTACTCTTTTTATTAAAAATTTTGACAACATAATATTGTTTTACGAAAAACTTTTTTCCTAGAAGCTTGAAATAACATGAGGCGGCCATTACCTTTATGCCATACTAAGAATTCAAAATTAGATTTTTGCAAAACTAGATGATGGAGATAATTTTAAACAAAGATGTTATGAGAGAGCCATTATATAATCCCTGCAATTTTAACTCCCAAGATTGAGAAGGTTGAGAAGAGAGAAATTAAAGAGAAAGTATTGCATACAAAATTAGGAATAAAAGATATAAGTTGACAAATTATAATAACAATGAACAAAAATGAAACTATCACAACTAAATTTTGATGAAGCTTAATAAAATCACAAAAACAAGAACAATTTGAAAAAAAAAGTCACAAAATTTCAAATAAATATAAACATAAGTATTCACAAAAAAAAAACTATCATAAGTTTACATTTGCAATTACAAAAGTTAAACAAACTAGTTTTTATGAATGAAACAAGCTTGATTATTACTGATAGTTGACATTACAAAGAAATTAAAAAAATAAAAGGTTATATCAATGCATGTTTGACAACACTATTACAATTCATGACTTGTTGCAAGAAATGGGTAGAGAAATTATTCAAAATGAATCTAATGATCCGGGAAAACGAAGTTAATTGTGGCTTCACGAGGATATTTACAATGTATTGAGAAAAAACCATGGTAAGAGACAAAAAAATTAAGAATCCATTTTGAATTTCATATACATGAGATCTAGCTAGAATGAGCAGCTATAGGGCAAGGATTCTCAATCTTTTTAAGGTTAAAATTCTATATTTATATATTTTCTTTTGACCAATTGTTTCTTTTTGTTCGATTAATTTTTTTCATTCCATGTATTGTCTCAATATCATAGTTTAGATTGTATTAGAAATAATAGTGTTATCTTGAAGATGTAGACAAAGCATGTTACAACAAAAAGAATTATATAATATTGGTTGGGCTATCATAATTTTTTTTAACCGAAAAATTAACACTTCTGTATAGTCATTCATTCATCACAGTCTAGTAGTTGTAAAGTTGTTAAGATTAAAATAATCACACTTAAGTTCTCTTTCACAACTAGCGTTAGCAATGGAAAGATGGTCATAAAGATGTGTAAATATGTAGTAAAAGAGTTAAGTTGCAATAGTTACACATATATATTAATTATTACGTTCTATTTTGACATACTTATCTTCGATTTTCGATTTCTATTATTACTTATGTATTTTTTTATTTTCAATTGTCGATTATTACATATTTGAATTTTTAGTGTTCATTTATCTTTGTTGTCTTGATGATCGTATTTAATGTATGCAATTGTAATTTATCTAAATCAGCTTTAAATAACAATATGTTTATTACAAATTTTTGAATAAAAATTTTAAATGATTTTTTTTTTAATTTTAAAAATCCCTAATCTATGAATTCACCTAATAAGCTTTAATTTTTAATTAATGAATTCTAAATTAGATCAGTGGTTAGTAAAATGTTACGTTTTAGAATATTTTTACGAATTAGCTTAAGAGACTATCCTTAAAACGTTAGGTTATAAAGATTTGTGACACATCTTCTATTTAAATATTATGAAAAGAAATTCGGTTTAACCAATAATAGAATAAATAAACATCTGTGAGAGTATTTTCCATTAATAATTAATTTAAGATTTTAAATGTTTGCCGCTAACTTATTGTCTTTTGTTAATTTTAGGGGAAAAAAGAAATACAAAGGATAAGTTTGGATATGTCTAAAATAAATGATGTGAAATTAGATCCTCTTGCTTTGAGAAGATATGTAATCCACTGTTCTTCAGAGTAATTGGGACTTCTCTTTCCCACCCTTGGATTTTAGCAAATCAAAGGCTATGAGATGGTGTTTGAATTTAAGTCAAAAAAAAAATTAAATTACAATATCTGACCCCATATATTTTCTTATATTGAAAATTTGGAGAATTAAGAGAACAAAAGAAAATACTTATACATTTCAAAAAGTACATAAAATACTCAAACTAGTTTCAAATTTATTTATATTGTTTAATTAATATTGGTAAAGTATTTTACATTAATACTTGATATATATTTTCTTCTTTGAAAAATATTTTTTGAATTATAAGTATTTGGAAATATTTTATAAAGAATTAGAAGGTTAGGTTATTGTAATATAAATGTTCAACACATTGATACCTATAATAAACATGGGACCTTTGCATATTAAAAATATATTAAGATATTACTCGACAAGTGATAACATATTAGGGCTAGTGGTTCATAAAGGATTTAAAATTTGAGTTATTTTTATTTTAAAAAATCAAGGGGTTTGTTGTGTTAAAATTCAAACTATAAGAAAATTTAGAGAATTTTCCAAATCCAAGGGAGGGTAAAGGAGTTGTCAATTATTACAATTAGCTTTTTCATTGTCAGTTGTAACTTATTTAAATTTTTAGTATTTATTTATTTTTGTCGTCTGGATATTCTTATTCAGAGTATTTAACTGATATATTCAAGTTATTTTTTAACTAACAAATTTTAATTAAAATGTTAATTGATATTATTTTAGAAAGCCATAGTCAATGAATTTGACCTAATGGTCTAAAAATTTGATTCACCCAACTTAGCTAGTTAGTAAAATGTTGCACATTATAGTATATTATTAAAATGGGATTTCGCATTAGCTTAGAAAAAAAGAGAGGTTATGTAGATCTGCGAGGTGTCTTATATTTAAATATTATGAAAAGAAATAGGATATAAAGAAAAACAAATAAATAAACATCTTTTTTTAGAGTATTTTGATTTTAAACTTAATTAATTTAAGCTTTCAAAGGGTGGATGCTAATTATTATCTTTTGTTAAACTTAGGGGGGAGAAGAAATTCAAGGCATATGCTTGGATGTATCTAAAATAAATGACACAAATTAGATCCTCGTAGTTTTTCAAAAATGCATAATCTAAGGTTCTTCATAGCATATGGCGGATATAATTATGTGGTGAAAAACGGTAAGGCGCTTCGATGCTATCACAATAAGTTGCATGGTTTTCAAGAGCTTGAATCTTTTTCCACTGTGGTCTTTCGGTGGCAATACTACCCGTTCAAGTCATTGCCTTTAAATTTTCAAGTGGAGAATCTTGTCAGACTTGATATGCAGAAGAGCGAAGTTGAACTACTTTGGAATGGAGTCCAAGTAAATATATCTTGATACTTATATGAATATCTTTATGTTGCAAACTATAACTATTAGAGATGTTAATGTTCGTTTTCTTTCTCATAGGATCTTGTAAATCTAAGACATATTGATCTTACTTACTCTATACACCTAAAAGAGATTCCAGATTTGTCCAAAGCCGTCGATCTTCAGGAGTTGAATCTAAGCTATTGTGAAAGCCTTGAGATTCTTCCGGACAACATTCCATCAAAATCTATTGATCTCAGTGGTTGTTTAAACCTCAAGGTGGCTCCAAGGATCTCATATAAAGTTGAAAAGTTAAATTTAAGTGGAACTTTAATAATAGAATCACCCATCATTGAAGATAAATTAAGAGTAGTTACATTGGATCTTTCATGTTGTTGGGTGCTTAAGAGTCTCTCAAGCAGTATTTGTAAGTGTAAATATCTGGAATATT
Source organism: Boswellia sacra (assembly GCA_013180625.2). NCBI lineage: Eukaryota > Viridiplantae > Streptophyta > Magnoliopsida > Sapindales > Burseraceae > Boswellia > Boswellia sacra. Next base: position 1,013,673 of record SNVD02015884.1, on the reverse strand, counting down.
TGGACGTAAGACATTGTGAGAGGCTTATTTCTTTGCCACAGCTTCCAAGAGGTATATATGTGGATGCACATTATTGCTCATCATTGGAATCAATATTAGATGTAGAGTTACCATTGCAAGTATTGCCTATGCTGAGGCCACAAAGAATAACTCTTGTCGGGTGTTTCAAAGTCAATTTATCAAAAAGTCTTCACAAGGTCTCTCTTTCATCCCCTTTCCTTTTATATGACTTAGTTCTTTTATTTTATTAATTTTGATTTTATATATCTAATATTGAAATTATGTTACAATTGATGGATGATATCTATTGATGCAGGAAGCTGGTCGAAAAATTTTTGAAAAGGTCTGTTACCCTGGAAATCAAATTCCAGAGTGGTTTGACTTTACGGATGAGGGATCTCGCTTGCTTCAGAATATTGAACAACATTTGATTCGTGAAAACGTTCTAGGTTTTAATATGTGCATTGTTGTGGAAATTGGAAATGGCAAAGTTAATGGTCCATCTATACATACATTTTCTATCACAGTCAGAGTTAACAAGACTGAAGTTAATATATGCACCATGTCTTGTCAATTTAATCGTAATTTGCCTTGGGGGGCCCGTGATGGTAGCTCAAGTTATGTATGCATGGACTTCGTTTATATACCAGAGAAGAATATTGGCGGCTCAAAAGATAATGAGGAATATACAGAAAAGAATAATACTTCTTTGTACATCAGCTATGATGCTGAAAAATTCAAGATTAAAAGGTGTGGGGTTCATTTTGTGTACGGCTGTCGCGATCCAGAACTCTACGCAAACAAGGTAACTAAGTCTATCTTTTTTTATTAATTTATTTTACTAATCTTATTATTTGTTAATTGTAAGTAAATATTATGTTTATCTCTCCTTTTGATATCATTTATTTGTCCAGTTTTCTAATAGACGCTATTATAACAAACTTTGTTCATCTATGTGTACGGCTTAAATATGAATCCCTAGTTACAAATATTTAAATTTTAGAAATTAAAAATTGCAGATGCATTAAATTTGAATGAGTAGAGAAAAAAATAATGGAAGAAAAAAGTGATGTACAATGAGTTAGGATATTCAAGAGATTTTCAGAGATTATGATTTTAATATGATTTCTATTAAAACTTAAAATTGGGATTGATTTTCTAATTTCATTAGATTTTCAATTAGGTTAGAATTCAAGTAAATAATATTTGTTTTTTAGTTAAAATCCTTATCCTATTTTTATTAGGTTTTCGGCCAATATAAATAACACATTTGATCATTATTATGTTCTTCTGCACTAGGCATTGATTAAAAATTAATGAAAACTGGCATATCCCTTTTAATTATTTCAAAGGTTTTTGTTCTTCCAATACTTCTCCCCTTCCTTTATCCGCCTATTCATCTCTTCCCACCCACCACCCCCCAACCTCTTTCTATCTGTTTTCTTCCCTCCCTTCTCTTATATTTCTATTGGATTTTTCTCCCCTTTTTAATTTTTTTTCTCCTTTCCTATGGTTTGGTTATTTTTTCCATCAATGGGTATTCAAGCCTATCAAGTAAAGGAAATATAAATATTATCAGTTAATTAGAAGATAAATAAAAAAGACACAATGAAAAAATATATAGAGTTTGCCATCCAAATAATTGAATCTCTAATGTGCATTTGTTAGATTGATTTTGTTTTGTCGGAATTTGGAGAATTGGCAGTACAGGCGAGAGCCCATGTTTTATTTGACAAAACTTTTACTAGATTTCAAGGTTCTTCATTCTTTTAAAATATTTGGCAGCAACCGGAGAAAAATAGTTTAAGTCACTCACAAAATGAATTTCTTTTCAACATATTGAGTGATAAACTTATGAAAGCTTTTTTATTTTTTATGACATGAGGGATCCAAAAGAAACACAAAGACAAAATCAATTGGAGATTTTAATTGTTTGAGCTCCAAAAGTCAGTCCTTAAGAATAAATAGGTGCTAAAAATTGTAAGTGGATGCAGCTAATAATATATATTACACTGACGGAACTTCAACTTTTATTAAGTACATGCCTTTAGGCAAACCTGTCTTATTGACAATGACATCAAGCTATAAAACTTAGTACTAAAATTTGCAAATGGTCTTTCCAGTTTCTTGTCCATTTGACAAGATAAAACAAGATTGGGTAAAGTAAGTGAGTAATTTGCAGAAGTTTTCTCGTAATCTCTTGAAGGTACTCAAAATAAGTTATGACGAATTAAACATTAAAGAGAGGATTATACTTTACATAATTGCTTGTTCTTTTGAGGGTGGTATAGATTTGTTGTGGAAAGCATCTTTGGTCGATGCCAAAGTTTGTTCTATGACATACTTACTGTTAGGAATTTTATGGTCATTAAGAATTTTTTATCATTTTAACTTATAAATAGAGTTGTTAAATCATATTTACCTTAATTTAGTAACAAAATTAAGAAAATTTTGCTTGGGAATTGTCTGTCATAAAGTCGAGAATGGCTTCTAGTAATTGTTACTTACTATTGCACATGGACAATTGTTTGAGCTCATGCCTTGTTATGAGTCGTTGCAGCACGACGTGGAACTCAAGCCTTGTTATGAGGAGTTGCAGGAGGAAGAGGAATTTCATGATGACGAAGAGGAGGAAGAGGAATCAAAGGAAAAATCTGGTTCAAGTTTCAACTCTGCTGGGAGGAAGAGAAAGAAGAACTACACTGGTAGAGCTCAAAAAGTTCAAATTAGAGAATAAGTAAGTGTGGTTCTGTGACACCCCAAATTTTAAGTAAGTTTGACTTACATATATATTATAAAAATATATATATTATTAACATTATGAGGTATGTATATATATATATATGGAGGGGAATGAAATTAGATGAGAAATGGAAGGGTGTGAGTGAAAAGCTAAGAAAGTGTGGGGGCTTAATGGAAATGCTTGTGTGATGTATATCTGTAAAGCATGGGATAACTCTAGAAATTCATTTTTCTTCCCCCTTTCTCTTTGAAACGTCCAGCACACTTCTCTCCCCATTTTCTCTCAATTTTTGCCATGGAATCAAGAGAAGAGGAAGGAAACAAGAGTCCAAGAGGTAAAGATTCACTCCTCTCTCTCTAATTCTAGCCATAACCATGCAATTAAGTGATGGTTTATTGTTGTTTGTGATATTTTATGTTAGATATATGCTGTAAATGGCTAGAAAAACATGAATTAGAGTGAAATATGGAAGAATTTAAAGATTTGATAATGCTAGGAAGCTAGAAGTAAAGTATGAGTATGAATCCTGCAGAGTTGTTTTTTTGAACAGTGCTAAGTCCGAAAATTCCCATAAATTCCATGGTTGTTTGCTGACTCTGAAATTTTTATATGATAAACTAGACACCTCAAGGAGTTTGTAGAATTTTGAAACACTTCAAAATTCGTAGTGTGTGAATTGTAATGAATTTTTGAACTTCTGGTTCGAAATTGTGAATTCCTCTGTTTTAAAACAGGGCAGGCAGAATGAACTCGATTTGAGGGAGCAAATATTTGTAAAATTTCGTGATTTTTAATAAAAAAATCCTTGGGTATGTTTTCTGTTAGACTGTAAATTTTCATGGTTTTTGGAGTTGTATATGAATTGTTATGATTTTTCAAATTTGGACTTAAAGAACTGTAAATGTTAAGTTCCAGAACTGAGTATGTGAAATAAATTCTGTCTGACTGCCTTAAGCTCCTTAGAAAATCATGATTTTTGGTGGAATGACTCTTATATGTGTCTAGTATTAGACTGGAAAGTTTGGTAGAGATTGGATTATTGTAGAATTTTATAAAATTCTTCAAAGTTTAACTGTTCAGTGAAGAGGTCTGCAGACAGATTTGCTGTGTGAATGAAATGAAGGATTTTCAAGGGGAATATGACCTTATTTTGACTCAATAAAATTTATGGACTATAATATGTTTGTCTATTTGAGTTTTATGAAGTTTGGTGATGATTGGAAATGAATAACCTCTTATTATAATAATCCAACCAATATGTGTGTGTGATAAAGTTTAATAAATGATGTTATTGGTTGGTTGAATTGTTGTTAACCTATAAGAGATTTAATGACTTCTAAATGGACACTGATCAGTGTGTCATGACTATGGCAATGGTTACCAGAGAGGAAGGAGAAGAAGAAGAGATGAACTTTAAACAATTGCTTGTCGAGAAATACAGGACAACGAAATTAAGAGGCAAGGCTAATCAGGTAAGTAGCTAGACCCTTCTGAGGATGCAACAGACATTAACTCTTAATGAAATGTACTTAATGAATGTGTTTATGAATATATGTGAAATGTGTTGATGGAATGTGGATGGGGCCATGAATACATGGACCTTGATATAGGAAATGATTTGATTGGGGTTTATAGTGATTTATGATGTGTGATTTCACACACTTTGATGTGTATGTGATTTACATGTTGGTGTAACTTCTACATGTGTGAGATATAGAAATGTGAATGTGCCCTCATATATGTGAATTTCTTGTGATATGGCTTCAATAATATGGCCAATGAAACGAGGTGTGTATTTGAAGAATGAAATACATGCCAAACGTTCTAGGATACTAATTCCTCATGTGGATGGCATGACAAATGAATGTCCATGAAATACTATGTGTTTTAGAGTTTCATGAATATGTATGAGTGAAAAAAAAGAGAATGAGATCAGTTATACATTAAAATAGTTGTGCAATGATATGATTGAAATACATCGAAGAGTAATGGAAAATGTTGGCATGAATAAAGATGTCATTGGGGTTCTGTGTGTGTAGAAATGATGCCAATGTGTAGATTGTGCACATCCATAAGCGTATATGAGATATGTAGGCTTTTTGTATTTGTGAATGTATATGTGATTAATGAGAAGCCTACGTAGAACCTCAATTATGAAAGTAAATTGCAATACTGTAATGTGCAAAGGCATGCATCATTGTGTGATGTGTTATGAATTTGAAATTTCATGCCTAGCCCATGGGAATTTATTGAATGTTGAATGTGAAATGTGATACCGTTAAATGCTAGCATTATGGTGAATGAATTGTGATAAGTTGTGATTGGGTTAGAAGCTTGATATAAAGAGCTTCACTTATGTGACTGAAATGTGAAATGTGAAATGTGATATGTGATATGTGAATGAAAGCTTAATATAGAGCTTCACTTATGTGACTGACTGAAATGTGAAATGTGAAATGTGAGTGAAAGCTTAATATAGAGCTTCACTTATGTGACTGAATGTGAAAACTGATATGTGAATGGTATGCCACAACTTAGGATACTTGGCTCTCATAGCTTGAGGGGAGGTCTGGACCATGTGTTTCTCTAGATGAGATTCGGTAGCATGGGCCCGGTATCACCCGGATTGTCAGACTAGCCTCGAGCTATTTCAAGTGTAGACATCTGAATGTATCCATACTGTTACGTACTCCCATTGCTTGAGGGGAGGTCTGGACCATGTGTTTCTCTAGACGAGATTCGGTAGTATGGGTCCGGTATCACCCGGATTGTCAGACTAGCCTTGAGCTATTTCATGGGTAGGCCTCTGAATGTATCTGTACTGTTTCGTATCCCCATAGCTTGAGGGGAGGTCTGGACCATGTGTTTCTCTAGATGAGATTCGGTAGCATGAGCCCGGTATCACCCGGATTGTCAAACTAGCCTTGAGCTGATTCATGGGTAGGCCTACATATGGGAACTGACTGTGAAATGAAAAGTCCTACCTTGATTAGTGAGCATTGTTCCTAAGTGTCTGTGATTGTACTATGGAAGCTTCCAAACTTATGTGAAATGGATATCCATATGAACAATGTAGCTAACTTCTAGAAACTCATGTGTGAATTATTTATGTGTTTTGTTTATGGGAGCACATGAGGATGTGTTAGACTTGTCAAAAGTTTATTTGTAAATGAGACGTGTATATAGCTGGGTGTTTGTATAGATATATGTGATGAGCTTTGTCATAGAAAAACCATGTTTGATTTCCCATAGACAAGTATTTATGGAATTAGAAATGTAATGCGATAAGTGAATAATTGGTCTAGGAAATTGGCCAATGATGCAAGGTTGGCGCATGAGCACTATTAAATGGTATAGGAGCGCATCTTTGACCGACCTAAAGAGGTATAGACAGAGAAATGGCACCGCTGTGCCATACTTTCCGCGCTGGAGCGCCAATTGCACTGACTCAAGTAAGAGAGAACAAAGAGTTGGCATATGGGTGCCTCTCCCTTGGTGCAGGAGCGCGGAACTAAAATTTGTAATGGATTGGAAATCAGAAGCTTGGCACCACCGTGCCAGTTCCCTCGCGCATAAGCGCAATCTTTGAACAGTAACCAGTGATTTATGGAATAAGTTTTAATAGTGGTCATATTCTGAAATGGTTATCACCATTAATTATTTTATTTTGAGTGTTACGCCAATTTTTATAATTCTAGCTACTTACTGAGTTTCATACTCACTAGTCTGTTGTGTACCTCAGGTATTCGATCAGTTAAAGATTATGAAAGGATTTCAGCATAGCGACAACTGTGTTCCCTTAGCAATCTATTATCCGCTGCAGTATTACTTTGTTGGATACAGTGTGTGACAGGTTCTGTACAAAGATCTGATTTTACTTGCTTCTTTCCCTTTGATAGCAGCATTACAAAATTTATGTCATCTTAACCCACAGTTGAATTCATTCCACAAAAACAATGAATCCTCTGTTTTCGATTTTCTTGCTTATGGTGCACTTTGTCACGCACACTTGTCATTTAATTGGTTAATTTTATCTATCATGTGCTTTCTCTATATGTTTGATCCATATGCTTTCAATATTGTTTTACTTTACATCAATTAAAGAAATTTATAACTTAAATCAAAGCGATTAAAACTTTGTATGCCAACCGACATACTAGTGAAATCTATATATCAAAAAATATACTCTAACCCTTCTATTGTACTCATAAAATAACAAATTTGTATTTCATTATACATGTGGTTTTTTTTTTTTTTTGGTTTAATAAATCGTTTTATATCATCAAAGTTTCCAATGAATGAATATAACTGTGACCTATTTCATTATAGTCATCAGAAACTGCTCTATGAAATTGCAGGCATAGATAACAATCCTATGACAACTCCCTGGAAACAGCAAGGGGATAGAGAGTAAAAATCTCAATTCATCATATTGACTGGAGTCCTTTGGTGCAAGTGAGGTAGAATAGCTCTGGTGGATGATATGGTCTAGCAGATTAGCAAGCGCACTAATGAAACTCTGGCTGCTAAATTTGCTCTCCGCTTTGTAATTGGACCTAATTTTGGCAAGTATACTAAAGGTTTTTTTTTTTAAATAAACTAAATTAACACCCTTAAAGCTGACCACATATATCAAATTAATCAGGGACGGTCTCTAGCCAAACTGAGAATTGCATCTCCATCTTCATTCTAGTATCAAGACAAAATCATAGACCTACCTTTATTTACCATTTTATTTTTTCAGAGATGAGGATAAAGATTCCCCTATATGATTAAAACATCTTCATTTTTGTCTCTGTATGGAAGTAGCCTCTCAAAATAGATGATATAATTTTACAAGAGATCTTTTTCATACAATATTATGTTTTGTTATGAGAAGGTAAAGAGTGGTTATAGAGGAGATAAATATTAAAAGAAAAAAAAGTGTATAATTTAGATGAATACAATATAAGAATATAAAAGTGTTATATATATATATTTGATAATAATATTAAAAATACCTAAAAAGATTTTGAGATTCAAAGAATTATCTCATTTGCACTTGTCGAAGGAAATTTTGGATTATGCTATAATACACATGGTATATTCTATACACTTGGATTTTTTTGAAACAAAGTTTGAAATTTTTTGCATAAAGTTAGCATTGTATCCATGAAGTCTCCATTTGGATAGTCCCTATTTGGAGTCTCACATTGATTGGTTAAAGGAATGTTATAGGGCTTATATATAGAAGGAGTTCCTCCACCTAATAGATTAATCTTTTGAGCTGGATACTTGCTCCATATATGGTGGGCCATTTGCTAAATAGTTGTGTGTAGCACGAAAGCGTAACAAGTGGTATCAGAGCTAGACCCAAACCTAGCCAAGAGAATACGTGGAGAAAATTCTCGGAGTACCAAATGAAGGTGGTGGGCCCTAATTGAAGCTCACGATTAGATCCATGGTTGGGCTCTATTTGGAAACTGGATAGACAAACTCGCGAGGTAGCCCGAGCCTTGATGGAGCAGACGAATGGATGATTGTTTGAGGGGAGACCCAAAAAAGATAGAATAGTATAGTCCTTTGTTCAAGGGGAGGATTGTTGAGAGTGCGACAAAAGTCATACATTGGCTAGACATGGGAAGAATCATAGGCATATAAGTATGGATAAAATCTGTATTGGTATGAGGCCTTTTGAGTAGAATCCAAAAGCAAATCTATAAGGACTTAGGCCCAAGGTGGACAATATTATACCAATGTGGAGTTTTGGGAAGTTCCTAGTCTAAATAAGCGGTATTATATCCAACCCAAGATAGCAATGTGGACTCTTTGGTTCAAAGAAGGATGGTGCTACTGTCCACCGGGGCCTTGTCTTTGTAGGGGATTGTCTTTGGTTCAGACAAAAATGGCATCTCCACCCGCAAACAAGGGGGAATATTGTATCCATAGAGTCCCCATTTGGATAGTCCCTATTTAGAGTCCAACATTTATTGGTTAAGGAAAAGTCACCAGGTTTATATATGGAAGAAGTTCCTCCACCTAATAAATTAGTCTTTTGGGTTAGATATTTACTTCATATATGGTGGCCCAATTGTTGAATCGTTGTATGCAGCACGGTAGCCTAACATTTAAGACAATTTTCATAAAGTTTGAAGATTTAATAAAAAAGTTGGAAAAAGAAACTCATGATTTTGGAAGTTTATATTCATTTTTTAAATTTTTATGTAAAAAAAATATCAAATTTTATATTAAAAAAATGTTAGTTTTTCACGAAATTTTGACGTCAAACACAATAGGTATAAAAATATGTGGGTCTGGAAAAGTTGACCAAAACCGGAGGGAGGTCGAAAATTTCCCTTCAACACAATCTTTTATCTGTTCCGCACTTGTGACGGTTGTGATTATAGAGAATAACGCTTCCACGATACGCCGTAGTAGTATTATAACATTTCATCTTTAATCTCTCTCTAATAAACCGTGTTTAAGCCCTCCTAATCCTCCGATTAAAAAAATTAAATAAAATAAACAAAGAGAAGACTTCCATATTCTCACCAAATTTGGTTTTGCTGTAAGATTACCGCTTGATCTGTCCTTAACCTTGATTTGGTTTTGCGTAGAACATGTTTGAATTATTATTATCAAAGAACACTTGTTTGGTTGTTTTGGAGATGCATGTTTGTTTGCTACAGGCATGAATAAATTGGAAAAGGGAATGAGTAAAGTACTAGCCATTGCTGTGGTAGAAAAGTTTGTCTTGTAATTTTGATGACTATTTGCTGTTTACATTTTTTGCTGGTATTACAACTTGTAAAATGGATATTTGGGTAATTCGAGCTTGTTCATCGGAAAGTTTGTATGAGACCAACTAAATTACTGGTTTATTCCTTCCAAATTGATGCTTTGGAGAAAGAGAAGGAGAAAGTGGAAGAGGTGTTTGAAATTACCCACAGAATATACTTGGATGTTGATATTGATGAGCAACGCTTAGGTACGGTTTTCTCACCCAAATTGTCAAAACAAATTGCAAATATTTTAAGCACATTTAAGCATAGAGATTAATTCAATTGTATTAGATATTTAAGCGGCAAAACTGTTTCTACAACCAAAACGTTTTGATGTAGGACAAATTAGGAATAAATTAGGGATTTTAATTTTGATTTTAGGGATTTTAATAAATTAGGGATTTTGACTATTATTAGGGATTTTGACTTCCTAAATTGGGAGTAATCCTAATTTGAGTTATTTTCCTAATTAATAGTTTACTATTTTATTTAGGATTTAATTTTGGTATTTTCTAGTTAAACTAGGATTATGATTCTATTTCCTAATAGGATTTTATTTCCTAGTAGAACTAGGCTTTAAGGTCCTATAAATAGGAACCTTTAGTTATGTTATTTTCAGATTTGATTGTTATTGTTTTTTGATCTTTTAGTAAAAAGATTATTTCTCCCTCAATTTTCACTCTACTTCTTCCCCAAATTTCTTCTATTATTTCTCCCCTTTCCTCTGTCTACATCTCCCTCCCTTTCTCTTAACTTGAGGAACCCGTTCCTCATCAATTGGTATCAGAGCGTGGTTTTGATCCCCTCTTATACTATTTATCCTTTAATTTTGTTCAACCCATTAACCCTAAAATCTCCCACTACCATCAATTTACTTTGCCCCAATTTTATCTTCTATTACCCCTACAAAACCAAAAAAAAAAAAAAAAAAGAGTTACTGTTCACCGAATTTACTGTTCACCGAACTTACTGTTCACCGGATACTGTTCACGTGAGTTACTGTTCATCGCGGATACTATTCACCGAAGTTACTGTTCACCGCGATACCATCATATTGTTCTTGTCAATATCTATAATGTGTTCTTCATTACAAACTTTAATACTCTCAATGATACAAGCCTCAGAAAATAGGACAAACGTCAGAATTGATGCTCTTGAGAGTAGAATGGATGCCATGGAAGATAAAATTGCAGAAATATTGATAACTGTAAAAGCCTTACAAGCTTCCTTTCTTAAAATACAAGGCCGTAATTTGGAGTCCTCCACTGAATATCAGAATCAAGGGATTTTGGGTGCAACTCCTAAGAACCATGAGATTGAGTGTGATGATTTTAGTGGAGATGAGGAAGCAAGTGATATTGATCTTGCAGATGAGCATGAATCTAACAGTTCTATTGAAGTCAAGGGCGAAACGAATTTGAAAAATGATATAGAGCCTACATGTGAAGTTGAATCCATATGTGAAGAAGAATCTCATGAAATCATTCAAGAAATTGATTTCATAGGTTGTGAGTCATATTTGGATTCACCTACTTTTATTATTGGATCAACGGTGACGTCTTCTACCAAGTCAACGGTCAAGTCTTCCATGGGGATTATTGTTTCTCTACCAATATTGAAGGCTGCTGAAGCATCAATAATTTTTCTATTATGTGTGCTTCCAATATTGGACCGTCATGAAGCGAAGATTTGGATTGACGACTTTCCAATGATTGTGCAAGATAAGACGTGGCGTTTCCTTGTGTATTGGCAATTTTCTCCTTGACAACTCGCCAGGAGTCGAGTTTTTTTCAAGAGGGAGAGAATTGATGTAGGACAAATTAGGAATAAATTAGGGATTTTAATTTTGATTTTAGGGATTTTAATAAATTAGGGATTTTGACTATTATTAGGGATTTTGACTTCCTAAATTGGGAGTAATCCTAATTTGAGTTATTTTCCTAATTAATAGTTTACTATTTTATTTAGGATTTAATTTTGGTATTTTCTAGTTAAACTAGGATTATGATTCTATTTCCTAATAGGATTTTATTTCCTAGTAGAACTAGGCTTTAAGGTCCTATAAATAGGAACCTTTAGTTATGTTATTTTCAGATTTGATTGTTATTGTTTTTTGATCTTTTAGTAAAAAGATTATTTCTCCCTCAATTTTCACTCTACTTCTTCCCCAAATTTCTTCTATTATTTCTCCCCTTTCCTCTGTCTACATCTCCCTCCCTTTCTCTTAACTTGAGGAACCCGTTCCTCGTCACGTTTACTTGGATTTTCATTTGAATGCTTCAGTCTAGTTCATTGAAGTAAAAATTGAACTATTAATATCGATGTGGCCATAATTAGCTGCTACAACGTGTACATAGGAACAGAAAGTAAATCTTCATGTTTCGCAATTTTGGTGTCAATCTCACAAAGATTTTGCAGCATTTGTATTACCGACTACGGTGGAGATTGGTTGGTGGAGCCCTTAACAACTTTTGGAAGAAGAAACACTTGATGCAGAATAGATTGGGCTTGAGTTTTATATATGGCTCTTCAAGCCTGTGGAATTTGCGATAATTAAACAAAAGCAAACACACCTGGTTACCATTTAGAGACTTGAGAAAGTAACTAATTAATTAAAGTTGAAGAAAATGCTAGACGAAAAGCACCTTGAGCATGTAGTTACGTTGTATATATATTAAGATTTTAATATCCAGACTCTCTTAAATCCTTTGTTTTGTTCTTAAAATTCTATATTTTATTAAAAAAAAAAGTCTTGATTTAAAGGCTGATATTGATCCGATATCATCATTTCATTTGCAATATCAAACAATAATAATAATAATCGTAGTTATACAATACATGTCCATGGTCGCTGATAAGTCATATTAATAATAACTCCATGTAATGCTTTGGAAAAGCAAGGGCATTTCTGAAGAATAGATGAAAATAAAGCAAAAGAGACTTGGCCCTTCTTTATATGTTTAATTAATTAAAAAATGACGCCCATCTTCTTCCTCCGAAGCAGCAATGAAACTTTCAGGAAATGGGTTAAATTATTTAGAAATCAACTTACTTGCTTACCATTAGCAAAAGTCAAAGAATGAGGCGCGTGATAGTTTTTAATTGATATTTAGATTAAAATAACCTTTGATCCAACGCGGCAAAAACAGATTTCTAATAAACATATCAATAAGAGTTGTTGGCTGGGTGAGTTGACTTCACAAATAAGTGAACAAGAGTTTGTTGATCTATCGCTGCTTCGGTGTCTCTAGTGATCTGAAGAGTCTCTCAGAATCGGCATTCGATCTCCAGTTTCTCAAAATCGCGATCAGTGCTAGCTCGGCCCTCTGTTGTCGGGGTGAATTTCTCTTTAGCTAATTAATTGATTATTAATGTTTCCTCTCTTTTTCATTTTTTTTTCTAGTGGAGATCAGTTTTGCGGATTAAATTTCTTGCATATTTTGTTACTAACTTTTACAACTGTTGGTTTCGTTTTGTGGATCAAACTTTTCGGATGTGAAAAGTGATCTCTCATCAGTGAACGTTCATGGCTTCTTCTTCTTCTCCCGCCACTGATCAAGTGATGAAGTATGATGTTTTCCTTAGTTTCAGAGGCGAAGACACCCGCAACAATTTTACCAGTCACGTCTTTGGAGCTTTGCGTCGGAAAAATATTAATACTTTCATTGATAATAAACTCTGCAGAGGAGATGAAATTTCACCCTCTCTTTTGAATGCAATTAAAGGGTCACAGATTTCGGTTATCATTTTCTCAGAAAATTATGCAGCCTCCGGATGGTGCCTCCAAGAACTTGAACAGATCCTTTGTTGCAGGAGAGTAAACCGACAGATTGTAATACCGGTTTTCTATCGGGTAGATCCATCAGATGTAAGGCATCAGAAGGGGAAGTTCGGGGATGCTTTTGCGAAACTCCAAGAACGTTTGAAAGAGAGATTGGATGAGCTGCGGAGGTGGAAGGCTTCCTTGGAGGAAGCAGCCAATCTATCTGGATGCCACATAAATGACAACAAGTAAGTTTTAATAATTCTCGTAGAATTTTCAACGCTCTCATAAAGCTTTCTCTCTGCAAGATTAATAAATTACAATAACAATCTATATATATATATATATAAGAATATTGCTAATAGATAAATAATACTTATTCAACAAGATCGATATTTTCATTTATCTTCTTTCGGATACAGCAAGGTCTTTTCATTAACTAACATTATTGACCAAATTAATAATTGCCGCATGAAAAAAGAAATTTTATTAATAACAAGATCATCTGTTCGAGTATAAATTTGGGTGTAACCAAATGTCTTGAAAATTAGTAACTTTTGTTTATGCTAACAAATGTCTGCTTGTCTTTTTTCTACTTTTTAGGCCTGAGAATGAATTTATAGACATTATTGTGGATGACATTTCAAAGAAGCTAAGCAATTTGTCTCCAGTTTATCAAGGGGACATGGTTGGAGCACAATTTAGCTTAGAAAAAGTTAAATCTCTATTGCAAATTGGGTCAAAGGGGCCGCATATTATAGGAATTTGGGGCATAGGGGGGATCGGAAAGACAACTATTGCACGTGCCGTATTCTACCAAATTCGGTGCGAATTTGAAGGTTCTTATTTTGCAGCAAATGTTAGAGAAGAATGGGAGAAAAGCCCTGGACTAAAACACTTGCAAAAAGAACTTCTTCGTGAAATATTAAGGGATAAGAAATCCCGCAAAAAAATGCTCGGTGGCAAAAAGCTTCTCATAATTTTTGATGATGTAACTCGTTTTGATCAAATAGAAAAGTTAATAGGAGATGCTAATCTTTTGGGTTCAGGAAGCCAAATAATCATAACAACAAGAGACAAACATGTGCTGAAAAATTGTGGAGTGGATGACTCTAATATATACAAGGTTGAGGGACTATGTCATGATGATGCTCTTCAACTTTTTTGTAAGAATGCCTTTAGACAAATATGTCCACCTGCAGATTATGTGGAGCTATCAAACATATTTTTGACATATGCTAAAGGAGTTCCATTGGTTCTTAAAATTTTAGGTCGTTTCTTATGTGATAAAATAAAGAAAGATTGGGAAAGTCAAATGGAAAAATTAGAAAAATCTCCTCATGAGGATATCCAAAATGTGTTAAAAATTAGTTATGATGGATTAGATAAAGAAGAAAAAAATATCTTTTTAGATATTGCATGTTTCTTTAAAGAGTGGGAGATTAATTCTGTAAAATACATCTTGGATGCTAGTGGTTACTTCTCACAAATTGGATTAAGTCGTCTCATTGATAAGTGTCTGGTATCCATTGTTGAGCGTCTGGTAACCGAATCAGACACGATAACACTTTTTGAATCAAGGTGTGAGATCATAACAATGCATGATTTGCTAGAAGATATGGGTAAAGAAATTGTTCGACAAGAATCTGATGATCCCCAAAGACGCAGTCGATTATGGCATCATGAGGATATCTATAATGTATTGAGAAAAAACAAGGTAAGAAACAAAATATATTAAGTTTTCATATTATATTTTATAAATATGATATCTAGCTAGAAGGGATATTATGGGGTAAGCTATTTTGGAAATTGCATTTTATATTCAATAATTGTTTCTTTTTCTTCAATTAAATTTTTTATTCTATCTATTATCTCAATATCATAATTAAGACTGTATTTTAAGAAATAGTTTTATGTTGAAGATCTAGATAAAGTATTGGTGTAATAAAAGAATTATGGATTATATGTTAGGTTTTTGTAACTCTATTTATTTATTACTTAAAAGTTTTACACTCATTTATTGTCAATCATTCCTTACAATCAAATGGGTTATAAAGTCTTTTTTCTATTTTGACATATTTATGCTTAATTTTCAGTTATTATTATTCCAACTTTTTCTTTGTTTTGGATTGTCAATTATTACACATATATTCAATCAGTAGGCGTGTCAGCAAGATTGTTGGCGCCACTCTAATGTCTAAGCTAGTTGTGTTTGAAATGTTTATGGGCACAAATTGTATTAATTGTAGCTAAGTTAAATGACTTGCCTTCAACTTCCTCTGAACGGCTTGGTTCCCTATTGATTCAAGGAGATCATGGAGATTGTGCCTCATGACCCATGTCCTTGATTTTTAGGGATTCAGGGGATTGCACTATCTCTTTTAGCTTCCAGGTGGCATTAGAGACATTATTTGTGTAAAGTTATGCTGACTTAGCCTTTGTGGGACTCTTTAGAGCATGAAGGACTAGGTTTCTCGTGTGGGTCGTACGCTTTGTGGGCTTTTACGTCTTTATCAAGGATATTTTTACTTTTGGTTCTATATCTGAGCTTTTGGGCTTTGGATTTCTTACGTTTGCAATTAGAGAAGTTAAATAAACTAGGGTTTATGAATAAAACAAGCTTGATTATTACTTAATGATTGACATCAGAAAGAAATTAATAAATAAAAGGTTATATCAATGCATGTTTGACAACACTATAACAATTCTTCATGACTTGTTGCAAGAAATTAGTAGAGAAATTGTTCAAAATGAATCTAATGATCCAGGAAAATACAATCAATTGTGACTTCACGAGGATATTTGCAATATCTTGAGAGAAAAACATGGTAAGAGACAAAAACATTAAGTATCCATTTTAAATTTCACATATATGAGATCTAACTAGAAAGAGTAGCTATAGGGCTAGGATTCTCTATCTTTTTAAAGTTAAACTTCTATATTTATATATTTTCTTTTGAACAATTGTTTCTTTTTCTTCAATTAATTTTTTTTTTCATTCCATGTATTATCTGAATATCATAGTTTAGAGTGTATTAGAAATAATAGCGTTATCTTGAAGATCTAGACAAAGCATATTATAACAAAAAGAATTATATAATATAGGTTTAGGCTATTATAAGTTTTTTTTAACTTAAAAATTAACACTTCTTTATCATCATCCATTCATCACTGTCTAGTAGTTGTAAAGTTGTTGAGACTAAAATAATCAGACTTAAGTTCTCCTCTCTCGCACAATTATTAGTAGAAATGGAAAGATGGTCGTAAAGAAGTGTAAATATTTAGTAAGAATTAAGTTGCATTAGCCAGACCTATACATTAATTATTAGGTTCTATTTTGGCATTCTTATCTTTAATTTTCAGTTTCTATTATAACTTATGTTTTTTTTTATGTTTCAATTGCCGATTATTACATATTTGAATTTGTAGTTTTCATTTATTTTTGTTGTCTCGATGTTCTTATTTAATATATTCAATCGTAATTTATTTAAATTAGCTTTAAGTAACAATGTGTTTATTTTTTGAATAAAAATTTTAATTGATTTTTTTATTTTAAAAAGCCCTAATGAATGAATTCATCTAATAGGCTTTAATTTTTAATCATTGAATTCTAGACTAGATCAGTAGTTGGTAAAACGTTATGTTATAGAATATTTTTATTAAATGGGATTATGCATTAGCTTAAGAGAATACCATTCAAATGTTAGGTTATGAAGATTTGTGACATGTCTTCTATTTAAATATTATGAAAAGAAATTTGGTGTAACCAATAATAAAAATAAATAAACATCTGTGAGAGTATTTCGTATTAATAATTAATTTAAGCTTTTAAATGTTTATTGCTAACTTATTGTCTTTTGCTCATTTTGGTTGAAAAAAGAAAAGGATATGTTTGGATATATCTAAAATGAATGACATGAAATTAGATCCTCTTGCATTTTGGAAGATGCATAACCTACTATTTCTCCAAGAGTAATTAGGACTTCTATTTTCCACCCTTGGATTTTAGCAAATCAAAAGCTATAAGAGAGTGTCTAAATTTATGTAAAAGAAACAATAATAATAAGTTGCAATAGCCTAACCCTATATACAGATGTTTATATATTTTCTTATATTGAAAAATTGAATAATTAAGAGTACAAAAGAAAAATATTTATACATTTCAAAAAGCACATAAAATAGTCAAACTAGTTCAAATTTATTTATATTGTTTAATTAATATAGGTAAAGTATTTTACATTAATAATTGATATACAATTTCTTCTTTGAAAAATATCATTGAATAATAAGTACTTGGAAATTTTTTATAAAGAGTTAGAGGGTCAAGTTAATTATTGTAATTTAAATTTTTAACACATTGATACCTCTAAGGATAATCAAGATGGGAGCTTTGCAAATTAAAAATATATTATGATATTAGTTGACAAGTGACAACATATCAAGGATAGTGGCTCATAAAGATTGGAAATTTAAGTTATTATTATTTTAAAGAAGATTAAAGGTGTTTGTTGTATTTAAATTCAAACTATAGGGAAATTTAGAGAATCTTCCAAATCCAATGGGTGTAAATGAATTGTTAATTATTACAATTAGCTTTTTAATTATCAATTATTAAATTTTCAGTATTTATTTGTTTTTGTTGTCTCGATATTCTTATTTAGAGTATTTAATTGTATATAATCAAATTAGTTTTTAACTAACAATATATATATTTTAAATTTTAATTTATATTTTTATTATTTTTTGAAAGCCATAGTCAATGAATTTGACCTAATAGGCTAAAAATTTGATTGACCCAGCTTAGCTGGTTAGTAAAATATTACACGTTAGATGATATTGTTAAAATGGGATTATGCATTAGCTTGGGAGAAAAGAGAGGTTATGTAAATCTGCCAACTATCTTATACTTAAATATTATAAAAAGAAAAAGAATTTAAAGAAAAATAACTAAATAAACATCTTTTTTTAGAGCATTGTAATCTGCGAGGTGTCTTATATTTAAATATTATGAAAAGAAATAGGGTTTGCAGAAAAATAAATAAGTAAACATTTTTTTTAGAGTATGTTAATTTTAAACTTAATTAATTTATGCTTTTAAATGTTTGATGCTAACTTATTATCTTTTGTTAATTTTAGGGAGGAGAAGAAATACAAGCCATATGCTTGGATGAATCTAAAATAAATGACATAAAATTAGATCCCCGTAGTTTTTCGAAAATGCCTAAGCTAAGGTTCTTCAGAGTATATGGCACGCAACATAATTTCCCGTTTCGTAACTATGAAAGGAAGTTGCATGGTTTTCAAGAACTTGAATCTTTTTCCACTATGGTCTTTTGTTGGAATTACTACCCGTTAAAGTCATTGCCATTAAATTTTCAAGTGGAGAATCTTGTTAGACTTGATATGCGCTGTAGCAGAGTTGAACTACTTTGGATCGGTGTTCAGGTAAATATATCTTAATATTTATATGACTATCTTTATATACTGCAAATTATAAATATTAGCGATGTTAGTTTGAGTTAGTTGTTTGTTTTCTTTCTCATAGGATCTTGGAAAGCTGAGACATGTTGATCTTTCTTACTCTGAACACCTGAAAAAGGTTCCAGATTTGTCCAAAGCCGTAAATCTTCAGAATTTGAATCTAGGCCATTGCAAAAGTCTTGAGATTCTTCCAGACACCATTCTATCAAAATCTATTGATCTCAATGGTTGTGATATCCTCAGGGTGGTTCCAAGGATCTCAAATAAAGTGGAAGTTTTAAAATTAAAAGCAACTGCAATAAAAGAATTACCCGTCATTGAAGATCAATCAAGACTAGTGACATTGGATCTTTCACTTTGTTCGCAGCTTGAGAGTCTCTCAAGCAGTATTTTTAAGTGTAAATGTCTTGAATACCTCGATGTAAGCAGTTGCCAGAAACTTGAAAGATTAGTGGACATAGGAAATTTGGATGCTTTGAAGACGCCCCTAGCTAGGGGTAACGGATTGGCTAACTGTCAATTGATGGAGTTACCTATCGATCTTGTTCAATCATCCTTTCCACGAGAGTTAAATCCATTTGAAAATAATTTTGAGAGCTTCAAAGACCTCTCTAATTTGCATTTTTTGGACGTAAGCTATTGTAACAGGCTTATTTCATTGCCACAGCTTCCAAGAGGTATAGAAGTGAGTGCAAGTTTTTGCTCATCATTGGAATCAATATTAGATACAGAGTTACCATTGGACGTATTGCCTATGTTAAGGCCACAAAGAATAGATCTTCACAAGTGTTTCAAAGTCAATTTATCAAAAAGTCTCCGCAAGGTCTCTTTTTCACCCCCTCTTTCCTTTTATATGACTTAGTTCTTTTGTTTTATTAATTTTGATTTTTATATCAATATTAAAATGATGCTACAAGTGATATATGGATGTATTCGTTGATGCAGGAAACTGGTCGAAAAATTTTTAACAATGTCCAGTACCCTGGAAATCAAATTCCAGAGTGGTTTGACTTTAAGGATGAGGGATCTCGCTTGCATCAAAATATTGAACAACATTTGACTAGTGAAAACGTTCTAGGTTTTAATATGTGCGTTGTAGTGGAAGTTGGAAGTGGCAAAGATGATGGTTCAATTTGGTGGCCATGTTCTATCAAAGTTAGAGTTAACAAGATTGAAGCCAATATTTGCACCATGTCTTGTCAATCTGATCTTCTTTTGCCTTGGGAGGCCCGTGATGGTAGCTCAAGTTTTGTATGCATGGACTTCGTTTCTATACCAAAGAATGATATTGGTGACTCAAAAGGTAACGAGGAATATACAAAAAAGAATAATACTTCTTTGTATATCAGCTTCGATGTCGATTCTGTTGGTTACAAGATTAAAAGGTGTGGGGTTCATTTTGTATATGGCTGTCGGCATCTGCCATACTCCAGTGCTATGTGGTGCGAGGTAACTAAGTCGGTCTTTTTTTATTAATTTATTTTAATAACCTTATTATTTGTTAATGGTCAGTAAATAGTATGTTTATCTCCCCTTTGGATATCATTTATTTGTCCCTTTTTCTAATAGAAGCTATTATAACAAACTTTCTTCATCCATGTGTACGACTTAAATATGAATCCCTCTTTACCGATATTTAAACTTTATAAACTGAAAAAAATTGCAGATGCATTAAATTTGAATGAGTAGAGGGAAAAAAAAATATGAAAGAAAAAAATGATGTACAATGAGTAAGGATATTTAAGAGATTTTTAGAGATTATGATTTCTATTAAAATTTAAAATTGGGATTGATTTTCTAATTTCATTAGATTTTCAATTAGGTTAGAATTCAAGTAAATAATATTTGTTTTTTTAGTTAAAATCCTTATCCTATTTTTATTAGGTTTTCGGCCAATATAAATAGCACATTTGATCATTATTATGTTCTTCTGTACTAGGCATTGATTAAAAATTAATAAAAAACTGGCATATCCTATGTTCCTCCCCCTTCAATTCTTTCGTCCCCTTTCAATTATTTTAGAAGTTTCTGTTCTTATAATACTTCACACCTTCCTTCACGATCTATTTATCGCTTTCTCCCTCTTTTTCTATCTATTTTCTTCCCTTCCTTTTCCTATATTTCGATTGGATTTTTCTCCCCTTTCCATATTTTTTCTCCTTTCCTATGGTTCTTAGTGGTTATTTTCCCCATCAAGCCTATCAAGTAAAGGAAATATAAACATTATTAGTCAATTACTAGGTAAATGAAAAAAAGACACCAGGAAAATATATATAGAGTTTTCCCATCCAAATAATTGAATCTCTATTGTGCATTCGTTAGATTGATTTTGTATTCTAGGAATTTGGTGAATTGGGACTACAGGCAAGAGCTCATGTTTTATTTGACAAAACTTTTACTAGATTTGAACTTTCTTCATTATTTCAAAATGGTTGGCAACAACCAGAGAAAAATAGTTTAACTCACTCACAAAATGAATTTCTTTTCAACATATTGAATGATAAACGTATGAACGCTCTTATTATTTTTTATGACATGAGGGGGCAAATTCCGAAAGAAACACAAACATGAAAATTAATTGGAGATTTTAATTGTTTGGGCTCAAGATGTCAGAACTTAATAAGTGCCAGAAATTTTGAATGGATGTAGCTAATAATATCTATTACACTGACGGAACTTCAACTTTTTTTAGGTTTGTCTTCAGGCAAACCTGTCTCATTGAAAATGACACGAAGCTATAAAACATAGCACTAAAATTTGGAAATGGCCTTCCTGGGTTCTTGTGCATTTGACAAGATAAAACAAGGATTGGGAGAAGTAAATGGGTAATTTGTAGAAATTTTCTTGTAATCTCTTAAACGTACTCAAAATAAATTATGATGGATTAAACATTAAAGAGAAGATTATATGTTTACATATAATTGCTTGTTCTTTTGAGAGGTGATACAGATTTGTTGTATAAAGCATCTTGATGACAAAGGTTTTTCTATGATATACAAATCATTTGGAACTTTATGGTCATTAAGATTTTATTTTTTAATTTATAAATAAAGTTGTTAAATCATATTTGCCTTAGTTCAGTAATAAATTATGAAAATTTTGCTTGCGGGTTGTTTGTCTCATAGAGTCGACAATGGTTTCTAGTAATTGTTACTCATTACAAAAAGAGTCGACAATCATTGAAGCTCATGCCTTGTTATGATTTGCAGGACGATAACGACTATGATTTGAAGCTCATGCCTTGTTATGAGGAGTTGCAGGAGGAAGATGGGGAATCTTACGATATTGAAAGCTTATTCCTAAGTTCTAGTTTGACGAGGAAGAGGAGGAAAATGGGTTGCTCAAGTGACAAGGGTGGCCTAGGAGGAAATTGGTGAGGCCACAATGAAGTCTTGGGTTCAACTTTTCACAATATGTGCTTTCTAATCAAAATTATAAAAAAAAAATGTATTCTAAACTTTCCCTTCTGCTACTGAAATGACAAATTTGTATTTTATTATATACATGGTCTGATATAACGTTTCATATCATCAAAGTTCCCAATGAATGAATATGAATGCGAGTACCTTTTATTTCATTATAGTTATCAAAAACTGTTCTATGAAATTGCATGCATAGATAGCAATCCCATGTATGATACTCCTTGGAAACAACAAGTGTCAATTGATTAAGTGAGGCAGAGTAGCTCTAGTGGATGTTGTGGTGCAGCAGATTGGCAAGCGTACTAATGAAACTCTGGCTTCTAAATTTTCTTTCTGCTTTGTAATTGGACCTAATTTTGGCAAGTGTACTAAAGTTTCTTAATAATAAAATTTGATCCGAACCTAAATATACGATACACTCTCAAAGCTAATCACATATATCAAATTAATTAATGATGGTCTCGGAATTGTCATCTCCATCTCCGTTCTCTCGTATTCAGACAAAGTCAAAGTCTCCACCTCTGTCTGTCATTTTTTTCAGGGAGGGATGAGGATGAAGATTCTCCTATATGATTAAAATATCTTCATCTTTGGCTCTATATGGAAGCAGCCTCTCAAAATAGATGATATAATTTTATAAGAGATCTCTTTAATACAATAGTATGTTTTGTTATGAGAAAGTAAATAGTTGTTATAGAGAAGATAAATATTAAAAAAATAATAATACTAGGTATACAACCAAGTTGTACAACCTAACCCCTACAACTTGATATGGTATAAATTCATTGGATGTGTGAATCTCATTTTATTTATTAAAAATTAGTTAATATATTTTTTATTCTTATCCACCTAATGAATTTGTGTCATGTCAGGTTGTATAAGTAATATTATATAATTTAGTTGTATATCTAGCATTGCTCTAAAAAAAGGTGTATCTATAACAAACAAGATTTAGATGAAAAAAATATGAAAATATAAAAGTGTTATACATACATACATACATATACATATATATATATATATATATATATATATATAATAATACCAAAATAACAAGGTTTCGAGGCTTAGAGAATTGTCTCATTCTTGCTTATAGTAGAAAAATTTGGTTATGCTACAATATACCAGGTCCAATCCATACGCCTAGTTTTTTTGAGATAAAGTCCGAGATTTTTTTACACAAAGTTCAGAAAATGTTTGTAAAATTCGAAAATTTCATAAAAAAAGTTAGAATAAACTAATGATTATTAAAGTTTATATTCATTTTTTTAAACTTATAAAAAACTCATGATTCCTAAAGTTTATACTTATTTTTTCGAACTTTATACGTCCAAAAAAAAACCCCGAATTTGTTTATATAATGGTTTTTATTTCCCGAAATTTTGACATCGAACAGAGTAAAGATAAAAATATGTTGGTCTAAAAAAGTTGATCAACAATACAGGGAGGTCGAAAATTTCACTTCAACACAATCATTTACCTGTTCCGCACTTGATACGGTTGAATAGAACAATTTTCCATGATACACCTTAGAAGTACTGTAATATTTCTTCTTTAACCTCTATCTAATAAACCATGTTTAAGCCTCTTAATCATCTGATTAAAAAATTATATAAAATGACCAAAGAGAGAATCTCATATTCTCCTCACTCCCACACAAACTCCCCACTCTTCAGCGTCTTTCCAGGGAAATAATGCCCATACCATACCCCGCAAGCATTTAAGAAGCCCACTGCGTCACTCACTGACGCCCACTCTGCGTGTCTTCTGCATTGCGTTTTGGTCTTCAACACCCGGACTTGCTTCAACAATTGATGGAGATTCCAGAAATGAAAGATTTTTGTTAAAATTTCAGTTTAGATAGAGATCACAAGCGCCACGAAAAATGCGTAGAGATCTCTCGGTCTTGGTCCGACCGCGATATCTTCTTCTATTCGTTGTCATCCTCATCTTCCTCGTTTTCGCCTTCACTAGCCACACTAAAACGGTGCGTTTGTGCAATCCCACTTTAATTCTTTTCGTTCTTTTGGATCTAATTGTGGATTTTGGATGCCAATTTTGATCTGGGTTGTGAATGTTCTCAATTGGGTTTGATGGGTTTTGCTTGGTTTTCTATTGTGAATTATTTCGATGTGCGATCATGGGAAAGAACTGGCAGTGAAATTTAGTTTAGCTAGGCTCAGTTTGCTGTGCCATTGTTAGGGTTTTGTTGTGAGGCTACCGCTTGATCTGTTCTTAACCTTAATTTGGTTTTGCGTAGAACCTGTTTGAATCAATGAGTTATTGTCCTCGAAGAACGCTTGTTTGCTTGTCGTTTTGGATAAATTGGAAGAGGGAATGAGTAAAGTACCAACGATTCTTGTGGCAGAAATGTTTGTCTTGGAGTTTTGATGACTGTTTGCTGTGTACATTTTTTTCGGATATTACAACTTGTAAAATGGATAGTTAGGTAATTCAATACCTTTGTCATTGGAAAGTTTGTCTTATATCAACCAAAGTATTGATTTATTCCTTCTAAATTGATGCTTAGGAGGAAGAAAAGGAGAAGGTGGAAGAGGTATTTGAAATTACCCACAGAGTATACTTGGATGTTGACATTGATGAACAATGCTTAGGTACGGCTTTCTCACGCATAGTTTTGCATGACAATGACATTATTACAAAAAAATTTATTCTTTAATTAAAGAGAAAGAGAACCTAGTAAAGTTGCCATATTGATATGGATCAACTATACTTTAGCTTCAAAGTAGATTCTGTTGTATGACAGTTATTTAGTACTTAGATGTTTCTTATTTCTTATTAACTACCAGATTTATTCTGGATTTGCAGGTAGAATTGTTATTGGATTGTATGGCCAGGTTGTACCAAAAACTGTTGGTATGTTAGCAAATCTTTTATGTCAATACTTTTTTAGCACGATTTTGGAAGCTAAATTTGTCTAAATCAGTTGCATTGCCTCAGATTGCAAATTGTGTTTGTTAAGCGCAATCTACCCTCCTTTTGAAATTTAAAGATTTTTCAGGAACTCTGAAAGTCAGTTTTCTTACTTTTCTGGCATGAGTATGCTTGAAGAAATTCAAGCTTCTGAATTTATAAACAAGCTAACAACTAGTGTGAACTTGTTTGCTCAATAACTTTTGGCTTTAGCTTAATGTGTAACTTTTAAGGTCATTATTTGTTGCATATAGTAAAGGTGTTGAAATATGATGTCGATTCGCTAAAAGTTATTTAGGAACCACCTTGGTTATCGGCATACCCCATAATTTCCTAATGCATGAGTACTTACTGTTTGCAGAAAATTTCAGGGCGTTATGCACAGGTACTGGGTTCTTGTATTTTATATCTACTGACAGAGTCTATTTTTGTTGTCAATAGGCCTAATATTCTCTTCAATTGCAAGGGAAAAATGAAAGGGTGCAAATGTGAAATCTCTCCACTATAAGTGAACACCATTTCATTGTGTAATATCTGGGTTTGTGATTCAAGGTGGAGATATGCTTTGTGGTGATGGAAAAGGAAGTAGTCTATCTATGGTGGCACCTCTCCTGATGAGAATTTTAAGATTAAGCATTCACATGCAGGTGAACTTACGTGTAATTGTTTTATTTTATTTGCTTTAATTGTGAACCATGGACATCTTCTGCATATCTGAAGCCTTTAAATTTTTCTTGATTTTGGAGGTTGCTCCTTTCTAGCTTCTACCACTGCTCCACTCAAGTGATCTGTAATTCTCTTTTAGGTATTGTTTCCATGGTGAACTCAGGACCTGATTCCAATGGCTCACAGTTCTTCATGACCACTGTCAAGGCCATCATACGCAGATTTTTGGTAAAGATATGGAAAATTCAGATGCAATGATGGATTAATTGAGTACACCAAAATTTTGGGAGAATATCAGAATGCATGCTTCTCTTGCCGTTAATAAACATAATGATATAGGAATCAGTATCTTGGATGCTGATGCAGTTTTTTAATCTTTGGTTTTAGCTGGTCATGAAAGATTTGCCATTTATGGAAGAGCTGTTATCAAGGTATTGTAGCCTTATGCTCTGTGAGAGGTAAAAGTTTGAACTTATCAGTGGAATTACGTGCATCTCAATTTCAAAGACGGTTAGCATGACCTACCAATGTTTGGTCTTGCCTTGTTCATCTAAATAATAACAATATGACAAATTTCTTTGAGAATATTTTCTGATCTCTATTATATTTCTTATCTTTGATAGAACAAAATAATAAACTGATGGAATTGCTGCAATTTATGGAATAAAAGGAAAATTTATTTCTGTAGAAAACCCGAAACACCAGGTATTCAAGAGACCTGGATACTCCTTGAGCTTTGCTCAGTTAAAACAAATCCCTCCCCTGATACTCACACATTTCCCTTTTCTAATACCCTCACACACAAAACAGAAAAGGAAAAACAATTAGCAAGATAACCACCTGCACACATCACTAGGCTAGGTTAATTGAAATACAAACTGAGCGAATCGGGGGCCTATCAATCTTATCCCTTTTCTTGTTATTATCTTCAGATCTTTCTTGACTCTTTTAACTGTTGTGGATGTTCCTGTGTTGCATTCACCTCTGGCATTTTAGAATGTTGCTCTCTCTACACCAGAGGTAAGTGCTATAATTATAAACCTTTTATATATTTATGTCAGTCTCGTGTAGTTTCAAAATTCTTATACACCTCTGAGACCAAAATTATTCTTTCTAGAATTTCAAGCTCATTTTCTTTGAAAATTCTAGTTGTCTACTCAATTTCCAGTACTTGTGTTATTACGCCTTTCTTGTATCTCACCTTTCTTGTATCTCAGTTTATCTGTTTTTGCAGGTTAGTTGCATTGCCTAGAGATAAAGAGATCTGCTAATATTGCTACTCTTACTGAAAGATCTATTGCAAAAGCTGGTGAAGCCACATAGGGATCTTCTGGTTTCTGCTGTAGCATTGGAAATTAAGGACACTGACCTTCTACCAAGGATTTTCTGCAAAATATGTTCCCTCATGGCCTCTGGAGATGAAGAGATCTGCTAATATTGCTGCTCGCTCTCACTAAAAGATCTATTGCAAATGATGGTGAAGCCATATAGGGATCTTCTATTTTCTGCTGTAGCATGGGAAATTAAGGATACTTATCTTCTAATAAGGATTATCTGCAATATATGTTCCCTTATGGCCTCTGGAGGGAGGAACTTTGAGGCAAAGTACAAAAATTTTGGTCTTGAGCTTGGTTGATTCTGTTCCAATCAAATAGCTTTTGAAGTTTTGATTTTCCTTGAACACATAGAACTTGAGCATTTCAAACTCCATTATCTAAGCAAATTAAACAGAGCATACCATTATATGTTATGTAATTATGCACGAATTCAATAGCCTAACGCTATCCTGAAATCTTTAATATTTTTCTTAACGGAGTGTGGTGTACTCCTAGCAAGAGCAAAGTCTGCTTCGCTTGTTATCTTTATGGGTGTTACTTTGGACATTCTGTTTTTACATGTTATCTTTATATTTAAAACTTGAATGACATTGTCGCTTAATATGCAAGGTTGAAAATGGCGTAACCCCACAGGGACCTTCTGTTTCTGCTGTAGCATTGGAAATTAAAGGTGCTTACCTTTTACCATGGATTATCTGCAATATATGTTCCCTCATGGGTTCTTACAGGAGGAACAATACATCGGGGCAAGGTACAATAAGTTTGGTCATCAGCTCGATTGATGCTGTTCCAATTAAATTGCTTTACAAGTTTTGATTTTCCTGAAGCACAACTTAGATTTCAATCTTCATTGTCTAAGCAAAGGAAGCATTCATTCCATTATTTAGGCTGCTCTATCCTTCGCAAATCTTATGAAATTTTCCAGTTTGGGATGTCATCGGTCAGTGACAATTGAGGCCCAACTTTTCAAATCCATCATTAAAAAAACAAAAGAATAGTAAAGTTACTCATTCGGCTGCTTCTCAATATTCCTTGGATTTGTTGTCGCTGCTATTGTGTAATCTTGAAATTGTCGAAACAAATTGAAAATATTTTAAGCACATTTAAGCCTCGAGATTAATTCATTTGTATTGGACATTTAAGCAGCAAAACTGTTTCTACAATCGAAGCATTTACCTGGAGTTTCATTGAGTGCTCATCAAATTAAATCGTTTAATATTAATTTCTATGTGGCCATAATTAGCAGCTGCAATGTGTATATAGGAATAGTCAGTAAACCTTCATGTTTGGAAAATGTTGGTATCAAGCTCACCAAGTTGATTAACATAAACAAATATCTAAGGGAAAAATCCAATTTGCGTAGGCCATTAAAGAGGTCGTTTGATTAAAAAGAGAATACATATAAGATAATGTTTTGAGCTATAGTGAATCAAACCATCTCATAAGCAAATCAATATATGACAAGTTGGCTGATATATTTATTTCTTAATCGTCCAATATTGGTAGGTTGATGAGAAATAATCTTGACGTACATGTGGGCTATCTGATGATTTGCAGGTGGAAAATGAGTATGATCAAATTAATAGACTTTTTTATCAAGTTTTTCTACACACATAAACATCATTACGAGCCTGTTTGAAAGATCTTCTCTTCCTTTGAGTCAAAAAGTAATATTTAGATATTAAAGTGGACGTTCGCTTGCAGCCGAATGGATTTCAGAATACAAGAAAATCAAAAGTTGTACAGGGAGAGGGAGAGGGACTGCCCACCATAATTTATTGGTTTAATTTCTCTCTTGTTAGCCTACAGGATATAAATTAGCTGGGATATAGGGACCCGTTGGATTGCAATTGGCAGTTTCCCAGATGCTGATGGCTCACTCATTATCATTTGGCAATCGGCATAAGCTTCGTGGCTGCTGTCCTTGCTCAATGGCTTCGTGTTGTTACATGTCGTCTGTAGATTTTAACCATGTATGACATGTTGCGTGATATGGATTGGTGTGTGACATATCGTCTTTACATTACACTTGTATACGACATATGTCTTTTTTAATTTGTCCTTTATCTATGGTGCCCCATCCTTCGCAAATATATATCAGGCAGCAGGCAACTTTTTCAGTTTGGGTTGGGCCAGTGACATTTGAGGCCCAAATTTTTACATCCATCACCTCCAGGATTTGTTGTTGCTGCTAATGGAATCTTCAAATTATCGAAACTAATCGAAAATATTTTAATCAAATTTAAGCATAGAGATTGAATTATTAATTTCCATGTGGTCATAAGCAGTCGGAAAGGCGGTAGATCAATATGATTTTACTTAAACTTGTAGTGGTAGACTTAACATTAATTATTTATTCATAAAGATTTTTTCTGCTTTTGTAGTATCAACTACGGCAGTGGGGATTCGTTTGTGGTGCCCTTTACATATTTTAGAAGTAGAGATTCTTGATGCAGAGCAGATTGGGGTTGAGCTTTGAGTTTTATATATGGCTCTTCAAGCTTGTAGAATTAATTTGGGATAATTAATTATGATTAATATTCATAGATTTGAGAAAGTAGCCAAAAAATTTGAAGAAAAATTATTAGTGTTCTTATTTTTCTCCGTGAGTTTGTAAGCAGAGTAATGGTAAATGTATCAAGAGCTTATTACTGCTAATTTTGAAAAAGCGTCTTGAGCATGTAATTTCATTATATATATCAAGATTATAATATCCAGGCTCTCTTATATGATATATCCTATATTTTGTTTATAAGACTTTTAATTTTAAGAAAACTCTAGTCTCTAAATATGAGATTCAAAGCCTGATATTGATCCGATATCATTATTTGCAGCTAAACAAACTCTGAAACTATCCAATAATGGTAACTGTAGTTATTGATGGTAAGATTTATTGTCATTATGTGTCAGGTTTGGTTTTAATTGATAGATTCAATCATCTGTTATGTTAACCGTGATATTGATATTACTATTGAAACAACGGGGGCAGAGGTGTTATACTCGACATCTAACAAGGGGTTTGAATTAATTTAAAAAAAAAAAAACTAGGGCAGTTTTGAAGAATAGATATGGCGAGGGCTATATGTTTAATTTATTTAACAATGTTGTCCATAATATGTGACTCAAAAGAGGAAAAGTTCATGCAGCAGAAATGGGTTTTTGATTTATTTTCCTTTTTGCTGTGGACGAGTTTTTTGGATTGGGTTTCTAAGCCCTGTGTGACGAGTTTCATTTTCTTGTACCTTTTTCTAAAAAAAAAAAAAAAAAAAAAAAAGTAACTTTGGTCCTTTTAGCTAGCAGATCATTTTCAGACCAACCACTTAATTGGCCACTAACTAAATTTTACATGAATAATACTCAACATTAGATGACTCAAACTATCATTACCCCTTTTACCGAAATTTCTACGGTTAACAAACTCAATAGCTCTACTGCTTCACCCGCAACCGTCTCCAACTTAGGAGCTTCTTTCTCTGCTAAACCCAGTTGGAAAACTGTGAGATTTCTCCCAAAAGGTGTTGTAAGTTCAATGCTACATTTACTTGAAGAAATGGTTTGTTAAGATTCTGTAGTAGTTGAGTATTTCGGTCATCCATTTCTTCTTTGTTGCTTTAAGGGGATACATCTAAATATGATGGCATTTGTGTCTTTCTCGTTTTAATGAGTAGATTCTTTTTGAGGTATATGTTGATAAATATTAGTCAAGTTAGGACTTCGTTTTTTCATTTCGGATATATTTATATGCATGAGAGCATGTGATGCAGCAAAGGGATATATAAGAGGCTAAAACAATCAAATCAAAACAACCTACTAACAATCCAACGAATCTAGAAAGATTATCAAATTACTAGGCTTTACAGTTACATATTCTAATACGAATTACAAGCAACTACAAAACATAACAGAGATTCTCATTCAATAATTATGAAAAACTATTATCTTGATGAAACATAAAGTTTAAATACTAAAACCTTACAACAATAAACTAGGAAAGATTAACAAGTAGGAAAGAAGAACATAGCAACAAACCAGGAAAGAATAGTCAGTCTCAATAAACGAGGAAAGGAAAGAACCAGGAAAGAAAATCAATCAAACAACAATTAGGAAAAATTCACGTTCATCAGGCAAATCGAATTAGCGCTGCAGTCCGGTGATCACTGGTGCTCACCTCAGCTCTCCAGCCCCATGTTTTGGCGCGGCAGCGCTGGTTTCATGTTGAGGCGTTGAACTCACTGTTTGATCTACATCAGCATTGAGTTTTAGAAACAAAATAAGTGATGAGCAACGGTTGTCTTCAATTACTTTTTCCATTTAATTTTCGTAATACGGTGTTGCTTGTGCTTGTGATTTGCCATTAAAAATCTAAAATGTTACATTTTTCGTTGTCTTTTCCCAAACTTAGGTCACACAACAATGCATATTAAGCAACATGTCATACATTATTAAAATATAAAGACGATAACTGCACACAGTCCTGGAACAAAACTACAACAGCCACGATACAGTACTCTTGGTTTTCAAGCGAAAGCAAGAAGTCCAGAGTAACACTCGTACATTGGATTCGTGCGTGATTACACCTTCATGAAGGTAACTGGAAATAATTCTTCTGTTCCTTCAAGCCAGCTTTACCTAGAATTGCGAGGCTGCTATTGACCGGATATCTTTATGCGTTTGTGAATGAGATTTTTTTTTTAATTTAAATTTTAAAAAATTTTCAGTCTTTAAATATGTGATTCAAAGACTGATATTATTAGTTATTTTTATTCAGGACAGATCTAGAAAATTTCTTTAAAGGGCATCATAAAGTTTAGAATTAAGATAAATATGAACAGCTAATTATAATAATTAAGATTTAATTATATTTAAAATAATTTTCACATAAGTTAAAAATTAGATAAATTTTTCATTTTTGAATATATAAATATATTCAAGAAATTTATTTTATAACATATGTATAAGTTGATTATAATTAAATTATTATGTTTTAAATAATATTATTCCAACATTTTATATTAGAGTTAAATGTATTTAATATTTGGATTTTGATATTCTTAATTTAAGATTTTATGTAAATTAACATATTGATGATGAATTGAGTTCAAAGAATATATATAAAATTTATATTGATGTAATATGTTGTCAATAGTCTCTCAAATTCATTTTAATTATGTATATTCTGAATGTCTTCTAAATAAATTGTGTGAATACATATATCATGAAATTTAAAAAACGCAATAACATAAAACAAATACACATGAATAAACTCACTTAATAACGTAACTCTAAGAAGATTTAACAAAAATAATACTGTTGATGCACGATTTTCGGACTGCCGGAAAGCGAGTCGGAGCTCGGATCGTACGTCGGGTCCAATCCTACGAGCAAAGAAAAACAGTCAGGGGTATCGGCGGTGGTGCCGGCAAAGACCTTCCGACACTCAAGTCAGTTTCCGGCACTCCGGAATTTTCTAGGAGAATTTCCTAGAGAGAGAAGCTCGTAAAGGAAATTTAGAGAGAGAATAAGTTCAGAAAAGTGTGCATACCTTGAGCAATAATTAGGAGGGTTTATATAGGAGTCAGGATGGGCCATTGTGGGACCCAAATAATGGGCCCAAATAATGAACTTCAGTAATGGGATTACTGTATTAGAAATAATTGAGTCGGGATGGGTCATTGTGGGACCCAGATAATGGCCCAGATAATGGGCTTCAGTAATGGGCTTACTGTGTTAGAAATAATTGAGGCCCAATATTGTTATGGCCGTAACAAATACTTAAATTTAAGAGTCAACCTAAGGGTTTGGGGGTATATTTGTTAAAATTAAGCACTTTTTATTGAGGATAATTTTGTAATCCTTGAAACTTAATATGTATAACGAAATTATAACCTCTTTGTGGGCCCTCGAGCCCTCTAGTCGGAACATAGGTTCACCTCTGTCTTTATTTGCAATTAAATAAACTCTAAAACTGTCTAATAGTGATAGTCATAATTTATTTAAGACATGAACATAGATGATAAGTGCAATTGAGATAGTCAACGTGAGTAAGATTTGAATCAGTTGATAGATTCAATTATCAAATGTTCGACTCTAAACTGGGGTCATAATATTAATTATCGGAACAATGGGGTAGTGGTGTCATTCGAGGTGTTACTATCTAAGAACGAGAATGTCGTGAAAAGGATTGATTAAATAAGTAAGCAAAATGAGGTTAGTAGAAAAAAATATAGAAAATAACAAAAGAAAGCGCACAATAATTTACGTTGTGCTTTTAGCTAGTCTACAACCAAGATAAAAGAAAAATTTTATTAACAATACAAAATTGAAGAATTTTCTTATCAACCGAAATCCTCAATTACACCCAATAATCTACCATACTCACTCAAACGCAAAACACAATTACACCCAAGAATCTCACACTATTGCTCACAAACTCTCGCCAAGCTATCTATAGAGAAGTAGCATTGGGATAGTTTGAAGCATTGCGATGCACCCTTGTCTATACTCGAGGGATGCATGTCAAGCCAAAAAATCTTTCGGTGGAACAAGATTATTTCTTGGAGTATGAAGCGTCCAAGTTGCTTGATAATTTTGACTAGGTGAGCGAAGACAATGAACTTTCGTTCCCACTTACTTTTGCCTCCGCACTTGTGCCATTGCAAGTTAACACTTTCACTATTTGGGATCATGACGGCAACGAAACTTCCAGGAAAGAACAACATGCCTTTTCCTTTTCGGTTCCTCTTAGTAAAGTTGACTGACTCACGGGCTGACGAGGCTTTGGAAGACGAAGACTTTCTGACTTGGTACTCTTAAGATTTTTTGTATGTTTGTAAGTAAGAGCTTAGTTGGTCTATGTATTATCTCCATATCATAGTTAAGATTGTATTAGGTATAATTGCGTTATCTTGAAGATTTAGACAAAGCATATTAGAACAAAAAGAATTATATAATACAGGTTAGGCTATTATAATTTTTTGTTTTAACTTATCAACACTTCTTTATATCATCCATTCATCATAGTTAATAGTTGTAAAGTTGTTGAGATTAAAAATAAGAAAATTAAATATTTTATGATTTAAAAAAATAGTTCTTAATTTGGGCTAATTGGAGCCTTATAAAGTGGTTTAAAAAGTGCTCAAAGTTTCATCTTTACTTGAGCTACAAGGTTAGGATTTCTAATCCTTGATGATTAAGCACTTTCTTTTGAGGTCAAGTCAATGCCAGGAAATTTCTTCAAATATTAATTAATAATTGCACTCCATATTTTTTAATTTTAAAATACATAGATGATAGTTCTCACAGCTCATATCACATCATCAAAATTCTAGAAACAATCATTTACTTTCCTAATCCAAGTCTCTAGTCTTTATATATTTTCAGAAAATTGTTATCTTTTGTGATTTATTTAGTTATTGGATAATCATTTATTTATTTTAGTATAATATATTTGAATTGCATAAGATTTTTAACATGGAACATGCTCAATTAGATGCCATGAAGTCGTTTATTCGAATTATTAATAATAAAAATAAAAAAACTACAACAAATATTATATTAAAAAATAACTTGTGGACATCTGGACCACCAAAGAGAGACTTGGATTGTGTCAATCCAAGAGCTCACAAATTTGAATTGTGCCAAAGGAAGAGCAAGCTAGCTATAACTCAAGCCACCTGTAAGACCCACTATGTGATTTGGTACGTATATATACAATATTGATAGATGTTTCATCCTTCACGTGGTGTTTATTTATAATTAAAATTAAAATGCCAAAATAAAGGTCTTTTAACGATGTTTCATGATATATACCAGAGATTGAATGATGAATTGATTTGTCATTTGCTTCTGAAACGCTAATTCACAAGTTGACTACTGTTGTTACTCTGCCCTTATAAGAAATGTCCAAAAGCTCAAATATTTAACTGAAATCTACATACAGATTGCAATATAAAATATATAGATACAATTTTGAAGTAAAATTTCTATTTTGATGACATGTTAAGTACCATTTAATCCAAACGATTAAAGCTGTTCGATAAGAGCTGAAATCTCCAATATTTCCTAATAAGCACGGCAATCGCAAACTTCTAGTGAAACAAAGACCTTATTCGTCAACTTTAGTATTGTGAGGAAACTTACAGGATTAGTAAATGCATTTTCAATATCAGTACTTGACCTTTTGGCTTCCATATTGGACGGATAATGATGCTTCAGAAAGACCTCATCAGTAGTCAAGGCAAAAACATATAAACAGATTGATTCCCAGAATATGCTGCACCTCCAACAGAAACAGAAGATTAATCTACCCAGAAAACTGGTAAAAGAACAAAGTTGTTGTTGTTGTTTTTAATTTGATGTCATCATCGCCACTTTATTATTCATGAAATTGCACAATAGAAATTGCGTGTTAATTAATTTGGAAAAAGCTCAAAAGGGTGATGTAGTCATTTACCAATTTCATTAGCATAATTAAAAAAAAAATCCAAGAGAAAAGGCCAATTTGCATGGGCCACTAGACACGTCGTTTCATTAGAAAAAGTATCATACAAGATCATGTTTAAGAGCATTCACAAAGCAAATTACTCTTTCATAATTAATTAAATAAATGACAAGTTGGCTGAAATAATTTCTTAATCTTTGTGAAATAATTACAAATCCTACAGGAATGTATGCATTCACATACATATTTGTGTTTAACGTGCACTAAGAACACCATATTTTTAAGTTCGCAATGTCAATTAAAAATTTTCTCTTTCCTCAACTCTCACTTTCTTCATGTAAAGGAATATTCGCCAAAAAGCAAATCACTAATAAACATATCAAAAGAGTTGGTATACTTTACTTATAATTTGCATAGTAAAATATTAAAAAATTATTATTTAGTTTACACCTATAAATTTAATCTTTCAAAAAAGTGACAAAGTTGACGAAAATAAACTCGACAATCTCCGTTTCATTTCACTAAATATTAATTAAAAAAATATTTTTTTAATTCATTTATAAAAAAATTGAAGAAAATATTTTAAAAAGGGTCTTGAGTGTCGTATGTATCAAGAATCCATATCCATATCTAACCAAGCTCTCTTAAATTAATCATTTATTTTCTTTTTAAAAGTTCCATTTTTTTAAGAAATATCAATCTTTAAATTAATGTGATTTACAAAGACTGATATTTAGTGATCCGATATCATCATTTGCGATTAAACAAACTCAAAACCCACCCAACTATAATAATCTTAGTTTGTGTAATACATTTCCATAGTGGGTCGATGATTAGTTCATATTCATATTGTAATAAATGCTTTGAAAAAAGAGGGGCATTTTTTGGTTTTGAAGAATAGATATAAATAAAGCGAGAGACTTACTCTTTTGTTGTATGTTTAATTAATTCAACAACGGTGCCCACCTTCTTTCTTCGAAGTAGCTATGAAACTTCCAGGAAATTAATGGGTTAAATTTTTTAGAAATCAACTGATCAATTTTGACATATGTGATATCCCAAGTCCAGCCTAAAAAAATAAGTGCCTGGTGATTAGCTGACCATTCTTTGAAATTTCTTTGCAACTTCTCACTAATCGTTTGTTGGAGAGGTCATAAACTTTGCTTGTGCTTTAGTTTGTTAATATCTAATTGGGTGGTGTTGCTGTCTTTCAGGAAATATAAGCTAGCTGTAACGCACAGAAATTTTTGGAAAGAGTGAAATGCAGAAGAGACATTGTCACATGGCCCTGTCGGTTTAAAATTGAAACTCATCTTTCTACCGCGACACAACTTACAACCTCACAGGAATTTTCCAAAAAATACCATCAAATACAGAAAGAAATTTGGAGAAAATAGGGGTAAACAAATATCCACCAAAGTCATACTACTCACTGTTCACTCACACGCTCGATACAATTAAAAGGTTAAGTCAAGAAAAAAAAAACAAAGAAGGGAGAGAGCGAGAGAGATAGCAAAGCTCAAACTCAGAATATTGCAGAGAAATTTCCTTAACTGAGGAAAGTTATTGCAGAGAGTGAGTTGTAAAAGTAATTCAAAATTAGTAAAATTTCATTGTATATTCACAGGAAATAGCAAGCACAGAGGCTGATATTGATCGATATCATCATTTCTTTGCAATTATATCTAACAACAGTAATCGTAGTTTATGCAATACATGTCCATGGTTGGTTGATGATAAGTTCATATTTATGTTAATTCCAGGTTGATTATTCATATCAACAGAGTTGTTTTGTTGACTTGACTTGACTTGAGAAAATAAGTGAACAAGAGTGTTGATACTGCTGTTTCGGTGTCTCTATTGATCAGAGGAGTCTCTCAAAATCGGCATCGATCTTCAGTTTCTCAAAATCGGCATCAGTGCTGCAGCTCTCGGCCGTGGGGTGAATTTTTCGTTAGCCAATTACAATAACAATCTATATATAAGAATATTGCTAATAGATAAATAACACTTATTCAACAAGATCGATCTTTTCATTAATCTTTTCTCGGACACAGCAAGGTCTTTTAATTAATTAACATTATTGACCAAATTAATAATTGCCGCATGAAAAAAGAAATTTTTATTAATAACAAGATCATCTGTTCCGAGTATAAATTTGGGTGTAAACAACCCCTTTGAGTAACTCTTGTTTATGCTAACAAATGTCTGTTTGTCTTTTTTCTATTTGTTAGGCCTGAGAATGAATTTATAGACACTATTGTGGATGACATTTTGAAGAAACTAAGCAATTTGTCTCCAGTTTATCAAGGTTACATGGTTGGGGTACAATTTAGCGTAGAAAAAGTTAAATCTTTATTGCAAATTGGGTCAAAGGGGCCGCATATTATAGGAATTTGGGGCATAGGGGGTATCGGAAAGACAACTATTGCACGTGCCATCTTCAACCAAATTTTTTGGGAATTTGATGGTTCTTATTTTGCTGCAAATGTTAGAGAAGAATGGGAGAAAAGCCCTGGACTAGTTCACTTGCAAGAGAAACTTTTTTATAAAATATTAGGGGATAAGAATTCCACAGTAGAAATGCTTGGTGGCAAGAAACTTCTCATAATTTTTGATGATGTGACTCGTTCTCTGAACAAATAGAAAAGTTGATAGGAGATTTTGATCTTTTGGGTTCAGAAAGTCAAATAATCATAACAACAAGAGACAAACATGTGCTGAGAAGTTGTGAAGTGGATGACTCTAATATATACAAGGTTGAGGGACTATGTCTGATGATGCTCTTCAACTTTTTCATAAGAATGCCTTTATACGAAGACGTCCAGCAGATTATGGGGAGCTACCAAACTTATTTTTGACATATGCTAAAGGTGTTCCATTGGCTCTTAGGGCGCATTTGGGAGTCAGGACTGGACTGGACTGGACTGAGATTGGGATTGGGATTAGGACTACACTAGATTGGACTGGATTATAGATAATACTATATTATGTTTGGTGTAGTATGGGACTGGACTATATTATTATATAATAAAATTTTAGAAATCAATTTTTAAATATAAAATAAATTATTTTAATCAAGTTTGATTTAAACAAAAATTAATTTAATATTTATTAAAAATATTTAAAAACTTGTTAATGCTTTTATAAGAATTAACATATTTTGCATTTCATTAGGAATTAATTATTATATAAATTATAAATAATAATTTTAATATTTTGGATTAATTTTGAATTATTATTACATCATTTTTATAAGTGAATAATGAAGATTAATTTTGGATAAAAATAATTAAATATGTAAATATAATTAAAAATTATACTATATTATGAAATTATTACAAAGGTGATATAATTATTTACTATATATATAAATTTATATATTTTATTAATAGTTTTTTAATAATATTTCATTTTTATTATATGAAAATAAAATTATTTTGAAATTAGTAATTGAGTAATCTAATTAATTATCGTATTTATAAAT
This sequence comes from Boswellia sacra, assembly GCA_013180625.2. Taxonomy (NCBI): domain Eukaryota; kingdom Viridiplantae; phylum Streptophyta; class Magnoliopsida; order Sapindales; family Burseraceae; genus Boswellia; species Boswellia sacra. The sequence goes on along the minus strand of SNVD02015884.1, from coordinate 974,639 downwards.
GTTTATATTATTATATTAATTTTTTAATAATATTCTATTTTATTATATAAAAATAAAATTATTTTGGATTTATTAATTGATTAGTTCAATTAATTATTGTATTTATAAATGCTCATATTATTATATTAATTTTTAAATAATATTCCATTTTATTATGTAAAAAATTATTTTGAAATTACTTATTTGAGTAATTCAATTAATTATTGTATTTATAAATGTTTATATTATTATATTAATTTCTTAATAATTTTTTATTTTATTATATAGAAATAATATTATTTTGGAATTATTAATTTATTAATTCAATTAATTATTGTATTTCTAAGTGTTTATGTTATTATAATATTTTTTTGGTAATATTTCATTTTTATTATATAAAATTAATATTATTTTGGAATTATTAATTGAATAATGTACTTATTTATTATATTTATGAGATTTTTTATTTTTATATTAATATGAGTGTAATAATATTTCTTTTTGCATTATATTAATTTTTCTAAAATTATTAATGATAATATATTTATTTTTAATTTTTGTCGATAAATATTTTATATTATCTTTTTAATGTTTTTATTAATAATTATTTTATTTTATTTTTTATTATATTATATCACTTATTATTATTAATTTTAATAAGATTAAAAAAATAAAATATTGGCCCAAACTTGGGACAACTTATCCCATGGTTCACCATGGGACAAGTTGTCCCATGAATTGGGCACTATTGGGACTAGCATTAGTCTAGTCCCAATCTCCTTAAAGTGTTCCAAACAAGAGATAGGACAAATAGTCATAAAAATAGTCCAGTCCCTCCTTTTGTCCTGTCTCCCAAACATGCCCTTAAAGTTTTAGGTGGTTATCTATGTGATAGAACAAAGGAAGATTGGGAAAGTGCAGTGGAAGAGTTAGAAAAATCTCCTCACGAGGGTATCCAAAAAGTGCTAAAAATTAGTTATGATGGATTGAGTAAAAATGAAAAAAATATCTTTTTAGATATTGCATGTTTCTTTAAAGAGTGGAAGATTGATGATGCAAAACTTATCTTGGATGCTTGTGGTTACTCCTCACAAATTGGACTAAGTAATCTTATTGATAAATGTCTCATAACCATATCAGAAGAGGATTCATTCGAACCAGGATATTGTGGTATCATAACAATGCATGATTTGTTACAAGAAATGGGTAAAGAAATTGTTCGACAAGAATCTGATGATCTCCAAAGACGTAGTAGGTTATGGCATCATAAGGATATCTATAAAGTATTGAAAGAAAAAAAGGTAAGAAACAAAATACATTAAGTTTCCATATTATATTTCATATATATGAGATCTAGCTAGAAGGGGTATTGTGTGGTAAGCAATTATGGAAATTACATTTTATATTCAATAATTTTTTCTTTTTCTTTAATTAAATTTTTCATTCTATCTATTATCTCAATATCATAAGTAAGATCATGTTTTAAGAAATAGTTGTATCTTGAAGATCTAGACAAATTATTAGTGTAACAAAAGAATTATATATATTATATGTTAGGTTTTTGTGATTATTTATTTATTTTGTTTTTTTAACTTAAAAGTTAATACTCATTTATAGTCAATCATTCGTTACAATCAAATTGGTTTTAAAGTCTTTTTCTATTTTGACATATTTATGCTTAATTTTCAGTTATTATTATTTCTGCTTTTTCTTTGTTTTGGATTGTCAATTATTACAAATATATTATACCGATAGGCGTGCCGACAAGATTGTTGGCGCTACTCTAATGTCTAAGCTAGCTGTGTTTGAAGTGTTTATGAGCACAAATTGGATTAATTGTAGCTCAGTTGAATGACTTGCCTTCAGCTTCCTCTAAATGGCTTGGTTGCTTGTTGATTCATGGAGATCATGGAGATTGTGCCTCATGACCCATGTCCCTGATTTTTAGGGATTATGGGGATTGCACTATCTCTTTTAGCTTCCAGGTGGCATTAGAGACATTATTTGTGTAAAGTTATGCTGACTTAGCCTTTGTGGGACTCTTTAGAGCATGATGGATTAGGTTTCTCATATGGGCCGTACGCTTTGTGGGCTTTTAGGTCTTTATCAAGGATATTTTTACTTTTGGTTCTATATCTGGGCTTTTGGGCTTTGGATTTTTTACGTTTGCAATTATAGAAGTTAAATAAACTAGGGTTTATGAATAAAACAAGCTTGATTATTACTTAATGATTGACATTAGAAAGAAATTAATAAATAAAAGGTTATATCAATGCATGTTTGACAACACTATAACAATTCTTCATGACTTGTTGCAAGAAATTAGTAGAGTAATTGTTCAAAATGAATCTAATGATCCAGAAAAATATAGTCAATTGTGACTTCACGAGGATATTTGCAATGTCTTGAGAAAAAACATGGTAAGAGACAAAAACATTAAGTATCCATTTTAAATTTCACATATATGAGATCTGACTAGAAAGAGTAGCTATAGGGCTAGGATTCTCTATCTTTTTTCAGTTAAACTTCTATATTTATATATTTTCTTTTGAACAATTGTTTCTTTTTCTTCAATTAATTTTTTTTTTTCATTCCATGTATTATCTGAATATCATAGTTTAGAGTGTATTAGAAATAATAGTGTCATCTTGAAGACCCAGACCAAAAGAATTATATAATATAGGTTAGGCTATTATGTTTTTTTTTTTCCCTTTTTAACTTAAAAATTAACACTTCTTTATAATCATCCATTAATCATTGTCTAGTAGTTGTAAAGTTGTTAAGATTATAATATTCACACTTTAAGTTCTCTTTCACAACTACTGGTAGGAAAGATGGTCATAAAGAAGTTTAAAAATTTACTAAAAGAATTAAATTGCAACAACTAGACCTATTTATTAATTATTGGGTTCTATTTTGATACACTTATCTTTAATTTTCAATTTCTATTATTACTTATGTATTTTGTTGTTTTCAATTGTCGATTATTACATATTTGAATTTGTAGTATTCATTTATTTTTGTAGTCCCGATGTTCTTATTTAATGTATTCAATTGTAATTTATTTAAATTACTTTAAATGATGATATATTTATGACAAATTTTTGAATAAAAAATTTAATTGATTTTTTTTAAATTTTAAAAAGCCCTAATCAATGAACTCACCTAATAGGCTTTAATTTTTAATCAATGAATTCTAAATTAGATTAGTAGTTAGCAAAATGTTACGTTATAGAATATTTTACTAAACGGTATTATGCATTAGCTTAAGAGAATATCATTAAAATATTAGGTTATGAAGATTTGAGACATGTCTTGTATTTAAAATATTATGAAAAGAAATTTGGTTTAACCGATAATAAAAATAAATAAACATTTGAGAGAGTATTTTCTCTTAATAGTTAATTTAAGCTTTTAAATGTTTGCTGCTAACTTAATGTCTTTTGTTAATTTTAGGGGAAAAAAGAAATACAAAGGATATGTTTGGATATATCTAAAACAAATGACATGAAATTAGATCCTCTTGCTTTTTGGAAGATGCGTAATCAATTGTTCTCCAGAGTAATTGGGACATCTGTTTCCCACCCTTGGATTTTAGCAAATCAAAGGCTATGTCTAAAAAATTAAGTTACAATAGCCTAACCCCATGTACACATGTTTATATATTTTTTTATATTGAAAAATTGGATACTAAAGAGTACAAAAGAAAAATAATTATGCATTTCAAAAAGTACATAAAATAGTCAAACTAGTTCAAATTTATTTATATTGTTTAATTAATATAGGTAAAATATTTTACATTAATAATTGATATATAGTTTATTTTTCGGAAAATATTTTTGAATTATAAGTATTATATTTTATAAAGAGTTAGAGGGTTAGGTTATTGTAATTTAAATGTTCAACACAGTGATACCTCTAAGTATAATCAACATGGGACATTTGCAAATTAAAAATATATTATGATATTAGTTGACAAGTGACAACATATCAAGGATAGTGGCTCATAAAGGATTGGAAATTTAAATTATTATTAGTTTAAAAAAAGATTAAAGGGGTTTGCTGTGTTAAATTCAAACTTGAGAGAAATTTATAGAATTTTCTAAATCCGATGAGGGTAAATAAATTGTCAATTGTTCCAATTAGCTTATCAATTGTCGATTATCACTTATTTAAATTTTTAGTATTCATTTATATTTGTCGTCTTGATATTCTTATTTAGAGTATTGAATTGTATATATTCAAATTAGTTTTTAATTAGCAATATATTAATTAAAATTTTAATTGATAATTTTATTAATTTTAGAAAGCCATAGTCACTGAATTTGACCTAATAGGCTAAAAATTTGATTGACCCTGCACAGCTAGTTAATCAAATGTTACACGTTATAGGATATTGTTAAAATGGGACTGTGCATTAATTTAGGAGAAAAGAGAGGTTATGTAGATCTGTGAAAAGAAATAGGATTTAAAGAAAAATAAATAAACATCTTTTTTAGAGTATCTTAATTTTAAACTTTATTAATTTAAGCTTTTAATTGTTTGATGCTAACTTATTATCTTTTGTTAATTTTAGGGGGGAGAAGAAATACAAGGCATATGCTTGGATGAATCTAAAATAATCGATATAGATTTAGATCCTCACTGTTTTTCGAAAATGCATAAGCTAAGGTTCTTCGAGGTAAATAGCATGGCATTCGGGCAAAGCTGTCAAACTAAGTTGCATGGTTTTCAAAAGCTTGAATATTTTTCCACTATGGCCTTTCAATGGCGATGCTACCCGTTCAATTCATTGCCATTAAATTTTCAAGCGAAGAATATTGTTTGGCTTCATATGCCCTGCAGCAATGTTGAACTACTTTGGAATGGAGTCCAAGTAAATATATCTTGATACTTATATGACTATCTTTATGTTGCAAATTATAACTATTAGAGATGTTAATGTTTGTTTTCTTTCTCATAGGATCTTGTAAATCTGAGACATATTGATCTTTCTAACTCTAGACGCCTAAAAGAGATTCCAGATTTGTCCAAAGCTGTAGATCTTCAGGAGTTGAATCTAAGAGCTTGCAAAAGGCTTAAGATTCTTCCAGACAACATTCCATCAAAATCTATTGATCTTAGTGGTTGTTCAAGCTTCAAGGTGGCTCCAAGGATCTCATATAAAGTGGAAAAGTTAAACTTAAGTTGGACTGCAATAAAAGAATCACCCCTCATAGAAGATCGATCACTACTAGCTATATTGGGGCTTTGGTCTTGTTCGAAGCTTGAGAGTCTCTCAGGCAGTATTTGTAAGTGTAAATATCTGAAACATTTGGACGTAAGCTGTTGTGTGAGGCTTATTTCTTTGCCACAACTTCCTAGCGGCATAGATGTGGATGCGCATTATTGCTCATCATTGGAATCAATATTAGATGCAGAGTTACCATTGCAAGTATTACCTATGATGGGGCCACAAAGAATAAATCTTGGCGGTTGTTTCAACGTCAATTTATCAAAAAGTCTTCACAAGGTCTCTCTTCCCCCCTCTTTACTTCTACATGAATTAGTTCTTTTACTTTATTAATTTTTTTAATATATAATATTAAAATTATGTTAATAGTGACCGATGATATCTATTGATGTAGGAATCTGGTCGAAATTTTTTTAAGAATGTCTGCTACTCCGGAAATGAAATTCCAGAGTGGTTTGACTTTAAGGATGAGGGATCTCGCTTGCGTCAGAATGTTGAACAACATTTGACTAGTGAAAACATTCTTGGTTTTAATATGTGCGTTGTTGTGGAAGTTGGAAAAGGCAAATTTATTAATCCATGTTGGCCTACTCCATTTGTTATCACAGTCAGAGTTAATAAGACTGAAGTTAATATATGCACTATGTCTTGTCAATTTAATATTTTTATTCCTCCGGCGGCCAGTGATGGTAGATCAAGTTTTGTACACATGGACGTCATTTCTATACCGAAGAAATGTATAGAAAAGAACAAAACTTCTTTGTATATCAGCTTTGATGGTGATGATTTCAAGATTAAGAGGTGTGGGGTTCATTTTGTTTACGGCTGCCAGCATCCACCATACTCCACTGCTCCATGGGGCAAGGTAATTAAGTCCGTCTTTTGTTATTAATTTATTTTACTAATCTTATTATTTGTTAATTGTCAGTAAATAGTATGCTTATATCTCCTTTGGATATCATTTATTTGTCCCGTTTTCTAATGGAAGCTATTATAACAAACTTTCTTCATCTATGTATACGACTTAAATATGAATCCCTATTTACCAATATTTAAACTTTATAAATTAGAAAAAAATTGCAGATGCATTAAATTTGAATGAGTAGAGAAAAAAATATGAAAGAAAAAAATGATGTCCAATGAGTAAGGATATTTAAGAGATTTTTAGAGATTATCATTTCTATTAAAATTTAAAATAGGGATTGATTTTCTAATTTCATTAGATTTTCAGTTAGTTTAGAATTCAAGTAAATAATATTTATTTTTTAGTTAAAACCCTTATCCTATTTTTATTAGATTTTCGGCCAATATGAATAGCACATTTGATCATTATTATGTTCTTCTGTATTAGGCATTGATTAAAAATTAATAAAAACTGGCACATCCTATCTTCCTCCCCCTTCAATTCTTTCTTCCTCCTTTCAGTTATTTCAAACATTTTTTCTCCTTTCTTATGGTTCTTAGTGGTTATTTTCCCATCGATGGGTATTATTAGTCAATTACTAGGTAAATGAAAAAATGACACCGAGAAAATATATATAGAGTTTGCCCATCCAAATAATTGAATCTCTAATGTGCATTTGTTAGATTGATTTTGTATTCTAGGAATTTGGGGAATTTGCACTACAGGCAAGAGCTCATGTTTTATTTGACAAAACTTTTACTAGATTTGAACTTTCTTCATTATTTCAAAATGTTCGGCAACAACCGGAGAAAAATAGTTTAACTCACTCACAAAATGAATTTCTTTTCAACATATTGAATGATAATATGAAAGCTCTTTTTATTTTTTTATGACATGAAGGACCTGAAAGGAACACAAACACAAAAATCAATAGGAGATTTTAATTGTTTGGGCTCAAGAAGTCAGACCTTAATAAGGAATAAGTAAGTGCTAAAAATTAGAAGTAGAGGTAGCTAAAAATACATATTACACTAACGGAACTTCAGCTTTTATTAATTACGCCTTCAGGCAAACATGTCTCGTTGAAAATGACATGAAGCCATGAAACATAGCAGTAAAATTTGGAAATGGCCTTCCAAGGTTCTTGGCCATTTGACAAGATAAAACAAGGTTGGGAGAAGTGAGTGGGTAATTTGTAGAAATTTTCTTGTAATCTCTTGAATGTACTCAAAGTAAATTATGATGGATTAAACATTAAAGAAAAGATTATATTTTTACATAATTGCCTGTTCTTTTGAGAGCTGATACGGATTTGTTTTAAAAAGCATCTTGATGACAAAGGTTTTTCTATGATATACAATTCATTTGGAATTTTATGGTCATTAAGAATTTATTTTTTAAGTTTATAAATAGAGTTGTAAAATCATATTTGACTTAGTTTTAGTAATAAAATTTGGACAATTTTGCTTGGGAATTGTTTGTCTCATAGAGTCGAGAATGGTTTCTAGTAATTGTTACTTATATTACAAATGGACTATTATTGGAGCTCATGCCTCGTTATGATGCAGAAGCATAAGTACGTTCACTACCGTGATATGGAGCACACGCTATGTTATGAGAAGTTGCAGGAGGATGAGGAATCTGATGAGGAGTTACAGGAGGACGAGGAATTTCATGATGCGGAGTTACAGGAGGAAGAGGAATCTCATGATGAGGAGTTGCAGGAAATGGCGGACTTACATAGGGAGCCGGGGGGGCTTGGACTCCTGAAATTGGAAAAATTAATCTTGATCGCCTTACTTTATATAGTAACTTTTACATCATTTTCTTAAAAAACTTAATTAATTTCAAGTATTACATTATCTTTTCACTTTCTCAATTCTTTCACGTATAAAAACCTTTCATCCATTCAACAATATAAGTTTATCTATTCATATAAGTTTATCTATTCATCCATCGAGCGTGTTATAAAAGATCTTTTTGTTTTTTTGTTTTGTTTTTTTTTTTAAACCCTTTGTAGGGTCAAAAAAGTAATGAAATTGGTAATGACGTGCGTCAGATTTTTGGGCCAATTCAATTATTAAGTTAATTAACTGTAGAGATACTTAAGCTGTAGAGATTAAATCAATCGCATTAGATGTTTAGCCAGCAAAATCGTTTGTCTATTTCTACAAGCAAAGCGGTTACTTGGATACTCATTTGAGTCCTTTGGTCTAGTTACTGGAAGTAAATGTTGAACCACAAACTTCCATGTGGCCATAATTGGCTGCTTCAAAGTGAATGTATACAGGAAGTAAGCGTTCATGTTTGGCAAATTTTGGTTTTAATCTCACATAGATTTTTGCAGCTTTAATATATTTACTATTGCAGTGGGGAATAGTTTGTGGCTGTGGAGCCCTTAATGTCTTTCAGAAGTAGAAAGACTTGATGGATGCAGGCTAGTTTGGGTTTGGGTTTATATTTGATCATCAAGCCTGTGGAATTTAGGATAATTTTAATTACGGTCAATATAGAGATTTGAGAAAAGTAGCTAACAAAATTGAAGAAAATTACGTTCTTATTTTTCTCTTTTAGATTTTGTGAGCAGAGTAATGGTTAATGTATCAAAAGCGCCTCTGAGCATGTAATTACATTGTGTATATTAGGATTACAACATCTGTACTCTTTTAAATCCCTTATTTTGTTTTTTAAAAAGAAATAATTCAGTCTTTAACTAAACAAACTATCTAGAGAGGAATCGGTTTGGGATGGTTTGAAGCATTGGAATGCACCCTTGTTTATACTTGAGGGATGCATGGCAAGCCCAAAAAATCTTTCGATAAGGATTATTTCTTTTGAGTATGGAGCGTCCAAATTGCTTGATGATTTTGACAAAGGTGAGCGAAGACAATGAACTTTCGGTTCCCACTTATTTTTGACTATTTCGCCATCACGCTTTCACTATTTGAGCCACGTTTAACAAGCGGCATTTTTTAGGATGAATAGACAGGGATCCATGTTTATTTTCTTTCCCCGAAACAGCAAGGAAACTTCCAGGAAAGAACCACGTGCCTTTTCGGGTCCTCACGGTAAAGTTGACTGACTGACGAGCTAACGAGGCATTAGGGGTACGTTTCGTGCCCGACACTAGTATTATTTTATTATATTATATTAAATAGTATAATATATGTGATTGGTGTTAAATTGGTATAGTATTAATTAATACAAAGTATAATTTTTAAATACATTAATATTGTATTAAATTATGTAGAGTTAATCCATGACATTAGCATTATATAGTATAGCACAAATAGAAAATATCAAAATTATCCTTATAAAATTGTATATATCCAACAATACTTTTTAATTTTTAAAATTTTAAAAGTAAATAAAAATGTATTTGATAGATAAATTATAAAATCAAATTTATTTAAAATTTATTTTCTAAAAATAAAGAAGGGATGAAGAGAGTCATCGCCCTCATTAAGTGATATTAGAGGTCCACTGCCCCTGTTAGACCAATTGGCATTTAGTATACCACTATAAACTCGAATTCTCTAATAGGTCCAACAGAGGCATTAGACCCCAATTAATTTTTTCAATAATTAACAATTATTCGATAAATTATTAAATAACTAATTTTATAAAAAAACTAAAAAAATATATTATTCCAACGAGGGCATTGGACCCCAAGTAATTTTTTTAATAATTAGCAATTATTAGATAAATTACTAAATAACTAATTTTATAAATAAACTAAAAATATATTTATACTTTGTATATCTTTTTTAAAAAAATTATTTTTTTGTACAAATTAATACAATACATGAATATACCAAACATTATATAATTTTAATATAATATTATTTTTAGTACTATATAATACAATATTATGTAATATAATATTATACAATATTATACAATATCGCATACCAAACATACCAAAGACCAAGATTTTCTGACTTTTTAAATGTTTGTGAATAAGAGTTTATTTGGTCTAGTGCTCTGCGTCTACTGAACTGAAGAGTCTCTCAAAACCGGCGTCGATCTCTAGTTTGTCCTCAGCCAAGTGCCTGATCTGGGTGGTCATCACCATCAGCTGTTGTCAGGCTGAAACCTCTATTAATTAATAATTAATTAATTAATAATTGACTATTAATTGATAGTGCTCATATTTTTTTAAGCTCAAAACTTTTTCTCCGTCTCCAACACACAGTGCTTATATTTTTTCTTGGTTTAAGGACACACGTCCGATCGTGGATGTGTGAATACACACATTCCCGTAAAATTTTTAATAAATTTTTTTTATATTTCCTTTTTAAAATATGTACATCATTACAAATTCTACAGGAATGTACGCATTCACATACATCTTTGTGGTTTTACGTGCATTAGGGACACCATATTTTTAAGTTCGAAATGTCAATTAAAAATTTTTCTTTTTCCTCAACTCTCACTTTCTTCATTTAAAGGAATATTCGCCAAAAAGCAAATCACTAATAAACATATCAAAAGAGTTGGTATACTTTACTTATAATTTGCATAGTAAAGTATTAAAAAATTACTGTTTAGTCTGCACCTATTAGTTTAATCTTCTTAAAAAAGTGATAAAGTTGACAAATATAAATTCGAAAACCTCCATTTCATTTCAACAAATATTAATTAAAAAAGTATTTTTGTAGTTTACTTATAAGAACAAAATTTAAGAAAATGCTTTACGAAGGGTTTTAAGTGTCGTATGTATCAAGAATCCATATCTAATCAGGCTCTCTTTAATTAATCATTTACTTTGTTCTAAAAGTTTCATTTTTTAAGAAATGTCAATCTTTAAATGTAAGTTACAAAGACTGATATGTAGTGATCCGATATCATCATTTGCAATTAAACAAACTCAAAAGCGACCCAACTATAATAATCTTAGTCTGTGTAATACATTTCCATAGTTGGTCGATGATTAGTTCATATTCATATTGTTTTTTAAGAAATGTCAATCTTTAAATGTAAGTTATAAAGACTGATATGTAGTGATCCGATATCATCATTTGCAATTAAACAAACTCAAAACCGACCCAACTATAATAATCTTAGTCTGTGTAATACGTTTCCATAGTTGGTCGATGATTAGTTCATATTCATATTGTAGTAAATGCTTTGAAAAAAGAGGGGCATTTTTGGTTTTGAAGAATAGCCATAAATAAAGCGAGAGACATACTCTTTTGTTGTATGTTTAATTAATTCAACAATGGTGCTCACCTTCTTTCTCCGAAGCAGGTATGAATCTTCTAGGAAATTAATGGGTTAAATTTTTTAGAAATCAACTGACCAATTTTGACATATGTGACATCACAAGTGTAGCCTAAAAAAAAATAAGTGTTTGGTGATTAACTGATCATTCTTTGAAATTTCTTTGCAACTTATCATAATCCTCTGTTGGAGAGATCATAAAGTTTGCTCGTGCTGTCGTTTGTTACTATCTAATTGGGTGGCGTTAGTCTTTCAGGAAATGCATGCTAGCTGTAACGCACATAAATTATTGGAGAGAGTGAAATGCTAACGAGACATTTTCACATGGTCCTGTTAGTTTAAAGTTAAAACTCATCTTTCTACTGCGATACAACTTACAACCGCACACGAATTTTCCAAAAAATACCATCAAATACAGAGAGAAATTTGGAGAAAATAGGGGTGAAAGAATATCCACAAAAGTAATACTATTTACTGTTCACATCACGCGTTCATTCGGATACAATTAAAACGTCAAGTCAAAAAAAAGACAAAGACAGAGAGAGAGAGAGACATAGCAAAGCTCAAACTCAGAATATTGCAGAGAAATTTCCTTGACTGAGAAAACTTATTGCAGAGGGTGAGTTGTAAAAGTAAGTAAAAGTTAGTGAAATTTCATTGAATATTCAGAGGAAATAGCAAAGTACAGAGGCTGATATTGATCGGATATCATCATTTCATTTGCAATTATATCTAACAATAGTAATATAGTTTATGCAATACATGTCCATGGTTGGCTGATGATAGGTTCATGTTTATATTAATTCCAGGTTGATTATTCATATCAACAGAGTTGGTTGGTTGACTTGACTTCACTTGGGAAAATAAGTGAACAAGAGTTTGGATACTGCTGCTTCGGTGTCTCTATTGATCAGAGTCTCTCAAAATCGGCATCGATCTTTAGTTTCTTAAAATCAGCATCAGTGCTGCAGCTCTCAGCCGTGGGGTGAATTTTTTGTTAGCTAATTAATTGATTATTCATGTTTCCTCTCCTTTTTATTTCTTTTTCTAATGGAGATCAGTTTTGTGAAATTTCTTGCATATTTTGTTCACTAACTTTTACTACTGTTGGTTCTGTTTTGTGGATCAAACTTTTCGGATGTGAAAAGTGATTTCTCATCAGTGAACGTTTATGGCTTCTTCTTCTTCTTCTCCTCCCGCCACTCAAGTCATGAAGCATGATGTTTTCCTTAGGTTCAGAGGCGAAGACACCCGCAACACTTTTACCAGTCACGTCTTTGGAGCACTGCGTCGGAAAAATATTAATACTTTCATTGATGACAAACTCTGCAGAGGAGATGAAATTTGACCCTCTCTTTTGAATGCAATTAAAGCGTCAAAGATATCGGTTGTCATTTTCTCAAAAAATTATGCAGCCTCCGGATGGTGCCTCCAAGAACTTGAACAGATCCTTTATTGCAAGGAAGTAAACGGACAGATTGTAATACTGGTTTTCTATCGAGTAGATCCATCAGATGTAAGGCATCAGAAGGGCAAGTTCGGCGATGCTTTTGCAAAGCTTCAAGAACGTTTGAAAGAGAGATCAGATTAGTTGCAGAGCTGGAAGGCTTCTTTGGAGGAAGCAGCTAATTTATCTGGACGCCACATAAATGACAACAAGTAAGTTTTAATAATTCTTGTAGAATTTTCAACGCTCTCATGAAGCTTTGCTCTCTGCAAGATTAATAAATTACAGGTAATTATTTCTTTTAGTTATTGCAATAAGAATCTATATATAAGAATATTGCTAATAGATAAATAATACTTATTCAACAAGATCGATCTTTTCATTAATCTTTTCTCGGATACAGCAAGGTCTTTTCATTAATTAACATTATTGACCAAATTAATAATTGCCGCATGAAAAAATAAATTTTATTAAAAACAAGATAATCTGTTCGAGTATAAATTTGGGTGTAAACAACCCCTTTTAGTAAGTCTTGTTTATGCTAACAAATGTCTGTTTGTCTTTTTTCTACTTTTTAGGCCTGAGAATGAATTTATAGACATTATTGTGGATGACATTTCGAAGAAACTAAGCAATTTGTCTCCAGTTTATCAAGGGGACATGGTTGGAGGACAATTTAACGTAGAAAAAGTTAAATCTTTATTGCAAATTGGGTCAAAGGGGCTGCATATTATAGGAATTTGGGGCATAGGGGTTATCGGAAAGACAACTATTGCACGTGCCGTGTTCAACAAAATTTTTTGGGAATTTGAAGGTTCTTATTTTGCTGCAAATGTTAGAGAAGAATGGGAGAAAAGCCCTGGACTAGTTCACTTGCAAGAGAAACTTCTTTATAAAATATTAGGGGATAAAAATTTCCTCGTAGAAATGCTTGGTGGCAAGAAGCTTCTCATAATTTTTGATGATGTAACCGATCCTGAACAAATAAAAAAGTTGATAGGAGGTTTTGATCTTTTGGATTCAGGAAGTCAAATCATCATAACAACAGACAAACATGTGCTCAAAAATTGTAGAGTGGATGACTCTAATATATACAAGGTTGAGGGACTATATCTTGAAGATGCTCTTCAACTTTTTTGTAAGAATGCCTTTGGACGAATATGTCCACCTGCAGATTATGTGGAGCTATCAAATGTAGTTTTTACATATGCTAAAGGAGTTCCACTGGCTCTTAAAGTTTTAGGTCGTTTTTTATGTAATAGAACAAAGGAAGATTGGGAAAGTGCAATCGAAAAATTAGAAAAATCTCCTCATGAGGATATCCAAAAAGTGTTAAAAATTAGTTATGATGGATTAAATGAAGAAGAAAAAAATATCTTTTTAGATATTGCATGTTTCTTTAAAGAGTGGGGGTTTGATCATGTAAAAAACATCTTGAGTGCTTGTGGTTACTCATCACAAATTAGATTAAGTTGTCTCATTGATAAGTGTCTCATAACTAAATCAGAAACGTCATCATTAGTGTACGGTATCATAAAGAGTGATTGTGATGAACCATATATCATAACAATGCATGATTTGCTAGAAGATATGGGTAAAGAAATTGTTCGACAAGAATCTGATGATCCCTAAAGACGTAGTAGGTTATGGCATCACAAGGATATCTATAATGTATTGAGCAAAAACAAGGTAAGGAACAAAATACATTAAGTTATCATATTATATTTCATATACATGAGATCTAGCTAGAAGGGGTATTATGGGATAAGCAATTATGGAAATCGCATTTTATATTCAATAATTGTTTCTTTTTCTTTAATTAAATTTTTCATTCTATCCATTATCTCGATATCATAATTAAGATTCTATTTTACGAAATAGTTTTATCTTGAAGATCTAGATAAAGTATTAGTGTAACAAAAAAATTATATATTATATGTTAGATTTTTGTAACTCTATTTATTTATTTATTTTTACTTAAAAGTTTAACACTCTTTTATTGCCAATCATTCATTGCAATCAAATGGGTTGTAAAGTCTTTTCCTATTTTGACATATTTATGCTTAATTTTCAGTTATTATTATTTCTACTTTTTCTTTGTTTTGGATTGTCAATTATTACACATATATTCTACCGGTAGGTGTGCTGGCAAGATTGTTGGTGCCACGCTAATGTCTAAGCTAGCTGTGTTTGACGTCTTTATGAGCACAAATTGGATTAATTGTAGCTAAGTTGAATGACTTGCCTTCAACTTCCTCTGAACGATTTGGTTCCCTATTGATTCAGGGAGATCATGGAGATAGTGCATCTCTCTTTTAGCTTCCAGGTGGCATTAGAGACATTATTTGTGTAAAGTTATGCTGACTTAGCCTTTGTGGGACTCTTTAGAGCATGATGAACTAGGTTCTCATATGGGTCGTACGCTTTGTGGGCTTTTGGGTCTTTATTGAGGGCCTTTTTACTTTTGGTTCTATATCTAGGCTTTTGGGCTTTGGATTTTTTACATTTGCAATTACAGAAGTTAAATAAACTAGGGTTTATGAATAAAACAAGCTTGATTATTACTTAATGATTGACATTAGAAAGAAATTAATAAATAAAAGGTTATATCAATGCATGTTTGACAACACTATAACAATCCTACATGATTTGTTGCAAGAAATTGGTAGAGAAATTGTTCAAAATGAATCTAATGATCTAGGAAAATACAGTCAATTGTGACTTCATGAGGATATTTGCAATGTCTTGAGAAAAAAACATGGTAAGAGACAAAAACATTAAGTATCCATTTTAAATTTCATATATATTAGATCAAGCTAGAACGAGCAGCTATAGGGCTAGGATTCTCTATCTTTTTAAAGTTAAACTTCTATATTTATATATTTTCTTTTGAACAACTGTTTCTTTTTCTTCAATTAATTTTTTTTCATTCCATTTATTATCTCAATATCATAGTTTAGATTGTATTAGAAATAATAGTGTTATCTTGAAGATCCAGACAAAACGAAATATATAATATAGGTTAGGCTATTATAAGTTTTTTTTTCTTTTTAACTTAAAAATTAACACTTCTTTATAATCATCCACTGTCTAGTAGTTGTAAAGTTGTTAAGATTAAAATAATCACACTTAAGTTCTCTTTCACAACTATTGGTAGCAATGGAAAGATGGTCAAAAAGAAGTTTAAATATTTAGTAAAAGAATTAAATTGCAACAGCTAGACCTATATATTAAATATTAGGTTCTATTTTTATATACTTATCTTTAATTTTCAATTTCTATTATTACTTAAGTATTTTGTTGTTTTCAATTGTCGATTATTACATATTTGAATTTGTAGTATTCATTTAGTTTTGTTGTCTCGATGTTCTTATTTAATGTATTCAATTGTAATTTATTTAAATTAGCTTTAAATAATAATATATTCATTAGAAATTTTTGAACAAAAAATTTAATTGATTTTTTTTTTAATTTTAAAAAGCCCTAATCAATGAATTCACCTAATAGGCTTTAATTTTTAATCCATGAATTCTAAATTAGATCAGTAGTTAGTAAAATGTTATGTTATAGAATATTTTTACCAAATGGGATTATGCATTAGCTTAAGAGAATATCATTAAAATATTGGGTTATGAAGATTTGAGACATGTCTTGTATTTAAATATTATAAAAAGAAATTTGGTTTAACCGATAATAAAAATAAATAAACATCTCAGAGAGTATTTTCTATTAATAGTTAATTTAAGCTTTTAAATGTTTGCTGCTAACTTAATGTCTTTTGTTTATTTTAGGGGAAAAAAGAAATACAAAGGATATGTTTCGATATATCTAAAACAAATGACATGAACTTAGATCTCTTGCTTTTTGGAAGATGTGTAATCAATTGTTCTCCATAGTAATTGAGACATATATTTTTCTTATATTGAAAAATTGGATACTTAAGAGTACAAAAGAAAAATAATTATGCATTTCAAAAAGTACATAAAATAGTCAAACTAGTTCAAATTTATTTATAGTGTTTAATTAATATAGGTAAAATATTTTACATTAATAATTGATATATAGTTTATTCTTTGGAAAATATTTTTGAATTATAAGTATTTGGATATATTTTATAAAGAGTTAGAGGGTTAGGTTATTGTAATTTAAATGTTCAACACAGTGATAGCTCTAAGTATAATCAACATGGGACATTTGCAAATTAAAAATATATTATGATATTAGTTGACAAGTGAAAACATATCAAGGATTGTGGCTCATTAAGGATTGGAAATTTAAATTATTATTCAAAAAATATTAAAGGGGTTTGTTGTGTTAAATTCAAGCTTGAGGGAAATTTACAGAATTTTCTAAATTCGATGAGGGTAAATAAATTGTCAATTGTTCCAATTAGCTTATCAATTGTCGATTGTTACTTATTTAAATTTTTAGTATTTATTTATTTTTGTTGTCTTGATATTCTTATTTAGAGTATTGAATTGTATATATTCAAATTAGTTTTTAACTAGCAATATGTTAATTAAAATTTTACTTGATATAATTTTGGAAAGCCATAGTCATTAGTCAATGAATTTGACCTAATAGGCTAAAAATTTGATGGACCCTGCACAACTCGTTAATCAAATGTTGCACGTTATAGGATATTGTTAAAATGGGATTGTGTATCAGCTTAGGAGAAAAGAAAGGTTATGTAGATCTGCTAGGTGTCTTATATTTAAATATTATGAAAAGAAATAGGATTTCAAGAAAAATATATAAATAACTAAACATCTTTTTTGGAGTATTTTAATTTTAAACTTTATTAATTTAAGCTTTTAATTGTTTGATGCAAACTTATTATCTTTTGTTAATTGTAGGGGGGAGAAGAAATACAAGGCATATGTTTGGATGAATCTAAAATAAACGATATAGATTTAGATCCTTGTTGTTTTTCGAAAATGCATAAGCTAAGGTTCTTCATAGTTTATGGCATGGAATATGGTTATGTCGGGCCAAACTGTCAAACGAAGTTGCATGGTTTTAAAGAACTTGAATCTTTTTCCGCTGAGGTCTTTAGTTGGAAATACTACCCATTTGAGTCATTGCCATTTAATTTTCAAGCGGAGAATCTTGTTTGGCTTCATATGCCCTGCAGCAATGTTGAACTACTTTGGAATGGTGTCCGGGTAAATATATATTTGATATTTATATGACTATCTTTATGTTACAAATTATGAATTTTAGAGATGTTCATTTGAGTTGGTTGTTTGTTTTCTTTTTCTTAGGATCTTGTACATCTGAGACATATTGATCTTTCTCGGTCTTTATACCTAGAAGAGGTTCCAGATTTGTCCAAAGCGATATATCTTGAGGAGTTGAATTTACGTAATTGCCGAAGCCTTGAGATTCTTCCACACAACATTCCATCAAAATCTATTGATCTCAGTGATTGTTTAAAGCTCAAGGTGGCTCCAAGTATATCATATAAAGTGGAAAAGTTAAATTTAAGTGGAACTGCAATAATACAATCACCCCTCATAGAAGATCAATCAAGACTAGTTAGATTGGAACTTTCGTCTTGTTTGAGGCTTGAGAGTCTTTCAGGCAGTATTTGTGAGTGTAAATATCTGAAATATTTGGACATAAGCTATTGTGAGAGGCTTATTTCTTTGCCACTACTTCCAAGAGGCATAGAGGTGAACGCACGTGATTGCTCATCATTGGAAACAATATTAGATGCAGAGTTATCATTGCAAGAATTGCCTCTATTGAGGCCACAAATAATAAATCTTGACAACTGTTTCAACATCAATTTATCAAAAAGTCTTCACAAGGTATCTCTTCCACCCCTCTTTCCTTTTATATGACTTAATTCTTTTATTTTATTTATTTTTTTAATATATCTAATATTAAAATCATGTTACTAGTGACGGATGATATCTATTGATGTAGGAATTTGGTCAAAAAATTTTTAAGAATGTTTGTTACCGTGGAAATGAAATTCCAAAGTGGTTTGACTTTAAGGATGAGGGATCTCACTTGCGTCAGAATATTGAACAACATTTGACTAGTGAAACCATTCTTGGTTTTAATATGTGCGTTGTTGTGGAAGTTGGAAATGGCAAAGTTACTGGTCCATTTTGGCCTACTCGTATCACAGTCAGAGTTAACAAGACTGAAGTTGATATATGCACCATGTCTTGTACGTTGTATCCTCGTAGGCCTAAGAAGGCCTATCATGATAGCTCAAGTTATGTGTACATGGACTTCGCTCATATACCAGAGAAGGATATTGGTGGCTCAAAAGATAACGAGGAGTATCCAGAAAAGAATAATACTTCTTTGTATATCAGCTTCGATGTTAATGATTTCAAGATTAAGATGTGTGGGGTTCATTTTGTTTACGGCTGCCGGCATCTACCATACTCCAGTGCTATGTGGTACGAGGTAACTAAGTCAGTTTTTTTTATTAATTTATTTTACTATTCTTATTATTTGTTAATTATCAGTAAATAGTATGTTATCTCTCCTCTGGCTATCATTTATTTGTCCCATTTTCTAATAGAAGCTATTATAATAAACTTTCTTCATCTATGTGTACAACTTAAATATGAATCCCTATTTACCAATATTTAAACTTTATAAATTAGAAAAAATTGTGGATGCATTAAATTTGAATGAGTAGAGAGAAAAAAAATGATGTACAATGAGTAACGATATTTAAGAGATTTTTAGAGATTATGATTTCTATTAAAATTTAAAATTGGGATTGATTTTCTAATTTCATTAGATTTTCAATTAGTTTAGAATTGAAGTAAATAACATTTGTTTTTAGTTAAAATCGTTATCCTATTTTTATTAGGTTTTTGGCCAATATAAATAGCACATTTGATTAATATTGTGTTCTTCTGCACTAGGCATTGATCAAAAATTAATAAAAACTGGCATATCCTATCTTCCTCCCCCTTCAATTCTTTCCTCCCCTTTCAATTATTTCAAAAGTTTTTGTTCTTCTAATACTTCACCCCTTACTTTATCCATCTATTAATCGTTTTCTCCCTATCTTTCTATCTATTTTCTTCCCTCTCTTTTCCTATATTTCTATTGGATTTTTCTCCCCTTTTTAAATTTTTTTCTCCTTTCTCATGGTTCTTAGTGGTTATTTTCCCCATTCAAGGCTATCAAGTAAAGGAAACATAAACATTATTAGTCAATTACCAGGTAAATGAAAAAAAAGACACCAAGAAAATATATATAGAGTTTGCCCATCCAAATAATTGAATCTCTAATGTGCATTAATTTGTTAGATTGATTTTGTATTCTATGAATTTGGGGAATTGGCGCTACAGGCAAGAGCTCATGTTTTATTTGACAAAACTTTTACTAGATTTGAACTTTCTTCATTATTTCAAAATGTTTGGCAACAACTAGAGAAATATACTTTAACTCACTCAGAAAATGAATTTCTTTTCAACATATTGAATGATAAACGTATGAAAGCTCTTTTTATTTTTTTATGACATGAGGGATCTGAAAGAAACGCAAACACAAACCTTAATAAGGAATAAATAAGTGCTAAAAGTTAGAAGTATAGGTAGCTAAAATACATATTACACTAACGGAACTTCAGCTTTTATTAATTACGCCTTTAGGCAAACCTGTCTCATTGAAAATGACATGAAGCTATAAAGCATAGCAGTAAAATTTGGAAATGGCCTTCCTGGGTTCTTGTCCATTGACAAGATAAAACAAGGACTGGGAGAAGTAAACGGGTAATTTGTAGAAATTTTCTTGTAATCTCTTGAATGTACTCAAAATAAATTATGATGGATTAAACACTAAAGAGAAGATTATATTTTTACATAATTGCCTGTTCTTTTGAGAGCTGATACGGATTTGTTGTAAAAAGCATCTTGATGACAAAGGTTTTTCTATGATATACAAATCATTTGGAATTTTATGGTCATTAAGAATTTATTTTTTAAGTTTATAAATAGAGTTGTAAAATCATATTTGCCTTTGTTATAGGCGTTGCAGGATTACAAATACTATAAAATGGTGCTCAAGCCTTGTGATGAGAAGTTGAAGGACGAAGAGGAATCTGATGAGGAGGAGTTGCGGGAGGAAGATGGGGAATATTGTGATATTGAAGGCTTATTACCAAGTTCTAGTTTGATGAGGAAGAGAAGGAAGAAGGAAAAATCTGGTAAAAGTTTCAACTCTGCTGGGAGGAAGAGAAAGTGTGCTTCTGTGCAAAGATCTGATTTTACTGGCTTCTTTCCCTTTCGTCACACAGCATTAAAAAATTCATGTTACCTTAAATTTCTTTCCACCAAAAAAAAAAAATAATCATCTGTTTTCAATTTTCTTAATTTCTTTCCACCAAAAAAAAAAAATAATCATCTGTTTTCAATTTTCTTACTTATGATACACTTTGTGATGTGCACATATCATTTAATTAGTTTATTTTGTCTTTTTTGTGCTTTCTGATCTATATATTTGATCCATATGCTTTCCATACCGTTTCACCTCACATCAATTAAAAAAATAAAAATTTATAACTTAAATGAAATCAATTCAAACTTTGTATACTAATTGACATATTAGTGAAATTAAAAAAAAAAAAGTGCTCTAAACTTTCCCTTCTACCACTAAAATGACAAATTTTATTTCATTATACACATGATTGGTTGGTTGGTTTGTTTAATAAATCGTGTCATATCATCAAAGTTTCCAGTGAATGAATATGAATGTGACCTTTTATTTCATTGTGGTTATCAAAAACTGCTCTATGAAATTGCAGGCATAGATAATAATACTCCATGAGAACTTGCAAACGACAAGTGTCAATTGATTAAGTGAGGCAGAGTAGCTCTGGTGGATGTTGTGGTGCAGCAGATTGGCATGCGTAGCAATGAAATTCTGGCTTCTAAATTTTCTCTCTGCTTTGTAATTGGACCTAATTTTGGTAAGCGTACGAAAATTTCTTGATAATAAAATTTGATCCGAAACTAAATATAAAATACACCCTCAAAGCTAACCACGTATATCAAATTAATTAATGATGGTCTCGGAATTGTCATCTTCATCTCCGTTCTCTCCTGTATTCAGATAAAATCAAAATCTACATCTCTATCTATCATTTTATTTTTTCAGGGAGGGACGGGGATGAAGATTTTCTTATATAATTAAAACATCTCCATCTTTGACTCTATATAGAAGTAGTCTCTTAAAATAGATGATATAATTTTACAAGAAATCTTTTTAATATAATAGAATGTTTTGTTATGAGGAGTTAAATCGTTGCTATAGAGAAGATAAACATTAAAAAAAAGGGTGTATCTATAACAAATAGGATTTAAATGAAAAAAAATGAGAATATAAAAGTGTTATACATATGTATAATAATATCAAAATACCTAAAAAGGTTTCGAGACATAGAGAATTGTCTTATTCTTGCTTAGCGTAGAAAAATTTGGTTATACTACAATATACCCAGTCCAATCCATACACCTAGTTCTTTTGATACGAAAGCAGATATTTTTTTACACAAAGTTCAGAAAATGTTTATAAAATTCGAAAATTTCACAAAAAAGTTAGAATAAACTAATAATTATTAAAGTTTATATTCATTTTTTTAACTTATAAAAAACTCATGATTCCTCAAGTTTATATTCATTTTTTCGAACATTATACATAGAAGAAACCCGAATTTGTTTATATAATGGTTTTTATTTCCCGAAATTTTGACATCGAACGGAGTAAGGATAAAAATATGTTGGTCTAAAAAAGTTGACCCAAACTACAGGATGTCGAAAATTTCACGTCAACACGATCATTTATCTGTTCCGCACTTTATACGGTTGTGATGATAGAGAACAATTTTCCATGATACACCGTGATGTACTGTAACATTTCTTCTGTAACCTCTCTCTAATAAACCATGTTTAAGTCTCTTAATCATCTGATTAAAAAATTAAATAAAATGACCAAAGAGAGGATCTCATATTCTCCTCACTCCCACACAAACTCTCCACTCTTCAGCGCCTTTCCAGGGAAATAATGCCCATGCCATACCCCGCAAGCATTTAAGAAGCCCACTGAGTCACTCACTGACACCCACTCTGCGTGTCTTCTGCGCTGCGTTTTGGTCTTCTACACACGGACACCTCGCTTGCTTCAACAATCGATGGAGAATCCAGAAATGAAAGATTTTTGTTAAAATTTCAGTTTAGATAGAGATCACAAACGCCACAAAAAATGCGTAGAGATCTCTCGGTCTTAGTTCGACCGCGATATCTTCTTCTCTTCGTTGTCATCCTCATCTTCCTCGTTTTCGCCTTCACTAGCCACACTAAAACGGTGCGTTTTGTGCAGTCCCACTTTAATTGTTTTCGTTCTTTCGGATCTAATTCTGGATTTTGGATGCGAATTTTGATCTGGGTTGTGAATGTTCTCCATTGGTTTTGATGGGTTTTGCTTGGTTTTTTATTGTGAATTATTTCGATGTGCGATCATTGAAAAGAACTGACAGTGAAATTTAGTTTA
This sequence comes from Boswellia sacra, assembly GCA_013180625.2. Lineage (NCBI taxonomy): Eukaryota > Viridiplantae > Streptophyta > Magnoliopsida > Sapindales > Burseraceae > Boswellia > Boswellia sacra. Next base: position 951,326 of record SNVD02015884.1, on the reverse strand, counting down.
GCTGGGCTCCATTTGCTGTGCCATTGTTAGGGTTTTGTTGTAAGGTTACCGCTTGATCTTTCCTTAACCTTAATTTGGTTTTGCGTAGAACCTGTTTGAAACAATGACTTATTGTCACCGGAGAACGCTTGTTTGCTTGTCGTTTTGGATAAATTGGAAGAGGGAATCAGTAAAGTACTAGCCATTCTTGTGGTGGGAATGTTTGTCTTGGAGTTTTGATGACTGTTTGCTGTATACATTTTTTTTCTGATATTTCAACTTGTAAAATGGATAGTTAGGTAATTCAATAGCTTGATCATTGGAAAGCTTGTTTTATATCAACTAAAGTATTGATTTATTCCATTTAAAATGATGCTTAGGAGGAAGAGAAGGAGAAGGTGGAAGAGGTGTTTGAAATTACCCACAGAGTATACTTGGATGTTGATATTGATGAACAACGCTTAGGTACGGCTTTCTCACGCATAGTTTTGCATGACAATGACATTATTGCAAAAAAAAATTATTCTTTAATTAAAGAGAAAGAGAACCTCGTAAAGTTGCCATATTGATATGGATCAACTATACTTTTGCTTCAAAGTAGATTCTATTGTATGACAGTTATTTAGTACTTAGATGTTTCTTATTTCTTATTAACTACCAGATTTATTCTGGATTTGCAGGTAGAATTGTTATTGGATTGTATGGCCAGGTTGTACCCAAAACTGTTGGTATGTTATCAAATCTTTTATGTCAATACTTTTGAGCACAATTTTGGAAGCTAAATTTGTCTAAATCAGTTGCATTGCCAAAGATTGTAAAATGTGTTTGTCAAGCGGAATCTAACCTCCATTTGAAATTTAAAGATTTTTCGGGAGCCCTGCAAGTCAACTGTCTTACTTTTCTGGCATGTGTATGCTTTAAGAAATTCAAGCTTCTAAATTTATAAGCAAGCTAACAACTAGTGTGAACTTGCTTGCTCAATAAGTTTTGGCTTTAGCTTAATGTGTACCTTTTAAGGTCATTATTTGTTGCATATGGTAAAGGTTTTGAAATATCAATTGCAGAAGTGTCTTGAGAGTGGCCAGTTCATGTGAATTTTCTTAACGGTAATACCCTCTCCAGAAAAGCCCTGCCATGACCCTGCTTTCTCAGGGTCTGTTTTGGCTATCTACATTTATTGATATATCTTTTGATTATATGTAGAAATTTGTAGCAATGCAAAGTGGTACCACCCTATGTGGAGGTGTTTTATAGGCCATCTTCCTTTATGAATACATTTGGCATGGTATAATCAAAATTAGAACAAAGGATCTATAATTATGTTGTCAATTTGCTAAAACTTATTTAGGAACCACCTTGGTTATGGGCATACCCCCTAATTTCCTAACACATGAGTTCTTTTGTTTGCAGAAAATTTCAGGGCATTATGCACAGGTACTTGGTTCTTGTATTTTATATCTACTGATGGAGTCTATTTTTATCGTCAATGGGCTTAATATTCTCTTCAATTGCAGGGGAAAAAGGCAAGGGGGCAAATGGAAAGCCTCTCCACTATAAGGGAACACCATTTCATCGTATTATATCTGGTTTTGTGATTCAAGGTGGAGATATAGTTCGTGGTGATGGAAAAGGGAGTGAGTCTATCTATGGTGGCACCTTTCCTGATGAGAATTTTAAGATTAAGCATTCACATCCAGGTGATCTAACGTATAGCTTCATATTTTATTTTATATGCTGTGAACCGTGGAGAACTTCTGCATACGTAAAGCTTTTAAATTTTTCTTCATATTGGAGGTTACTCCTTTCTAGCTTCTACCATTGCTCCACTTAAGTGATCTATAATTCTCTTTTAGGTGTTGTTTCCATGGTGAATTCAGGACCTGATTCCAACGGCTCACAGTTCTTTATCACCACTGTCAAGGCCAGTTGGTAAGCTAACTTTTGGTAAAGATATGGAAAATTCAGATGCAGTGATGGATTAATTGACTAAACCAAATTTGTTGGGAGAATATCAGAATGCATGCTTCTCTTCCCCATAGTAAACATAATGATATGGGAATCAGCAGCTTGGCTGCTAATGCAGTTTTTTTCATCTGGTTTTAGCTGTCCATGAAAGATTTGCCATATGTTTAAGAGCTATTATCAAAGTATTCTAGTCTTATGCTCTGTGGGAGGTAAAAGTTTGAACTTATTGGTGGAATTACATGCATCTTAATTTCAAAGATGGTTAACATGACCTACCTATGTTTGGTCTTGCCTTGTCGATCTGCATGATAAAAATATATAAGTAACCTGTGTTTTTCATTCATTAATTATCGGAGGTTGTTTCTGTTGGCACCTTTGTTTATTTTTCCTCGCCCTCTTATGATTTTGAAATTCAAGTTGTTAACAAGAGGACTTAACTAGATAAATATATATGATTATTAGCTGACATTGCCCATAATCTTAGTTGTGGTTTGTAATTAGTTTTGCGTAACTGAACTTTAGCGCCACGTTAAGCTCTAGGGTTTTTGTAAGAAAAGTTGAGGGTACAAGGTTGGGTGTATATCAGTTTCTGTATTAGGCCCATAATTATTTTTAGATGTTTTATATATTTTATGTGTGATCTACAGGTTGGATGGGGAGCATGTTGTATTTGGCAAGGTAATTCAAGGCATGGATAATGTGTATGCAATTGAAGGTGGAGCTGGGACCTACAGTGGCAAACCAAGAAAAAAGGTCATTATTGCCGACTCTGGAGAGATACCAAAGAGCAAGTGGGACGAAGAAAGATGAGGCCCTTCGTGTATTCACAAGTTCAGTTTTGAGTGTTCTAATGTGTTTTTAGATAATTGATTCACTTTTGTTTTGCTTTGTATCATGTTCATGAAATTTGATTAGTCATGAGTCAGATCCAACAGTCATAGGTTCTTCCTGGAAATATTGTAGTTCCTCTTGTATGCAGCAAGTGTTATAAATACAAACATGTCCATTATTACGCAATGAAAAGGAAATGATCTTTCTCTCATTTGATACTGTCAGTGAGGCCGCTAAAAATTGAGGATTGAAGTTTTTAACTCTCTGGGTTTTATGCTCTGTCTAATTGCTAATAGGATGCAGAGAAAAGGAGAAGAAAATGTATCAACGGCGGAGTATAGAAATGCTTTTTGTGTCAATTGCTGTGAACATTCCAAACAGTTGACTAGCACGCTTATTAATGTGACAACTTACAACCTTGGCTTAAATCCAGAGAAATCCATCAAAAGCAACGTAAACAGCAGAACAGCCTTGGCTTTCATTACAGAGCCATTGACATGGAAAGAGCGTTTAAGAAAAAGCAAACCACATATCACAAGCAAACGGTCATCTCAAGGACGGAATTTGCAAGAAGTTTTGAGCTCTTCAGGAGGTTTCTCTCCGGCTAGTCCATTGTCAACCCATGCAGAATAGCCTCCTCCCATGTTAGTGACATGCTTAAAGCCCTGCATCCACCAAATCTTTTTCCACTTGAGAAATCATAGAGATATGAATCAAACTTTGCCACTAACAACATTTAGAGTAATCTTACCGCATTTAGAAGATCAACACAAGCACGAAGGGATCTGCCTCCACTGTTGCACCCCTTTACACCATCCAAAACAAACATAATATGCATCACTTTGCCTCATGTCGTTCACCAGCTTATCAGAGGAGAAAAATGAAAACAGGAAGCATAAATGTTACCACAACTAAGAGATCCTCCTTCTTGCAGACTGCCTCTACTCGGCCGAGAAATTCAGGGTTTTCTACTCTTCCTGGATATTGCCAGACAAAAAAAAAAAGAAAACAAATGTTGTCAGGAGCTATGAATGAACAAATAAATTTCCTGCATGATTAAGAATTCTACTTCTGCTCACCTTCTGGTGTGATGAACATATATGGAATGTTCAGTGCATTCTCAACATGGCTTTTGTTGAACTCCTCCGTCGTCCTACAAACAAATCAAAATCAGTTATTTTTTTATGCTTCAATCATCAGAGATTGCAACAAGAGAAAGTTGACCAATAAACAATTTTCCATGTTCCCACCTCACATCTAGATATGTGTAACCTGAGGTGAGGAGATCTTTTGCAGCATGGACATCAACCGTAACAACATCTTCGGGCCTGAAAACATCACGATCAAATGAGTGGAAGTTCTCAAAATTAAAAGACACAAAACTTCTATTTAAGCATGATTCAACAAATTGGTATGCCTGCTAAATTTAGAGAAGAAACCAACTTTTTTGGGGCATCCATCAGAAACACTTTGGGAAACAAATATGTTCTTCAGCTTAATTTCTGAAAACTGACACGTTCCTAGGAGATATCTTCCTAAGAGCACGTTTGGTCTATATATACAATGTACTGATAATAACTTCTAATCTGAAAAAACTTGGTCAACTGTGAGAATGCAAATGCATTTTCAACTCTCAAGTTAGGTCAATATTTGAGAGACTTTGCATGCAGAAGGCCTAACCTCACCCTATATATATTTCGACACATTCTCTTATCAGCTGTAGTGGGACTGTGATCTCTTGAGATTTTCCCTGTATTCTATTCATGGAGGAATTCGTCTCAGTGCAATCCATTTTGCTGGTTACTTGGAATTTAGTTAAATATTTATTTGATCAACATCAGCTCCGTAAAAATACGGTGACTCACATTTGTGAGACTTACAATGGTCACATCCTATTTTTATTGATCTTTCGAGTTTTGACATCCCCAGATAAATATAGTATTCTTCTGCTTGTTATTCGGGATTTTGACATAATGTAAAGACTTTGCTACATTATATTACGCAAGCGAACGTGGGCTAGAATAATTGTTTAATGACAACTTAGTTGAATACAAGCATCTAATTTCTTATAGAAAGTTCAAGCAATATTAATTCGGTGATTGATGATGTGATTTTTTATGAATAATTAGCCATGATTAAGCTGACTTAAACTAATTTGACTTCTGAATAATCAAATATTATTTCTTTGCTTTGTTCATTAAGGCTTTTGATAAGGCAAGCCAACCACATAAATAACATTATCATTCTCTGGTTCTTTATTTACTTCAGGGTTGGCCTTGTCTTCTTTTATTGTTATGAGCATCCTTATCCTTTATAAATCAAATGAAAGCATAGAAAACATATTTAAACCAGAAGCTTGACCTGCCCATATGAGGTTTTTGTTTGGCAGCTCTAGTTAGGCAATTATGCAGTTTCTTTTTTTTATCCCCAATTAAACTCGATATATCACAGGCATTTGGTGTAGAGCTATAATGCTTTCAGAAAATGCAGACTCAAGGCATCCAACAGAATATTTTTTTAAAAGCAAGCAAATCCGTAACATTAAATTAATGCTCAAGTTGTTACAATGCCAGAGCATGAACGGATCTTTTTGCAAGGGTATGTATAATTTTCTGCAGAATTATTGCTTTTTTATTTTCCTCCTCGAGCTCCTACATGTGCAGCAAAGGAAATTTATAGATTGTTCTTGTTCATAGACTATAAAAACGGATATTAAATAAATACTTTTAATAAAAACATTTTTAGATACAAAACACTTGCTTAGTGCAGTTTCAAGATGGGATGGGATAGAAAAGCACTGCATAAACAACACATAAAATCAGCGAAAATTATCCAACCCATGCCCACAGGTATTAGAACTTCTAGGCACAAAGCCACCCACAGTATCTTCAATTAATTTTATAAATAAAGTATTTAATTTAATAATATCTTAAAGTATATTGTCTTAAATAAAATAATACATTATTATAATATCTTAAATAATTAAAATATTAAATTAAATAATCCAATTATTTAAATAAAGGTTTAAAAAATTAAATATTTAAGTAAATGATTTTAGTTGCAAGTTTAAATTTTAATTTTAAATATTAAATTATTTTTTAATTAAAGCAATTAATTATAAAATTTTAGTTTTTAAAAATTATTATATACAATTCTATACAGTCAAATATTATATCAAACACACAATAGTATTATATTACTCTTCTTCTATTTCATTCCATTCGATACAATCCTATCATAAAAATTTATTAATAATATTATACTTACAAAGATTATATACAAAATTTACGCAGAATCAAGAGAATGAAAAGATTAACATGAGTTATTAATATAATTAATGCTAATGAATCATATGGTATTAAATAAGTAGTACCATATTAAATTTGTATACAAACTTTACATAAAGTGTAGTATTAGTTAAAATTTACATAATTTAATGCAATACACCAATCGCATCCTTCTATGTAATAAATGTTAGTAACTTTCTTTGAAAGAGTAATAATATACTTATAACATTCATACAATTTAAATTCTACAACATGATTTGACAACCTACATGACAAAAATTCACTAGAGGAGAAAACAAAAGATGAGGGAAGTTATATATACAATAGACTTTTACCACTTAGACTGTCACGTCATGTCGTAGAATTTATATTGCATGAATATTGTAAGTCTAATATTGTTATGACCTCATGTTAACATCTACTCATAACAAGCCTACCTTTCAATCATTTTAATGCAAACAAATGAAAGAGAAAAATACATAGATTTTAGTCTTTAGATAAGATTTATGAAGAATCTTAATAGTTTAGGAAAATTTTTTTAGTATTTTTTAATGAAAATAATAATTTATCAATAATATTACACTTATAAAATTTTATACAAAATTTATATATAAAGTTGATGTGATACAAATAAATAAAAGATTAATATAAATTATTAATATAATAAAAATTGATAAGTCAGCGATATTAAATAAGTTATATCATATCAATTTTGTGTCTAAAATTTATATGCAAAGAATTTATATCTATAATATTACTCAATAAAATTACACACGCAGAGGGAACCAAGAAAATGAAAGCATGTATTTATGGCAATAGATACCATACAGTCAAATAAAAAGTGTACATCGCTTTTAATTGGCAAAAGAAAAGATAAAAATATAATACAAGTTCATAAAATGGCATTTAATGAAGTCAAAAGAATGATTGTCAATGAAAATAAAAACAAAAACACAAATGATAACACAACACAACAACACAACATTACCACCTGTCAATCTTCCACCATTTTCATTTCCAACTCCAACTCCACTCCGGCAACACGAAAACAAAAACAAATACAAATACAAAAATAATACAATCGTCATCATCTTTCAAACGTCAAATTATTCCACAGAGACGACGAAGCTCTTTCTCTCTCTCTCTCTCTCTCTCTCTCGCTCTCTCTTTCTGTGGGAAAATGGGCAGCACTGAAGAAGACCCTAACAAGCCCATATCTTTCTACGACTCTTCTTCAACAACGCAACCTCTCCTCTCTAAGCCTCCATCTTCATCCGTCGAAGAAGAACCCGCCACAACCACCACCCAGTCCGACCCTTCGGAGTCGGACGCCACCCAGTTCCTCCAGATCTCCTACAATTACGGTCCCAGACCATTCAAGGACCTCCCTTTCGTCATCCTCTTCATCCTCTTCGTCCTCGCAACTTTCGCTTTCGGTATATTCTCAATCTTCAACAAAAACTCTGACTTCACTAGCGTCTCCTCTTATTCATACAATTCCACTTCCAGCTCCTGCGTCAAAAGCGACGCCCTTTCACTACCTGCTGACTGGGTTTTCGTGGGTTTTAGCGTTTCTTCAACAAGTTCCGATTTTGTTAAGGATTTGATTTGGGTTCTTGTAATTACTCTGATTTTGAGTGTGCCCATTTGTTTTCTACTCCTTTTGCTTCTCAAGCATTACACCAAACAGTTGGTGTACGTTTCGCTTCCGTTTTTCGTGATCGTCCCAATCTTCATTGATGTTTACTGGTTTGTTGCCTGCACTGTTAGCTCATCTTGTAGTGATGCGTTCCCGTTAGCGTATCGGATTCTGCTGTTGGTATTTGTGTTTTTGATAATTGGAGTCATTATTTGGATATTTATTGCAAACTGGCATAGAATAGAATTGACAATTCAGATCATTGGTGTTGCCTCTGATGCTTTGTCTAAGAATTTAGGCTTGTTTGTGGCTCTGCCACTGTTGACACTAGGATTGGTGGTGTATTATGCGCCAATTATCGTGTTCTTGGTGTTTGTAAGATTTAATGGGAAGATTGTTGCAAAAGAATCGAACGGAGAGTATGAATGTGTGTGGAAACAAGATGGATGGGTGCCTGCATATTATGCGTTGGCGATTATTACCATGCTGTGGTCTTTGACTGCAATGGTGGAAGCTCAGGCTTATGTGATTAGTGGGACTATTGCACAGTGGTATTTCTCGAAAGAGGATTCGAAGCCTAGGCGGGCTATAAGAAGTTCTTTGAGGTGAATCCCTGATATTCTTGTCATTCTTCAGCTTAATTTATCTTTTTCAGTTTTGTTCCTTTTAGGTTTTATCTTGTTTTATAACATCATCGTTTTTAGGTTGACAAATGCTCTTGAGAAAGTAATGACAACCACCAGGCGGATGCAATAATAGCACTGGTAAAATAGACTGTTGTCAGAGAACTTAGGGTAGTGAGAGGTTACTCACTATGAACTGAGCCATCTCAGTTGCCAGGAAATTCCTGTACACTAGACAGTTACAAATAAGCTCGAAATATGCAATTGAGGAAATTAAGTAATATTAACATTTCAGCTCTTTTACATCTTAATTATGACAGTCAGAGTATGATATTTTGTTAATTGTCTTTTACATTTATTAAAATTTGATTGCTTCTGGCTGGCTCCCTGCCAAATAGCCAAATATAGTATTTCTTAGAATGGTTTAGGCTTTATTTATAGTTCTGTTTAATTTTATCATCCTCCTAGAAAGATAGTAGCAGAGTAGCAGTAACGGAATCTATTCTATTTGTCTTAATACACTGGATGATAATTATACTAGGTGCAATTTTAACTTTATATAAGTTGTCATCCTCACCATTTCCACTTTTCTTCTTATGTATATTTGTTGGAGAAGCTTAGGTGTTATCTCCTAGAATAACATGCTGATCGTTCTCATGTTATTATTGTGAATGCTTGCAGGAATGCCTTTGGTCCCTCCTCTGGCACTGTTTGTCTATCTGGTCTACTTATATGTGTAGTACGGATAGTGCGTGGTGCTGTTGATAGTGCAAGACAAGAAGATGTCCCAGGATTTGTGAACCTTATACTGAGATGCTGTGTAAATGCCTTGTTGACTGCTGTAGACTTTCTTAACAAGTTCACCATCAATTTTGCGGCAATAACTGGTGAAGGTTACTGCTCATCGGCAAGGATGACATATGAGCTTCTAAAGCGTAATCTACTCTCGGCTGTTTTTGTGGAGACTGTCTCAACTCGTTTGTTAGCTGGGATTATCTTTGTCGTCTCTGCAATATATACAATTGCGGTGAGCTGATTAACCAGAGTCCATCTGTTTTAATCTTTATAATTTAGTGGTTCAAGATGAACTTTTTTCAGTGGTTGATGAAAGGATGCTATCAGTGTATTTGGTCCTGCATGTAGCATCCTTCCAGTCCGACATTGATCTTCACTTCCAACTGGATGTGGTAACCATTTCAGTAATTAAACTTTAGGATAGTAAAGATAATGGTTGGAAAATAATCTCTACGAATGGTTTTTAAGCTCTCATCATGGTAGTGTTTTGCCATCTCTTCATTTGGATTTACTCTATATGTTCTGCCATCTGCCAATGATTGAGGTGTAGTTTGATAGAAAGTAATCAGATTAGCTGGTTATCAGGCATGTAATAATGGAGTTCTGCATGATTTAGTATTAGTCTTTAGGCATTTTGTACATAGAACCTGTATTGGTTGTTGTTTGCATTGGTGGCCAAAGTTATATAATATACATATGCACTTTTCATTTGCTAAACAAAGGTTTATGTGAGAGAACATATTCCTAGCGCCCAATGTTGCTATTGGGTTTGCTTGAACTTTTGACCGCTTGCTTTGATGTCTCTTGATTAGATGCCATTAGAACAATCCTGCGCTTATAACCAAGTTTTATATATTTCTTGCTGCCATTTCTTATCTTGATTCAAGTGTTTCTGATTTGGAATGTGCGTAACCAGGTATGTGCCATCTTAAAAGGCGTCAGCAAACTTGGTATCGATGCATACCTTGTGGCTGTTCTTGCATGGGTGCTGCTGATTGTGGTGTTGGGTTTCTTTGTCCATGTTTTGGACAATGTGATAGACACAGTTTACGTCTGCTACGCCGTAGATAGAGACAAGGGGGAGGTCTACAAACCAGAGGTGCATGAGGTTTATGTTCATTTGCCCATCAGCAGGAACAGTAGATCAACTTTTGCACCCAGCACTGTTGGTGTATAGATATCCTTGAATCCAGATTATGTGTACTTTGAATTCAATTTAGTGTGTTGTTATTCATCTGTTGTTCCTCTGTGTAAGGTAGATTTGCCATCAGGCAACTTGTGCATATCTTTAATTGCCACTTTGTACAATTTTTGAGGCTTGTGCAATAAAGAGAGAAAATTTTCAAGGAGGGATACGATTTATTGAATTTGAAGAATGAAAAAGTCTTCTTTCTGTTGGTGCTTTTACATTTTAACTGGGCTTGTGGGTCGTGCGATGTTCTTTCTATGTATCGTGTGCATGCTTGTACCTGAAATCATAAATGCCTTTTTTTTTTTTTTTTTTCAACCAAAGCTAATGAATAATACGAAGTTTTCCATTATGTTGCACCTAGGAGTAAGGAATGAATGATGCTTTCTTAAGAGATGTGTTATACTCAATTATATTAAGGGAAAAATAAAACTATTTTGAGTCTTAATAAAATCATAATTTTTAATATAGTCCAATCAAATATTGAGTTCTCGAATAAATCAATCCAATAATTCGACATTTTGTTAAATAGTTATCAAATACCTTTATACAATGAGAAGATAATTTTTGCTTGAATTTGGTTAAAGAATAACAAAAATCAGAATTTGATAGAGATTAAAACAAATTAAGTACTTTCGAAACCACCCAAAAAAAAAAAAAAAATTCCTGTCAGCTTGAGGGAAACGACGTCGTTTGGAGTACTGTTGAACTTCAAGTAAATCCAAAAACCATTTCCTTTTACAAAAGCCTCTGCAGCAAGCAATAGCAACTTACAACATTCACGAACACATACCAGGCAAAGCAAAAAGCAGGGCATCAAAAATCGACTTCTGATTTCACGAACTTTACTTTTCAGCGTGCGAAAACCAAACCAAAGCCATGGTTCTGGAGGTCAGTAACCTATTCTCTTTCAATTTAACTCTTCTAATCCAACATTTCGGTAACAGATTAAAACCTAAACCATCAAAAATCGATTGAAATCAGGCGACCATGATATGCATTGACAATTCTGAATGGATGCGAAATGGGGATTACCCTCCTAACCGACTACGCGCTCAAGCGGACGCCGTCAGTCTCATCTGCGGAGCCAAAACACAAGTAACTTCTTTTCCAATACTGGGTCTGCGATTAGGGTTTTTTTACTTTTTATTTTTGGTATAATTATTTGGGTTTTGTGATGTTGAATAGTCTAATCCGGAGAACACTGTCGGAATATTGACGATGGCGGGAAAAGGGGTTCGTGTGTTGACTACTCCCACGACTGATCTTGGGAAAATATTGGCTTGCATGCACGGTATGATCTCAAAGTCGCTGATTTTGTTTGTATATGTGTTTGTGATTCGCTTGATTTGTTTTCAACTGGGTTTTGGTGTTGATTGGTATTGGATAATGATGGAAATCAGAGAAATTATTCGGCTCTTGTTGTTTAGATGGTTGTGGTGGGATAGTGATTTGTGTATTGAGTTGAAGAGTTGTTGAACTAGTTATGGAGAGCTTGGACTTGTTTGTTTAGAGTGATTATTGGTGATTGTCTATGGTGGGTTAGTCGCTTTGAGTGTTAGATTGGTGAGAGGTTTGCACACAATGTATCTGATCCATGGGCATCTTCAATCTTTTTGATTGTTTATTTTAAATCTTTTGGCGAGTGAGAAAAATTGTTTCATAACTAAGTCGGAAATGAGTACTAAGGAAATGTTCAAGTATGTATCACATTTAGGCTAGGATTTCAATGTTAAACCAGCAGAGTGTGAAATGGCCTGAGGTTTATCTGATTTGTGTAGAGGGGCACTTTGCACGAGTTCTGTGGACTAGTTGGTCTTGGACACCACGGTTTTTTATATGTTTGTTGTTATAAGGAAGTTTGGAATGGCATGACGTTACTGATGTTGGCTTCCATTTGTTGGTTTTCTTGGTTTGCTCTTTGAAGTTTAAAGACTATGCTGTTATCTGTCTTTAAGAAATTTATTACTATAACCTATGTGAACATGGGGTTGGTGTCTGGTGCAAATTCTGGGTTTTTTCTTTTGTTCAACGTTAAAGAAAGAGATCCATTTGATTATTTGCTTAGACAATTTTTAACTCTTTCTGAATCCTTGACCTTGACAGTATAGTTTCAGCAGGCTTATGCTGAACACGCACATTAGTGAATGCAGTATGATAAGCATTCTGTTATTTTTTTTCTTAGTTGTTTTATGTTGAACTCTAACTCTCTCTCTCTCTCTCTCAAAATTCTTCCCTCTTTTTTAGAGCTTGAAATGGGGGGTGAGACAAACCTAGCAGCTGGGATCCAGGTTGCTCAGTTAGCTCTCAAGCATCGGCAAAACAAAAACCAACGCCAAAGGATCATAGTTTTCGCTGGAAGGTATTTATTGTTGTCTGTTTGACTTGCTTGTTCATTTGTGTTGATATCTGATATTCTTTTGTGCTATATGCATGTAGTCCTATCAACCATGACAAGAAGGTGATGGAGATGATAGGGAAGAAACTAAAAAAGAACAGTGTGGCTCTTGACATTGTGGATTTTGGTGAAGATGATGACGGGAAGCCGGAGAAGTTGGAGGCCCTTCTTGCTGCTGTAAATAACAGTGAAAGCAGTCATATAGTTCATATTCCTCCTGGTCCAAATGCTCTTTCTGATGTACTCATCAGGTGTGAATCTTTTTCCCTTTGGCTTTTGCATGTAGCATCAATTACAGCTGCAAATCTAGAAATGGTATATGTATTGCAAATTTAACAAGAGATTTAAGTTAGAGTGTATGTCAAAATGGCAAATAAACAAGTATGGAGAAGGATTACATATTAAGATCAATATCAGTCCTTTTTGACTGATGACAGGGGAAAATTGCTTTTCATGACAGAAATTCTTGTAACAGTTGTTGAAACAGTAAGCCTTTGATGAAGGTGATCTTTAGGTTGAGTGGTACATGTTGCTGTTTGAAAAGTTAGGTGAAACTTATCATATTGCTCAACTCCTATTAGCTTATATTTGATGTAATGTGATTTTTTATTCCTCTGGCAGCACACCTATATTTAATGCTGATGGAGAAGGAGGAAGTGGCTTCGCTGCAGCAGCAGCAGCAGCTGCAGCTGGTGGAGTTTCTGACTTTGAATTTGGTGTAGATCCTAATATAGATCCTGAGCTGGCTCTTGCCCTTAGAGTTTCTATGGAAGAGGAGAGAGCAAGGCAAGAAGCTGCTGCGAAAAGGGCTGCTGATGAAGCTGCTAGACAAGAAAAAGGGGAGGAGCCATCATCCAATCAGGATGTGACCATGACTGAAAATGCTAACTCAGCTGCTCAAGCGACAGAGAAAACTGCTGACCCAAAGGTTGGAATCACTTTTAACTTTATACATGGTTGGAATATGCATGTTTGGTGTTTAGTGTTAATGTTTGGAATCAACTTTTTTTTTAGCTTTTTTCAGTGAAATCTTTCTTTGATGTCATATAGTACAAACAACCCTTTCATTTGAACTTAGTTTTGGAATGGTTGTTGTAATAGAATGAGGCGAATGCTTTGCTAGAGCAGGCTCTTGCAATGTCCATGAATATTCCTGGATCTGATCCTTCCGTGGGTGATGCTGATATGACAGAAGCAACTAATGAGGATGAGGATTTGGCCTTGGGTAAGTTCTACTCTCCTGAGGCATCTTTGATTCAGTTAAAAATGTATAATTCATTGATTTTCATGATATTTGTTGTCATTGGCTCTGTGTATACCATGTAAAGTTATTTTAGCATACATGCAACTAAAAATAAAATTATCACAGAGCGATTTTCTTTGTCCATTTTTTGTATATGTTTGGTACTTTTTCATGTTTGGTATGCTTTGTATTTCTCAACCCTTGTTTAAACTGCTGAACTCTCCACTCATCAAATAATGGGTGATAAATTGAATCATATTCCGGGAATCCAAGCTGAGAAGAGACGAGCAATGTTAATTTATAACTACATTGCTTTGCCAGTGGTGTACCCTCCTTGCCATGGAACTCCCGGTTTAAACTCTTATTACATATATCACTTTACTCATCATTAAATTGACTTCAAGATATTTAGCAAGTCTTACCAACTAGCGTGTCATACCTAAAGTTGGCCAAGATATGTAATGCTGACAAAGTTTTAGTTTCATATTAATGAATTAACATAGATCTTGTCAAATCAATTTACTCATTTTACTGCATGCAGCTCTTCAAATGTCCATGCAGGAGGATGCAAAAGATCCACCAAACCAATCAGATGTAAGCAAGGTGTTGGGGGATCAGTCTTTTGTCTCATCTATCCTTACATCAGTAAGTGTGCTTTCATTTTCATTAGTGAACTTGATTACCAAATTGCAGCATATTGAGCCTATGTCCTGATATATTTACTCTCCCAGCTTCCAGGAGTTGACCCAAATGATCCTTCCATGAAAGATCTGATAGCATCTCTTAAAGGTCAACCTGAGGTGTGTTCGTAAAACTTGTATCATAGAACTTGAATAGATGAATGAATTTGCTCTTGAATTCTATCATACCTTCACAGTGGCTTTACTATCTGTATCAACTAAATTATGAAATATCTGTCATGTTTATTTCAACTCATGGTATTTCCTTTTTTTTTCTTTTTTCTTTTTAAATTATTAGTCATCGGAACAGAAGAAGGATGAAGATAAGCCACCAAAGGATGACAAGTGAAGATGATGTTAGTTTACTGCTGAATTTTCTAGCCAAGGCTTTAATCTCGGAACCGGTTCTGATCCCCAATCACTGGTAATTGGCTTGTCCAGGTAGCCCGTATGTCCTTCCTGAGGGTTCAAAACAGAACAGATGCAAAAGGAGCTTAGGAGATTTGATGAAACTCTATTTAACTACTGTGCATTTTATGTTTAAAGAATGTTTGTTGGTGTCAAGGTTGGAGTAGTTGTCACCATGTCTGCATTAATGCTCAAGTGGCATATGGGATTTATGACCTAAACCACATTGCTCAGTTTATATTTTGCTTCATTAATGGTGTCAAATCAGTAGCACACAAATTTGATGAATGATGATTAGTTGTTATATTTGAGAATAGACTTGTGGGATATTGAACAACATAAAAACTTTTCATCATGGATAAATGCAAGGCATGATCATTGTCCATCCATGGTTTTTAATTGTTATCATATTGCAATTGTTATCTTGTGTTAATAATGCTCAATTGAGGCAAGAGACAAATAAGAATGAAAGAAGCTTGTATATTAATCTCCTCGTGGAAGAATAGCTATTCAAGCTCCGTGGACTGCTATGTGAAATCTGTTTCCTGTCATTCTCTACTTACTAGATCAAAGAGAAGTAATTAAGATTGGGTACAGAGACAATGGAGAGTGCATGTATGACATAACATTTTCTCGTTTTTGGATACACGGACATCTGAATCATAAGACTTTTCCCCTTCGTCAGGTCTTTTTAAAGTCTTATTGAAGGCCAGGATAAAAATGCTCAGCCAAGGCATAAGCATGCCAAAATTCTCCTTGCAAATATACCAATAAACCACTTATGTTAAATAACCATTTGATGCTCCAAAAAGCCTTGGCCATCCGATAATCCGGTGCTGAGGGGACAATGGTTACAAGTCCCGAGAAGACTTTCGGGCAAGCTTGGGCCAACGTGTTTCTCAATAGAGGCTACAAATCAAGCACCAGCGGATATGAATTTTCGATCTACTTTAGGCTGATTAAGCTGCACCACCAAATAGTTAACTTCCATTAAGAACAAGTCGAGAACTAACAGGCAGGATTCGTGGTGTCGAGCACAACCCCGAACAGGTTATATCCACATTTCCTTGTATTAGAGAGAGTTGGGACTCTAGGACAAAGAAGCCATGCCATGAACAACCTTTGTGGGTCTCCCCTGACTCACTCAGTGGTTCTGTTTTCCACAAGTGAGAGTGTGAGACCCCACCCACATGAGGGAGAGTTCTATCTATGCACGTCCATTTCTTCTGTTGCTTGCAACTTTTGGTAGATTTTAGTGTTTGTATTATCTTCCTCTCTCCCATACACACACAAATCACACTGCTACTTAATACTTATCTAATCTTTATCTCCAATATTAGGTGTAGCCTTATTCAATAGTCTAATAGCCACAAGCCCACATGCATGATATATGCAACAATATTTTATATATTTTATGGGATTATTTGTAGGGTATTGCCCCTTTGTCGACAATTTTGTGGGAAAACTCAAGCATGGGGATATGAAGTTCTTGAAGTTCTGTATGCACCGAAAACTATATATGATAATGAATACAAGATGCAAAGAGTTGATTAACCGAAGTTTGACAAAAGAACCTGAACAGGTTAATGGGTGAGATTGGCGATGGTGCATGCATGATTGCATTGTTTCATTTTACGGAGAAGCTCTTGCTATCTTTGGAACTTTAGGCTATCTTCTCATTAGTTGAATTTTCTTGTATGCAAATTGTAAGGTGATGATCTTCTTCTGCTTCCTGCTTTGCTTTCACTCAAAGACTTTTTTAGGAACACAAAGATAGAGAGAAGGGGATGTGGGTGTGCGATCCGAGATGGGACCACCGTTTTTTTCTACATTCTTTGTGTTTATGTGATCTTCTAGGCTTATTTCTATGTCAAAATGGAGTTATACAATGTAGCTCAGCCATTGGTCCTTAATAGATGCATCTAATGAACTCAGTTAGAATTGAGGTTTACTTATTGAATATGTAATCGCGAGTAAATCATATTTTTTAATTCAGAATTCAACATCATCTAATTAGAAAAGGGCACTGAATTATATATTTAGAAATCCTTCTTGTATTATAGTGTAGACCTAAAATCAAAACGATATCAAAAGTAGATACTATCCAATCAAATCTAAGATCGTTGGGCTAACGAGTAATGCTATATTTATAAAGTTTATATAAAAAGTTTATAAATAAATTAATGTGACATCAAGTGAATAAAAAGATTAATATAATAAATGATAATGAGTCATATAGATTGAATGAGTAATGTACATTAACTTTATATATAGACTTTATAAGTGTAAAATTACCCGTTATTATAAAGTTGTAGCCTGTTTAAGGTAATGAATGATGACATGCCCTTATGTAATAACATAAGCTTACCCTTCGAATCAAAATAGTTATTTAACATAACATTAGAGTAAAATACCACCCACATTTGACAAATGAAGCACTCATTTAAGCTTTTCCATCAAATAGTTATTTAAGACAATAAATCTGAATGGTAAGCTTAAGTCTCAGGTGAAGTATTTTTATTATGAATCTTGAGTAAACTTCCCACTGTTGCATTTTTTTTTTTTATATTGGTCGGCAGCAGGGCAGACACTATTGCTTGCCATGTGGCTAAGCTTGAGTAAATTTATTGCTTTGCTTGTGAAGAACAGGAACAGGACATGGGGTAAATTGAACTACCTATTCAAGACTAGAATGCGAAAGGAAGGATAAAGGCAGTAGTTCAAGTTCAATTTGCTTCTTCTTGGACCCAAAATAATATTCTATTTAATTTCAAGAAGTTAACTTTAGTGATATTGTTGGATTAGATTAACAATTTGGACAGTGATATAATGGGACTACGTATAAAGAATGTAATTATAGAAAGTTAAAAGTCCTCACTAACTACTCAAAGAGCATTGAGTGTATATTCATAGATATAACTGTTAAAATAATTAAAGTTTGATGTAACCCATGCCAATTCTAGGTTACCAAGTTAGAATATTGGAAGAGAAAATACATAAAATATGAATAGTTTAAAGGTATATGTTAATATGTTGAAAATTCAAAGAAGATGAAACATTTGTTAGATAGTGATTGAAATTTTAACAAAAGAAAAGTAATCTATTTAAAATCACTAGAAGCATGTCAAAATGATTTTTATGAAGAATGCAAAAAAATTTTATAAGTATTAGCATGCGTTCTAAGAACACTTATTAACATTACCTGCAAAATAATAAGGGTATATTTGTTGAGGTATATATTCAATGTTTAAAAAGCACTTGTTGAGCCAATTCTAGCATTTTCATTTCCAGTTTTTTGAACATGTATAGAGTTGAAAACACTAATAAATGTCATATATAACCTAAATCCGTAAATCGGGTTGTCAATTTACCTTGAAAAATGAGCTTATTTTGTGGTCCAAAAAGTAAAATCAACTTGTATACCTCGCTTACACATATGTAAATATTTTGCAATATAGTACGTGCATTCATGCTAGGGAAAACATTTAAGAAATAAAAAGACAAACAACGACTAGTACATCTGTGGCCAATTTGCTGGTGATCAATGAAAAGAAGAAATATATATATATACAATGCACAGCATAGATCTGGTGCGACCAAACTTGTAAATATTAATGAACTTTAGTGGCCTTTCATTACCAACATCTATATAAAAGACCAAGGGCCACACTATCATTTGCACGCCACCTTCAATCATAACACATTAATAACAACAGTTGAGCTCAAAATTTACTCTTCAACCAGCAACCATGGCTATGGCTTTCAAGATGGTATGATTTCTTTTCAAATTTTGTACTATAAACATGTTTTCTGGTTATTTAGGACAAAAGGGTATCTATGTTTGGATGTCTTATGTATGTTGATGTTATGATGCTTGCAGGCAACAACCGGCATGTGGGTGACAGATGAGTGCAAGAACTCATTCATGGAGATGAAATGGAAGAAGGTGCACAAGTACATAGTGTTCAAGATTGATGAGAAATCCAGGCTGGTCACCGTCGATAAGGTCGGCGGTCCCGGCGAAGGCTACGATGATCTTGCGGCGTCGTTGCCGGACGATGACTGCCGATATGCTGTGTTTGATTTTGATTTTGTCACGGTTGACAACTGCCGGAAGAGCAAGATCTTCTTCATTGCATGGTTCGTCCAGCTTTATTTTTTTAAGATTATATCGTAGCATAGCTGCTTAATTTTCTCCATTATGTTGATTTACTGTTTTGACCTTATAAATATTTCAAGACAGAGAACTTTGGCCATAATTTTTTGACGGTAGAGATTATAAGCACTTCTAAAAGCACTTAAAGTTTTGACTTTTGGGATTCAATGAGCCATTTAGAAGCAAAATGGAAATCTAAGAAAATCAGCTTTAGAGATCACCAGGGCCAGTAATCAGTTGAGATGAGGCTGCAGAGCCAATTAGCTGAAATACAAGTTTTGGTGATTTCGGAAGCATAGTAGATTTCAATGATAACCAAAGGTCCCACTAATTTTTCTAACCATGGATAAAATATTCATCTCAACCATTAATTGGTGAACATATCAAATCAGAGTTGCTGAAAAATCATGTCAATATTCTTAATTGATTTTCAGGGCCCCATCAGCATCAAGAATAAGAGCAAAAATGCTATATGCAACCTCCAAAGATGGGTTGAGAAGGGTGCTTGATGGCATCCACTATGAAGTCCAGGCAACTGACCCAACAGAGATGGGATTTGATGTTATTAAGGACAGAGCCAAGTAGATGCATCGCATCTTATGATCAGAATTCCTTACTAATTAAGTTATTTTGCCTGGCATCTCACTTGTGCTTAATTAATAACTTTCAATCAGAAGTGCTTTTTTTTTTTTGGCTCTTTTTCAGTAGCTACCTTTTTGCCTTTTTCTAGCTCTTGGCACTGATGTAAGTTAATATCTCTAATCTGTAATAATAATTATGCCCATTGTGTAGTAATTTGACGACAAAAGCATCTTCTGATTCAATACTTTACTCACCTTTGTCGAACTAAAAGAGTGAATTATTGTCGCTTTTATATGTACCATGTACCTTTAATCTTTTATTAATTTCATTAAAGCATGTAATGAAACCTCCAAGAAATTTCTCCATCAATAGTTGACAATTTGAATGTTTAACATATCTTAAATAGCCACAACAGATCTTACTAGACTTAAACATATAGAGTAATGTTGATCCTATAAACTTTATGTACAAATTTTTGTATACGAATTGATGTGTTATAAAATAATTGAAGTTGTAGATATGCAAAATATATTCATTTAATGAAGAGTAATGATGTATAATAAATAAACGATATCATATCAATATACAAAATTTATAAGAGTGGTACTATATAAACATATAATATGTTCAATCAAGCCTTAATTGGAGCTAAATTTTAAATTGATTCAATTATTAGATTGCTATAGAACATTTAGGGTTTCGTAGAAATTAGATATGATTGTCTTATCAAAAATGGATTTGATTTCATTATCCCCATAACTCAAGCTCAAGACTCCTACACCATATTGAGTCAGCTTAATGGCAGTAGCCAGTCCTTATCCAATGTGAATGTATGCTTTGTAGCATATTATGATTTATGAGATGGACTCCTTTGACTATCTTGAATGAACCCAAAAGAATAAAAACAAGGTTGTTGAGAATTTAAAGAAAATCTCTGCAAATAATGTCAAGTATTGCAATCACCACCTATCAATCATGCTTTGGCAGTGTCACCTCATTAACCTAACTTATCAGTGAGCATGATTCAATTCCTATGAGAAATGATTTCTTCTTGTTATAATTTACCTTTTTGTCTTCAAGTTTTTAGATGCTATTTCTGCGGTTACTTAAATCCTCTCTAAATAATCATGTCAAAAGTTTGTGAATTTAATGATATAGCTGGCGACCTTATTGCACCATTTTCTGCTTGTTCAATTACCCATTTGGTATCTGCTTTCACTGGGAGAAAAAGCATGCAAAATATAATTACTTTCAAGTGCTCCATGCAACTGTTTCTCTAGGCTGCTTAGATGTCTATAACCATCATGGCAATCAATGATGCCTTAACTAGAGTAACTGACATTTACTTTGTTGAAATTATACTGGTTTGCTAGTTGATAATAGTTCTAACATGAGCGAAACTCTATAATATAATGCAACGAATGCAAATGCATCAGCGCAACGAGGGTGCGAGGGTATATCATACTCATTAATGTAGCATATTCTAGTTAGATGAATGAATATACATACAAACTATCTCACTTCTATTATTAGATTGTAATCGCTACAATAAATTTTTTTATATTTGTGACTTTACTTTTTTATTACGGCGGATTTTTAAAAAGCGTCATATATAATACTCATTTAGAAAGTTAAACCCCTTTTTTTATTATATTTGTCACTCTTTATCTGTATTCAGTCACATCTTTTATCACAATTTTTAAATAATGACATGTATGCGCAATTTTGTCTCTTTCCTCGTTTCACTCTTTTCGGTCCACTTTTGTCATTTCGCTCTTATCTTTTCGTACTCTTAGCAAAACCCTCGTCGTCTTAGTTTTCTTACTCCCTCACACACCCAAATCCCTAGACTCAAATGGCATCAACTTACATATAAACGCACCCCAAATCTTAGATTAGAGGTGATGAGTTTCCAGTTTCCTTTCCAACAAATAGTTTCTATAACTTCCAATTAAGAAATTGTTTCCATAACTTCCAATTACTTTTTAACGAGTCCTATGTATTTTTCAATTGCACTTTAGTAGTGTACTCCCTTCCCGTTTCTTTGCTAAAACTAGCAATCAAATTCTCCCACTTGACTTTTGTAAAGTGAGTACCAGGGCAGTGACCTACCCCAAAACATACTCTGGTTAGACGACTGCATTTAGATCTAGATCATCATCCCATCTTTGCTTTTTAATTTGTAATGCAAAAATGCCACAGTTGAGGTTAACCACATCACGGTAGGGAATGCATGGTAGCTTTGAAAATTGGCGGTCTAGCAACTTGCCATTGAACAAGCCCAAGTCCAACTATGTCTCAGACCTATCACAAGGTGTACTAAGTAAGTTCTCTATTCTTGGGCCTGTTCTGAGTGAACCCAATTTTATGTGTCCCAAACCCGTGTTGCGTCCAATCTCAATAGCGTCAATGAACATGCCACAACAATATTCGCTCTTTTTTAGTACTCGGCAGCATAGCAGTAGCCTAGCGGAGATCAACACTTAATAAAAGCCTGATAATTTTTTTTTTTTTTTGCCTTAAAGCCAGTTTAGAACTTTAGATACGTAACCCATCGACATGAATGTACGAGACTCGAGTAAACAAACAAAAGCAAAAAAAAAGTTACTTAATAAAATTTGAGGTTATTCGAACGAGGTCGTGAGATGTGTAGTTTTTTTTTTTAATTAATTTTGGGTGTTTGGATGGAGGGAGAGTGAGGAAAGAAAGTACGAAAGAAAGAGAGCTTAGAATATGAAAGAATGTTGTTAAAAAAATGTAAGATATTGTAATCATTTTTGCTCATCCACAATAATACTTATAAGCTACAAAGAAGAGATGAAAGGCTTCCTATTGGGTATAAAATCAAATTATATTACACTTCTCACATTTATATTCTAAGTTTTCGTACATTGATTTACAATGTTGTATCGCTAGCTATACTATTTTAACATCTACTATCTATCATTATAAATAAAACCAACAATTGGGATATAAACTTATTTTACATTATTCCACAAAAGCTCGTAGGTTTGAGGGTCCAAGGACTAAAAACTATTAACTCACGATATTGGTTTCTTTCAAACATTTTCAACAGCTCTCGTAGCTCAGTTGGTTAGAGCACCCGTTTAGTAAGCGGGAGGTCTTGAGTTCGACTCTCAACGAGAGCAGCAGCATATTATTTTATTTTTTTCAGTGGGACCCAATAGTAATGACCAGAATCATCAAATGTTTGACACGCGGATAATCTGCACGTATCATGACCGTCCATTCAATCTGATCTATACTTCAGGGGTTGTAGCCCAGACAAGAAATTTGAAAAGAAAAATTATAAAATAGATATTAATTATTAAATTTATTTTCGTATCTTAATAAATTTATAAAATATATATTATATTAAATTTTATCAAGTCGGTCAATCAACACTGGTAAAGTTGATACTTTTATAACTTTAGGGATCGAATTGTTATTCATAAAATCTTGGAGGGAGGGAAATTGTAAGTCACCATATTTTTGTCTTCTAAAAATCGTTACGTGCCTTCTCCTCTCTAACTCGTGCAGCCACCCATGTCGCAGTCCGCCCTCCGCCTCCGTCGAGCTCTCCCTACCCTCACCGCTCTCCGCGATTCTCTTCCCGCGTCCCTTCTCCTTAACCCCTCCATTTCATCCCCCTTATCATTGCAAAGCACATCTTTTTCCTGACCTCCATCGTTCAATCGCGGCTCTTGACAACCTATTACAAGGTCTCGCTGTTGTCGTTTTCAGAGCTTTCGGCTCTGTTCAAGGGTCTGGATTACCATCACTGGGTGATTTATATACATTATATGTAGTCAATGGATGAAAAGGATGAATCAATGCTCACGGATGAAAAGATGCTTTGGTTATATGAGGAAGCTTGTGCTGAAACACTTAATATTATGTGGTATTTTTATTTCTGTAAATTTAGGTTTATCAATCTTGAGTTTTTTATGTTGATAAATTTGAATGAGCTCACTATTCTGTTATTGTCACTGTTATTTTTGTTGTCATTATTTATTTATGATTCATGGTGTTATGGTGTTAGTTTGAAGGCGGCGAAACAAAGAATTTATGCTTGTACCTCACGCAGGTTTCAGGCTGTAATGACAGAAAAAGAGGCAAGGAAGTATTGTATTAAGTACTTGTTCAATCTAACAGATACAATTATAGAAGATACAGAAGCTGACCTTTTCCATTATCACCTAAACAGGTACCTATGGAGTTTTCTTAGTAGTGCCTAATTTTTACATTGATATAGATAGAAACGTTTATGGTGGTATCAAATTTTCTCCTCTGCTCCGCTGTTTTATTTTATAAATCTTATACCACGTGGATTTTATTAACTATAAGTGATTAAAATTTAACATGTTCTCCCTCATTCTCTCGTGCGATCTATATTAACCACCAATCACAAATTTATATTTTGCTTAGTAAAACTCAGACTAAGAGATCCTGGTCCATGTGTAGTGTTTAACGTGTAACTAATTTTGTGTCTTTATCAGGTGAGAAATACATTAACGGAAGAATCATAACACAAAATAGGTTAGATTGATATATATCATTCATTGTTTTTTTTTTATATCAATTTAATTACTTCACCAAGTTAGCAAATGTTTGATACTTTTCTGTTTCTCAATCTAGTCCCAGTTTTGATTTTCTTAAGAAGCTCGGTTCAATTGTTGATTTCCTCAGAAACTCAAGGAAAAAACTGGCAACTTCGAAGATTACGTTAAATTTTATTGGGATAAGGTTCGCTCTTGTTTGCTCAACGTTTCGATTCTTGTGTGTTTCCATTGTTTGATGTTTCGATAGTTGTCATGTATTCAAGGTATGATAATGAACTAATGACACCGAACTTTTTATTTTGGTAGTTTTCTACTGTTTTGCCTGCCACATATCCGGAGCATGGTGTCCACAGATTGTACTGCAGATGGGCCTTAACGTTCTTCGAGTTTGTGAAGATGAATGGGGCTGTTCTCCCGAAGAGCCAAGCCTTCGATTTCTCCTCTATGCTTGCGTGCATGCCAATGATTTCAAAAGTTATGCTTGTTTTTCTTTCCATATATAGGAACACATTGATAAATAAACTATTGATAAATTAATAATAAAATATTTCGATCTCAACTTAGGTTAATGTATAAAATTAATAAACTCGTTAAATGTATAAAATAATAAATTTTTTTAAATTCTTTATGGTAATTAATCAAATACGTAGCATAAATAACATATGAATATATAATATTAAGATGATTTTTTAAATAATTTTTTGTTTTTCAATTATATAATTTTTCAAAATAAGCATTTAATTTTTTTTTTTATTTAAACTACTTAACTCAATCGCATCTCTATGTTTCTACAAAGCGTGCATCTTACATGTTTGTTTTATGTTTTTCATATTGTAGCAGATAGTTGTTTAAGGTTACAATTACTTAAACCTATATTGAAAAACATTTGTCAAAATACAACTATCTTTGGATCATGATTACTATGAGTCAATATATTCATTACTTCTTTAGTAATCCCTTTGTTAATGGATGATATTATAACTACATCATTTTTTCGAGAATACATTAAAATATACTCAACATCAATTGCATTATATACTATAGAGCATAAATTGCTTCATGTCATCTATTAACTTTGTTCACATTTATTCATTATATTTTAATTCACATACATGAATCTTTACCAACAGAAAAAAAATACATTACAAATAATTAAAGCATAAAAATATTTTTAAATTAATAATTATTCATTTTTCGATAAATAAATAACTTCCATAAAATAATAATTTCTCATAGTCTCAATAATATTAATATATCGAAGTTTTACTATATGTGTTTCTCGTATATTACTATTATAATTATTTACTCTTGATTCTTCCTCACTTCTTATTTAAGATTTTCTTTTTTGTTTTCTTTGCCGGATGCATGAAATGTTCTTAACTTACGAGGACCGTCCGTTTGCAATAAAAATGCTTCGTGAAATTCCGAAGAAAGATACCTTTATTGAAATATTGATTGAGTTATATAATTCTGAATAATAGTAAAATATTGTAAAGCAAGTATCCAACATAAGTAAAATAATATTTTTAGGTATTTTGACAGCATCAAATTTGGAGATTGAAAAGAAAAAAAAAATTGTTTTAGTTTAAGCCTTCCCCATCCCTTCTCGGTTAATCCTTCCGTTTTATCCTCCATTCAAAATTAACTACCATGCATTGCTCGATGCTTTTAATGCATGATGCTTTTTACGATTAATAGATATTATTTGTTTTTAAAAATTCTCAATTTCATTCTCTTATTACTTAATAAACTATGTAAGTTTTTTTTTCTTTTTTTTTTGTATATATATTTGAGGGCTTTAACATGAAATATTTGAAAAATATGGTGTATCCAAAATGTGTTTAAAGTTATCATTTTCCTTTAGTAATTTTAAATAAACATGCATATTTAAATGATTTATGTAAGAAAGAAAAATAGTGATGAAAGGGCTCGATTAAATCGATGTGGGATTAATGAACGTGTAGTCAAGGACATTACATATGTCAAAAGATACACCAACTAGAAATTTGAATAAATCTCCTAATAAAAAAAAAATCTTCATTAAAATTTTATCTCGAGAAGAGTCTCACGTTACTTGAACAAAATTCTTCAAATGAACAAAATCCTCTATTAGAAGCTACCGAGAATCAACATTTTCCTTAAATTGGGAAAAAAACAAACACATAAAAAAAAACCATTCTTGTGAAAATTTCTTGATGTTCCAAATACATTTTGGATGATGGGTTAAAAAAAAAGAAAAAAAAAAACTTGATGAGATTTGATCAAATAGCAAAATTTTTCAGATTTCACTTAGAGGAAAAAAATGACTTTTTTAATAAAATTTTATTTTGATTACAAGGATAGAGATTCATTACAATGTATAATTTTTACTACAAGATGTTTATCAGTTTGGGTAAATGTAAAAAAAGAGTTCATCAATTCATTAAATCTTTTCTTGACGAAATATATGAATTCTAAATTAAGATCGATAATTGTAATTATTTTATGTTTATCAATTTATTCAATGATTTATATGGTACGAAATGGGAAGATATATATGGAATTAAGTTGGTGTGTAAAATGAAGTTTCAAATTCTAAATTTAGATAAGGGTTTTTTTTTTTTTTTTTTTTGAGATGGGATGTTGTTAAGTGTTTTTGGGGGTCCATTAGCCCTAGCCTTAAATATTTGACAGGGTCTCTATTGTAAAATACTTTTGAATTGTAAAAGTACATTGAAATTTTTTATAAAACATAATTTGAAAGAGATTGAAGTAACTTTAGTTACAATAACGTAAATTTTTAACTCAAATCTTTAAAAAAAAAAAAACTATAATTAAAGTGAGAACTTGTGGATTAAAGAAACATTATGTTATTACTTTACACAAGTATGTTTGGTTTACGGTAAAGCGTTGATGCATAATGCATTGGATGGTGTCGTATCAAAGGCCAATTTATACAAGGATGAGTTTTGGACTATATTAGGCTGCACAAATTCCCGTATAAGATTTTGTTCTTTTATGATTTCAAATCGTGTTTTTTATGCTGCACATTTTTTAATATAATTTACATTCAATATCAATTACATATCAATTTTAAAATTCAAAATAATTTAAAATCAACCATTTATTTTTGAATTCAATTGAAAACAAAAATACTGGATTCATAAACGAACAAAGTTGACCAAAAGTTACGCCACCCCCACTCAAGTTAACGCTGGTAAAAGAGAATAAAATTGTCATGAAAGATAATAAACTTTGTAACGTTATTACAATTAAAAATTAAATTTTGAGCCACTACAGATTTTTTAATAAATAGAGGTTTTTCACTCTTTCAAAAGATATAGAAAGGAAAGAGGCTTCTTGTTCATAATGATATAGTTCTTGCATTTTTTGTTGGTCAAAGATAATTTCTCAATGTTAGTTGTTTGTCTAATTTTCATTATACCATGGGGGTTAGACGTCATTTGATCCTCTAACACCGACAAGAGGCAAATCTACTCTAAAAAGATCGTTAACAATGACCTCGAATTTATGGGTAATTTTCTATGGTCGTTACTTTCATTATTCTATGTATATTTTTCTATTCTCGTTTCTATTTACATATATATTTTGGCTAACCATTTTAAAGCAAATTCTAAGTGCAAGCGAATTGCTGGAGGAGGATATAATAAACTTCATTTTGTTTGCAAATTACTGATATATATATATATAACAATAAGTGGATATTTAGAATCTAATTCTATGATTTTAGATTTAATTTTCAGAAATGTAGACTGATTTGAATAATACATGCTTATAAGTTACAAAGGAGAGATGAAGGGCTTCCTATTGGTTATAAAATCAAATTATATTACACTTCTCACATTTATTTTCCAAGTTTCGTATTCTAAATGATGTAAAATTCGTTACAGTATTGTACCACTAGCTATACTATTTTAACATATATTATCTACATGATAATTATAAATATGGATAATTCAAATTTACCCCCTGAGGTTAGGCCTAAAAAAATTGAGGACCTCAGTTTTCTGAAATATAAGATTGTCCCATGAAGCTACTATAGCACCGTTAGATTTAACGAAAAATACATTAAACCGTTAGATTTAATGGAAAATACTACTGTTTATTAGCGTTAAATTACTAATTAATATATTTTTTGTTAAATCTAACGGTGCTACAGTAACCTTACGAAAAAATCTTAGATTTTAGAAAATTGAGATCTTCAATTTTCTTTAAGCCTAACTTCAAGTAGCAAATTGAATTATCCCTTTATAAATAAAACTACGCAATTGGACCTGGACTTATCATGCATTACTTGTCATTGCTCAAAGGACGAAAGCAAAAAAGTACTTTTTTTAAAAGAAAGTTTTCACTAGGCACTTGTCGCACCTGGGCCAAAGCACTTCTGTAGAAAGCGGGAGGGCTCGGTTCGGCTCTTACCGAGAGTAATAAATAATTGTTAATAATTTTCATTTTTTTTCCAAAGTTTATTTGTCCAGCTCGTTAAAGTCAGAAAATGTCAGTTACATACGATAAAGTCAGAAAATATCAGTTAAGATTGGTGAGGCGGGACCCAATAGAAATTACCACTCATCAAGTGTTTGACACGCGGACAATCTGCATGAATCATGACCGTCCACTCAATCTGATCCCCATGTGACAGCAGTCGCAGTCAATGATGACGGCATGTTCTAGGTTGATTTCATCCGTTGGATTGGTTTGAACATGGCCGGTATCTCAAATAGAAACAGATTGCTTTTACTTTGTGACTGTGACCGTGGCCGTCGGCTCCTGTTTGGTCGCCACTTTCGGTTCAATTTTTTCAGATTTAGGTCACCCTCCACTCGCTGTCACAGCGCGTAAACAGCTTGTACTCATTTATTGCTTTGACCTTTTGTACTCTGACTTTGTTGAATGGAGACCAGTAGACGGTAGACCGCTTATGAAAAATTTTGTGAAAAATATAAATAATGATTTTGTTAAATTACAATAGCAAAATAATTTAAAGGATTTCCTTCACATGAGGTTTTCAATAATTATCATTTTTATTAACACAAAAATATGACATTAAATATATTAATTATTCACGTTAATATATTAAAAAGATAAACAGTAATACTATACTTATAATCTAAATATAATTTAAAGTCTATAACCTAGCTTAACGTGATAGTCTATAACCTAGTTTAGTGTGATAATTTTCTTGATAAAATCTTATTAGAAATATAGCTTATTTCATCCATTTTTCTCTTTTTCCAATAAATTTTTATCATGTAAAACGTCACTTCACATTGTAGATTTAGATTATATATAGATTGTAAGTCTAATATTACTAAAGGATAAATTGATAAACTAAGTCATTGCAATATTGGTTATATATTGAATATATGTTAGTCTTAAATTTTATTAATTGAGCATATGATATGCAATTGTTATTGTTTAAAATATTTGCATGACATTGTCATTAATGTACAAATTTATATGTATTTGATATAAGAATAGTCTTAACGCTACTTTAATAATATATGTTAAATCTTAAAAATTGTATAAAATCTTTTAAATTATCTGATTTTGTTATCAAATTCATTTTGATTTTATTTTTAATAATTTTCTATCAACATTTTTTAGAATTTCTTAATTATTCAATATAAATTTCAATAAATAATACTTAATTTTAGTTGTACGAACAAAAACTTTAAGATACATATTAAGACTAACTTTTAATTAAGTACTTTAATTTGTATACACGTTGAAAAAGGTACATATTAATGTAAAGTATTTAAAGGCTTGTAAATCCTGTCTGCCAATGAGAATAACAAGCATAATAAATTATTGCAATGAATATAAAAGCATAATATGTTAAAATCAACCTACTTTAAACAAGGAATTAAATTCACAACAATTAATTATTGTGAACATTCTTACATTAAATGTTTCTATTTTTTCACATGTATGTCTTATTTAGCATCAAAATCTTAGTAAAATTTCTTTATTTATTTTTTTATATCACAAAAATGGGCCCTCTCCTGTACGAATAATCATCATAAAAAAAATTTAGTTTAGTTAAATCATTATAAAATTATCGAATAGTTAGTTGAGAGTCAATATTTGCATGAGCACTTACACGAATCAAAATCAGTTAGGTGCATCTCTCAAAATAAACACATCTATGTATGTAACATATGAAATTAATTTTGGAATGTTGGAAAATTTTCGATAACATATTTATGCCATAAGTATACTTTTACGTATCAAAATTACATCCGAATGATCCACTTATTTTATGATTTTATATTTTGTATTTTATATTACATCTAAATTTGATGATTTTTATTTTTTACAAAGGTATATTTAGAACCTATGTTTTATAAATAGTGTAAAAGCTCATACGAAAAAAATGACATAAAAAAATAATGTAAAGATAATAATATTAATTATTTGAGTCATGAAGATTATTGATCACATAATATTGGGCCCATACGAATCTAACGGGGCCAGCCCCTTTAATTAAAAAACAAGACACGTGTAATCCATATAGTAAACAAAGCATATGAGGAGAAATCAAGAATTTAAAAATCGAATTAAACAACGACCAACTACGATTGTCTCCGTTTAAAATTGAATGCGTCTGGGTCTTATTCGTTTCCAAAGGTTACTTTAATAAAATTTATCAAAATTGAAAAAGCACGTTGTTTATGTTTACACTTTATAGGCAATCGCAATCATTCAGATTCCATCTGATCAATCACCAACTGATCTCCAACGGTCATGATTTACTTACCGTGGGGTTAACGGTGAGTAAAATTTGTTTCACGTTATATTACCGTACATACGGACCCACACTTTCTCTCGGAAAACAATGAAAGCGGCACTCACGCTCGTTATTCCAATGACTATTACTTGCTTTATTAAAATAAAACTAACTTTTTCTTTTTATTGTTGTTTTAAAGTTAAGTTTCAATCATTATTTTTTATTTTAAAGTAAATTTAATCACGTTTATTAATCATATTAATTACAAAATTTAATCTCCGAAAGGGTAATTTTCTGGCATCCATGCTCTATAATAAAAAAGCAAGGGCTATTATATTTTAAAATTTTCTTAATATTTTACTATTTACGATAATTAAAATTTAAAAAATACTAAAATATGTTAAGTTAATTAAATTTTCTTTATTCAATATCGCAAATGCAAGTCTGAGCAACAATATAAATTCACTCACCTAAAATTTTAGAGTAACTATTGTAGTCACATACAATTTTATTTGATTAATATCAATCAATATACAAATTTGATAATTTTTTTTTTAATAAAACTAAACAAGGAAGATTGATGACCACGAAGGTCAGCAAAATTTTTAAAAACTATGAAAGCAGTTGTCAATTTTCAATTCAAAGTCAAGAGGAGGTATGCATAATAATTATAAATTAGGAAAAATTATTTATATATAAAACGATGACGTTTTTCAGCGGAAAGCAGCCATCAACGGCCCGAGAATTAAGGGCTGACTCAGGAGCCACAAGGACAAAATTATATCGGCAGAGGTTGACAGGCCATTTCACGGAAAATTCAAAATGAATTATTTTTATATTAAAAATAATTAATCGTGATATTAACATTAAAAAAGAAAAAGAGACAATTATCTCTCTTATATCACTCCGTTGTTGTCGGTTAACAGCACCGCTTCTCACTTCACTTCACTTGCTCCTCTCTCTCTCAACCATGGCTACGTTTCTCTACAGTTCCGGAACTCTGCAGTTCTTCCTGTTATTCTGCCTCTCCGGTTTCATTCTCCAAACTCAAACTCTCTCCACCGATCAAACGGTTAAAACCTTCATCTTCCGTATCGATTCTCAATCCAAGCCCTCCATTTTCCCCACTCACTACCACTGGTATAGTTCCGAGTTCGCTTCCCCGCCCCAAATACTCCACACATACGACACCGTTTTCCACGGCTTCTCCGCTACTCTCTCTCCCGAACAAGCTGCCTCTCTCGGCCGCCACCCCGCTGTCCTCGCTGTCTTCGAGGACCAGCGCCGCGAACTCCACACCACCCGCTCGCCTCAGTTTCTCGGTCTCCGCAACCAGCGCGGGCTCTGGTCCGACTCAGATTACGGATCGGATGTGATTATCGGCGTGTTCGACACTGGTATCTGGCCAGAACGGCGTAGTTTTTCGGATTTGAATATCGGCCCCGTGCCGGCGAAATGGAAAGGCGTGTGTCAAACCGGAGTCAAATTCGGTAGAAAGAGTTGCAATAAGAAGATCATTGGCGCGAGATTCTTCTCCAAAGGCCACGAAGCGGCGGCGAGATCGGGGGGTCCGATAGGCGGCGGAGTGAATGAGACGGTTGAGTTTATGTCGCCGCGTGATGCGGACGGTCATGGAACGCACACGGCCTCCACCGCCGCCGGACGTTACGCTTTCCGCGCCAGCATGTCGGGCTACGCTTCCGGAATTGCTAAAGGTGTTGCGCCGAAATCGAGACTCGCCATTTACAAAGTGTGCTGGAAGAGTTCCGGATGCTTCGATTCCGATATCCTCGCCGCCTTCGACGCCGCTGTAAACGACGGAGTTGATGTCATATCAATCTCAATCGGCGGTGGTGACGGGATTTCAACGCCGTATTATCTCGATCCGATTGCGATCGGTTCATATGGCGCCGTTGCGAGAGGCGTGTTCGTGTCATCATCAGCCGGGAACGACGGTCCTAACGGAATGTCAGTGACTAATCTCGCGCCATGGATCGTCACCGTAGGTGCAGGCACTATCGATAGAAACTTTCCGGCTGATGTCATTCTCGGTGACGGGCGGAGACTCTCCGGCGTCTCGCTCTACTCGGGGGCTCCATTGAGTGGCAAAATGTACCCGTTGGTTTATCCTGGCAAATCCGGCGTCCTCTCCGCTTCTCTTTGCATGGAGAACTCGTTGGATCCTAAAGTAGTGAAGGGTAAAATCGTTATTTGTGACAGAGGAAGCAGCCCGAGAGTGGCTAAAGGTTTGGTCGTGAAGAAAGCAGGCGGTGTTGGCATGGTCTTAGCTAACGGAATATCTAACGGCGAAGGTTTGGTTGGTGACGCTCATCTTATACCAGCTTGTGCTGTTGGTTCAGATGAAGGTGACGCCGTTAAAAAGTATGTTTCATCTACAACTAATCCAACGGCTACAATTGATTTCAAGGGTACTATTCTCGGGATCAAGCCTGCTCCAGTGGTGGCATCGTTTTCGGGGAGGGGACCGAACGGGTTGAACCCGGAAATTCTCAAACCCGATTTGATTGCTCCTGGTGTTAACATTCTTGCTGCTTGGACGGAGGCTGTTGGGCCAACTGGATTGGATTCTGATCCTAGGAAAACTGAATTCAATATCTTGTCTGGAACTTCAATGGCTTGCCCACATGTGAGTGGCGCAGCAGCCTTGCTGAAATCTGCTCATCCGGATTGGAGTCCGGCAGCGATAAGGTCTGCTATGATGACAACTGCTAGTATAATTGATAACAGGAATCAACCCATGATTGATGAGGCCACTGGAAAGCCCTCTACGCCTTATGATTTTGGTGCTGGTAATGTTAATCTTGATCGAGCAATGGATCCTGGGTTGATTTATAATATTAATAATGATGATTATATCAACTTCTTGTGTGGTATTGGTTACGGACCGAAATTGATTCAGGTGATAACGAGATCACCTGTAAATTGTCCGGCGAAGAAACCACTGCCTGAGAATCTGAACTACCCTTCAATTGCTGCATTGTTCTCAACAGCTTCGAAAGGAGTTCAAAGCAAGTCCTTCATCAGGACTGTTACCAATGTGGGTCAGCCCAATGCAGTTTACAAAGTGAAAATTGAGTCTCCTGGAAAAGGAGTAACGGTGGCTGTGAAACCCACCACATTGGCATTCACAGATACTGTTAAAAATAAAAGCTTTGTGGTGACAGTAACAGCTGACAGCAATAATCTAGTGTTGGATGATTCGGGTGCTGTTTTCGGGTCGATTTCTTGGACCGATGGGAATCATGTGGTGAGGAGCCCACTTGTGGTCACTCAATTGGAACCCTTGTAAAATTGCAAGCAAAGTTTGAACCCGATCATAAACTCTCTCTATCGATGAGGGCGCTACTTGGTAGGTTGGTATTTAATAGGTGGTAACATATGTAGAAGTTGCTACGCACAATGAGCTCTTTCTTTCTGGCTTTTGTATGTGTCTCTGTATGTGTTTTACTTATATTCGGCAGGATCAGAGGACTAGAGGGAACCATGAACTGAACTGGTTTTTAAGAGTGGGTTTAGTGTGAAATTTGTCATCTTTCTTTTCAGCTATGTTGTATGTATAAACTGCACCAAGTTTATATACTCAACTTCACATAATACAGCTTTTATCAGAAAATCAAAGTTCTAGAAATGATTACCTTGCTAGTCTTATGACATTTCCTTTTCTGTTTTGTGTTTGTTTATTATTTTTCCTTCCCTGTTAATACAATGATTGATTGCCTTTCTATATTGGAAAGTAGAGAACCAGTAATCCCCGTGAGACTACAAAGAAAAATCATTCCCTGAAGTGAATGACAAATCGGTAACAGAACTTGAATAGTGTTTACCATGAATATGAGAAAAAAGAAACTGATGCTGAAGCTGAAGCTGCTGTAGAATTGTTTGTTGCGTTTAATAATTTGATGCGTACCTTTTATATTACTGATTATTTGACTTTTTCTATGTTCTTTCACTAAATGCATTCTGAATACTTGGCCACAGTACTTTCTTGCAGTAGTATTCTGACTCTACCAAGTTGGCTTGTTTGTTTGCATTCTTTTGTGGTCCCTTGATTGTTGCCTGGAAAAAAATCATGTGATAAATAGCCTCACTCACTGCTTTTTTCCAGGAAAATGACCCATCTGCTAGCCTAATTAGCTGCTATAGTGAATCATGAAAGTCTTCTAAACCCCTTTACTGAAAAGGGTGCCTCCAAATAACATCTTTTTTAACCTCAAATGCAATTTAGTAACCAAACAGTGATTTCGGGAGCTGTGGGTGGCTGCATGGATGACATATTTGACGTCAATTACTGAAGAGTTCTTGAAGATGCTTAGGAAAAGATTTTTAAGGACATAAATTCCGAATATCATGTTCTGATAATATAATAATAGTAATTAACTGTATCCTTAATGGGTTATATATGTCGTGATGTGGGTATCTCTTTATCTTTTAGCTCGATTATAGAAAATTCACTAGCCGTTTTGAACTATCAATTTGTTCAACACACGTATTTAGGCATCAATATTATAATATCAAGATTCTTTCATTTTATATTCCAATGTTCTCGTAGCAACGGATATATTCTGTATCAAATTTTTGTTAATAAATAATTCTATATTACTGCAAGGTCATGAACCCCTAGTTAGCTATTGCGTTGGACGTTAAATGGTGTATGAGTCATTTAATTTAATCTTATTTATTAATTTTTTTATTGATCTAATAATATTTTATCAATCCTCAATTATAAGAAAAGTTTGTTGTACATGAGTTACAGCAAGGGTAGCGTTACTCTAATATATAATATGAATACATAATTTGACACCTTTGGCAATTATTTTATCAAACTATATATATCTCTGTGTTAAAATACGATTTAAAAGAAATTTGTTGTTAACAATTGTATTTTTGACATAATTTTTTTTAAAAAGATCAAGAGAGTATTAACAATTTATTAAATTAAATTTTCGATCGAACAATAATCCCAACACGAGAATAAAATAACCCGCACCATCATTACTTCACTTTAAGAGTTTTTATATCTTTATGTGAGAATTAAAAGAGAAAAATAAATAAATAAATTGAAAATAATAAAGAAGATAAAGATAAAGATAAAGCAAACGACCAACAAGGCCCTCTGCTCTCAGCAAGGGAATGGACTTTGATAGCATCAATTAACTTGTTGTTTTGTGCGGAGGATTCAGAAGGGCCAGTGAGAACTTAAATGATTAAAGAAACAAGACCCACCCTCAAATCAATAATTTTTTTCCTTCTAACCTAATCGCTGTCGCCTGTCCCATTTCTAATGTACTAACAAAGGAGAGGACCCCTCACCCCCTGTTTGCTGTTGCTAACCATCAAATGATGACCATCCATTACATTTACAACTTATAGGGATCATGTACACGCTGGTGGGTCATCTGCAGAACACTTGTAACCACCGTTCAACTCTAGATTATCCTGACTTTGTGGGACTGGGGACAGCCATTACTGCTAGAAAATGACCTCTCTTATTGTGATTTTCATATGGGTAAAATGTACGCTTGTTTGTTCCTCCTTTTGTCAATAGACTTCACAATTATAAGATCTTGAATGGATTGCACCACCAACGAGCCTAAGAACTATAGATTTGATATGACGATGACATATGTTATCTTGCTGTATTTGGTAAAGTCAAATATTATGAGAAAACACAGCAAAATATCCGATAAGTTGTCGACTAAAGTGTCGAGCATTTTGATTGACTTTTATTAGGATTTTTACAAAGAGAAATGTGACTTATATAAATTATTTATATAAATTCATATATTTAAATTGATGTGATATCTCTATATGATCATCATATCATACATGTTAAGTAATGTCATTTATTATTAATATATATTTATTAAATCACAATATTTATTTATCAAATCATATAATGTCATATCAATTTGTATAAATAGTTTGTAAGAGTAACATTTGTTTTATTAATATTCGATAAGCTTTGAGTAAAGTATGGCCTTATCAAGTAACCTTGACTCCGTAATTTAACACCTTATTTGACAATTCGTGATAATTTAGTGTATAAGAAAAAATAATAGAAGTTAGCTAAATTTTGAGACATACCCTAAAAATGTAGCAAGATCTATTATTTATTATATAATAAACTCTCGTATCACAATAAGTATAAAAAATTGTATGCAAACATAAAATATACTTAGAAGCATGTATAATAATTAGACCCCTTTTTTTAAAATCCAACAAATTGAGCCTACATCATGTTCTGCAACACCTCTACCTTAACCAAAGCTCCTTGAATCTTTATACTTTGAAAAAGAGCATTATCAGGGAAAGGTTGCTTGAGAGTCACTTAAAGCTTTGATCACTGGTCTTATAAATATTGTTAATTAAATTTATGCGAAACTTTCTCGAAAAATGGTTTATCACTGTAACCCATCTGCTAGTTTCATCATATGACAAGTCAAAGCTTGAGCAGCAATTAATCTGCAGACAGAATGGCTATTATTATATATATGCAAGCACATGACCCAGGTAGTTCAAATAAACAATCTATAATCATATACTAGTTTAGACTTATTATGTGTAAAGGACAGTCCTAGAGTTGGAACGCAATTATAGTTGATGAGCTTGAAGCCACAAAATGATGAAGAGTCTTGCTTTGGACATAATCTTACCTACTAAAAGCAAATATTTTGTAGGCTTTTATGTAGTAGGGACAGCAATGTGTTAATTATTCGTTTGCATACTATTGCTTTGCTCTTCTTTTATAAATTGCTTTTTAACTGTTTTTGTAGTTTAGATTTGTTTGTTAATGTGTTTGGACTGTTCTTGAATGACTATGGTCAATACCTAAAAATATCTTGTGCAATCTTCTTTGTAAAGTTCCATATCCTGAGTGGAATCTGATGTAGTTGTATTTTTTCTGTAGCAGTTGGAGCTGGGAATATTTATATATAAAGATTCATGCGAATTTCAGTTGATGGGGTTCTGTAGCTCGACTTGAGTGATCAAAAAGATTAGATTAACATGTTAAAAACTGTATCGAACGATGGTTTAGTACTGGTTGATTATCCTGTTGTCTATGCTAGTGCTGGTGACCCCGGAAGATTGTGAGAGAAACTTAATTAGTTGAAGGTACATTAATAATTGAAATACGATAACGCAAGTATATTTTTCAAAGAAAACTCTAGATAAAAATAAGTTCAAGTAGTTAATTGAGTGGCCCAATAATGTCTTTGCCGATGTATGGATTTGGATGTTTAGGTGAGATTCCACGAGGTATTTTCCACTTTAAATCTTAACTCACACGGATTGATTCCCGAAAAGAGCTCTAATGAGAAACCGTAAGGTTCTCATTTTATAAGACACAAACCTATCTACTATAAAATCGATTCGGACTAAATCCTGCACCAATTAAATCTCTACAACATTAACCACAATTGGTTTTGTAAAAAAAATTAAACCATTTGACTAGTGACAGGAATTTGGTAGAAATGATCCAATTCTAGAGAGCCATTGAGCCTATCCTTTATGTGCTTTCATTATCATCAACCAGCTCCAACTAAATAATGGTCCGTATGCTACTCCATCAAAGAGAAACTAGAGAAGCAAATATAGCTATAAAAGCAAAAACTGCACACTTAATAAGAAGACAAATAATGGAGAAGCTTCCTCATGTCATGCAGGAGAATATGAACCACAAAGTTGTAAGACTTCTAGGAAATAGACACTTGTAGACAAAGTATCTGATACCCACATGTTTAGAGCTTTCAAATAAGGTATATACAATATATATAGTAGAAATAACAAAAACTTGTCGAAGAGTGTAGGGAAGCTAGCATTAATGAAAGGAGAGGCAGCACTATGGCAAGTTGAAAGAGGAAGAGAGAGAAGGAATTAGAGAAAGATAAAGGCCAAGTATGTGCTATTGATGTAGATAGCTCTCACATATAAAGGTTCTCCTATTATCCATTTGCTTTCATCATTGAGAGGAAATGCTTCTGCTTTAACTTTGTGGACCTCTATTTTGTTTCTGCAAGCGTCATTTAGTACAAAATAGGTCAATTCACTGCCATTTTCAATGACAGTAATTGAGTTGCCTGCTGGTATCACATGCCTGATGGAAATGCAAATTATCGCAAGGTTAAAATCAACTTTAACAAAGGTGTTAAAAGAAACAAGCTGAGTCGTCAGAGAACTGGTTAATAACGTAAGCAATGCTGAATTCAACTGCAATAACAAGCCAAGCACGTCCAGTAATGCTTGATCCACTGCATTGACTTAATTTATAAAAATTGGTATTAGAACCTCTTTCATCTTCTTTCTTCAAATTGCAAATATATATATACAAGAAGGAATTGAAGATGTCAAGTGCTCTCATTTAGAAATAATTGCTTAGCTGTTGTGGATATAACATGGTTTATTGAACAAAAGTCTTGCTAAATAGTGAAATTTGTTTCATATATATGATACTTATTTTTTACAAACTGAAACAGGTTGTACAATTAAAATAGTATACTTTTTAATATATTAAATACAACATAAAATAAAAATGTATAATAACACGATAATTATGATCCGTACTAACATTAATTTCATATCACAATTTTAATTATACTATTCACTATTCGTTTGACATCTTTGTATACTACTTACCTATAAATTAAACATTCAAAATTTTTTATGTATATTTATTTAGTTTTGTATTTCATAAATTTTATTTTT
Source organism: Boswellia sacra (assembly GCA_013180625.2). Lineage (NCBI taxonomy): Eukaryota > Viridiplantae > Streptophyta > Magnoliopsida > Sapindales > Burseraceae > Boswellia > Boswellia sacra. The sequence goes on along the minus strand of SNVD02015884.1, from coordinate 911,535 downwards.
TAAACGTTTATTATATTGATTTTTTTAGGCAGAAATGATTAAAGAAGGCAAGTTTTTGAAGTTCAAATATGAATGGGAAAAAGCTCGAGTACAAGTTGTTTATGCGAATCAATCTTTTCTATATGAAGCATGAGACTAGTTAATTTATTAGGCGAGAGACTTGTATTTATTATTGTTATAATTAAACATTTTTATATTTAGTTTTGTGAATTGGTTTGTGATTGTGTAAGTATAATTTCAGGATGCTCAATTAAAATTGATTGAAAGGGAAAATGAAAAATTGCCTATTGAAGTGAAATATGAGGGGAGAAATTGCTGAATGATTTAAAGACAAAAACTACAACGACTTAGCTTAGCAGGTTGAAGAAATTGACGAGAATGTGAAGAAATTACATCGAGATATTAATGAATTAAAAGTGAAACCGAAAGTTAATAAAACAGAGCTGCTCAAGTTCATTGTCACTGTTGTTGGCATTATATCTGTAGATACTCTAGCAGTATTGGCGATTCTTTGTCGATCTTTAGGGGCTTAAGATTAATAGGTCTTAATCTTTAAAAATAAACTGAATTCATAATTATTTTTGTTAATAAATAATAATAAATGCAAAAATATTAAATATTTTTAAAAGTAATTGAAATTTTTATGTGTATTTATTTAGTTTTATATTTTATAAATTTTTTTTAACTGTCATTGATTTTTTTAAGCAAAAATGATTGGAGAAGACAAGTTTTTTAAATTTAATTATGTATTGGAAAAAAAGCTGTTTACGTAAATTTAACTTTTCCATAAGAAAATTGAGACTAATTAATTTGTTAGGTGCTCAGTTAATTATAATTGTTATACATGAAAATTGAGACTAATTAATTTATTAAGTGCTCGGTTAATTATAATTATTATAGTTAAACAAACTAACAATAATTTCATAATACAATTTTAATTATATTACCCGTTCATCGGGAGGGGATCTTGATGTAGCTGAATGCAATAAAGTTCAAACCTCTCAACCATTAGACTACCCATCACAATTTTAATTATATTACCCGTTCACTAGTAGGGGACCCTGATGTAGCTAAATGCAATAAGGCCCAGACCTCTCAACCACTTGGAGTACTCCTTGGTTGATTGAACAAAAGTCTCAATGTATAATGAAATTCATTTCATATGATGCTAGTGATTAATCATACGAAAACGAAATACGTATTGTGAGTAAACGACATCGTTTTCAAAGAAAGTCGAAAAAGAAAATTAAAGAAAAAAAGAATTCAATGTGTGCAACAAGTTGATATTACATTCATGTTGCGCAGGGGTTGCAAAGTTAGTACAGTAATGATAACAACTAGTGATGTTCAAATCCGGTTATCTCATATTCATTTAATTAATAGAGAACAAGTATATTTATTTTCACAATTCATCATCCTAAGAATCTATACATCCTTTTTTTTTTTTTTTTTTTTTTGCCTTCATATGGCCAACTTTGTGGAAAATAGTATTTTTCTCATACATAAAATTGTATCGTCAAGTGGAGGAAGATACATAAGTGCATTTCAGAACAAAGTCCGATGAGCGTATGGAAGGACAGCATGAATTGTATCAGGCTCTGAATGCCAACTTCTGAGTCGTGGATTTCACAAATGGAGCAGCATGACTATTCGAGGATGCATTGTCATAAATGTGAGCCGAAAGTGTCCATGACTTTATACAATGCACAGTAGTTGCTTTACGCAATTCAGTTTCAGCCACCACTCGGTCCATAAAACTGACAGCCACTTAGGGGATGGGCTGGCAGCACTAAAAGCAATTGAAACTTCATTTAGTGTGACAAAAGTCACAGGACACCCTCTTTTGTAAAGCACCAACTGTCAGCTTTGCTTTCATCCAGCTTCCAGACCGTTATCCTTCCCTTTCTTCACTAAAGAAGACCCAATCTACCAGAATTGACCAAATTCGAACTGCTGGGATAGTAATGAGCAGAACCAAGTGAGATATTCCATGTTTTGACAAATCCCAACAAAGAACAAACTGATTCTTGGCCACATTAAGAACAAATAATTAGCAATAGTCACCAGAATTGCTGTTGAGAAAGCTAATCCCTGGATTCTTGGTTAATCCTTTCTTCTGCATACTCGATCTTAATGCCACTGCATCCTGAAACCTCCCAACAGATGCATAAACATTTGAAAGGAGCACAACTTGGCCAGACTCCCCTTGCTCCTGCTCAAACACCTTTCTTGCAGCAAGTTCTGCCTGACCCACATTACCATGAATCACACATCCACCGAGTAAAGCCCTCCACATATTTGGGCCCATCCCTCCCAAAATTTTTCCAGCAAGTCCACTTGCGTCTGATAAGTAGCCTGCTCGAGCAAGTAAGTCAACCACACATCCATAATGTTCTTGGTTTGGCTTTACTGTATTTTCTCTTACCATTTGATTGAAAATAAACAAACCATCATTTATTAACCCTGCATGACTACAAGCACTTAAAACGCACAAAAAGGTCGCACTATCAGGATCTACCCCACCCTTCTTCATCTCATGGTAGAGTGTGAGAGCAGTTTCTCCTTTGCCATTAATCCCATACCCACTTATAATTGCATTCCACGAGACTACATCTCGAAGGAAACCCATATCCTTGAAGACAATGTGGGCAAGGTCCGCATTCCCACACCTTGAGTATGTTGATATCAGACTGTTTTGAACTGCTCTATAATGGTGGAAACCAACTTCAAAGGCATAGCAATGGAGCTGCCGGCAGAGCTCTAACGCAGCAAGCTCGCCAGCAGCTGTAAGACCGCTGACTAATGTTATTGAATCAATGGAAGAGGTTTTTTCTTGTCTCAACTCGAATAAGAGATTCAAAGCCTCTCTTGCACATCCGTTCTGCACGTATCCTGAAATCATTGCTGTCCAGGAAATCAAACTCTTCTCAATTGTTTGATTAAACACAGATCTTGACGAATCTAAATCTCCACACTTGGAATACATTGCAATTATAGAGTTCGTGAGAGGGAGTTCTGATTCAAAGCCACGAACAACAGCTTGAGCATGGATTTGTCTTCCTCTCTTCAAATCTCCCAAAATTCCACAAGCCGAAATGAGATTTATAATAACCACCATATCACATATGATCCTATTCTTTCTCATTTGGAAAAAAATATTCAGAGCATCACAGGCATATTCAAGGTCAACAAATAAGCCCATCATTGTTGTCCAGCTGATAACATCTTTACACTTCATCCCATTAAAAATTTTAAAAGCATCATCCAAATCCATCAGACAAGAATACATGTCAAGCAGTGAGTTATTAACAGATATATCCAAAATAAGACCCAACTTAACTATTAAACCATGGATGGATTCACAAAGTGTCCTTGACCCTAAAGCAACACAACCTCGAATAATTGTCAATATTGTCACAGCATTGGGAACCAAACTGAACTTCCGGAATTGGTTAAACAACAGAACAGCCTCTTCAAAAAGTTCATTGTTTATAAACCCAGCAATGATTGCGTTGCAAGAAACCAAACTTGGGTTCTCCAGTCCCTTGAATAACTTATACGAATCAATTATATCTCCACATTTTGCATATGCATCAAGCAACGCCGTACCAACAATTAAGTAAGTTTCTAACCCATACTTCACCGCTAGCCCATGAATATTTTTGGTAAGTTCCAAGCTTCGCAAGCCAACAGCGCTTACAAGGACACCTACGATGGTGAATGAATTGACACACAAACCCGAAACCATGATTTGGGAAAATGATTTTATAGAGTTTTGGTAAAACCCATTTATGGCATACCCATGAATCACAATGGAATACGTAACCACATTCCTCTCAGGAATTTCATCGAACAGGTTCTCTGCTTCTTGAATCCTTCCTGATTTCAAGCAATCGCTCAACAATTTGGAGTAGTTATATGAATTGACGCGGTAGAAATCGAGTTTCGATGAAGTATAGAACCTAAATAACTGAAGAGGAGCATAAGTGCTTCTCTTGATTTTGCTTAGAAGCATATGAACTCGTTGTTTTAAGTGTTTGATGGCGGGTAGCGATGTCATACGGTTACTTCAGTTGCGACAATGTCGACAAAATGGGCTTTGAAACCCACAAATTTTGTATTGGGCTCAGGCTATCCAGGCAGTTAAAAGAAATGGACTGGACCAATATGAGGTAGCCTGGCCCGATCAGGGTTAATTTACCAGACAAGCCCAGGCTGGAAAAGTTATTGAACCAATAAATCATGAGTGCTGTTCTTTACCCAGTTAAAACACTTTTTAAGTCCCTATTTAAATTTTAAGTTATTAAGAATATTAATTTCTTAAAAATATTAATTTCAAATATAACTTAGTTTATATCAATAATAGGCTTTTATCTTTTTACTTTCCAGCATCCATTTTCATGTAGAAGTCTACCTTTGTTCCCAACTTTACCGTTTAAAAAAAAAAAAAATTCATTCATTACAAGGTGCAGGCACCGGTAGAAACCAATTTTCTATTAATCTTTACTCTCATTCTTTCTTTTCTTACACTATTTCTCTTTTAACTTCAAAAACAAAAAATTGAAATTAAATCAAAAAAGCCTTCAAAATATATAGGATTATGCCCAAATGTTAGAAAACATAAGAGAATATAAAGCCATTGCTAGAAAGTTATGTTTTTTCAAACGATGAGATAGAAAATATAATAGAATGTGAAACAAATATTGCTCAAATAACAATACTCAAAATTAATCAATAAGATAGCTTGGCCCGACTCTAGGCTCGGTTTCAAAACTAAAAGATTTAGGCTTATGCTTAAGCTAAGATTATTTATTTATTTTTATTTATTTTGAAGCATCGATTTATTGGAAGAATGAAATTCTCATTTTTTCAGGCTTGAGTTTTGGGTTATTTATTGCACACACCATGAAGGTCTTTGTATCATTAACAAATGGGGTCATTTAACAAAATAAATAAATCTTTTATTTAGTTTTTTATAAGATTCAATATTATTTGATTTATAGATATTCTCAATTCAACCTAATATTAAATTAATTATAAAAATTATAATTATTGAGATGTCAACACGTGGCGTCAGGTTACCATTTAAAGATAGAACAAATATCAAAAATCAATCACCGATCACAATTAATTTACAATGGTCCAAATGAGATGACGTTTAAAATATAATTTCTTATCCATTAACAAAACGTGTATGAATTATACTAAGACGCGTAGAAGCAATCATATTATATATAATATTCGATGTGCTAGGCATTTCATATCAACAATATAATAATAATAATATATTTATCATTTTTTAATTTTACAAGTCTAATCGGTGTAAACGGCCGTTAGAGCGCGGCCGTTATTTCTTCAGCAACAACTAAACCGCCACGTTTGCTACGCGCCTTATTATTTCTGTGCCACGTCATCATACCGAACTCAACCACGTTGTTCGAGTTCCATTGCTTCAATACTAAGATTCAACAGTTACGCTGAACATTAAAAAGGCCATAGATTTTCTGGTCTTGTCTGAAAATCGAAGAATTCGAATCAAAATCAATTAAAAAATCATGTCTTCTCCAAAACCCTCCAAAACTTCTTCAAGTTCTCTCTACCCAGAAGTGATTCTCTCAAACCCAGAAGCGGTTTCTGTGTCAACTGCTTCTTCACCATCTAATTCTATGTATCCTTCAGTTGACATGAAAGACTTAGCAGAGAAGCTCTTCCCGGAAGACGACGCCGTTTCGATTACTACAAACGCTCGACCGTATGAGCAAGTTCTCGTGAGGATTCCCGGAGCGATAGTTCACCTTATCGAAAGAGAAAACAGCGTTGAACTCGCTTCTGGGGAGCTGAACATAGTCAGTCTCTCACAAGGTGATAATGTTGTTGCTGTTTTTGCACGTATTGGGGAGGATATTCAGTGGCCATTAGCGAAGGACGAGGCTGCGGTGAAGCTTGACGAGTCTCATTACTTCTTCACCCTTCGTGTGCCTGCAAACGGGTCGGTTGAAACTGATCAGGATTACGAGTTGTTGAATTATGGGTTGACGATTGCAGCGAAAGGTCAGGACCGGTTGCTGAAGGAGTTGGATAAAGTGTTGGAGACTTACAGTTGTTTTTCGGTGCAGAAAGTGAAGGACATGGAGAGTTGGGAGGTGGTGGCAAGAGGGATTTCCCCGGAGGAGTTGAAGGAGAAGGAGAAGAGGGAGTTGATGGAGAAGAGCTCGGTCGCTTATTGGACTACTTTGGCTCCCAATGTTGAGGACTATAGTGGGTGTGTATCGAGGATGATTGCTGCAGGTTCAGGGCAATTGATCAGGGGCATCCTGTGGTGTGGTGATGTGACTGTGGATAGGTTGAATTGGGGAAATGAGTTTTTGAGGAAGAGGATGGGACCCGGCTCCAATTCGGAGATTAGTCCTTCTACAATGAAGAGAATCAAAAGGTTTGAATTTGATTGCCACATTATTTTGAATGTCGATGGTTTCTTTGTTTACTGATTAATGCTTCTTTGCTCTTTAGTCCTGTTTTGAACAGTTTCTTTTTGCATAGTTGAGTCGTTTGTTTTGATTTTTAGTTTCCTTGATAGGATCTTTACACATTTATTGGTCCTAGTTTGTCTGGCTGTTGCATAGATTTGGAATATTGAGATGTTAGGATGAGAAAAAGTAGGATGTGTTTCAAGTTCCTTATTGCTCCAAAATTGCTATGAATATGTATGTTTCAGCTGGTGTCATCATGTTACAATATTTTTAGTAATGGTGATTGTGGCCCATTGGGAGGGTTTGTCAGGGCAATTTTGAATGGAGGGAAGTTAGCAACCTAATGCTTGTTAAGCATAAGTAAATTTTGTTTATTTTCTGATATGGATTGTAAGACAATTAGGTGCCAAATTTGTGAAGTCGTTTTGATTTATATTTGCAACCCCATTTTTCATGTCATTTATGTAGGAGATAACAGATGAGCTGTCTTATGTATTCAGGGTTAAGCGGTTGACAAAGATGTCTGAAAGCGTGGCAACCGGAATCCTTTCTGGGGTTGTCAAAGTGTCTGGATTCTTTACAAGCTCAATTGTGAACTCTAAAGTTGGCAAGAAATTTTTTAGCCTTCTGCCCGGAGAAATTGTCCTTGCTTCCTTGGATGGATTCAGTAAGTTCTTTCTTTTTTTTTATTTTTTACTTTTTTTTTCCATTTTTGCGTTGACTTTTATTTTGTATCCTTAGCCGTTAGGCCCGTTACGGTTTATGGTACTTTTACAATCATTATCATTAATCTAAGTTCCTCGTATGATAATGTTTGAAATGTTGTGAATGGACATTTTATCTGAGACTGTTATTGGCAATCTAATGCTTAATTTGATTTCCATATACGAAAAGAACATCGTAGTCAATGACCGGATATTGAGAACCTTCCATCAGCTTCAGATGTTAAATATATTTTGCCTTTTTCAAGTAAATATGTCTTCACCCGGTCCTTGCTGACCGCTGTGGTAGACTCTGATGATCGAGGCTATGCGATCAGTAGTCATTCTGAAACCATAATTTGTACAGACCTCTAGCTTTTCTTACAGCGCGCAAAAATGCACCTCAATAGATGTCTAAAAAATGTTGAATGCTTTATGGGCGTTTAATATGGGTGCAAGCTCATATGAAAGCATTGTATATTGGCCATATAAGAAACTTTGAAGATGATAAGGTTATTCCAGTTTGATAGATGTTGATACAAGAGGTTCAAAGAAACTCAAATTTTAGAACTAACTTAGACTGTTTAACTTTGGGATGGAAGTTAGATGGTGCTAAAACTGCTTTTAAAAGCCACAAGGGAAAGGTTAATGTTCCAGCCCTAGTTGTATATTTTTTATGTTCTTTTATTTCCTCTTATATTGTATACTTTAACAAATTTATCAGCTCTAATTTCATCATCTGTGTATGTGTAGACAAGGTTTGTGATGCTGTGGAAGTTGCCGGAAAGAATGTCATGTCAACTTCGTCAGTTGTGACAACTGGGCTAGTTTCAGAGAGGTATATCTCAATCTAAAAAAATCATTGATTCTCCATTGAATCATTTCAATAATCATTATTGCATTTATAATTAAGCACATTCAAATAATCAGGATATTCATGGGAAAGTTGGCTTTGAACTATTAAAGTTTGTGGTATCATTCTGCCATAATGGTTGCTTTTAAGTGGATGGTTTCTTGTAAGACGTTGTTCCACTTGTGAGAATCTGTACTGCAGTGGCCCATGCCTTAAGATTGATATGCTTATCATGACATTCTGGTTAGCCTTGTACAGTTACAAAACTTAAAATTTCTTATTATGGCAAGTGAGGGTGCCTGAATAGAAAAAAAATTTGGACATGGCATTTTGTGAACCGAGTTTGTGTCATGTGTGATTGTCATTGGAAAGTATAATTATATCGTTTTCATTGCAGGTATGGGGAGCAAGCAGCAAAGGCAACAAATGAAGGACTAGATGCTGCGGGGCATGCAATCGGAACTGCTTGGGCTGTTTTCAAGATAAGGAAAGCGCTGAATCCGAAAAGTGCATTTAAACCCACAACTTTAGCAAAAGCTGCTGCAAAGGCAAGTGCTTCTGAATCCAAGGCTAAACAGAAGAAGTAATAGCAGTTTGATATTTTCATGTAGCACTTTGTTTGCTACTGTATGATACAGGAATAGTTTAAGAGACTACAAGCATTCACTTGCACTTTTTTTTTTTCCTTTTGAGAGTTGAGGTTTGGTACTTATTGTAAATGCAAGCAGTCGATTGTATTGGTTTTTTAATTTTCAAGCGAATGGAACAATTTTTTGATGCCTCAATTTGCATTGCCCTGATCCAAAAACACTATAAATTCCTTTTAGAGACACCTAGAGAAAAAGTTTATTGAGGTATTGTAGAATGACAGATGAAAAATTGGATATGGGGACTTTTTCTGGGTTGTGAATTATACAATTTATTCCTTAGCAGGATTGTTTAATCTTCATTATTAATAGTTCAAAGCACACAACAGTTGCTAGATGTACACTTTTACAGAATCCATCCTGTATAATCTTGTCAACTTATAGATTGGAGCCTTAGTAGCTAGTTTTGAACGGCTTGTAAGTTTTAAGATCCAGAACAACTCCAGCTACTGAACCAATTGCGGCAACTACAGTAATGAAGAAGCAAGTGACACTAAGAATCTGAAGGCCAAGCCACCTTGCTGTTCCTCTTGCAATCTTCTTTTGTGCTATGTACATCTCAATTGGGAAATAAACCGTTAAGGGCCAGAATCCCATGGCCCCCAGGATGCCAACAACATCATTGAAGAAGGGCATAAGCATGGCTATTAGGGTTGTCAGCATAACAAAGATGGTCCTCCATACCAGGCGGAACAAGTTCAGTTGGTACACACCAAAGTAGGGGATGGGTATGTCATATTCAGCTGTGACAAGGTCACTCTTAGACCACTTCTGTGCGCTCCATTTTTCTACAAATGCAAACAAGGGCTGGCAATAGACCTGTATATTTACATTAAAATGAAATGGAATTTGGGATAAAAAGTATATATGGAACAAATCAGGATTCTCTCCTTATGCGAACATTTCTGTTTGTATACCTGATATGCACCAACAAGGTGAACAACGATTGCTACATTGGCGATGTCTAGGAGCCAGTAGGGGTTGTAGAAGCCAAAGCCAGTCAAAAGATTTCCAGGAGCCAGGTCTCCAAAGGCTGCATAGCCCATGCATCCACAGAGCAAGTAGAAGATAGTTGTTACTGTGATGCTGAACAAAGTTGCTTTCTTCATGGTCTTGTGTTCTGCAGGAGGAGATTTTACTGTATCCTGCAAAACAGAATTAGTGTTAAATATATGATACAAATTAATCTGTGCCAAATTCACCGCTTATAAGGCCAAATATATACCTGGATTTCAATGAGGATAATTGAATAAGAGTATGCAAAAGCTATTGCTCCAAGAGCTTGCAAACTCCTCCATAGCTTCTGTGTTGAAGTGACTGTTCCAGCAGTTGTTTCTGTCCCTATGCTGATGCCTGTCAGACTCCCTTTCAAGGTCCCGTTCCCTGGAAAGAAAAGTAATTTGCAGGTTGTTCATTTATGCCCGATTGAGCTATGCAAGTGACAGTACTTGGTTAATTGTAACATAAAGGTGCATGTAAATATTTATACCTGCGACCTTTCCAATGCCAAGTCCAAGACCAGCAGTGGAGTATGTAAATGACATAATTGCAGCAACTATGGAGAGCCACCACACTTGATCAAAGTCCGGGATTTGAGAAAATATAATCTCTGTAATTCCAAATGCTATCATGTACCCATTACTAGACATGTGGCATGGATCCTTCCCACCGCTCTTATGGAAACAGTTTGATCTCTTTATAGCCCTGTAACAACATATATATTTGTTAACTTACGAACTACAATACATATTTATGTATGAGATTTAATACTAGTATCCATAATCAATGGAAACTCACATCATGCTGACTGATGCTGCAATTGTATACCCAATTGCGACACCAAACAAATTCAAGTATTGGATCAACCCACATAACATCACCTTCTTCCCTCCTGCAATAATTTTAAGGGATGTTACCATAATGATCATCATTATCATATATAGTTTTGTACATTAAGTTAAGAGCCTATTCGGATACCTAAGTTAGCCTTCACAGCATCCATGTACGTGTAGTTTCTCTGTCCAGTGACAGGATCGCCAGACCTGTAGCACTGAGATAGGAGACCGGCAGTGTAGAGATTGATGAAGGCAAAGAGAGTCAACGCAGTAGGTCCTGCAATCCAACCAAGCTGCGCTATTGCCCATGCCAATGACAACACTCCTGATCCTATAACAGCAGTAATAATATGCGATGTTGCAGTCCAAAAAGTTCCTGCATCGCAAAAACATCAGTTAGCTAGCACCCTATAAACATCATATGATGTGGTACGTACTGCCAATAGTGATATTTATATATACAATTCTCTCTTGCAGGAACCCCTTCTAAGCAATTGTGCAGGACTAATATATATATTGTGGTGCCTTCGTCATTTTCTATACGGACTGTACCTTTTTCCAAGTAAAATAATGACTTGAGTACGTGCCGGAACAATATTTAATAAGTTATTAAATAAAAAGAAGAAGAAGCTGAAATTATGGGAGATCCCCACAAGTAAATATGCAACAATTCTTAATAAAAGAATATTATAGTTGAAACTTCATACATGCCTGTCAAATTAAAGCTTGATATATCAAAGGTGAATACAGTCATTTACCTTGTCTCTTCAAGCGGCCATCATCATCAAAGCATTTGGAATAATTGGCTTGAGGGTCTATGGCTTCACTCCCCTGAGATTTAGGCTGGACTTCCACTTCCAAGTAGTGCCTGATATCATGCCTTTCTTCAACCTATAATCAACAAACATTAACAGAAATATTAGAAGCAGAAAAGGAAGCATTAATTGATCAAAGAAGAGATCATGGAGAGGAAGAGCTAGCTTACTGCGCCATGATGGATTCTGCTAGGAAGAGTTCGACTCCTTGGCAACATGGCTTGCTAGCTAGCTATGAAAAATTGAAAATGTTATCCGAGAGAGACAGAAAGCTAATTAAAGTAATGAAAAATGAGCTTGTGATGGATACTTGCAATATTATCAAAAGTATACAGCTTTTATAGTAGAGATAAGATAATCACTTGACGATAACTGTTGAAGCTAAAGCACTAAGCAGATGGTAGTGCAAACGTGTTAGTAAACAAGCATGTATCACGCTCACACACGCCCTTTGCTGACCATAATGATCAATAATATTGTATAAAATATCTCTTCTCAATCTTGATTTTTGAATTACAAATCTAGCAACTTTGCCCATTAATATAACTTTCTGCTTAAAATCTAGCAATCAGGTTTCCTGTTGGTGTGGTCGATTGAAAATAGTCATATTGTGGACAAGTTGGAGATAATTAGACCAATAAAGACACGGCTAACACTATATGGAAGCATATGCCATCATAGTTAAGCTGAATAAGGACATATTATTTTTAAATATCTACAGCACAGTGTCTACAAACGTGTTCAAAACTCTTGAAGTTAAAGATTGCCGGGCATCCAAAGCAGTTTTTATCATTTTTTTTACTTTTCAGGAACAGTATTTGGTGGACTATTTAGGTATCTATTTCAATCAACTGTCAAAAGCTGAGTTAGGAATATAGATAGACTCTAATATGAGATATTAAACTTCTTGATCAAATGATAACGTAGTGAATCATAATATAGTGAGTCATAATAGAAGATACTATTATCGGGAGCTTAAGCTTTAAATCAAGTATGAAAGTAGAAGGTCTTGATTTTGATAACCCCCACATAAGCATTTTTCTGTAATGAGTTTGGTCCATATTAATCATTAGGGAGAGTGTAACTTAACATTAACGTGTTCTCTTCTTCTTTATAATTAGTTGATACAACGATTAATACTCTTCATAGATACTATCTTTTGACTCAAAAGAGTGGTAAAGTTTTGTATTGAAACAAGATTGAAACTACTCAAAGCGCGCACTGCAAATGCGCGGTTGTCGTAGTGATAAGAACAAAAACTCTTTTTGAGGACCTGTCTATTTGTAAGCTGCAGACACGACATTGAACTTCCAAAAGAAACAAAACCTTTTACTGTAACTATCAAGCTTTACATTATTTTATCGGATTAATTATTGGGTAATATCTTTATGTACTAGTATTTGTATATCTTTAGACTATTTAGCTCATTAACGCTTAGTGTCTCGTGACATCATCAGACTAACATCGGGTGATGAACTGATGATGCGATAACTTCCACTTTGGGCAGCTACAAATGTTCCCCATTTTAATTTGTACGAGCTCAGTGCATCAATATCACTCACCACCGGATTCTGCCAAGAATATTGCATGCTTTTGTAACTTAGACCATTTGCAATTCTGATAGCCTGGAAATGTTGCTGCTTTTGCAAGATCCTGAAATGCGTGAGTTCCATAGATTTTACTGTCAGAAGGCAACTTAATTAATTAGTTTAACCCTAAATGCGAAAACTTAAGTTTTCAGGGAAAAAAGTTTCTTAAAATGGTATCAGAGTAAAGGTTCGAATTCAAACTCTTATTTACATCTACTATCCAGTTCCATATCTAGATTTGTTTTGTCCGACCCATTTAATATAATGATAAGAACAACTCAATAACTTAATCTAAAATAAATTTTAATTTTTTTTGTCAAATAGATTCTTAGATTCTTAGTAACACTTAATTACCATTTTATGTTGCAAGAAATAAATTGATGATAATATTATAGACCCGATAGTAATCTCATACATTCTTCTTCTCCAGCTAATTAACAACATTAATTGATTCTGGGTTTTTCATCATGAGAGTTCGTTATGGACTAGGGTAGACACTCCAAATTTTCATATAATTAAAAGCAAGGTTTCCATGTAGTGTTTCGACTTTCGATCATGAAGTTTAATCATAATTAGGAACAAGAAACCGCATCCACGTTTTATCAAAATTAGGTTACTACTTAATAGTGTTTTGTATGTTTCCCATAGGCCATAGTGGAAGGGGCGTTAAGGTTCATTTTCGTTTCATTTGATGATTGACGCTAAGTGGGCAGTGGCAGTATGTCAACTTTCACTATGGTATATGACATGCATTACGTTCTAATCAACTTTGTTGCTTTTATTTTACTTTTGCTTTTATCTTTTTCTTCTAACAATGCGAAACTTGGGCTACTGGCATCAATAATTTGGATAGGGTAATGTTATACTTACAAAATTTATTTACAAAATTGATATAATATCACTCGTTAATGTCACATAATTTATCAGTATTTATTACATTGAAAACTCATAATAATCTTTTCATTTACTTGATGTCATATTAACTTTGTATACATTCTACGTAAGTGTAGTATTATTAAATTTGGATAACTCATCAGAAACTGTCCGAAACCCTCGTGCCTAAATGGGAAAGTGGAGCATGGAGACAATGAACAAGACACCTCAAAACAAGCATTTTAGAGGTTCCGTATTTACTTCAACTATTGGGCATTGTAATTGCTTGATGACTCTCTCACCACAACCAGCAGCGCACCTAAGAGCTGTATCTTGCATTCCCTCGTTGATACTATGTCACCTTCCCTTCCAATATCCTAAATAATTTTGAGTATCGATCAAGATCAAACCGGGATTCTCTTATGAGAAAATCTATCATATATTCGTTGTACCATGTGGTAGTGCTGAATAGTGTAGCTGATCAATAAGAGAGCAAAAAAATAGTGTGAACAGTGATATTTTTAGTTTTGTCTCTTACTTTTCTTGTTTTTCATTGGCAGGCTATATTACGTCAGTGATACATCCACTTTATGATAGATTTTCTCTTCTCTTATATATGATCTGACTTTTATTTAAACAAAATACATGATATAATATATGTTAGTAAAAAAATGTATTAAAGTAGAGAGAAAATGAAATAAACAGAAATCTTAACTACCTATATAGAAACTAAAATTCATATTATAAGATTATCGAAAGGGCTCAAATCAGAAGAGAATTCTCTTTTTACGAATTTATTAATATCACTATAGAGCAATTGAATTTGATATTTTCAAGCAGAGGGTTTGATAATATCCATGCATATGATTTAGCTTTAGGGTTAGGCCTTTATGGTACTTGATTGAACATTTTAATCAGATTTTCAATTTCCTAGACATATGGATTAATAAATATCTAATTGGATGGAATTATCCAAACCCATTAATCAAACTGGATTAATATAAGTATAGTGGGAGTTGATTCAAAGTCAAGTCAACATTCACAAAGAGACCGGTCAACATATATATGTGTGGGAATGGCATAGTAAAAAAACATTGCGTAGTATAATTTTCAGTGTAGTCAATTTGACATGCATAGGTACTCAACCATTTATATGCGAATGTTTGGTCGATCTGCATTGACTACCACTTCGAAATTTCAAATTATTTGAGGTTATTCAACAACTCGTGAAAAAAAAAAGTATAATAATATAACATCTGGGTCCGCATGAACATGGGATGCTATATTCACTCTCTCTTAAAAATCAAGCGTCCTTGTTTGATTGTACTTACATTCAAAGGATAACCTACGACATCACCAAACTTAGATCTCCACTTCCACACTTCTGGTTAGGTTTGGCTTTGATAGCATTTGTAACACGACCTACATGCAATGTGGGATGTTACAAATAATGTCTAGAGTTGTTTGTTTAATAACATCTCTATTTAATAACAAGATTAATTTCATACCTATTAATTTTATCAGATATACTTAGTGTTTTACTTTCACTTCGGACAATACTGAATATCAAGAAATCATTAAATTTTTTCCTTAATTTCTTCAAAAGACAAATGCTTATTTATCAATAAATTTCGTTAAATCAAATTCTTAATGAGAAGATAAATATGGCTTAAGATAAACTATTGATAATAAACTGTCTTATTATTATAAGAGGCATGGCCCAAATGATCCACTGCCCAGAAAGGTGCATCATAGTCCAATTATCATCATTATTAATTAAAGTTAAAACGTTATATTAGAGGGCTGACCCCAAATCAATTCACCCAAGCCTATGCTTACCACTATTCACTCATTGTCCTGCCGTTACTGTTACCATGATCTTCAAAAAATAACCAATTATATAAAAGAAATTGTAAGTACTAAAATTTTTATGCATAAAAACAGTTATAATATATTGCCCATTTTCATGAAATTAACGAATGAATTAAGAGAATATAGATTATAGTAAGGGGTTTGACTGAGGGACGGAGCTAGCATAGGCCCAGTAGGGGCAATTGCCCCTCCTCGGCCAAAGGAAAAAAAATCTTTTATTTCTTTTTAGTGAATTATAAATGCACATTGTTTTATATATACAAATTATTGTTTAAATATTATTTATTAAACAAAATTCTTTATTATTTCCATCATCATTCATTGATTTCTTTTATTATTATTTTTTTAAAGATAAATTGCTTTTGAGTTAATATATTTCATATTTTACTTAGTTATATTGCTAATTACTTTATTTTATCATTTCTCTTGTATTTAAAACTTAAAATTGATATGATAATCTTGAATATATACCTTCAAAATAATGTTGAAAGAAAATATAATAAACTTTCTCTAAATTTATAATTATATTTTACTTATATTAATTTATCTTCTTTTATCATTACTTTTCAATTTTGTTCCCTCTAAAAATAATTTCGGGCCCCATCCCTGCGTTTGAGTTGATTCTCTCTTCATAATTTGAAATATACAAGCATGGCATAGGTAAGTGGTTAAATATACATAGCCTATTGTCGAGAATGGACCATCACAGACTTGACCCAGAACCAACAGATGGGTGCTGCACATATTAACCCTCCAATTAGAACTTGTGTTTATCAAAATCGTTAGCGAGATTCTTTCAAAGTAAGAAATATAGAGTATGTGTTTGAAAAGAATGCATACTTAAAGACTTGGAGACGAAAGGGTTTATACAGTTTCATGATCCACATGGAAGCCTTTGAATTGGGTCTAACCAGTGTTAGCTATGGAGTACTCTTTGAAGTTGCATGTAACTAGCGCTTTGCAGGAGCTCACCTTTTAAGGTGGTTTCGACGTTGTTTGATTGTATTTTTAAAATTCTGTTTTCTTAAAATACATATTTAATAATATAATTAAATCAATATCAATAACGTATCATTTTCAAAATAAGAAATAAAAATTCAAATCAATCATGTATTATTTTTAAATTTTAAAAACAAAAACTTAAAATACACAAATAAATTGATGCCTTTGACCTATTGTAACCCTTTGGATTTCTCAAAGAATTTCATTAGTAATAAGGTAATTGATCTTTAACAACCTTTAAGCGATTGGGAAATTCCATAACAAATTATTATTATAAACTGAAAAAAATATTAGTTCAAAATTATAAAATTTGCTTGATCGTCAAAAATTAATGATCCGTAAATTATCAAAGTAATTTAAAAACAAAATGGTTAAAAAATGTAATAGAAAAAAATAATTTAACACAATTTAAAAAAAAATTAGAGGCGGGGACATCCAAAAGAGAGGCTAGACGACGTCGTTGTGGAGGGTGGACGAAAACTGCGTCGTTTTACACAAACGTTCTTTCTTTCTCTCGCGTCAGTCTTCGACGGTCCTGTCTTGTCCTCCAAGCAGCTCATCACTCTTTTCTTCAAAAACCAGATCGCAAGCAAAGCAACTAAACAAAAACGAAAACAAGAACAAAAACAAAACAAATCAAATATGGCTCGATATGATCGCGCGATCACGGTGTTTTCTCCGGACGGCCATCTTTTCCAGGTCGAATACGCGCTCGAAGCCGTCCGTAAAGGGAACGCCGCCGTAGGAGTCCGTGGCACAGACATAGTCGTCCTCGGCGTCGAGAAGCAGTCCACCGCTAAGCTCCAAGACTCCAGGTACTCACATATATGAAGTTAAATTTGCTTTTTGGTCGATTAAGATTGCTGATTTTCTTTCTATCGATTAATTGCTTCTCAATCAAGAGCTCGATTTCATATTCAATAAATCTCGAAATGCCTTTGAATGTAACTAAACATTGCCGAGACTAGACAATTAGAGCATTAAAGGTTGAATCTTTTGCACAATTAGGTTGATTCTAAGCCTTTTTTTTGTGATATTTGAAGCAATTTATTGCTGTTATTTTTTTCTTCTTTTCTTTTTAAAATGCGTTTAAATGTAAGTAAACGCTGCTGAGACTAGACGCTAGAGCATTAAAGGTTGCATCTTTTTTGCAATTAGGTTGATTCTAAGTCATCTGTGGATTTTTTTTTTTTGGGTAATGTTTCATGCAATTTGTTGCTGTTTTTTCGTTGTTATTGTCATTATTTTAACGCAAGGAATGAATGAAAGGATTCATGTTAGGTTTGTGTTAATACAGCTTGTATACATTGTGCTTGTTAGTTTAGTATGTAGTTGTAGCTGTGAAAGATGGCGGATGTGTGTGTATACTTAGCATTTCTTGTTTGTTTGTTTGTTTGTTGTTCCAACTTGCAGAATGGTTAGGAAGATTGTTTCGTTGGATAACCACATTGCATTGGCTTGTGCTGGGTTGAAAGCAGATGCGCGTGTCTTAATCAACAGAGCGCGTATTGAATGTCAGAGCCATAGGCTTACGGTGGAGGATCCTGTAACTGTCGAATATATAACACGTTATATAGCTGGTTTACAACAGAAGTATACACAGAGTGGTGGTGTTAGACCGTTTGGTCTTTCAACCCTGATTGTTGGTTTCGACCCATACTCTGGTGAACCATCGCTTTATCAGACTGATCCCTCGGGGACTTTCTCTGCATGGAAAGCCAATGCCACAGGGAGAAACTCAAATTCATTGCGAGAGTTTCTGGAGAAAAATTATAAAGAAACCTCTGGCCAAGAAACTGTGAAGTTGGCAATTCGTGCTCTGCTTGAAGTAAGTCATTCATCTTCACATGCTTCATGTATAGATATTTGTAATTAATATATGCATATTTTAGATTTTTACATTTAACATGCAACTATTGTTCATTAGTGTCTAGATGTTTAGCTAGTAGTGTTTTCAAAACCTACATATACCTGCCCTTCACACTTCATTTGTAGTTTGATTTTAGCTTTTGATATTGTGTGAGAAATAAATTACCGTACTTTATGAGGTATGGTATTGGACAATTGCTATTTGCTTGGTATGTTTCACTTTGTTATTCTTCTGATTAGCAAACTATGTGAAGAATTTTAACATGTATGTAAGCTGGGTTAATCATATATAGTTGTTTCTGCTTTGCAAATGCATATTCTATTCAAGTATATAATGGGCACAAAATTTGCAACAATAAAGATTTTAGGGCACTCATTCATGTAGCTTATCTGCTGATTGTGTATTTTGAGCTTCACATAGTGATATATTTTCTCATGCTGGTCTGTTACTGACTTTACGATCAGTTTTATTGTCTGCCAATGTATCCTGTTTGATCAAATTTAGCATTATCATTGCTTTTTTTTACATACATACTCTTTGCTAATTATCATTAAGATGTAAAGAGGCAAGTACTCCCATCATACATGTCCCTTTTCCTCTTTTCTTTTTTACGGCCTTCTATTGTAATGATTTAGCCAAAATTGAATGATTGGCCTATTAAGGTAGAGGAGAACTCTTAAGAGAGAGGTGACAAAAGAAAAGCAACTTTGACAACCAACTAATTTAAGGAGGCATAGCCTCTCAAGATCTCAAGGACATCGTGTCTGGGTCCTGATTGTTGATTCACCTTTTAACTTGAGATCAGCACCAAAGGCTTAAACTGGAAGTTTACAGAGTCATCTATATAAAAATATTTCCTGTTCAGACACTTCTAAAAGAACTGATATATAATATATTATCTATAGCATGGAAAAATTTAGCCAATAGAATTAGATTGCTTGAATTAATGACAACCTTCAAGTCCATGTAAGAGATGTCCGGATCTGATGGTTGGGTTGGATAATTTTGTTTATACAACATTAAGACTTCATGCTTAAACGATTTATCTGGCACGTTTGCTGATAGTTTTGTGCATTTCATTTTCTAATATCGGATCATCTTGTTTTGAAACATCCAAGAAGAAAAGGTTAGCTATCTAAGATCTCAGATGCATTAAGCCTGCTGTTCTGATTGTGTCTATTATTGCAGCACAGGAAAAAGGCAGATCATGCTTAATTCTGTTTTCTTGCGTTAACTTACACTTTGTGTTGCTCTAACAATTAGGTTGTTGAGAGTGGCGGTAAGAATATAGAAATTGCTGTGATGACAAAAGAGCATGGCTTGCGGCAACTTGAAGAAGCGGAAATTGATGCCATTGTCACTGAGATTGAAGCCGAGAAAGCAGCTGCTGAAGCTGCAAAGAAGGCCCCGCCAAAAGAAACCTAGTGTGATCGAGGCAAAAACACAATATTCCTCCGTCTCGGAATGCTAATTAGTGATTTATTGGCAATTGGAATGTTAGACTTGTTCCAATTCGCCACATTCAAAAGGTTATTTCTAAGTGGGCACAGGATTGTTTTGCTGATGGTACTTACCTATGTTAGAAAAAAAAATGGTTAAACATTTTTTTTTCATTTTAAACCAGAAAAATATCACAGAATCTAAGGTTTACTTACGTAGCAAGATCATGAAAATGATTGAAAGGTTAACATGAGTAGAACTATTGAAATTTCGCTATTGAGTCATGTGAATTAGGTATAGATTCTAGAAAAAAGCAATTTGGGAAAACTTTCCAAATGGAAACTTGTCCTTTCTAGTAATATCAGAAAGCGAGCAGATGGAGCACACAGTTTTTCCTTAGAAACTCATGACCAGACGACTTTCAATTCCAACCTAACACGGTAACGACACTTGAATTTAGTCATGAAGCGAATCGCCAGTACACTTAGACCTGGCAATTAGGTAGCATTCTAGAACCATTAGCAATGATGGCAAATTTGCTAATGACCCCAAAAAAGCTCTGCAGATGCAAAATGAGTTTCAGGCTCTAGCTTTGGACGCCTCAAAATTGCATGAACAAAAAGTATTTCGTGCATGTCTTTTTTCTAGACTCATTCTAGATACTGACAAGATAACCATATGATTCTGAGACGAAGAAAAACATCATGTTTTGTGCCCGAAACACAAGCTTTAACTAAAGAAAGAAACAAAAGTCTAATTTCTGTTTCATGGCATTAAAAATGAGGAATGTGGAAGCCTAATCAGCGGAAGAAAGAGAATTTAATATTCCAATCTGAAAGTAATAAAAGGGTGTTTGACAGAATTTGAGATGGGGTTCAATTCAGCAGTGGCCGCTGTGCTGCCTCTGAAAGTAAAACAATGGATGGTATTGAATTCCTTCAACTGCTCTGCTCTGCTCTCATAAAGTGAGTATATTGAGCCTACTTTTTCCACCCAAATATTTATTTGATTTGTTGAAATACTTCCCCTCGTTAATCATTATTACCTTACAAGTTCCTTGCATGATTGCACATTTCATTGATGGTATGGTATAGATAAAGTTGAAAAAGCAATGGAATGTGTTGGGGCAGATGGGAGTTGGGAAATTTTGGCATAGCAAGCTAAGCTCGTAATTAAGGACTATCAGACGACATTCTTTGAAGCAGCTAAAGCATAATTAGAGTACTTGACTTTAGTGAAATCTAATCATTTTCCTTTCCTTGCACCATTCATTTTACATTACTAATTTACCATTCAAATTTATTAAAAAAAAATTGATCTTTCAGGATTAGGCTTAGGATTAGCTCAAAACTTTCAAAACAGAACTGTTTTGTTTTACATATCTCGTCATGATTTTGTTACTGTGCTTTGCTGCGACAAACAGAAGAAAAGTCTACAAAATATCCCATGCTGTTGTCATCAAAATGTTCATTCTTTCAACCCATTTGGACCACAAATAGTAACCTCACGCCATGCCATGCCAAGTGTTGCAGTGATCAAATCAAATACAAGAGTAATAAAAATTCTTGTTTTGTACAGGATTTTATCTTTATTTTATTTCTAACCTATCTCATCTTAGATTTGCTATAAATAAGTCATTCTATAGCCATCCTACTTAAGTTGTTGAGATTTATTAATAGACTATTTTGTGAGATTTTTTTTCTCACCATTATTGGCATTCATGGAAGAATTTTGAGGGGTTCTCGAATACGGATTATTGATTTGTATCTGATTCTCAAGTATTCTTAAAATCAACAAGTTATCGATTATATATCCTTCGTTTCCTTCTGATGTATCACAAAGTCTAATGGGTATGATAATTTTTTTTTTATTGAAAAAAAAGTTATGGGGTGAGTGCCCACAACTTGTAACACAATTTCTCACTCAAGTTGACTCGTAATTGATGATTTGATCGATCAAATGGTAAAGCATACCAAGAAACGGTTTAGATTCGATATCAATGGTTGTCATCTTCATAAACAGAAGTGGAGCCAAGCTCATAATTCCCCATATGAAATCACTTACCTAATTGGATCAATTCAAATGCTCTCTAGCTAGCTCTATCTCTATTTCTACGTATTTATCTTCTAGACTTGCAGTGTCGTTGTTTGCAATAGTAACACCTACAAGATTTTAATGGATCGATTAAATTAAAAGATAATGCTGGAAGATGTTGGGCAGGTGGGGAGATATATGAATGAAGAGAAGAAAAAAAAAAAAAGCAAAATGTCTGTGATACAACAGCAGGGTCGACCTGGGCAATAATTTTATTTCAAACTGATTTTTCACGTTACCTATATCCAAATCCAATAAATTTTTATAATCTAACATCTATTTTTATAGAGTAAATAATTCATATCGTTAATTTCTCTAAGTTTCTTGTACTTTGTTTTAATTTTATTCGAAAAACGAGATTCACAGATTTCTTCTTAATATTTTCAAAAGATTTAAAGGATATTCGTCTTAATGAATTATGTTAAGTCATTTGCGAATAGAAAGATCAAAATGATTTGATAAAATCATCACCAAATTTTAAAATGTTTTCTAGACGTATTGATGTGACATCTTATAATTAATCGACTCTACGTAAGATAACTTACGATTGATTTTCTCGACAACACAATTTATTAATAGGATTGTGAAGCTATTTGTTATATAATGTTATTTTTATCCATTTATAAATGATTTGATAAGCTTTTTTATCACTTTCGAAAATGTCTAAGAAAGAATGGATGAATTTGAGCCTATTTTTGGTAAAATATTAAGACAAAAGAGCAGGAAGGTTACATAATGAAATAAATAATGGGATGCATATGTTGGGAAAAAAAAATAAAAAAGCTTATGAAATGAAAAGAAACAAAAGCGAAAGAGACAGGGATGGTTGACTGATTTGGTGAGGGACTTTGGGATCCATCACACTCAATCAAGCGACCAGCACCACCTAACCATATGAGGTTTGCTACATCACAGCCACACACTCTGCTCTCTGATATCCATTGCCATTAATGTTTGTGCTTATCTTCTCTTCTTTGCCTTCCTCTTTTTTTCTTTTCCAATTATTATTAACTATTTTTGCATGTATATCTCACCAAACTCTGTTAACTTTTCCTACCAGCTAGACTTTTGCTATCTTGAGCCAATGTGTATCTTGTGCACCCATCTCCATCTTCTCCAGTTCTCCTTCCCTCTCTTTTATATATATATATATATATATATATATATATATATAGGGGGAGAGAGAGGTAAAAGATGTGAGAAAGTGAAAGCTTCTTTACATTGGCAATAATAAAAATTATTATTAATAATAACGTATCCTTAAAGATATACATTAAGTTCTAAAAAATTATACAAATTTTTTTTAAAATTTTATATATTCCTTTGAAAATTATGAATTCTCTAAAACGTTTTATAAAAAAAATTATTAAATTTATAAATTTTGAATAAATCTATATAATTTTTAAATGTTTAATATGTATTTTTAGAACACAAATTAAGAATATTATTATTATGTTACGAGGGAAAGAGTTGATTTGATAGGGCAGCCATGTGCTTCACTTGCTTTGCATTATTGTCTTGACATAATGGATCATCACTTACCCATTTGCTTGACTTGCATTAGAGATGAGAAACATCACTTGCTAGATATTTTTCTAAAAGATAATTCTTGTGTAATTGGAAAAGCAAGAAAGTGCTATTTTTTCATAAAAGCGCTTTATTATAAAGTAGTTTAAAAAAACACTTTTTACATAAATATTTCATTTATAATTTTAACTTTAATTTTAAATCATTCTTCTCATTTAATCTAATAGACTAAACATATTGCAAGAATATGATCTATTAAAATCTTTATGCTATTATCATATTAAAAAGCTTAAGAAGAGTCTAGAGAATGATTCATTTAATGTTGTCAAACTCCTTTAATTGGATTAGATAAGATGAGATTTTAAGTCAAAAATTAATTAAAAAAATCCGCACTCATTTAAACATAATTATTTTATATATATAATCAAATTATACAAAAGGTAACATATCACGTAGTGATTAATTTAGTAATTTCTATTTTATTTTTTAAAAATGTGTAATTTATTATTATGTTTTATTCACTCCACAAATTTAATATATGTCATCTCAGATTGTGCGAAGATTTACAACATGATTATGCATATGATATTTCTCATTCAAATATATTTTAAGTTATAAATTAACATAATTATTTATGGATACAAAGAATATATAATAAAAAATTAAAATTAAAATTAGGGAAAAAGGGTGTGCTTGTAGTTGAAGATAAGAAAGAGGCTTGGATCTGAATTATAGAAGGAGGGGGGTGGGGCCCGATGGGGGGTTTCGCATTGAGAATGAGACTGAGAGAGTGACAGGCGGTGGGGCCGCCGCAACCGCGCACATGAAGCCTACGTCGGAGTCCGACGGCTGCCAACTACCGCCCAAAAAGAGTGGAGTTGGTAGCGTGTGGGAAATTGACGTTTACCGTCTCTAACTATTTGCCCTTTCAATTTTCACAATTTACATCCATGCCCTACCTTCCAAATTTTCATGGTTTGTTTGTTTGTTTATGTATTTCAAAAACTATTTTTAGAAAATACACTTTTACTAATATATTTAAATTAATATTTATTATATATCATTTTTTAATTAAAAAATTAAAAAATTAAAATCAACCACATATTCGTATTAAATTTTGAAAACAAACGCTCAAAATACATACATAAATTTATGAAATAATTGAAATTAAAAAACAAAACGTATTGGATTTTAACAATTTGAGCAGTCAACAAAAATTAAAAATAATTAAAAGAATACTACGCGTGACTTACCTGTATATGATTCTTAAAAAATTTGTGAGACATGGTCTATGTATAGATACGAAATATCGTATTTAAGATTAAGTAATGTAATTGAGCTCATGCTTAAAAGTGTAAACTTTGAGGTGAAGCAATTTTGAAATAGCTTTTGAATGGTATAATTTTTAGTTAAAAAAGGGTAAAAAAGAAAAAAAATGTAAGATGAGGAAGGAATTGTAACTTCAATTCAATGAGTCCAAGTTGTTTTGAGTTTTATGGTTAGTGCCAAAGAAATGAAAGGAAGGTGAACCTACTTTTATGAAGTGGCACCATCTTTATGAAGCATGAGCATCAATTGCCTCTTCATGTCCAATCCAAATCCACATGTGAAATTTTATTCATTACTGAATAGAAAAGTGAAGTAGCATTAATTTCCCTTAGTTAAGTAAGTGGATGATTATAATTCATTTACTTTACAATATGTAAATAACTAATTAAACCATTTATGACTCTTATCAATTGCATTAATTAATTAATCAATCTTCTATTGTAAAAGAATAGTAACATTTTTTACAATTTTTTTTTTTGTTTATACAAACTTGTCATAAGGCACGGAATGATTAGAGAAGTGAACGTAAAAATTAATAACATTAATAAAAATCGATGAAGTGACAAGAATACATTAATGGCATATAGATTGGTATGAATAAGTTTATAGCAATTATTTGGAAGTGTAGGACAACTCGTTATAAAAGGTTATATCAAATCAGGTTGTATGATTAAATTATAATGTTATTTTATCACTTCATTTAATATTTTTAATTCATAAAGTACTTATTTTAGTAAAAATTTCAATCATCGAATATAATTTTCAATGGATACTATGCGATCTTTAAGGTGTTAATACGCGTAATTGTGAAATGTTATATTTATAAAATTTGTATACAAAGTATTGATGTAACATCAAGTAAATCAAAAAATAAATATAAGATAGTCAATATAATAATTATTAATAAATAATGTGACATTAAATGAGTAATAGTACATCAATTTTATACGAATTGTACAAATATAGCGTTACTTATATGCCATTGGGATACACATTAATTAATTAAGATTACTTATATAATATTATTCGTTAAATCAATAATACAAAGGCATTGATTAATAATTAATAGAAGCTTTATGGGTAATTTAGGTAAGATATGGATGGAGAAGAAAACAGAGAGGGCCCACTTGAAGGATCTTGCATGTGATTTTATGTTGGTGAGAGTTGAAACTATTAAAGGTGTATAGAAGGAAATAGACTTATCCCAAGGATGCAACAAGAGGGACAAGAGGGGATTGAAGCAATAATTTAATATATACTAAAGAGCCTTGTTGTATGTATATATTTTTTTTTCTTGGGAAAACAGAAAAAAAATATCGGAGGAAGCTTCTAATGTCTCTACCTAACACCTTTGAAAAAGAAAAAAAAAAGAAAAAAAAAAAGAGAAGGTGAAATGTTGAAAAGTGACTAGCTTTTCCATATGGGAAATGTCCATTGTTTTTTGGATCTTTGTTTCAATGTAGCTACAACTCATGTCCTTTTGCTTTTGCTCTTCCCCATCTGCTCACCTTTTATATTGCTTTAAAGGGTTTTTTTCTTCTCTTGTCTTCCATTCTTTGGGTCACCATTCTAATCAAACTACATATTATTATATATAATACTCCTAACTTCTTTTATCAATTCTACACTCATCACTCTAAAATTCTTTTAATATGAAGTTGGTATAACATCCATTAATGTTTATTATATATTTTCATCATCCTCATCATCCGGTGGTTCAAGGAGGATGCCAAAATTTAGTGAGAGGTCTTGTACATGCCGGACCCCAGTGACATGACCATGATTTAATGCTGGTTGTTAGCAATTTATTTGGATTTTGGTCTAACTTCTTCCCATCCAATCTTATTATCTGTCAATCCAAACTTATAGATCACAAAACCACTCTAACCCAAATCTCCTAATTGCATTATGTTGGTAAGTTAGATAATAATCTATCACTTTCAATTTCCTAATAAATTGTGTTCACAAAACCACCCTTCTCATACTCTTTATTACTTTTTTAAGGGCAACCTTTGACACCAATCTTAACTTCTATACAGAAAGACAAAATCTTTTTTAACTCTAATCAGCATACGTAACAAATTTTCATTATATAATGTGAGTAGTCTTAACGTATGATCTAAAAACACATCTTACATTAAACTATAAAAAATTGTGTAAATTCTCTTCAAGATTGTGTAAATTTTCTCGAAAATTATAAATTTTATTCAAAACTATGTAAAAAATATTAAATAAACAATTTTAAGTGAATCTACACAGTCTTTAAGAGGTGAACATGTATTATTATATACAAGTTATGGTGTGCCCTAAGACTACCAATGTAGCATAATAGGAAGGTCTATTTGTAGGTGTGGTGGTAGCACTTTTTGCCTGTATAGAGAATCCAAGTTAATAAAAATTATTGATACCTAACCTAAGCAAAGTAAGTTTGTTAGATACCATGAACTTTAGTATACAATGTTATATTGTTTCTAGAACAAGTTGATTAGTGAAATATGTGTATATATATATATATATATATATACACTTATAATAAGTAGATTGGGTTAACATCAAGTCAACAATATTTAATTACAGCTCGCCTCCATATCCATTGAATCTTTATACAACTTGCCCAATGGCAAGTTTTCGAACAATTGAGTTTCCATTTCATTGTTTTTATCTTATATTTTAATTTGTGATCATTAAAAAAGAGTTCAACTCTTGCTATCAACATGACGCTTGAGGCCGCAAACTCTTATCTTTTCCAATCCATCAAAAGATTTTCTATGGGAACATTTCATTTCAATGATGAACCAAGTGATGTAAAACGTTTTTGGGCAATATAAAAGATGTTTTGTAGTGTTTGAAAAACACTCCTAAATGGGTTATAATTAAACGCGGTGGGAAGTGAGAAGATAAAGAGCATAATGACATATTTATTGCAAAATTATAGTTTTGTTGGTGTTACCAAATTGATCATTAATGAGAGCATCGACCATCAAGTTGGTATAGCAAAAGCAAAACCTAATCCAAACGTTTTGAACAACAAAAAGGTGTTACTACCATCCTTCCTCATCCATCTTTGCCTTGGAAGAATCAAAGCAATAAAAACCTAGTTAGGGTTTCTAAAATTGATTGAGTGGTTGGTTGGCTCATGGCCTAGATAATTAATGTTAGGTTGGTAGAAGGACGGTACTATGGCCAGTTAGTTTATTCATGATTTCTATAATACCATAATAATAATAATAACAATAATAATTATATTCTTGTATTTTATTGTTTTATGCTTTTATTGATATTGATATGGTGGAAGAGATAGGCTACCCACCACTCCATTCTCTTGATCATTTCTCCTCCTCTCACAACTTATCCATTATTCTACTGACAATTGAAAATACAAACACTTTTTCTATAGAAGACAAATTACCCATTTAAAGAATCTAAAACTAGGCATGAAACATGGGAGAGAAATGATCAACTATGCCATGGACTCATCATCTTTTTTCTTTTTATTTCATTTTCTTCTTAAAAAAAGATAGAAATTTGGAGGGTCATAAGACTTTGGTTTAAAATGTTCATACAAATGGTTATATGCAAGTACATATGTTTATATATATTTGTGTTTGGTTTTGATCATAGAGTATAGAAGAGAATGAGATGAATATCTAAAATACAACTAAGATAGAAAGCCAAAACTGCATTGTTAATCAAACTCTTACCCTATCTACACCTGCTTGGTAGTACCGAAAAAACAATCATAACGTGACCCTTTTTGAAGTTCTGGTGGGTGGATATCTGACAAACTCAAACTTTTATCAGTTTATCTTGGAAAAGAGTGGGAAAAACCAAGGTGGAAAAAGACTTTCCCACACTCAGATGAAGAATAAATAATAATTAAATATTGAATAACAAAAGAAACATATATAATTATATTCCAAATATAGATGGAAAATGTTCCCCAATAAGATCTCCTGTACTAGTATATTATACTACCATGCACTAATCATAATCTTAAACATACAAATTAGAGGATTAAAGTGAGAAAACAAGAGAAAAAATTGGAGAGATATGAAACTAATTATATTAATCTCATTCATTTCATTCTCTCTCCATTAAATTCTGATCGGCTACAATTTAAAACTCAAACCCAGTTCAGTGTTTTGTTTGTTTATTTCATCTCCAAGCTTCTGTAATCCAAGACAGCACCAGCTTTCAAGCCTAAGAAGTCATAACAAGTGTTGCTGGTGCTACTGCTACCAATGCTTGTGCAACTGCAATCTTTACTATTTTGTAACCCCAAACTGCAAGCGAAGCAAAGACTTGACGATCTTCCGCCGGTTTTCAATGGCTCAGAAGGTTGGTTAATTTGTGATGGAGGAGAAATTCTGAGCTCCAGGTTCAAGTCAGGACATCTCTCTTGAACTTGAAGATGTATTGACTCCTCTTTGCAGATGAACCCAGTTGTAGTTTTCTTCTCTTTTAGATCTTCTTTAGCAGCAGCTGCAGTGAAAGATATTGTTGTTGTTGCTGTTGCTGCTGTTGTTGTTGGTGTCGTTGTCATATCTTGAGCAGGCTCATGGAGTGGTCTGTGAGTTGCAGGATCAATACCTCTGTTCAACAGCTTCCTCCTTATATGTGTGTTCCAGTAGTTTTTTATCTCATTATCTGTTCTTCCTGGTAATCTCCCAGCAATAAGTGACCACCTGTAAAAAAAAAAAAATTGAAAATTTCCCATAAAAAATGAAACTTTTTGAAGGTATATATGTAATGGAATGGAATGGAATGGCAACAACAACACACTTACTTGTTACCAAGGAGGCTATGCAGTTTAATGATAAGCTCATCCTCTTCTTCAGTGAAATTGCCACGTTTAAGGTCAGGCCTCAAGTAGTTGATCCATCGGAGTCTGCAACTTTTCCCACACCGAAGAAGTCCAGCAGCTTTGGGAAGTGAGCGCCAGCAGCCTTCCCCATGAGCTCTGATGTATGCAATAAGGCGATCATCTTCTTCTTTGGTCCATGCACCTTTGTTTGTGTGAGCCTTTTCACAGCAAGGAGACCTCCCCATTTGAAAAAGAGAGATCAATAGTAGAATCACACAACCTATAAACAAGTAGAAGCGGTATAGCTATAGTGGGTGTTTAAAAAAAATTTTTTTTTTTTAAACACTTGTTTTCTTTTTTATTTCTGGAAGCAGTAGCAGTGTTGATGGAAAAATGCAGTGAAGGGTTTGTTGTTTTGTTTTCTTTGTTGCTGGAACATTAAGGCCGGCCCTTGTGAGAACTTGAGGAGTAGTTATATAGGCTGTTGACTATTAGAGAGAGGGAGAGAGAAAGAGAGAGAGAGAGAGAGCAAGTGACCCTAATTGCTTCTAGATGTGAGTTGGTGAGACAGGTTTGAGGGAGTGGCTGGTGGTGGCCTCTCTTGATGATATTAGCATATCAAGCATATAATAAGTTAAAGTGACATTAACTGTAGGTAACCTCCAGGTAGGTGTAAAGTAAGGTATTATAAAGTATAGGCAAGACAATGTATGAATTGTGATCTTAACTTGCTTTTTTTTTAAAAATCTTTTGTCTAATCTAAATCTCTTGACAACTTTGGGAGATTAATGATTTTAGTTACCTCTCAAAATCTAAATCTGTTTCCCTCCCCCCACCCCACCTCACTTAAAAATTTTAAAACATGTACCAGATTACATGAAGAAAAACCAATATTATTATTATTATTATTGTGTCATGTTGTTGGAACTAACACTTGTGGGGTACTTACTGGGTTTCTCACAAGGGTCCACCCTCTGCTAGCTAGCTAATATATTTGTTGTTGCATATGAAAAGCTGACATTAATTATTGAGAGATTTAAATTTTCACAATCTTTTTACACTACACTACTTAGTGTTCAGTGAGATAGGTAATTAATTAAATTATAAATAAGAAGACTAATGATTAATTTTAGAAGCTAACTTCAGGTTTTGGGAGATGATGAGATTGGATTATTTTATTTTAGATAGTTAGTTGTAGTGGGCAATTGGAGAAGAAAATGTAGTAAACAAGTGGATTGGCTATTCTTTTGTACAAGTATGGACATGGTAGTTGTGGTTCTTTATTCTATTGGTACAATATCATGCATGAGAGAGAGAGAGAGAGAGAGAGAGTTTCTAGAAGCGTTGGAGGTTGGGTTGAAGGCAAGATGATGAAAAAAAAAGGCACGAATAGGAAAAGATTATTGAGTGTGGTTGTGGTTGTGTGTGGGCTTTGGTTCACCTTCCACTTTTGCTTTCTTTTCTCCAACCTTGTGGTGCAAGTTTAGGCAACAAAGGATTAGAGAGAGTTAGAGGATGGATTGGATTTGGAGAGTTTGATATGATTTACCCTTTTTGTTGTTATCTTCATCCAATTACAAGGACCCTTCTTGCCTCTATCTACCCTTTCTCTCCCAGCCCATTAATCATCAAGTGGCTGGTAAGAGTTAAAAGATGATGATTGACCGGCACACAAGTATTTTTCATGAACAACCCACTTGTGATAATTATCAGTTTGTGTATGCATTTCACCCACTTTTTTACCCTTTCTGACTCTCCCTGCGCCTAGTCCAACCCTGTCCTCTTGTTGATGTTGAACTCTCTTAAAAGGGTTGGATTGATTGTGTGATCTTGTTCCAATAAAAAAAATTAGTACTTGTGCGTGCTATCTTCTTTCATTCCCCATACCAAATACCAATACCCAACTAAGCCTTATCCATATGTTTTGTTTTCGCTTATTCAACCAATTGCAACAAACAATGTTTAAGCTATCAATTCCATGCTCTAAATAGTAGTGAGGAGAGGCAACGAGGAAAACAATATGCTTCGTATAATACAAACTATAAAACAAATAAAATGATTGAGCAAACACATGCCCAACACTTATTTATTGATCTTCTTTCCTCTTGCTTATTATCTGGTGTAATCAGACGGCACTCATCGTATTAATCAGTTAGGCTGTTTCTGTAATGACCCTACAAACACAGAGAACACATGATGCCCACAACCACAAGAAGAGAATAAAAAGATACAGAAAAATGAGGAAAATAAACTCATAATTACGTGATTGGTTAAGCGAGATGGATGAGGATTGGCAATAATGAGAATGTGTGGTGACAGCCAGCAAAGCAACACGTGGATGTCATGTGCTTAGGTATTAAACAAGATTCGTGGGGTTGTCTGTCCTGAGAGAAAGTCCTTAATGCTTACCCTGATGACTCTTACCTACCTCTTTGGCCTGCGCTTCCATGTGGGACTCTTCCATTTAGCACTGGGTCAGTTTCAGTGACCCACTTTGCGATAAAGTTTCCTTCAACATTATTATTTTATGTTTTCAGTAAACATCACTTACATGGTAAAAGAAAATCACTTATGCAAACAATACCTACTCTTGAATTTCCAGGACAGATCCCTTTCAATAATTTACAATACATATTTTGTTTTAGATAATAAGAAATGCTTTTATCTTTGTATACAGAACAGATGCAAAACCTTGCGTTCAAGACATTATATTAAGAAGAGTAATACTAGACGTATAATATTATTATAATATAAACTCTATAATATAACGTGACAAACTACATATCAAAGAAAAAATGCAAAATGGATGTAAAAAATTATACTTCAATTTTACTACTTAAATTGTCACGTCATATTTTAACAATTTATGTTATAGAACTTATACCATATGAATATTATAAGTCTAACATTTGTTATATTGAGAATATTACTGAATAACCAATTCAATAAGAGATCTCGGATCAATTTGAGATCTTGGAATTGAAATAACTTCGACAACAATTCATGAGCTTGGTGATCTTTACTATCTAATGAATGAGAAATAAACTTTAGTCTAACATGGGAGGTGAGTCCTGTAAAATTTTTGAATTGAACAGGAAACTAAAACAATCATTACATTTTCTACCTTATCATAAAATAGCCCACTTGATAATTTACCAAAATTTCATAAGCAAACAAGATGGTATGAGCAACAACTCAAATGCAATCAATGATTGCTTCAAAGTGGGAAAACATCTTATTTATCTTTCAGATGGTTCACGTAGACGTAGATGTAGCTCGGGGAGCTTCAGAATACCTATAAGATGTATCTATAAGAATCACAACTACGCAGCACTTGGCTGGAGAATCCAGAGGCTAAATTGTACTAAAAAATAAGGGAGTCTATATTGCAACATCCAACATACATGAAGTAATCTTTTTTGTTCACTTCATCCTTTTGCGAACTTCATATAAGTAGCTTATGATCACAACCGCAGCTGTCACTGCAACTCCAACAGCGCTTTGAGCCAATATTGTACAGTCACTTTGAACTTTTTTGGAGGAACTAGGAGAAAACCCAAGTTCCGAAAGTTTCTTGTGTGATGCCGCATAGTCCCTGAAGAAAGCATCCTCATCCTGCCATGGGCCAGAAATTAGGAAGAATAAGGGAGGAACCAATGATAGTTGTGGAAAAAGATATATCAGAAATAAGTCGAAACAGGATCTAGCAACAAATTACAACCATAAATTTTAAAAAAAAATTATTATTTAAAAAAAAAACGTTTTCCTAATTAAAGAAAAAGTGGTAGTGAAACGCCACTTAAACACAAGTTCAATCAAACTAGCTATGCAACAGTGCGGAGTTGGGTCATAGTTAGGTAACAGTTAGGCTTTTGGCAGAGAACAAATTTATTAATATACCCAATATAGATGGTCATGCTCATGCCACTTTGAAGAGGTACACTGTATCATAGCAGCAGCAATGAGCCACATTTAATCCAGTTCAGGTAAGCTCAAACAGTACGAAAAATACCACACTAATTGTCAAGGAATGATCCACAGCCAGACTTTTAAATTTTTACCCGAGAAAATGATGAAAATAGCTTTCCACAAAGGTGGGCATGACACAACAATAAATAATAGTAATAATAATGATAAAATAACAAACAAACAGCCACGTTTTCAGGTTGGCCAAATACAGGTCTTAATCCAGACCCAACCTATTTATCAATGGGCTCACTAGTTCAAACGACCTATCTGATTAATGGCCCAAAATGTAGTCGACATATGCCTCAGAATCTGACATTTCTATGGGTGCATATGTGGGCCTTGTGGACTAGCAAATCAAAAAGTTCTACAAGGGAATATTGCCATAATCAGCAACTGCAACAAGACTGTGTTTTTAACAGCATTAAAAAATTCATCAGATGCGATTCTCTGCTACAATGAAATTTATTTCTTCACTGAACCAAGCCTGGTTAATAATGAGGTCATTTGATTGAGATAACTGCAGGATACCTTTGCATATAACTCAACATAAGGACGGAATGCAGGGTCATCCAATAAAGCCTTGTCTGTTGGAAGTTTTAGCAACCCTTCAGATTCCCCATTAAGCAGTTCCCTGCAAGCAACCATAATTGAAAGCAATTTGAATGAGATCATAATCCACATAACTCCAACAAAGATGATAAGAGAGATTTTGCCAAACCTAGTTTAGACCTTACACGAAATATGAGTTATCAAACTTCAGAGGTTCTCTTGTCCAAGGACCATCAAAACCTGATCTCTCTGGATGTGCCCTTCCCTACACCATGGCACCCAACCAAAAGTGTTTAGTACCACATATCCACCATGAATAATCTTAGATATTGTTACATATTGAGAGAATTAACTTAAAGTAATGTTGAAAGAGTTACCAGAGTATGGCCCCCTGAAAGTGCTACTATATCCTTGTCAGATAGACCCATCCGGTAAAAGATATCCTTTAGATGAGGTGCACCTACCAACCAAATATACCAAAAAAAAAAAAAAACTTTATATTTACCTACTAGTCCTACATGTACATATATAACGCCATAAATTAATATGTGCATGGTAACTTGGACTTTTCATGGCCTTAAAAAAATTTAAAAAAAAACTCCCTCCAATGCTGTTGGACATAATATGCCATAGACATATTATTTTAATCACAGTCTTGTTGGTTTCTTTGTGCTCCATAAACTTAATTCAGGACTTTCATAATGCATGAGCCCATGCCAAGTTTGATTAAGTGCCATGCTTAACTGGCACATCAAGAAGTGGCAATCTATGTGCCATCAAGGCCAACCCTAAATTTACCATTCTAAAAATGCATTAATTAACATATTTTCCACTCTAATCAACAAACATATGTACGCTTAGTTTCTCAGAATTGTATCTTCTTCTTTATCCCTTCTGACAGGAAGTTTGTATAATAAGTAATGATAACCCCACTGATATAAGACACACCATACAGGTATAATAAAAGACATCACATGAATGAGCAAGGAATAATAAATATAAGATTCCAAATGTTATCAAATCCTTCGCCTCGAATGACTAGGGGTAAACACAGCATAGCATGATGTTATAAAAGCAAATTATAAGAAGAGGCAACAGCAATAATCATCTAGTCATGTTAAGTACACATAACCATACTTCCAGGTGCCGTTTGCTTTAAAAATGTTATTCATGACAGATCATCAAACAAATCACAAAATAAAAAATGTGTCATTCATAAAATAGCTCCATGATTTTATTAAGTGATCATGACATGAAGATCTAGGTTACCTTGCTTGGCATCCGGAAGACGCCCTTCCTTTGGGCAAGTTTTTGAATCCTAGGAAAAAAAAAAAAAAGTACAAGCAATTCCCTTAGAATTGATCTATGATACAAGCTATATTTTGAAGAAGCCACAATCTAATACCTTTCTACCAGGAACAAAGTCAATGGTGGGACCTCCAGTGACCTCAACTGCAACAACGCCTGCAAGCTAAAAAAAAAGAGAAACCAAACTAATCATTATAAAGAAATTCAGTTTCAATTTTTGAAAGCCCTAAATAATGTGAGATATGAATACCATACTGTTATTAAGCTTAATGAAAATTCAGTCTGACAATGACAGGGCATGCAACAATATAGTGCATACGGAATGTCCACATTCCGTAAGATTTATAAAATTCCTCCAAATTTGCACTTATTTGTCAACTAAACCATTCCATGTCATTCCCATATAACTCATGATGGCCCTTCAGTTTTTCAATATTGATCCGAGTCTTAATATCAATCTATGGTAAACAGTAGAAAAGCCACTCTGCATTTTAAGGAAATGATAAAGAAAATCTGCGTATTTTCACAATTATATTATAATACTTGTAAAGATTGGCTGGACATAGTACATTATAACTAGTCATATCGACTGAGTCCATTGTTCTTCTTCTTTTCTCTTTTGTTACGTAAAATATATTAACAAGTATCAGAGGGGAAGCAGCCACTATCAAAAGCACATATACAAGGATGGGCTCCAAGGAAAACTCTAAATCTAATCCGTAAACAACAAACTATTTCAATTACGTAGTCACCTGGTAAAGGTCAGCATACGTTATCTTTGGATGTTTAGCCTTCACTTCTTCTGGCATATGAAACAAAGCATGATGTTAACAACAACTCAAAACCAAATCAATCTGTTAACTCATTTTTTACAGGGTTCCCACGTAAAATTAATTAAATTTTGCATCTCAATGACTCGCATAATTAAAAATGTCATACAATATGTTTTCCAGTGTAGAGCAGATGAAGCATTTCCATATGCAATTCTACTCTTTGAGACTAGAGAGGGGAGTTTTTCCTAGCACAATTACAAAGTTCATTTGATGTGAAATAGCATCTAACACCAACATTCTTCAACGAATGTAGATAAGATGAAAGAAATTAATATTGATCCACAGAGCACACATGTAGAATCACTAAATGTCCGGGTTTCTCTTTCATTTCATAAGATTTCTGTGCTTAGCAAAAGAATTCAGACAGGTTCTTACAACCTAATGTCTTTATCTCTAAATAAAAAAAAAAAATACCATGCACACAGATATTCACAGATCTACTTATTCAAATCTAATGAATAACAGTCTATTTAGTTCCTTTAAACTAAAGCACACGGACTTCCTCTGCAGCTCAAGCTAATAAGTGCATACCACCGATATATCCAGTGCCTACTAATAAAACTGAAACATGCGATTGAGTCGGACCTACTTTTGATCAAGAAGGTAAGTGTCTCATCAACTAGCCTTGACCCTAATGACATGCAACAGGCTCCTTAACATAAGGTTTCAGATCTTGTGAAGCTCATGATTTGTTATTAAAGAGTTTAATTATATGTATTCCATCCCCAGCAAAAATTAACATGTCATCATTCTGCATCCCTCGTGCCTGTGAAAATCTTGACAATGCTACCACAACATCTACATCTATGACGAATGCATATATTTTCTCTTTCATCGACTAACTACCACCATCATTATCAGTAATATTTTAAAATTAATACAAACATAGCATGATTTCATAGGAATAATGATATAACAGTATATCCATAAAGACTGAATATTCGAATAGACAGGGAAAAGAAATTCTTGGGCACCATAAATGTATCACATTATCCATATTTCAGCCTAACAAAATCATATTACATATGAATAATACCAGATATACAATCAAGCTACACAACCTAAGTCATAAAACATAAAATGACATGGATTAACAAAGAGGTACAAATGAAAAACAGATAAAAGATTTTTAAATAAACATGCAGTAAACGCCATCCAATCCAATGATTATGTGCCACGTAACATTATATATAGGTCAGGTTGTGCTTGTATATGTATAGTTATTGATTACATATACATTTATTTTCTCTTGTTAACTACAAGGATGATTGATAATATTCAAATTACATGAAATGATTTGATTGAACAATCATTTTCAATGTCATCGCCAATCTTATCAGCTAATTAACTGTTACATTGATAGATAAATACCCGGCAAGCTTACTTCAAACTTACTCAATGAAGCCGAAAATGATCAAATATTCAATCATCGTAAAAATCCAACCATCTAATTGAACTGTTACATCGATGAAGAGATAGATAGAAAGCTCACCACAGAAGTCAATAGCGATTTTCAAGCCATTGTTGGAGCCATGAGAGTACTCCTCTTCACACCTTATGGAGCCATTTGCTCCACCGGTCTTCGTCTTCGCGTCATACGTTCCAGCGTCGTGCCACCTTCAAACCAAAAATAATAATAATAAATTAATATTTTAAAATTAAAAAAAACAAATAAAAGAGTTTACAACAAGTTTCCTTTAAATTTTCTTGCGTGATTTTTTTTTTTTAAATCCAACAGGAAGGCGGAGAGAGAGAGAGAGAGAGAGAGAGAGTACGCTAAACGGAGCATGATAGGAGCGCAGTTCTTGTAGGCGATGAGAGCACGGAGATCGCGACGAGCCTTATCGATCTCCTTTAGGTACTCGGTGTCAACAACCGGTAAAGCCATGGAAGCTCAAGCTTTCTTCACTAACTGTGACAGTTACAAGCGCTTTTGGTTTTCGTGAGAAGGAAATGATGACCAGTGAAGAGGGACCTATCGTATAAGATTAGGTGAACTGATGTTGTTCTGATCAAATCCAGTCGACCTCATCTTACGTTGATTGAGATTCTTACGTGGCATCCAATTATTGATCAGAAATAAAATAACCCAAAGATGACGTTGTTTTCTTAATTTTCCTATCAAAATAATCGATAATTGCCTTGATTACTAATTATTTGACGTGGTGGAATCTTTATAATTAGACTTTGACAAATCCTATACGAATCACTAACACGATATAAATTTATTTAATAAAATTATATTTTAAATCTAATATTATCGTATCAAATTATTAATAAGTTAATAAGATAAAATATTTTTTATATTTGATCATATTTAGATTTATCATATAAAAATCTGTTTAACCCATTAGTAAAAATAATAATTTAATAAATTTATTTTTAATATATCAAATATATAATAAAATATAACATATTATTACAAATATTAATTATAATTATATTTAACATAATTAAAATTATTTTAATACAGTTATTTTATCAGTTTGGTCAGAAAAGCATGTTTCACGTAAAACAAGAGCTCAGTCATATGTTTAGCTGCAAAAGTACACAAAATAAGAACTTAGTCATTTGATTGGATACAAAACTTTCTTTATATTTTTGTATTATATTAAATTTAGATATTTCATAATATTTTAAAATATTCGTTAAATATTAAATTTATAAACTATTAATTATGTTTTATGTTTAGAATTCTTATAAATCATGTTATAATATTGTCTAATTGAAAAATAAAAAATAAGTTAAATGGGTTGAATTTGAGTAATAGGTTAACAGTTAATAGTTAATTTTGGGTTTCAAGATTTAGATTCAATAAATTATCTGATCAAATTTATATTAACATAATTTAATATAACACAAAACTACTTTAACACGATCCGTAACCAAATCGATTTATAATTAATT
This sequence comes from Boswellia sacra, assembly GCA_013180625.2. NCBI lineage: Eukaryota > Viridiplantae > Streptophyta > Magnoliopsida > Sapindales > Burseraceae > Boswellia > Boswellia sacra. Next base: position 872,248 of record SNVD02015884.1, on the reverse strand, counting down.
AATAAGTCAATTAAGTCTCAATCTTTCGAAGCGATAACGTGGAATCATTTACAAGAATTATGCACCACAAAACAATTGACATTCTTCCGTTCAAAATGAGTTATAGGTCCTCGAAATTTGTTTTATTTATCGACGGGGTCAATTTCTCCAAAATAGTTTCAGCCAACTTGATGCACGTGGAGAGACTGTTAGACTCTGAATCTTGGAGTGGATTGATGAGTCATTGACCCAATCAGGTCTCAAAACCACCCATTTATCATATCAATTATAAAAGGAGAAGAGATCATGATTACAACTCTAAGTTGTAAAGGCCCATTCACCATCTAGAGCGGAATGAATAGCATGGGATCAGCTCGTTTTACTCTAGCCTTCTGTTGCTTTCTCTTGGCGTCAATCATCTTCATTCCACAAGGAACAGTTGCGCGCAAATTGGCCGATGCTCATAGTTAAGTGGTACTTTTTAGCCATTAATTTGCTTTCCCTCGTTAGTCTATATATATGTTGACTATATATATTAACTATTCTTGATTGTTCATGCAGAAGATGCAAATGGAGAAAGCGGGAATAGTGGACAAAACAAATCAGGAGTTCGTGGAAGTACATCAACAACATCTCCATCTGCGACTACCGGTCGCGTACCCCCATCTGCGACTACCGGTGGCGTTAGGGAGAGTTGTGGAAATTACAATCATAATCGTGCTTGTCGCCGTTAATAATCGTTTTAATGTTGTCAGATAATTGGCCATCCAATACACTATAGAAAGTGGCAGAATTAATATGGTCACAGTCACCGTGATGCCACAACTTAAAGGGCGTAAGGGAATTGTATTTGTTATACTTTTGCATGATAAGAGATTAAAAAAAAAAATGACGAATCTGTTGAGAAAAGATGGACAATTCTTATGTTGTTTAATTTTCAATTTGAAGTAGTCATGGTAGCATTAATTTTAAGGCATGAAACGCTATAAAGCGTTAAATCTTGGTCGAAAGAACTCAAGTTTTTCCCTCAACTTTTCTAGTAATTGACCTTAGCTACTTAAACGCGAGCGCTGCCTTGGGCAGATTCCTCATTTTGCTCCTCAACTTGCTGGGGATATTAGCAGCCGTTTTCGGCTGTTGTTCCCTCCCTGTCCGTCACTGGAAACACCACTTGTCGTCTGACTTTCATGTGTTAGTCATGCCACCGGTGTTATGAAATTCATAGTTGCATTACTTATAGCTTCCTTGCTCCTACACAGAGTAAAAATTCGGTTTTTATGGAATATTTTTATCATTCTCACGCAACTTTTTTTATACTTTTTACTATTGTAGTAAATAAAACAAAAAATAAAATAAAATTTGGATGCGTTACTGCGTTAATTGATTCCGGGCATATGTGAGTATACGTTCAGGAAGTAGGTTAATGCCCTCAAAGAGAGCCAACTTGCCAAACCGTCTCGGCCATTGGCTGAGCCCTCGAACAATCCAACAAGTACAAGATCAGGAATTAGACAACATTCTATGATTCTATGGTGTAGTTGTATCACGAACCACATAAAATCTTAAATTCAGCTCAACATTTTTGGCCACGAACCACATAAAATCCTGAATTAAGATCAACATGTTCAGCCCTCCAAGTCCCTAAAATCACATATGCCTGAGAGTAACGGACCACCAAGCCGTATGCTTGCACACAAGTTGCACTGACTTCACAATGCTGCTCTCAACTCGACTATTTGTTGGTATTGCCTGTGTTATTATTTTTATTCATCCCACACTTATGCTTACCCGTCAGTCTTTAGAGCCTCAAGTGTAGGTTGAAAATCCCAAGGGATTGGGATTGGGATTGGGACTAAGATGTTCTACGTAGCCAAGTCCTCAAGATTGCAATTATTGACCCGAACAAAGTTGGAGGCAGTGAACCAGACGTTAATAAAGTTGACAACTTCTTTAGAATGGATGTGTCATACTTCCGTTCAATTCAAGGGCTGCAACCCCCCAGCGAACAGGATATCGGGACAACGGGGTCAATGCCTATATTGTTAAAATACAAGAGCAGACTTGCCCCACACGAGGAGACTTGCCTATATTGGATTGAACAACGGGCTTCAATAATGAACATTTGTGGTCTATATTGTCTGATTGTCATCGATAAATGTGTCAAACAGTGCTTAACAGTGTTTCGACATTCGATGGATAGTGTTCAACACTTAATCCACACTAAAATTTAAGACATTGTTTTAATTTTCCCTTTTATGTAAGTTTAAAGTTTGATCAAATCAATTTATGTTAATATCCAAAAAAATCGGTAATTATATAGACGTGATGGTTTTGACTAATAGTAGAACTTCGCATTTAGAGCAAATTACAACACAGCGCTGGGGATAATAACAAAAACACAGAAAGACCTAAGACCGTGCCGTCAAAGGAATTGTACTGTATATCGCCAACTGTATTCTCTATTTAAAATTTTGTTGATAAACTCCATTTACTAATAAATATTTATTAAATATAAATATCAACATAACTTTTATAACAAAATGTCTCCATCTTTAAATACCATACGATTTTTAATGTCTGTAACTTAATACACAGTTAAAACTACTCCCCAACACAATTTATCATAACTTCACCCGTTCATTATTATCTTCTCATTCAATGACATTTTGTCTAGTAAAAAATAAAAGATTTATTTTCGGAACCTGAAAATAAAGGTAGAAAGCAAAGCAATTGACCATGAAAAATGCAACCCCTTAAGAGTTGTCCGCAAGAATACTTGAGTGATCACAAACCAAAATCATCTCCTAGCGTTGATTTACAGTAAGCCGAAAGGAAACATGAAATGCGAACAAGCTTAAAATCACAAGGAATTTTAGTTGTATTTACTATTACTGTTACAATCATATACAAAAGCAACAAACAAATGATTCTTTCAAGCCCCAACTAGAAAGTGAAGTCTTCCTTCTGCAGCACTGTACTGAAAGTACATAAAAGAATTCCAATAAATGGAAAAAGAGAGAGATGATTACCATGCTCATGCAGGAGCAGGAGTAGGAGTAGGAGCAGGAGTAGGAGGTCGAGTTCTCCACTGCAACTCAATCTGGATCCGCCCATTCTTTGAGTCGATAAGATGGTATTTCTCATTGATTCGCTTGTTGCTAACGACGTCAGAAAGATTGATGTCAACGTACCCCAGAACTTCCTGATTACCGAAGACGAAAAAATGACAAGCAAGATGTGTTGAGGTGATTTATTTGAGTAAAACTCATCAAGAACAAGCCAAAAATATCTTTAAGTTGATGTAGGAATGCAGCAAATTAGCCAGTTGTGAAGATTCTATTAGCTTTTTCTTTTCTTCTCTTTTCCTTTACATAATGAGGGCCAGATCACAAAAACTTTAATGCAGTAGATAAAAGGAGGATAATAAAAAGACGGCACTTCATAGATACAATCAACAATTCAACACCACCAGGATGGAACACTCTTCTTCCAACAGCACTCCTATCACCTGTGACCCCTCCTGTGCTTCATTTCTTTTATTAGATGAAAATGATAGGATTATGAGCAGTAAACAGTACCTTTGGATGCAGCAGTCCAATCCTCGATGAGGTGCTAACGACTTCCACATGTAGTCTATCTTTAATGGGAGCCTCCTCCAGGATGAAGTCGAACTCCTCTTCCCATCTTGGATCTCTATTCTTCTTGACATACTGCATCAGTAAAAGACCCACCATCATGACCCATTCATATGCAGTCCAATCATTGGTGAGAGCATAAAAAGGAGTCTACCAAATAGTAGAATAACAGTGGTAATTAATAACATAAAACAATAAAACGTTTGTGTGAAGGAAACCAAAATATAAGATTTGGTAGACTTCCTTTGAAAGTGTAACAAAATTACACCGACTATAAGACCTCAACTCTTCCAGAGAAAACAAATATTGTGAAAAAAAAATGGAAGAGTTCACTACAACCAGAGTTTTTCAGGCTTATTTGAAGCTTAACTGATAAGATTTAAATAAACTTATAAAAATATTATTCATATATTTTTTTTTTAAGGTGCTAGTCTAGTGCTACAATACCTTAGTTTTTCTCTCTTCCCCTCTGAAAAGAATTCGTACAAATGGATTTGTGTGGTGCTTCCCTTCAACATCTTGAGCTTCATGTACTATAACTACCAGCTGACCTCCACCAGGAGGCGTATTATCAGGAGCATTTGGAACTGTCTGCGTTTCTTCAAAAGTTGAAGCTAGATCCTCCTCTTTCAATGGTTTATATATCAGTTCCACTACAAGCTGTCCACGCGACTTCTCATTTTGAGGATCATTTAAATCCATAGTTTTGAGAAGGTCAAGAGTCATAACTTTTGGCTCATTAGGGGTAAGATCTTTCACATAAACAACATTCATACCCATCTTGTCATGTTTGCCAACCTAAGAAAGGGAGAAAACAGCTTAAACACATAGAAAATAAGTTTGAACCTCCAACAAGTTATCTGAAATAATGTACCTGCTCCCAATCATAAACATTAAGTTGTAAGGCCTGAGTCTGTGGATCTCTAATCGAAAAATTAAATTCCTCATTCCATTCAGGGTTCAAGTTCTTGTGCTTCACACTGGTCTTCTTGGATGGAAGCTTATCCTCGGTGAGCTTTAGTTTTACGTAAGGGTCTGATGCACCCAGGAGATCTTTCTTTTTCAGATTCATTGCCCTCAAAACCTTCACATGGAGAATGCCAACAGGTCTCCTATAGGCTCTGCATATAGCAATTAAATTTAGTTAGCCAAAAGATAGAAGTGATAACCATAAGGCTATAATTCCCAAGGGATTTCTGAATTCTTCAAAACATACTTAGCTGGGTCCAAAATTTGCACTTCTAGGTTTTTGGGCCACAAATACATGTTGGCCACCTGATCTTTGATAAGCTCCTGCAGAAAAGAAATGGCATATTTATAGCCAATAATTGGCAAAAATATAACTTAATAAATCTAGTTACAAAAAAAAAAATTGCCACTCATGAAAAGACACAAAATAATGCAAGTAGACAGATGAATTTGTTGCACAAGATCATTTTGTGGTTTATACCTCTTCCAACAACTACAAATAGTGATCAGCCATCCATAATTAGAGCATACAAGTAAAATAGTAATCTACAAATATCTGTATGGGCTATTATAGCCAACCTATGGAAGATAAAGGAAGTTGAAATGATTAATTGATAGGAAGTGTAGTATAAAGAAAATCGCAACCCCTTCCAGCCCATTAAAACAGCTAGCTTGATTACCTCTCTTCTGTCAGATAATACTAATAAGCAGACACAATGTTCAGACAATATGCTAACTCAAAGTTTCAGTGTACTCAAGTGAATAAATAGCCTGCTTCAGAAGTCACCGTGAGAATTTAACAGAATCTTATATACCAACCACCCTGATCAAAGAAGCACCAAAAAAGAAATACAATGAGGCAGAAGCATCATCAGTTATGTACCTGGACAAACCGGTAGACGCCAGGAATTGACATCAGATCAGCCCCTATAAGCTTTAGTCCAAAGTCAACATGAGGCTACAAATTAGAAGATGAATAATCAGTAGAACACAATAACTCATCAAAAGCATGAAGGGACTTTCTTATTATCAACAATTCTATCAACTCATGTGGTACTCAAGATCTACATATCTAGGTGAATATTCCAGCCATTCAAACTAAATGCAACAGACCTGTTGCATTCCAGCCTAATCTTTCCTATGTGATTCTCCAAGTGGTAGTACCAATATTCAACAAATCCATGCAGGGAAATCCAGACCATTCAGGACATCCAATCACTTTTGCTTTATTTAACTTCCGTTCAACCAGTATAATATGATGACACTAATCGGCAGAAACCAGTGTGGCAGCCAACACCTAACAGTTATCAACACCACAATACGTTAAAAAGAATTACCAGGACAATTACCCCATCCCACAACCAAGTGGAGAACCAAAATCATTCAGCATGAAATAAAGGGGTAATTGATTTGACAAACCCATACTTGGTACAAGTTTGATGCCTAATTTTTAACATTGCTGGCACACCCCTATCCTAAACAATATAGTATTTTGAAAATTGATGTGATAAAAATGATAGTTGCATATTTTGTAACTCTCTTTTTCTTAATATGCCTATGAAATAAATGAATGACATTGGCAATGTTCAACAGATCTCATAGCCATCAGAATAACTGTCAAGTCAAATAACAAAATTGATAGAGATTCCAAGTAATGTTATAAAATTAAAATTTAATGTTATCTATTATACAAACCTTCTCCATAAGAGAGACAAAGATTTTGGCAAAACAAGGAAAAGTCGGAACCAAGGGCTTCAGAGTAATACGTGGAGAAAGAAAAACCTGCAAATCCACCACCTGAAAGTATGCAGACGCACAGTATTAACAAGCAGCAGCAACAAATACCAGAAAAGTAGAAACAGAAGAGAGAGGATTCTCTCTTTCTCCCTCAAATATAAACAATGGCATATCAAAAGCTTTTTCAGTCCAAAGCACAAATAACAACCTGAACTGTTGCCTTCAACCCAAATGCTTTAACAGCAATAGTGACATTAGGATTTCCAGCCCATTTTATACATGGTTCCATAATCAACTCTTTCTCATCAGTGAGAAAAACTTTCATACCTGTCACAAAGAAGATTGCAAAACTATGAGGAAAGAAGGGTTAAAATTTTTTGGAAACACATTATACATTATTAATTTACCTCAGCCTATCAACAAAGATTGAAGGAAGGAAAATACAAAACTCCAGGGTGTTTCTGATCAATAGTAAAGTACAGAATTCATAGTATCAATAACTCAAGGCAAGATGGAAAACAAGAACAAACCTTATAAGACTAAAGCATCCTCAACCAAAGACATATAAGAATAAACTTCAAACATGTTCATATATTATAGAGAATAATTAACCTATTGCAGACAACCAGATAAAAATTTAGATCCTTGGATCATAATACTAATTCAGAAACAAAATATAAGTGGATCAACTTTGGTCATATATATCTAAATTTACAGACCTTATGCCTGCTAATAAAATGCCTAACCAGAGGAAACAATATACAAGATGAGAACAGCCCAAATTCCAATGCAAATAATATGCTTAAAGAAAAAGACCATGATAATAACCAAAACTTCCTGTAAACTATTTATGTAACTTCCAGGTTAACTCAACTTAGTATAAGGGTGAAAAATAGGTGCACAGCAGTCCTGCCCTACAGAAAGATATAGTGACGAGAAGTTTAGCAATAATAATCTCTTACTTAACTACTTAGCATCTGTAACATTGTAAAAAGATTTAGTATTTCTTGAAGAATAGCCTTTTCGTCATTAATATTATACAAGTCAAAATACTACTAGCTTATCTTCTTTCTTTTATCCATTACAAATAGTAGTATCATAATCTAACATAAACCCCATATAAAGACATCTTCCTCTAATCCAACAACTGCAAAAGTTTGAATAAGCAATTTTCAAGCTTTTTCCTCCTTTAACAACTTGTCTTAATAACAAAAGAATGTCATAAAGGAAGTACATCAGGTCTACTAACCATGAAAAGTTGGAGGGAGGGAACCTAATGTAAGTGTTTCAAATTCAACAGAGTCAATTTTATATTTAGGAATTTGCTCTGCAATTATGGGTGTTGCAATATTCTTCGCAGTCTTGCAAATAGCCTGTGTCAGAAAAAAAAAATGGAAGTGTCAAACAAAGTAAGTAAGAACAAGAAGGAAGAAGCAACAAGCTGAAAGGAAGTACACGTATTGGTAGAGAAAGAATTCAAACCTTGTCAAGATAAGGCCACATATATTCAATGAACCTATTCAGCCAATCAACCTTCACAGAAACAAAAACAATAAATATAGCATCAAAAACCATATGCAGAAAGCTAGAACATAGACAGAGGTAATGGCATTAGATACATACACGATCATAGTCAGGATTTTTCACCCAAAGTGGTATCTCTGGAAGCATCCGCTGCAAAGATTTTGGATCTTGCTCAACCAATGGGCGAATTTCAGGATCCTAATCAAACAAAACGGCATCATATAAACTTCAGAAAAGGCACGAAAAAGTAATGCCAATAACTCATGATCATAACATTTCGTATTCAAACCAATTTTTTCTATCTCCTATCATACATCTCCATCATCTAAAGCTCATTTATTGACCAAAATCGATAACCAGCATAATTCCAGATTTCAACTCATTCTGCTATATTTTTGCTTCTTTGAACTCAGAGATATCATTCACTACCACCTAACATAAGCACGTGTTTTAAACAGCGGCAGCATGACCCGGTAACCCAAAAAATGGACACAAATAGGCAGCAGGAAATAATGTCAACAACAGAGCAAGCTTTCCTAGAAGTGCAAGAGATCGCATCTCAACACATTACTTCACACTCCAAACTCAACTGCTAACTCTCAGACTGCTGTAAAAGAAATAAAGTACTGCAAGCATCGTGATTACACATCTATTCTTCGAATAAAAAAGGACAAATCTTAATTTGACAAACCAACCAAATGGTCATCTAAATTTTTACACGATATTTAGGAATTTTCCAAACAACTCAAAATGCAAAATTAACTCATTGTTCATTTAGTTCAAGAAAATCAGAATCAGATCAACATAATTATCTACCCAACTTCAAATCCACGAAACCGCATTTCACTAACAATGTAATAAAATCATCAAAAAAGCACTAAAACAGAATCCAGTCCATAGAACCCTGAAAATCTCAGTCAAAACTTCACTATTTCAGTCTGCTTTGTGAAATCAACGAGAAACTAAATCAAAACTTTGAATCATGAAACTCAGAAAGTTCAAATATGAATTCAAAACAAACACGCATTTGAAAATAAGAAAAAATAAAAGAAATATCAACATTGAAGAAGATTGAAACTAAAGTACCTTGACATCAGAAGGCTGGAAGTAGATGAAAAGGAAGTAACCAATCACAAGTCCCGCCGATATCCCAACACCGAAGCCGCAGAAACCTAACACTGTACTGATAACGCCCATCTTTCACTTTCCGACTTAATTTTCTCGGCAAACAAACAGCCTCTTACTCACAACTTTTGCATTTTGTGTCCCTTTGGTTCCTTTTCGAAACACTGTTTGTCCGGCGAATCATTTAAATCAAATAAACGTTAAAACTAAGAGATGCATGTATTTATTTATTTAAATGATATTCGGATATTACGGAAATGTGAAATGACGCAACTGACCTTTGCCGACTTAGAGAGAGAGAGAGAGAGAGAGAGAGAGAGAGAGAGAGAGAGAGAAGATCTGTGAAGTTTGAGTTGAAAAGATGAAATGAATGAGAAGAGACGTTGATGCGGTTGAAAGGCTGTGACTGGCACTGGCTGAGAGCGAACGCAAAGTGGAAAGATAACATCCAAGGAAAAGCACAAAAACGAGGGCGTTTTCTACAAGATATTGTTAGTTGCTTTCTTCAGACTGTACGCGTCATCCATCTGGATTTTTGTTTTCTTAATTGGGCCCACAACCTGAATGGGCCCCCCACATTGAGTGGACCCGACCCATCTCCACATGCCACGTATAAGTTTTTGGGAAATGAGTGGGGAACCTGCAAGCACGTGTTCATGTTAACTTTGCTTTTAATTAATAAACTAGAGTCAACTGACGATCGTGGGCTGTGTATTTGTGTGTAGTAGGTGTTGAACTTTTTCAAAATCTGATTCTTATTCTAATTTTTTTAATATAATTATAATAGATAAAATATTGTCGATTCTATTTTCCCATATAAATATTAATTAAAAAATTGTCGATTCCATTTCTAATATGAATATTAGTTTAATCCATTGATTGTTAATTTTGCTAGTTACCTACTTGTCTTTTAATATATTCTGTGAAACAAGCTATGAACAAATTTTTACCAACCTTTTCAAACGTCAAAGAGGATACTATTAACAATTTTGTTCATTTATTAATAAGGATGTCAAAGTGATTTGTTTTAGGGTATTGATAGTCTTTCTTGATGTTTGCATTTAAAACTAAAAAAGAATACGTAGTTGATTTTAATTTTAAAAATGATATATAATTGACAACGAAAAATGTATCTTTTTTTTAATGTTATTTTTCAAATGAAAACAAACATTGAATTATTTTGATAATTCAGTTTAGATTAGTCTTAAATAACACATGTTACTATTTTGAATATTATGTTCATATATAGCGAAGTAATTTATTGATTAAAATATATTAAATGTAGTATCAAAATGATTTTTTAATCAAGCTAGAAAATTATGACAACTTTCAATATGTTTACATGTACTTTTCGACTGAGCTTTAAAACGATTTAGTGTGAATATAAGAATGCTAAGTATATATATATATATATATATATCATTAGCATTTGTAAAATGTTTATTTATAGTGCTTAGGCCCCATGTGGTTTGGTTAATATTGGCAAGAAAGGATAAGGAATCCCATTTCTCATGTTTGGTTGGATCTTGAAAGTAGACAAAGCTGATTTCTAACAATCCCAATCCCTAAAGTTTTAAAAATTTCTTTCACTCCCCTAGCCCAAGGAAAACTGTATTTTTTTAAGAATACTCTATTAAATTATTAAATTAACCTTGCATATTTTTTATGTGTCAAAACTTAACCTCATTCAAATAATTGATTAAATATTTTATAATATTTAATAAAACAACCATAAATATAATTCAATAATTTATTTTTAAATAAAAAAAGCAAATATTTTTTCAAAAAAAATAAAAAATTACAAAATTAAAAAAATTGTTTTCGGCAACATTGCCGACTACCATTGGCACATTCGTGCATCCGGTGTCACCACTAGTACCAAGCTGATCCTTCGTCGGCTATCTAGTTATCGGAGGTGGAATTGTTGATGTCAGAGGAGCCGTTTGTTGGTGGAACGAAGTTTAATGGCAGACCTCAAAATGAAAACTGCCACGTGTGGAAAAATGGCAACACAATGGGAGACGAAATTTGAACAAAGAGGAAGATCATCGAAGTACAAGCGCAATGGAGCTGGCAGTGACGTCCGCGCACGACTTCATCAGGCTCCAATGTCGGCGAGCGGTGGTAGACTGGTAATCTGCAATTTTTTTAATGTTTAATAAAACCATTTATATAATTAATTATTTATAAAAATCTAAATGAATAAAACAATATTTTAATATTATCCAATTATAATATATTAAAGAAGAAAACTTTAATAAATAAATAAATAAATATTTATAAATATCAATATAAGGTGTTACAGTATTATTTAATAAAACAATATATTTATTTGATAAAACTGTATTGTAATTTAATATGCTTTTTACAAATTTTATATTAGTTTAATATATAAATATTAATGTAATAAATAATTGTTTTTTATTCAATTTTTATTTAATAATAAATATCATATATTTTAATATTGAAAGTAATTATGTTCAATTAATTTATGAGTGATTCATTTTTATTCATAATTTTAATCTCAAACAAAATAAAAAAATATTTTTCAAACTTATTCCTTTCCCTCAATTTTTAATTTCCACTCACTTTTTCTTTTCTTGCAGCCGAACAAACCTTCGATGTCTATGGATTTTTATTTTTGTTTAATGTAGAATGTCGTTATATATTAAACAATGCATAGATATTAATTTTGATTTTGATCAAAACAATGGGCGCCTTAGTCCCTCCGTTTGTTACACTTGGCATCGAATAAGAATATGATAATCTTTTCTATTAACAGCATTTTTGCTTTGCATCTTGACTTAATTTTATGCTAGTGGATTATATCAGCGGATGTGACCACTAATCTACCTCTTAATTCAATCCCTCTTAATTCTATATTCCTCACGAGTGGTTGTCACATGGGAATAATAATTTCAACATGAAGATTGAGGGAATAATAAGGCTTGTTTTCCGTACATATTACTTCTGGAAAATGTTTTTGATCAAAACGGATTCGAATCTATGATCGATTAATTATGATAGCTATAATACCATATTAAGTTTATCTTTTTTTTTAAGTTTAAGCTTATAATTTCTTATTGTTTAATAAATTTAAAGAAATATAAGTTCTTTTTATACGATAACGTCTCCTCTCGCACGAAGGTATATGAAAAGATTACTAATATGATTTTAATAATATTACACCTATAACATACTTATAACTAACTCTATTTATAATATAAGTTAGAAAAATCTGATTAAATATGTAACTTTCCTTATTTATTTTTATTTTTTTTTTTAATAAATTTTGTCAACTTAAATTATAAGAATAATGGATTGTAAATGAGTTATTAACGTAATATTGTAATAAAATTTACAAATATATTAAATAAGATAATTTAAAAAGTGGGGTAAAAATATATGATACGTGGCGGCTCTACGTAGATTTTATTCGACAAAGAATCTAATCATTCATTTCACCGCAATATAAAATGTCCAGTCTGTAACGAAAGGGATTGGGCCTTACTCAACAAACTCTAATTTTGAGTCTCCCAATCAGTTCATCATCCAGGCTTTTTTATTGGGCTTGTTAAAAGCCAAGAGCCTGTTTAGTGAGCAGTGAAGCTCACTCACAAGTCAAAAGTCGTAGCCTCCTTGCTTGACCGAATCCAAGAACAAGCCTAGGAGGAGAGGACATAGACGTACTTAACCCTTTTAAGTACAAGATTAATCTTAATTTAATTATCCTCAATCATATTAGGTAAGGAAAATTGAAGTATTCAACTCAACTTATGAGGTGCAAAACATCTTTTGATGATTGTGACTCCAACATTATTATCAGTGTTTGAACACAACCACCGCAATACATGCAGTAATATTCCTAATAAATTGAGAAATTGAAAAAAAATTACCAATAATCTTAATATATATTATAATATAATAATATTATATTTATAAAATTTATATAAAAAGTTTGTATATAAAGTTGACGGGATATCAAATGAATAAAAGGATTAAGAGTGTATTTGTTTAAGTTTATAAATGGTTCAAATTTTTTTTAATGTTAAAAGTTTTTTTAATTTTATTTATGTATCGTCTGGTTGTCACTTAAAAAAAGTTTATAGATGATAAAAAAAGTTATTTTATATTTTTTATAAAAGTCTAAAAATGAGATTTTTTGGAAAAGTTATTTTTTAACTTTTAAAATTTTAAAGATATCCTTATTTAATTTTAGAAATTTTAATTTTTGTTTATTATAACAAAACTCCATTTTGTTAATTTGATTATAATAAGTGCTTATATATTTATCTTATAAACCCTCAATAACTTAAAAAAAAATCTGTATTTTAAGAAGCCCTAATATAAAAAATCTACTTCAATAAGAGTTCTACTTGAAGAAGTCGAAACAAATAAGTTTTAATATGAGTTGTAAATATAATAAATATTGATGAGTTATGTGATATTGAATTAGTAGTATCATATTAATTTTGTATATAAATTTTATAAATGTAGTATTATTAATTATAATTAAATACTGTATAATATATTTAAAAAGTAGATTCAATTATTAAATATTTTTTATAAAAAGTAATTTATAATAAATTAAAAATATAGTAATAAATTTGACAGATTAAGGTGAATTAGCATGTTCAATAATAAGAAATTAGGGAGTGATTAAGTACCTGCACCTATGGCAGCAAAAGGTCGATAGGGACGCACAAATGCCAAAACAAAAACAAAACTGAGCAGTATTCACCGCCATGCAAGTTCACCGTCTTCCCATATTACTCTCCCTTAAATCTCATCATCATCATTGAAATCATCATCATCATCACCAACATCATCAATTCTTATAAATATCAATTTTCATTGCCTTTCTTCTCTTTATTCCCTTCCCTTCTCTTCCCTTTCCTTCACTCTCTTTAGGGTTTCTCTCTTTCAACCTCCCTCCACCAAAAACATTGATTCACAGTCCCTCCATCTCCTCAATTTCCCTGCTACGCCAATCGCAACTCCTGAGAATTGAACGAATTGGAGGAATTTTGTTGTGAATTTTGGGAGGATTGTTTGTATTTTTTTTTTGGTTGAATTTTTAATTTTTTTAATTGAATCTAGGGTTTTGATTGGGTGTGGAGAGATGCAGGCACGAATCATCACAGTCGGATCGGGAGTCGTCTGATCGCTTCGCTCGTGGTGCCGAGCGAGCGAAGCCCTCCCCATTTTGGAGCGGTTTTGTGTATGGAAACTCGTAGCCGGAAGCGGGCGGAGGCCTCCTCAACTGCCCCTTCGATTTCATCTTCTTCCTCCGGTCCCACCACTCGTTCACACGCTAACAAAAGACCTCGTTTAGCTGCTGCCCAAACAACTGCCACAGCCTCTTCCTCTTCCGCGACCGCCACCACCGCTACCAGCACGCGCTCCCGTCACCCACGTCCTCTATCTATGGACCCTACCACTGAATCCTCCGGTTCACGCCACTCCCGCCGCGCCAAAGTTTCCTCAAACGCTGACAATTCCGCCGATAAAGGCAAGGAGAAAGAACACAATAACAATAACAACAACAATAATAATAATTCCGATTTGGGCAACACGGGTCGGGCCCTCGGTTTGAATATGGATGCGGGTATGGACGACGATGACAATGACAGCGAGGGTGGAGTGGGAATTTTGCATCAGAATCTGACGTCAGCTAGCAGCGCGTTGCAAGGGTTGTTGAGGAAGCTGGGAGCTGGGTTGGACGATCTTTTGCCGTCCTCAGCGATGGGGTCGGCATCGTCCTCGCATCAGAGCGGGAGATTGAAGAAGATTTTATCGGGGTTGAGAGCAGATGGTGAAGAAGGGAAGCAAGTGGAGGCTCTGACGCAGCTCTGCGAGATGCTGTCGATTGGGACCGAGGAGAGTTTGAGTACTTTCTCGGTAGACTCGTTTGTGCCTGTGTTGGTTGGGTTGTTGAATCATGAGAGTAATCCTGATATTATGTTGCTCGCGGCTAGGGCGCTTACACACTTGTGTGATGTGCTGCCCTCTTCGTGTGCTGCTGTTGTGCACTATGGGGCAGTCACGTGTTTTGTAGCCCGGTTGCTGACGATTGAGTACATGGACTTGGCTGAACAGGTTAGTTTTTTTACTGCCCTTGATAGTGGGAATGATGAGTTGATAATTGGAACTGATAGTTAAGTGTTATATTAGCTATGATTGTTGCTAGGCATATTCATATGGCTGAATGAGTAGAAATTGGAAAAATTTTGGAAATGAGAGTAAAGATTGATGATGCGTTGTTCGAAGTTGTGGATTTTTATGTTTATTTATGGTGGCAATGGTGTTTACAGTCTCTGCAAGCTTTAAAGAAGATATCTCAGGAACACCCAACTGCTTGTTTGAGAGCAGGTGCTCTAATGGCAGTTCTGTCTTATCTGGATTTCTTCTCCACAGGAGTTCAGGTAACTAATTTGGTGAAATTTTGTCTTTTATGTTTGTTGATGGAGAAGAAGTCTATTTTGGTTTTCTTGGTACTTATGGCTGAATTTTTCTCTTTAATGCTTATGGTTTAGCGGGTAGCATTGTCCACTGCAGCCAACATGTGCAAGAAACTCCCTGCAGATGCTGCTGACTTTGTGATGGAAGCTGTTCCTCTTTTGACAAACCTTCTTCAGTACCATGATTCAAAGGTATGGGTTACAGATTCATGACTAGAGAAATACCTTCCCGTTTGGTATTCTCTTAATATTCATCATCAGCAATTTATTGTGTTTGTAGGTGCTGGAGCATGCCTCTGTTTGTTTGACTCGAATTGCTGAAGCATTTGCATCCTCTCCAGATAAGTTGGATGAGTTATGCAATCATGGACTGGTAACACAAGCTGCCTCTCTCATTTCAACCAGTAATGCTGGTGGTGGACAGGCATCTCTTAGCTCGCCAACATATACGGTAAATTTGATTTCTACTGTCATACATTGATTTTTATAAGCAGTGAATGAAGGCAGCGATTCTGATTTTTCTGAATGCAGGGTTTAATCCGATTGCTTTCCACTTGTGCTAGTGGTTCCCCGCTTGGTGCTAAAACTTTGCTTCTCTTAGGGATCAGTGGCATTCTTAAGGATATACTATCAGGGTCTGGTGTTTCTGCTAACACATCTGTTCCACCAGCTTTAAGTAGACCAGCAGAGCAGGTAGTTACTTCTTTGACCAATTCTTGTACAACTGAACAAGATAGTGTATTTAGTTTGTGCTGTTTATTATATGTGACTCACCTGAAAGTAAATAGAAGTTATAGTTGAGGATATTTGTCTGCTTGTGTGCTTTTTCCTTCATGATCAAATATATTTGTGTGCCAACTTTTGTTCATGTTTGAAAATGTTAGTTTCCTTAGAAATCAAAGGGTTGAACTTTGCCTCTTGTTCTGTTCACTATGTAGATATTTGAGATTGTCAACCTAGCAAACGAGCTTCTCCCCCCTCTGCCACAAGGAACTATTTCCCTCCCAGCCAGCTCTAATATATTCATGAAAGGTCCTGTTGTGAGGAAATCGCCTGCCAGTAGTTCTGGGAAACAGGATGATATAAATGGAAATGTTCCCGAGGTTTCGGCTCGGGAGAAATTGTTAAATGATCAGCCTGAGCTTCTTCAGCAGTTCGGGATGGATCTGCTCCCTGTTCTAATACAGGTATTTTTTGGTAGAAATAGCTAGGTTATATCTTTACTTGTTTTAGTTGCTATATTTATCATCCATGTTTATGTGTCATCAGATCTATGGTTCCAGTGTGAACAGCCCAGTTCGCCACAAATGTCTTTCAGTGATTGGGAAATTGATGTACTTCAGCAGTGCAGAAATGATTCAGTCTCTTTTAAGTGTGACAAACATATCAAGGTATATAGTTTAATCTCATTATCATTTGGTTATGATCCTCACCTGATGATGGGTAAAGGTGCTTATTTATAATCTTACTGTTGGAACCTTTAGTTTCTTGGCTGGTGTTCTGGCATGGAAAGATCCACATGTTTTGGTTCCTGCTCTGCAAGTTGCTGAGATTCTTATGGAAAAGCTTCCTGATACTTTCTCCAAGATGTTTGTCAGAGAAGGTGTTGTTCATGCTGTGGACCAACTTATTTTAGTTGGTAATCCAAACACTGCTACTCCCCAAGCTTCTTCTGGTGATAAGGATAATGATTCTGGATCTGGAACAACATCGCGTTCTAGGCGTTATAGACGACGCAGTGGTAACTCAAATCCAGAAGGAAATTCATTGGAAGAATCAAAGAACCCTGTATCAATAAATGTTGGTTCACCTCCAAGTTCAGTAGAAATTCCTACAGCAAATACCAATCTTCGAACTGCAGTCAGTGCATGTGCTAAAGCATTTAAGGACAAGTACTTCCCCACGGATCCTGGGGCTGCTGAAGTTGGAGTTACAGATCATCTTGTACATCTAAAGAATCTATGCTTAAAGTTGAATGTTGGTGTTGATGACCAAAGGACTAAAGCAAAGGGAAAATCTAAAGCTTCTGGGTCTCGCTTATCTGATATATCTTCTAGCAAGGAGGAGTATTTGATTGGGGTTATATCTGAGATGTTAGCTGAACTTAGCAAAGGCGACGGTGTATCTACTTTTGAGTTTATTGGCAGTGGTGTTGTTGGATGTTTGCTAAATTATTTTTCTTGTGGCTACTTCTCTAAAGAGAGAATTTCAGAAGCCAATACGGTCAAGCTTCGCCAACAAGCACTTAAAAGATTTAAGTCATTTCTTGCTGTTGCACTTCCTTCTAATGTGGATGCTGGGATTGAGCCTCCTTTGACTGTGTTAGTTCAGAAGCTTCAAAATGCTTTGTCATCATTAGAGCGTTTTCCTGTTGTGCTAAGCCATTCGTCTAGGGGGTCTGGTGGAAGTGCTCGTCTCTCTTCTGGATTAAGTGCATTATCTCAGCCTTTCAAGCTGCGCCTCTGTCGAGCTCAAGGAGAAAAATCTCTCCGTGATTATTCTTC
Source organism: Boswellia sacra (assembly GCA_013180625.2). NCBI lineage: Eukaryota > Viridiplantae > Streptophyta > Magnoliopsida > Sapindales > Burseraceae > Boswellia > Boswellia sacra. The sequence continues at coordinate 854,314 of SNVD02015884.1, read as the reverse complement.
AAATGTTGTGCTAATTGACCCATTAGCAAGTTTAGCTGCTGTTGAAGAATTTCTTTGGCCTCGAGTTCAGCGAGGTGAATCTGTCCAAAAACCCTCAGTGTCTGTAGGGAATTCAGAGTCTGGGACCACACCTAGTGGAGCTGGTGGTTCATCTCCTTCTACCTCAACTCCTGCTTCCGCAACACGTCGTCATTCTTCTAGATCCAGATTATCTGTCAATATAGGGGATGCCTCAAAGAAAGAAACTTCCCAAGAGAAGAGTGCAAGCTCATCTAAGGGAAAGGGTAAAGCTGTTTTGAAGTCTGCTCAGGAGGAGGCTAGAGGACCTCAAACAAGAAATGCTACTCGTAGAAAAGCAGCTCTAGATAAAGATGCACAATTGAAACAAGTGAATGCAGATACAAGTTCTGAGGTATGCTCTATAATTGAATGTTTGTAGTTTTATTATCTTAATTCACACCAGAAGGATGCTAGCAGTTGTAAGTTGCATTTATTGTGTTAGGGGTTTGTAAATTTAACTCTTCTATTTGTGTGTGTTTTAAATTTGTTTCAAAACCAGAAGTGAGGTAAAAAAATTGGAAATGCATGCCAATCTGTTTTATCTTATTAATAAGAATAGCTTAAAAGCTTCTTGTATCCTTGTTAGTATGTTGATTTATGAAGTGCACGTGAATGCTATCTGCTTACAGAGGGAAGTATGAGTTCTTATTTTTCATTATATGAACTCCCATTACTATGCAACTTCTTTTATATTTACATGATCAATGTTTCAGGAAATATTTACTTTGTAGTATACTACTAGGCTCTAGAGTTTCTTGTACCTAGCTTTCCTTAGTTCATTATGGTGAATAAGAATGACTGATTGGCACTATGTTTTATTCGATTAAGGTGTATTCCCTAGATTCATGAGATGGTTTTGGTAGGATTTTCCAGTATGTGTACTTCCTTAAATGCACATTATAGCGAAAAAAAGAGTAAACCAGCCTTTTTTGGTGATTATGTTGTTATATTTCACCCTCTATTTTATTTTTACCTTCAGTATTGTAGTGGTTAAGCAAATGGCCGAGCCAGTTTCATCTTGAGGAACAGTGCTTAAACTTAGGTATATCCAAGATCATGCTTCCAATTTAAATTTGGACTTCTAATTTGCTAGGGCAGCAAATTTGTGTGCACATGTCTCCTCCCGCAATAGTAGTCCTAATGTTTTTGGAGTTTCCTGTTTTCACACTAACAGCAACATTTTTTCGTCATAGGATGAGGAATTAGATATTTCTCCAGTGGAGATTGATGACGCATTGGTGATTGAAGATGATGATATCTCTGAGGATGATGATGATGACCATGAAGATGTAAGCTGCCTAATTTCATTCTTGTCTTCATTTCTTTAAATACGAGAGTGTTGGATATTGTGTTTACCTTCTATCTGTCATTCTTGTTTTTAATATCTAATAAAATGATTGAGTTTTGCAATACAATAAAATGTTGAAATCAAGGGGAATAGATTTGGGCAGAAGGAAGTAATTAAATGTGCAACAATATCTTTGAATTTTAATCAATCTTGACTCATAAAGGGATGGGTGAACCTTGGTCTAATAGAAAAAAAAGGATAATGGTTAATTCTATTTTTCATTATCAGACACCAGAACCAAAAATAAAAAATAAAAATGAAGACCTGATCTCTCAACATATGCAAGTAGAGCTGTTTTCATTGTGTTCATTTTTTCAATTTTCATGATTTTCATAATGGGACTGTTTTCTTTCAGGTTCTTAAAGATGATTCTCTTCCTCTTTGCATGCCTGACAAAGTACATGATGTGAAATTGGGTGACTCGGCTGAGGACAGTGCCACCGCTCTGGCAGCTAGTGATAGCCAGACTAACCCAGCTTCTGGATCTAGTAGCAGGGCTGCTACAGCCAGGGGTTCTGATTCTGCTGAGTTTAGGAGTGGAAACTCTTATGGTTCAAGGGGTGCAATGTCATTTGCTGCTGCTGCTATGGCAGGGCTAGGCTCTGCTAATGGTAGAGGTGTCAGGGGAGGTAGAGATCGGCATGGACGTCCTCTGTTTGGTGGTTCCAATGAGCCTCCCAAGTTGATCTTCACTGCTGGTGGAAAACAGCTTAACAGGCATTTGACTATCTATCAGGCTATTCAACGACAGCTTGTGCTGGATGAGGATGATGATGAGAGGTATGGCGGCAGTGACTTCATCTCTAGTGATGGAAGCCGGCTGTGGAGTGATATATATACTATAACATATCAGAGGGCTGACAGCCAAGCTGATAGGGCATCCATTGGGGGATCAAGTTCTACTGGTCCACATAAATCCACTAAATCTGGTTCTGCTTCTGCTTCCAACTCTGATGCCCAGTCACAAAGAATGTCACATTTAGATAGCATCTTGCAAGGGGAACTTCCTTGTGATTTGGAAAAATCTAATCCTACATATAATATACTGGCATTGTTGCGTGTACTAGAGGGTTTAAATCAGCTCGCACATCGTTTGAGAACCCAGATAATATGTGACAATTATGCTGAGGGCAAAATATTAAGTCTTGATGAGCAGAGTGCAACTGGTGCTAGGGTCCCTCCTGAGGAATTTATTAACAGTAAGCTCACTCCTAAGCTAGCTCGACAAATTCAAGATGCCCTTGCACTATGCAGTGGTAGTCTTCCCTCATGGTGTTACCAGTTGACAAAGGCGTGCCCCTTTTTGTTTCCTTTTGAGACCCGGCGGCAATACTTTTATTCTACTGCTTTTGGGTTATCCCGTGCTTTGTATCGTCTTCAGCAGCAGCAAGGTGCTGATGGACATGGATCTGTAAATGAAAGAGAGGTGAGGGTTGGGAGATTAGAGCGCCAGAAAGTTCGTGTTTCCCGGAATCGCATCTTGGATTCTGCTGCAAAAGTAATGGAGATGTATTCTAGCCAAAAGGCTGTACTTGAAGTAGAATATTTTGGCGAAGTTGGCACTGGTTTGGGTCCTACCCTTGAGTTCTATACGCTTCTAAGTCGTGACCTGCAGAAAGCTGGACTTGGAATGTGGAGGTCAAGTTATTCATTTGAGAAATCATCTATGGAGGTTGATGGGGATGAAAATAAAAACGTGAAAACCAGTAATGTCTCTAGGTTTGGTTCTGCAGTGGGAGATCTAGTTCAAGCTCCACTTGGGTTGTTTCCTCGACCTTGGCCTCCAAATGTTGATACTTCTGAAGGTACCCAATTCTCTAAAGTAATTGAATACTTCCGATTGGTTGGGCGTGTGATGGCTAAAGCTCTTCAAGATGGACGACTTTTAGATCTGCCATTGTCAACAGCATTCTATAAACTTGTGCTTGGTCAAGTAAGCTGATTCTACAACTGTCTATATTATAGCAATTTGATTATATTATATCCTAACAACACATGTATCAATAGTTTTTATTTTCATTTTCTTTTTAAATTTAAAAGGTAATCTCTAATCCATTACAGGAACTTGATTTGCATGATATTCTCTCATTTGATTCCGAGTTTGGGAAGATTTTGCAAGAGTTGCATGTCATTGTTTGCCGGAAACAATATTTAGAATCAGCTAGTTCTGATAATCGTGATGCAATTTCTGACTTACGTTTCCGTGGGGCTCGAATTGAAGATCTCTGCTTGGATTTTACTCTTCCTGGTTACCCGGACTACATTTTGAAACCAGGGGATGAAAATGTATTGTGTTTTGTTTTTGCATGCCATTTTACTTATTTAATTTTGTGTCATTTCTGACATTTTGCTAAATAATGTAGGTGGACATAAATAACTTGGAGGAGTACATATCCCTGGTTGTTGATGCAACTGTCAAGACTGGGATCATGCGGCAAATTGAAGCGTTTAGAGGAGGCTTCAATCAGGTCAACTTTTTCATGTTTCATAGTTTTTGTAATTTTGTAAAAAAGTGATGCATTTTGATATTCTCCTGAAACTTTGTTAGAATATCTTTGCACTTCCAATTTTTACTTCAGTTACAGCTAACTACTGCCATCTGCATTGTTTGAAATTTGTAATCTTGGTATTGATATTTGGATTTGGATATCTGCGAGATGTCGTAATTTATTTGATTGATTGATTTACATCTTATTTCCATAATTATTAGGATTTGCTGTTCTGTTTTTTGGTCATTCTTGTCTCTGTTGTTTTTACTGGATGAGTTTCGGAACTTACTCCTCTGCTACGTGAAACAAGCAGGTCTTTGACATCTCAACTTTACAAATATTTACTCCTAACGAGTTGGACCATCTGCTTTGTGGCCGTAGAGAGTTGTGGGAGGTAACTTTCTATTGAATTGTTCTTTGCTGCATTTTATGGGACATGACGGGAACTGTAGTGATATATGACTATGGTTATTGGTTATGGTTATAACCTGACTCCGGACTTGTTCAGGCTGAGACGCTTGCTGAGCATATAAAATTTGATCATGGATACACTGCTAAGAGCCCTGCAATTGTGAATGTATGCATCTCTCCTATGTTAATGAGTTTGTTCATAGAGACATTTGTTCAATTTTTGCAACATTCATTGGTGTTTTGCTGTTGATGTCTTCAGTTACTTGAGATCATGGGAGAGTTCACACCAGATCAGCAGAGGGCCTTCTGTCAGTTTGTTACTGGTGCGCCTAGGCTTCCACCAGGTGGTCTAGCAGTGCTGAATCCAAAGCTGACTATTGTGAGAAAGGTAGCAAAGTTATTTTAGATTCTTGAAACACAGTGATTTTGCGTTCTTAGTTTTTGAATTTTAAGGAGTGTGTTTTAGGTTACATGTGTACTGTTCCAAAGTAATGGCATGCATGATACCTGAAAATTGCTAGTTGTTGAGGTGTTTGAAGTTCACATAGAAATGAAATTTCTACCAATCAATTTTGTCATCGTTCCAAATAGTTTTTATTTGCGAGAGGATTGCTTTTTGCTGCCTTATGCAACCTGGTACATGCATGTCTTCAATATATCATCTCTTAAATTTTCTTAGCTATATCGTGTGTGATTCAATCATTGGAATGTTTCTCACTGCATATGCATAGCCTTATTTATTTATTTATTTATTTTCCGTTTGTGTTGTCTGGCAGCATTCTTCGACTGCAAGTAATTCAGCATCTAATGGAACCGGTCCATCAGAATCAGCGGATGTTGATTTGCCAAGTGTTATGACTTGTGCTAATTACCTGAAGCTTCCTCCTTACTCCACAAAGGTATGGTATTTTTGGTGAATAAATTTATCTGATGTCAAATCTTATCTAGCTGCCACTGATAATCGTTCTTATTCATACTTTTTGTATTTTGAACAGGAAATTATGTACAAGAAACTGCTTTATGCAATCAGTGAAGGGCAGGGATCTTTTGATTTGTCATGAGTTCTTGAAACTAACCAATCAACTTTTGTATATTATTATATCACAACCGTATCAGGGTCCATTCTCTTACCCGGGGATTATTAATCTTTGGAAATAGAATCCTCTGTTGATCAATAATGGCTGCTTTTCACTGCCCTTATAATATGTTGGTATCATTCATGAGGTTAGTCCCTCCTATTATTACTCTTTATTGTTTTGTCACAGGTCGCTGGCTGATGGAATTATGTTTATTGAATTTTGCTTGGGTTTTTAATAGAGTGTGCGTGTGTGTGCGCGTGTGCGAGTGTGTGTCATTTGATTATTGATAGATAATTAGAGTTCTAATGCAGTGGAGTTTAAACTTCTTGGTTCAGGTCAGACCTCAAGCTGCCACATTTCTCAGGAGAGCTGTGAAGAGGAAATTGTGGAGCTGCTCTGTCTTTTTGGCTGCTAAAGCTTTTTGTATATAAAATAGGAATTCTAGAAAATTTTTTCCCTCATTTGACAACTTATTGGCTCTGGTAGATTGAATATACATGTATGTGGCATAAAATGTTCAAAGGGAAAATAAATGATTGAAATGTTATTTTGGCTTCTCTAAGTTCATATTATTCTTTTTTTCAATTAATAATTCTCGTTTTTTATGTGGAATATAGTGAATCTCATTCTATCTTGATTGTTGTACGTTTTAGGCCACAATGAGTAGGATGATAAAACCAAATGACATGTCCACCTGTGAGCTCTGAATGATAAAGCCAAATTGTGTGGATGGTATAGATGTTTGAAAAATGGGGCAGCGATATATTGCCCTCAATTTGGCAATTTGGTGATAGGTGGCAGTTGGGGATGGTTTTGCTGCAGTGGTTGTCAAGGTGTATGGAAGGATATATTAGTTGTTTTTTCAAAGGTTAGGTCTTCTCCTTGGTACACGATTAGATAACTCAATTTTGATTAAACACTTAAAAGGATTTTAGTCGATAGAAAAGTAAAATATAGCTTATAGATGAGACAGCTTTAAGATATTAGAGCAAAGAGGTAGTTTTGCCCGGAATTAACAAAAATCGAAATCCAATTAATCTTTATTTGTCAACCAAGAAAACTTTTTCCAATCATCTTTATAGGTGAGAAACTTATTCAAACTCTAATCTGGATTGAGTGTTTACCTTTATGATTATCTGGTGGAGATTAAATTGCGGATTATAATTTAGACTAGTTTCTAAGGTTTCTAATAAGGTTTGAGTTTGCTTAAGAAGTGTTTATAGTTCAGTACAGATGTTAATGTTATACTTATAAAATTTGTATACCATAGTTTATATATAAACTTGATATGATATCAAGTGAATAGAAAGATTAATATGAGATGTTATTGTCATAAATGTTGATACGTCTTTTATTTTTATTTTTATTATTGATAGGAAACTAAAGCTTTATAAAACTATAAAAGACAAGGAATTAAGTATTGAGTTGGATCATGTCCAAAAAAAAAAACTATATAAATGAAGGGCTTTCTCTCTTAAATCGACTAAAAAGCCATAATTATACGGCTAACCTCTCAAGACCCCCTTCCAATTAAGGTGAATAAAGAAAAATGAGAAGTCTTAGAATTCCTTCAAGATTGAAGCCCATAAAGAAGCTACAAGATAAATTTTATCTTATAACTCTACATAGTTATCTTCTATATCTTCTTTGAAATTTTTTTTTCCTTTCTTTCCATATAACCCAAAGAAGAGTAGCAACAAGACAATTCCACAATTTGTCTCGTTTCTTCTCTTACCAATGAGCAATTTCTCCAAGAAAACACTATTGCAATTTCTGGAATAGCCCAACAAAAACTTGAACTCTTTGACAAGTATATGCCAAAGCTTTGTAACAACTTCACAATGCAGAAATAGATGATTAGGATTCTCCCCATTTTTTCTGCACATCACACACCAAGGTGGAGAGAGATAGGAAGAGGGATTTCTTTTTTGTCTCAAATCTGCTGTATTAACTTTTCCTTGAATCGCCACCCAAAAAAAGACTTGAACTTTAGGAGAAATTTTAGTCTTCCAAATGAAATTGCACGAAAATTTTGTATATATACTTTGTAAGTATAACATTATCCTCTAGAAAATTATGCACTCGGTTTGATCCACGTTTGGAGTGGCTTGCCAACTGATGCAATAAAGTTGGGAGATTCAAAATGCGGGAACATGCTAACAATTGAGATCTTAGACTGGTTTTTAAGACTTAATTTTCCTCAACTAATTAAATTCATTTTCAAGTGAAAGATGATTGAGTGAAATTGTAATGTTACAACTATAATCTATTTACAATTAATTCTTTCTATAACTTGAGTTAGTGAAATATTATTATGTGGATAGTAACATTCAATTTCTTTAATTTATTTTCATTTTTTACCTATCGGGTGATATTTTTACGACTCAAGTTGAATAAAAAGTTGGTTATAAATGTAGCGTTACCTCAACTATTTATTTAGTGGTAAATTAGAGGTCCAAAAAGTCTTGATTATGGTACTGGAAACTGGAAACTTGAAAAGAAAAAAATTCTTGCTTTCACTAATCAATGAATCATATAGTAAGCGTCTTATGATAGTATATAAATCAATGAAGAACACAAGGAAGGTGAATACATATCATGAGATTGACCAACCACTATATCCATTCGGCTGTATAAAAAAATTCTGAGCTCGAAGAAATCAATTTAATCCCCACTTTGACATCAAAATTGGCACTGTTGCATCCTCTTCCATTCCAATATACGTCCAACCCTGTGATTGTACGCACCTTGCATTTCTTTTCTCAGTATTCTCCATCAATTACTTCTTGTAAGCGCACTTCACCTGGACAGCCAGAGCCTTTTCCACATTGGGACAAGCATTCCCGTTCTTGTCGAAAAGCTGTTTCTCTAATGGAACTTGACAGCTCTTCTTTCCCAGGCAATACTGCTCATTCACAACACAAATGTAATAAGCTTCTGAGAGGAGAAGGGTAACAATAATTTCATGCAAACGGGCTATATAAAGGATTCTCTCCTAATATAAGCTCTTATAAATTTTATTATCCATGCGTGGTTAAAATATATTAGGAGAGATCATAGATGTAGAAGATTAGAGTTTTTATGGAGCTTATATCTAGTGAATTTTATTATCCATGCATGCATTGTTAATAAATATTAGAAGAGAATCCTGGATCCGGATAGCAGGAGTTTGTGTTTGTGTGTGTATTTTAAATCTTTGTTTTTAAAATTTTTTAAAATTTAAAAAAATATGTGATTAGTTTTTTATTTATATGAATTTTGTAAAATGATATGTTGTTGATATTGATTAAAATGTATTATTAAATGTCATTTTCAGAAAAATATTTTTTGAAAATGGAAACAAACAGGTTCGGTACCTTTTCAATAACTTCCTTGGTACCGGGGGCTGTGCAATTTCCAGGACGGAGGCCTCCACAGAAACCAGCTGGATCACCGTAGCTGGCAAAGTCCACAGTAGTGATTAGTTTGTTGTCAGGACATTTTAAGATAGCGGCTGGTTTCGGATTTTGCACCAACTCTCGCAACTGACGGTCCTTGTACTCCCATGACTGCACAGGTGGTGGATGATGTTCTGTCACATAACTACAAATTGTATCTCTCTCAGCCAGTATAACCTCAATCTCTTCAGGTCTAGCTCCTTCCTCCTCCTCCAGGATAACCATCAGATTGTCGGTTGGCTTCAAGTAGGATCTTGGGATATGGTAACTGATTAACAAGTGAATTTAACGTTAGGAAAATTTATGTTTGTTTACTTTCTGATAAAGATTTATTAACATTTATTATTGGGAATCATTTCCAAGTTAGTAGAAAGATTTTTTTAGTGATTTCAAAAGCAAAATTGCTAAATTTGCTATTTAACCTGCGGTCGTTTGTTTATGGCGGTTTTGATACAATATTAAGTTTGCCATTTTTTTTAAAGTTAAACTCATAGGCGTGAGCTTAACGTTTATATTTATTCTTTAATAAAACTGATACAGAATAAATTTGAAATAAATAAATGTCATACTATGTGAGAGAGAATCATTTGTTACTTACTCAGATTGAGTAGGCTCGCCAAGAGGAGAGTGGAAAGATACCCAGTAACGGCCAATGCTATTTCCGTTTATCCAAACCATTCCTTTGCCCATCTTTCTCATCCGGATGGCTACAGGGTTATCACCTTCAGGAGCATCAAAATACGTCTGCGACAAAAATATTGTAATTAATCATATCATTCGAATTCACTTTCCACAAAAGGTTTGAGAGTTGCAGATTGTTCCTAGAGCTAATTACTTAGAAATATACCAGAGTGGAGAATTTCCTGCATTACCTTGAACCATGAAAGAGCCGGTCTTTTGTCCCCAAGCTTTGTCCATGTCATCTTTTGTAATCCTCCCTGATTGAAAACTTGAAACTTTTCTCCTTCCAAGCTAGCCTGTATACAAATAGGTAAAAAATTTGTTTACTTGTATCAGCCTTAAGGTTATCATTGTGTCACTGCAATGCTCATTTCTTGAAGGGGAAGCTCATGGATACCTTATGACCCCAATTGTTGTTTGTGAGATCAAGATTTCCGGTGTTTAAACCCTGGATTTCAATGCTACGAGGCCCTGCAAACCTTCTCTCCATATAGGCCCCGCTATCCTTTATTGATAAACAATTCTCATTAGAGCCACTTTCAGATTTGTCAATTTACAACAAGATCAAAGTTATGGAGTCCTTACAGGTAGTCCAACTAAAGTGCCCAAGATAGTAATGTTGTTGACTCCATTCTTCAACTTTATCGGTTTCTCGAAGACAAAGCTCTTTTCAACATGGTTCCCATGCCCATATCCTGGAATCCAGAAGCACAATTAGCTAAAAATGAGAAATTTGGAACATAATCTGACAATGAAACTTGTTTGTTTGCGTGTGCTTACCGACATATTCGCCATTTACGAAAGCAACCAAGGCATGGCCAAGACTTGCAATAACTAGAACTGGGGAAACATTTTCTTTCATTGGTAAGTCACGCCAACCCAAAGTTATGCTGCAATAACAGTATTAGATAAAATATCAGATGCAACTATAATAGAAATGTTATTAATATTGTTGGTCAAATTGTGTCTGGAATGGTTAAGTCACAATCGAACCATGACCAACTGTTGGGTCCTCTCATGATTTGAGCTTTTGTAGATCTTGTACCAAGTGAATTTTATTAAATATGAGTGGTTGAGAGCCATTACATTCTCCGTCCTCTCTCATGTTTTTTGTATTGATTACCAATCATATGTTTGTATTTTGCTAAGATGGAAATTAGTTAAGGAGAGAAACCTGATTCAAAAGGGCTGATGTGGTTAAGAAAATAAGATTGCGCTTCTCCTAACAGGTACTATATCTTTTGGTCCAGTATTAAGGGCCTGATCCTAACAATTGCATGTAAAGATATACTTGCCTAGTGGAGAACCATGCATAGTCTGTGGTATCCTTTGTTAAGCGGAAAAGCTCCATTGGTTCCCTTGACTTCTGTGGAAGCTGTTCAAAGGTTGGAATGGGTTCTCTCGTCATTTCCCAGTTCCCAACAAGCTTTTTGTTTGCAACCTCTGATCGTATGTATTTCCTTGTATTATGCTGTGATACAATCTGTTTTTTACACGTAACCAACCGTGCTGTTAGCTCTCATGCACTATTGGCACAACAACAGAAGGCAATGTGTTCATTTCTTCTCGAATAACTTCTATGTGATATCAATTATAATGCATAGGTCGAAATTGTGTTACCTTTTGAGTGTTGTATACAACGGTCTTGCAGTCAGGGAGAATGCTAATCGATTTCGAGGGCAAGAAGAATTGTTTACCCTTGAAAGTAACATTCTGGGGTTTATTAGTAGCATTATTCGCCAAGAAAGCAGCACATGCTCCATTTCCTTCATAGACTCGAGCCTGCATTGTACAAAAACATCGAAAATCAGTTGTTGTCAGCATTTCTTCATATATTCACATAGTAGATTGTATGCTTACTTACCTCTAAATCTTGGCCCAAATTTTGGACACTAGGATACCCCCAAAGGAGAGCCCTCTTGGACAAACTTAAAGCCCTGTGCAAGTCCCTGAGGTGACCCCATTTGGGTCCCCTCTCCAAACCTGAGAGGCACATAAAGCAATTATAGTTGTAAGATGTTTCTAAGACCCTAGCTAGTTTGCTGAATCATCAAAGATTGACCATTTCAATCCTCACCATATTCATCAAGAGGTGCCTCATCATAGTACCGAGGTGTTACAAAGTGGGCACTTGTTCTTCCAAAATTTGTACCACCATGGTACTGCAAATACAACCCCAAAAAATTTTCTTCAGAAAAGTATACATTCAGGTAAACATAGAGAAATCAATCAATCAAGCATCTTCCAACCATGTAGTAGTTATTCAGTGTTCCGTTCTTTGAGAAGAATCGGGCGGTTGAGAATGCAATATCTTCTGCTGCTCTTTGAGATGGAGGGTCTCCGAACACTCTAAACCTGCAATTTCACAACAAATGAATGCCATTAGCACTGCAGGGTACAGACAATGTCCTAATTCTCATGATTGTTTCATTGAACACTCACTGAGCAGTCCAGTTCTCAGTCCACAGAGTAGGCTTGTTAGGCTTATTGGGACCTGTAAAAGTATCCCCACAGTGCCTCCCATTGCAGGTATTGATCTACACATTGAATCATAACATGACCTTTCGATTGAGAGATTGGAGAAAATATAGAAATAAAATTCGTAATTTATCCTAACTTGTCCTACATCAGTTTGATACAAGAACGACCCTCATAAACAAACTTACCACTGGATCAGGAGCATCGCGCTGCTTGCACATAACCCATGGGACACCAGTTTGCAATCCCACAGCCAAGTTTCCTGCCCACTGAACATAGCTATCTCCTTTCTGTTTATAAGCTAGTTGGATCGTGTTGTACTCGTTTTCAATCTGCATTTTGTATAAACAAATATCAATTGAATAGGTAACTTGTTGTACAAGAATGCGTATAAAGTAAAATTGTTGGAAGATTGGAGAAATGGAGAGGAACTGACCTGTGCTAAGATGATAGGACCACCTTGTGAAGCAAATAACCTCTCTTTCTTCAACTTGTCAATGATCATTGTAACATAATTTTTCATGTGGAACTGCAAATGAGAGAAGTTTAGTCAGAAGAGCATCTTGAACAATCATTGCATTTGAACTTGAAATCTTGTCCTATAAGATTATAGTTATAGACAGAAATTTACCTTGAATGGTTCGTTATCAGAACGGAATGTGATGTTTGGAACCTCTCTTAACCAATAAGGCAATCCTCTGAGGTTCAAAGACAAAAGATGAACCATATGCACCAGACATGATCAAAATAAAATCTTAAAAACTGAGGTTTTTGAATCGTACCCATGGTTCCATTCAGCTTGAATGAAAGGTCCAACCCTTACAGTTGCATACATTTTGTGCTCCGCAATCATCTTGATGAATCTCACCAGATCATATTGTCCTTCAAAATTGTACTGCAATTGGCCGAAAAAAAAAAAACACCCCATTAATTATATTGCCTATACAAAACAAATACACAAGTTACAGTCGGCAACTTTTTCTGGAAAGAAAATCATAGATAACCTGGCCTTGCACTGGCTCATGTACGTTCCAGAACACATAGGTCTGTATCACATCCAAGCCTCCACGTTTGGCCTTATGAAGGAGTTTTGGCCACATCTGAAAACACAAACAAAACTCAAAACCATCACTTATGCTACATATATATATATCCCATCACCTACTTTTACCATCACATGAACAATACAAAGTATGGAAGCATATATTTATGTATATTACATCAGGAGTGCTTCGAGTGTAATGAATGGAGCCCGAGAAGAGAAGCTCCCTTTTGCCATTGATGATTAATGACCTTCCATCATAAGTGACACTCGGAGTAGTGTTGTTATTGCCATTTACTTGGGCAATTGCTGATGAAACCAGCAAGCTAAGAAATGTACAGATGAAGAGAAGCTGGTTGTTGCTCATTTCTAACATTTTGAGGTATCTATGAGGTTAGGCAAACGAAGTTCTGAGGAGTTTGGCCGAAACTGGGACCTCCCCTGCCAATATGGAGGTACCTGGGGTGGAGGCTGAGGCAATATTTAATTTCGAAAGCAGAGGTGTAGGAGAAGAACAAGGCAAATATATGGCTTCAGAGCAAACCTCGGACATTTTTGCTTGCTAAACTTGGAAACAATGCATGAGTTGGAAATGTTAATTAGGACTGGACCTGCTTAAGAATCGGATGTTCAAACCTTTTACATGTGTAACAATAACTTGTTTGTGGCGGGTAATTAAATTACCCGAATCTTCAACACTTTCTTTCTTGGCATTCTTTGCTGTCAATTAACAATCATATCGTATCTTTTCATTTATGGTGAAACTTAGGAAATTTTAATTAATCACTTTCCTATTACAAAAATTGTTATTAAATCCCACCTTGAAATTGTTAACTAATTAATATTTCTTGTGTATATCCCATAAAGAATATATGGAAAATATTTATGTAGGATATGCATATCACGTCATCATTCTGAAGTGGTATAACTAACAACTAATATTAAGTTATATATTGAGTGTGGTTATTTTTTTTCATTTATTTTTCTAATTTTTTGAACCACCTATAATAACTTGTTATTATTTCATTGAATATGATTGCTGAGTCATCTTTTTTTTCTTAATTTTTTCAACCAAATCACCATAATGTGTCAGTATCTTATTGAGTAGGCTCACCAAATCAGCATGATGACGTAATATACATGTCTTACATAAAGCTTTTTTAGAATGCATTGATTTATCATAACGTACTTTTAACAGAATTTGCCAACTTTAGAAAGTATATTATATATGCAGGAAATATCGTGGAATATCAAGAACATTTCCAACGTTTATAGATGTAGTGTTTGGTTTGCCAGCCTTCGTAAAAATTGAAAAGGGTTTAATTGCTCAAACATTTGAGATTGAACATATCATATTACATTGCATACTCAATGTCACAATTTAATTATTAATTATGCTATCCTAATATGTATACCAAGATTATGCTAAGTATTCAATGTTAACTTACTAGTTAAATTAAAATCTATTAATAATAAACGAGTTTGACTTTTTATAACTATAATAAGTTAACCCTTATGTTACAAATATTGTTACAAGTTGCTTTGGTAAAAATTATGAATGGTAACTTGATCTATTGAAGGGCAAACTTAATTTGTAGCCCACACTAGTCAAAATTATTCTATATATAATTACAAAATCTGTGAAATTAAAAAAATCGATATTTCTAATAGAGTTATCCTATTCAGCTCTCACTTATGAACTTTTTGAACCCCACATTCAAATTATAAACGAGTAAAAGTGTCCTGAAAAATATAGATAATTTGTATTTAACATATTTACAACTTTATTGCCATCTCTGTCTCTTTTCCTATACATTGCAATCTGCATGGTATTTGGAAACTTCTCTACTTCATCTTCTTTTTCTACGCATAATATCATAGATGATCCTAGACAACATTTTCGTAAAATCATTTTATTTATTAATTACCTCTATGATTGTGATTTTTCCTATAAATTATTTGAACTTTATATTTTAATAAAAGATTGTCTGAACTTTGGAACTTAGCAAATAATTTAGTGAAATGTAATATTTTCTGAGTGATACAGAAAAGGGTGCAACATATTTTGGCTTTCAAAATGGATATGCTAATGTGATAGATTGAAGGTCCGATTAATGAAAGGTTATAAATTTAGTTTCTAATGATAATAACATATAAATTTAATCTATATCAAATATTGGTGAAAAGGTTTAGGCATTTAAAAAGAGAGGTACCTCTCTGTTTTAATTTATGGTAATTTTATCTACATTAAATTTGAAAATGGGAACTAAACAGAATTACTTTTTATAATATTATTTTAAATTTATATATTTAATTATTTTTGTCGCTATAGATGGTTGATTACATTCCATGCTTTGTTCAAGTGCATGTGAAACTCATTATCTAGAGAAAAATTCAAAAGCCCGGTATACAACTAGTTTCTGAGTTCACCCCAATACATGACTATCCCTAGCCCAAGGCCCAATTCAACTAAGTAAAACGGAGCGTTTAATGACGAGGAGAAGAGAAAACTTTGCTACATATTGAGGAATTCCCTCCAATTCCGAAAGAAATGAAACTCTCCCGCCGCGAACGACACTTAAAAAATATATATATATATATTCTATTTAGCTTCGATTCGAAACCGAAACGCTACCGGTAAAGGTCGTAAACTCTCTTCTACAGTGAATTTCAATTCCATAAACAATGTCAAGCCACCAAGACGACCTCGACCTCCTTCTCTCTCTCCAAGGCGACAGGGTGCTGGAGACTCCTCCTGCTTCTCCTTCGAATCCCCGCTCTTCCTCACCTTCAGGTATGCTTATCATAATATCCTGCATTTGCTTTGTATATGAACGGTTGTGTTTTCCCGAATTTGCGAGAATTTTTAGGGGTTTTCTGGAATTGGGTTTCGTGTTAATTTAGCAAAATTTCAAAGGGTGAAGATTTTGTCCTCAATTTTATATCTATTAATTTGAATTTAAATTTAATTTTGTAGGGTACCTGTCTGATGATGGATCTCCAAGGCAAAGAGGGCAGGGGGACATGTCTGCTTTTAGAAATGTTGTTCAGGATTGTCTTGATTATGAGCCAAACCCAGTTGAGAAAAATGGAAAATTTAACAAATCCAAGAACTTGAATACCCCCGAGGTCGAAAAGTACTCTGGGTTACGTATTAGGTACGTTCAGAATGACGCCAACTCAAAACAAGTGTATAATGCTCTTCATATTTCAGTTTCAATGCTGTGGAAAAACAATGGAATGCATGAAGTAATTCTCAAACTGACATTTTTGCAAATTATTTGGCTTAATTTAGGCTGGTTTTTTGTGAAAACAACATTAAAGTGTAATCTTTCCGGTGTCTATTCTCAGCGATCAAACAATGTGAAGAGGAAAATGGAAATAAATTTTAAAATTTTTTAACGTTTTATTTCTTGTCAGGAACCAAGTGGTTACCCCTGCAGAGCTTAGCGAGCGCTTTTCAGAGATTCGTTTTGTTCGGTTATCCACCATAAAGTACTTTGTTGCACTTTATATTGTATTGTGTATTGACATTGTTAATAGCTGAATGCTTGGTACTGTTGAACTTTTATCTTGTTCTTTGAAAATAAAAAAATGCTTTGAGTTTGGTCTTTCGTAGAGAGAAAATTTGCTTTCAGTTGCTCACTGAATGAAAATTTAATACGAGTATGAGTTGCAATTGGGTTGTGATTTATAAGCTAAATTCTTGTAGGAATTTGTTGGTGGGGGACACTCTTTCAGGTTGTTGGGCTACTGTTGGAGTTTTGACTGAGAAGGGCTATCCAAAGACTAGCTCTATTGGCAAGAGCTACTCTATATGGAAAATTGGGTGTTTAGATGAGAATACCGTTTCTGTCTTTCTGTTTGGTGATGCTTATCAGCACAATTCGAAAGAGCACGCTGGAACAGTTTTTGCACTGTTCAATTGTGCTGTACGCAAAGATGCAAAGGTATTCACTTCTCATGCATTATTGGGTTGTGTGGTTAAAGTTTTGATAAACTATTAAAGCTTTTGGTTTGTCAATGAAGGGGCCAGGTTTTTCATTGAGTGTGAGCTCTCCAAGTCAAATCCTAAAGATGGGTACTTCAGTTGACTATGGAGTTTGCAAGGGAAAAAGGAAGGATGGGATGGCTTGTACAGTTGTCATAAACAAGTGAGGCACTCCTTATATCGGCTTGTTTATAATGACATCCATAACAACTGCCATTTCATACTGTTTTGGTATTAAGTAGAATTTTTGTTGCATAATTTTTCTCATTACACAAGCACCAGGTTCTCTGCTTCCACATATAGAGGAATTTAACCTATTCCATCCTCAACATTAATTCTGGTTTGTCAACTTTGTAGTTCCAAAGACTATCTATTTTATTTCCTGTCTTTGAGACAAGATAATAAGTTATGGCGATTTAAACTTAGAAGCTATAACTCTATGATAAGTTCACAAACATTGTTCTTCATTTAATCTGGATAACAGAAAGAAATTAACCAGGAAAGTTCTTTATCGTGTATACAATTTCGATAATTTGGAAACAATTTTGGACTTATGAAGGTGTCTGGGATGGATGAAATCCATAACCTGAATAAATCCCTGAAACACAACTGTTGCAAGTTGCAGACGAACTATGTTAGACTAGAGATTTGAGTTATTATTTTTTTCCAGGATGATGGACTAGAGAACAACCATATAATCTTGATGAAGAAGGCATCACATCAATATGTGAATAAGTGCCCCGTCTTTTGTACACTTGGTTTAAACAGCTTTTCTTTTTACTTCTACCTGCAAAATAAGATGCTCCTTAATATATTCTTTCTAGAAGAATAGATGTGTCAACATTCTCTCTAGAAGAATAAATATGTGTCAAAATTTTGAGTCTTTTGTCCTCAAAAGTGAAGCTCATGACTCTTTGCAGAAATTAAGCAATGATGCTTTCAGTATACCATAGACTGAATTACTATGCTGTCTTTGTTAGATTTCTACTAAGATATTTCATAGCGTTCTTATAATGTTTAAAAATTTAATCTTTAATATCATCAAGTGCAAGTACTCAATCTTATTTCTATTAGCGGCTCAATATAAATCTTCATAGTCAATAGAATCACATGGTTCTGTATTCTGTTAGGATGTATGTATATATTTTTTAAATGATATCTTTAGCTTAGACAAATTTCTGACATTTTGAACCTTTTATCTATTTTGCTGTTTCAGACGTAAAGGTATATACTGTAGATATCATAAATCGGTAAGAATGACAATCCAAATCCACTCTGGTTTGGCTTTTGTATTTTTAGAGCAGTCTTGCTAATCAGTAGATTCTAAATTTGGTTTACAGAAAACATCAGAGAAGTTTTCCACAATGCGAACTGAATTGAAGGGAGGGTAGGTGATCAATCATTGGCATCATCCAACTCTTTTGCCATCTAGTGCTTGTAATATGCAGTATATATATTGCTTCCTGTAGTTAAATTTTCTTCTCAAGGCCTCCAATTTGTGGTTTTTCCTTGTAGAAACTTGAAAACAGCATTTAAGGATCCTTCCAGGCCAGAAGGCATTTACATGGTTGATCCTCTAGCTGACAAAACAAACTTAAGAAAGTCCAAGCAGCCAGTGAAGTTGCTGTCAGTGGAAGGACTCAGAAAGGCTTTAAGGTTGGAATAATGCAAACACATGTTAGCTAACTACCTCCAAAACACTTAATTGATGTACTTGAATAATCAGTAACGCAGGGAAAGTGACAACAAATACGCACTCACAAGGAATAAGATTTCTTGCTGAAGTTACAGGTATAAGATTATTTTGCAATTTTAGGGAAAAGGTTGCAACTTATTTCGGCTTATGATTACCCTGAGCTGAGAGATATTACTTTGTATTTGCAGGGAAAACAGGTTTAAAAAGTGCAAGCACGGAAGCTGTAATGCCAGGCCAACAAATAAGTAGCTTAGACAAGAGGTAAATCACATCTTTGTAGTATAATTGTCAGTTGTGGTTGTCTTTCAATGGCATTGAAAGTTTATCTATCATACCTCAGGAAATCATCCACCGTCAAATCAGATCAATCTGTTGTAAACCAACAGCCGGATACCAAAAGAAATAAAGCTGACCAGTGCCAAGTATTGACAGACAAACCTAAGCAGGGAACAGGAAAGATGATTGAATTAGAATATGTTAGCTCAGACGAAGAAATATAGGTATTCTTGTTAATTCTCACCCGCTCACTGCTCCATTGAACTTTCATAAAAAATCACAGAATTATGATTCATGTTTGTGGTTAAAACCATGGCTTTGCAAGATAAAATGCTGAGGAAATATTTACTGATGACTATCATCTTGGATAGTTTCTGTGGACTCCACAGATGATCAGGATGAGAGGTCTAAGTTATGACCATAATGTTTAATTATTGTGATTAATCCTGCAGATTAGTTTTGTAAGCTTAAGTCTAGAGCCATTTAGCTTGATCATCCACGTTTACAATACAATATTTTGGATGATTATCCTCACTGTCATTTGTATCGTTTAAGGTTAAGGAAATCATTGGGCTCTGCTGACTTATTTCATAGCTCAAACAAGTTGATTGTCCGTTCGACAAAAACGTTGATTAATAAGCAAAAAGATATTGCAGGATTTAATCACTGTAAGGGTATGTTTTCCACATTTTTTCAGATTATGTGTGGAGGTCATTATTTTAATTTTATCAACTATCCGAAGAATATGATGAAAGTTTACCTCTCTGCTTTCCTCTTATTTCTGTATAAACATTATGGTTATACTGATTCTTAATTTTTAACTTGTTTTTCTTCAGAAATGTCTGATAACTACCTTGTGCTCGGAATTAAAATGAAAGGATCAACTTTAATTTTCGTTATGTGAAGGCTGTTATCAAGTATATAGCATGGAGGTATCTATATCCATGGCTTTCTGCAGAACATAAACATATAATCATTAAGCCATACCCTTGAAACAAAAGAACCTAGAAAATACATAATTTTATTTGATTTATTTGCCTATTATATTTGGAGTAGAATTGCACTATTCATGTGAAATTGATAGTAGCTGATCGGTAGGGTGGGATCATGGCACCTCAAAAGGATCTGATCAGGTACAGATGTGGAAATGAGAAGATAGTAGTAGGAAGGTTGGTGATCCATGCACATGGAGTTGGTGCTACTAGCCGCCCCATGTGCTCTCGAAATTCAATGCCATATTTGTTATGTTTTTAGCTGGCCTAATTACTTTACTGTGCCTAATAAAAAAACAACACCTTCTCCATGAAGCAATTAAGTACATGTTCCTCAACTAAATATACAGGGACCCAAGAGGGCTCCCAATAAGGTAAAATGTTAGTACATTGTTTCCTAAAAGCTTATAATAATAATAAAAAAAAATTGTTGATGTCTTGTCTGCATTTTTTGTTACTTCATTGTAATAGCTCATTCGCTGCTTGTCCTGTCAAAGCAATCCTGATGAACAATGATTCCAGTTGCTTGACTTTTAGGCCCTAGCATGCGAAGAATGATAATCACGAGTTGGTCATCAGTGTCAATGTGTTCACACTAATTTCTGGGTTGCAGTTGCATTTAAATGGACCTTAAACCATTTACCATTAATAAATCATGCAGTTCAGTTGAGATGTCATATGTGATGATATCTATCTACTCGATTGAAATGGTTGTGTGGATCATTGAAACCTTAATAACTCAGCAACCACCTCTTTTCATCAAAACAGTTAACTATTTCAACTCATCAAGTGGGTGTTTGATTTCTTGATTGAAATTTGAATTTGACTTGATGGTTCAAGAATCAAACTTGACTTGTGCTAGTGCTAAGCAACCTAATTGTCCCATTAATCATATGGTAGTGTTAGACCTACAATCTTTATACAATCTAAATTTTATAATCTGATATGAAAATTTACATAACAAAAATTTATCGAAAGAGGAAAAAAAGAATGAGAGAAATTATATCACTAATAGATTTTTACTATATAGACTGTTACATCAGATTGTAACCTTTAGATTGTATATAAATTGTCAGTCTAATAATATGTTTTTCATCTTTCTCTTTCGAGTTTCAAGAGTGGCTCACCTTACCTTGATTGCTAAGGACTCCAAACCATCCATCCCCACATATTAACTCTTCTTCTTATCTTTGCTTCATGAAGAAGGCAAGCTCACCCACCATGTGTTTGGAGTTTGTATTAGCAATCTTTCACATTTGTTGTCACGGGAATTCTCAGTTTCTCACCATCCTTCTCATCAACTTGGACACACGTTTCTATGCATTTCCTTGTATATTTAAGGCATGGATGCCCATCTCATCGAGGTCCCATCACCATTATTACCCAACAAAAAATTAATTGTTATATTATATAAGATATATTTTTAAGGTTGTTAGGTTTGTGATGTTACTTCATCTAATAATATTCAACCTTTTTCATACAATAGATGACAAAGTTTTGATACATTTTTTATATGATACTATACAATCAAATAATGCATACATTTATAGGTTGACACATAGATGTCACTCTTTTAAAAATATATATAGTAATTATTTTCATTCCACCTTAAATTTTAAAATAAAATAAATTAAAATTTGAAATTCTTAAAAGAGTTAAATCCATTTTTATAACTTGTAGACAAGTGAGACCATCATACCGATATGATAAAATAGATATGTATCCTCGTCTTTCTCTACCCTAAACTTTCTCTATGAGTATGTAATATATATGAAAATTTAACTTATAGCTTTTAGGTTTGACTTGATTGTTATGGATGAGTTAATAGTATTCTAAGCTAACACTTTTGGCTTCTATACTTAATACATTTATTTAGTTTCAAATATATTAATTTTTTGATTAAAATATAAAAAATATTTTAGTTTTAAATTTTTTTGAATCTATGAGAGTTATTATCTCGAATTTAAGAGATGTTGGTGTAAATACTTTTTAATATGTTAGTATTATAATTGTCACTTGTCTCAAAATTCCATTAAATTTAGACCTTGAATTTTTTTTTTCTTTTTTTGGGCTTGGAAGAATATCAAACAAAGCATTGTTTTACTTAGAGATTATTGAATCTAATTGGCTATAATAACTAGGTTAATATAGACTTATGATAAAGGAGGTTGTGTATAACATTAATATAATGCAATTTAACACAAATCACGTCAATTTAATAGCTGTAATTATGGCCATTAATTCTAATGTCGGGAGACAATTGCATTGGGTTGTTAAGATTATTTATTTCCATCCACATGTGGGATTGCTTTGTTTCTCATAATTTGTTGTTCAATTTCAATTGAAAGCAGTACAGATTCTTTGTCATCTCTATAATCTGTTCAATTCTATATCCTTGAAAACATTTTCATCATTACTAAAAACAAAAAAATAAATTATCAAATAAGAAAATAGTACTTTCTTTTATAGACCTATTTGTACTGTTTAACCAAACTAGATGGAAAAAATTATTAATATATATATATATATATATTATATGTATATTTTAAAAATATAAAATCAGACAAAAACACTACTTTCAAAACACTTCCAAATATGTATAAAATTTTCGGTGGATTTTGGCCTTGTTTCTGTTTCATATTTAAAATTTAGAAACTCCAAATACTAAATTCAGAACAGACCAAAGAAAGCTTTATGGTTCACATGCAAATTGCACAAATTGTTGCATCTATCAATATCATATAATCTTCAATTGGCACCATTCGGAAATTTTCTTTCAATGAAGAAAATCAATAATAATTTAATGATTTTTAGAACCCACATTTTGTCTAGCATTAAACTGGATAGTAGAGTATTGAATGAAATTAACCGATTTTGAATTTTGAAATACTAAATTATGAAATAACATATATGAATAGATAGATAACAAATAATGATTAAATTTGCATTTAATATATAATTTATAAAAGAAAGGTTTTAGAGTAAAACGTCCAGAATTAAATATTCCAGGAATTCTCAGAAAAAATGTTATTATTTTACAAGAAGAGAAAATTAAAAGATTATCATTATTTTAGGTGTAGATTAAGATCCTGCTTTTAAACATTTGTATATCATAACTTCCTATCGAGTGTCGAACACTATCAGTTGTTACGGAACATTAATAAATATCAAATAGGATCACGATATACAAATTTTTGATGAGAATATCACTTTTCAAATACCCTTATGTTTTTAAATTTTTTTCTTAGAAAAATATGTTTTGAAAAACAAGCAAAGCAAAGAAAGTGACAAATGACGGTGGAAAAATGTTGTCATATGTTATTAAGACTCAAAGGAGTAGCAATTTGAAGATCTTACGAACGTAACGAACCCATTTTATAGCTGGCAAGGGCTGTCAGTCTGGTACCCACAGCACGAGCAGTCACCGTTGAGAAAACACAAAATACAAAAACAAAAACAAAAAACTAACGAAAGCAAAAACAAAAACAGAAACAGAAGCACAAAACACTTTTCGTGGTGCTTACTACAGAAATTATGAATTGAAATTAGGTTTCGTAGCTGAAAAAAGAAAGCAAAAAAATGAGTGCGTCGAGGTTCATAAAGTGCGTGACTGTTGGCGATGGCGCCGTCGGCAAGACTTGCATGCTCATTTCCTACACCAGCAACACTTTCCCTACGGTGAGTGAGTGAGTCAATGACCAAAATTTACGGTTTCTGTTTGGTTACTGAGAAATTGTGAGCAAGTGAAAAGCTCCAAGAGAGAAAATTTTTTAATTTAAATGGGCTGTTATACGCTCAACTAACTATGATGCTTTTCAAGTTTCAAAATTTTGGTTTTCCAACTTCGTTTCCCCCTCATTTTCTCGGGAAACAGACTGAAAGTTCTGATTTTTAGTATGTTTTGCTGCAAAGCTCCTGAGAGACAAATACTTACTAGATTTTTTATTTTTCTTGTTAATGTTCTTTCATTTCTCAAATGGGTTTGAATTGCATGATCTATTTTTTTCTTTTTTTCGCTAAATTTAGATTTTTAGCTCTTTTTTGGACAAAGTGTTGACTTTACTATCTTGTTGTAATAAAAAAGAGTAGCTTTTGTTAGCATAATTTGCATTGAATTTTGAACTGTGCATGTATTTTTACAATTCAATTGAGCTAAGTGAGACTTCTATTTTTGTTTAATCATCCGTGGACAAAATTTAGATGCTAGCTCAGGGTTGGCTTTTTTGGGTTTTTTTGGCCCTCTATTGAGTGAATCTTTCTAGTATAAATGATCAACCTTGCTTTTATTTGCTCAAGTAGTGTCTTCCATCTCGTAAAATAAAAGATCTTTTGTTGGAAGTGCTTAAAAATGATATTATTGTTGTTAACGACTATAAAGTATTTGTTTGCAAGTGCTTTCTAGAATATAAGATGAAATTGGAAATGCTAGAATTCAGTTTACTTTGTATAATGTTTCCTTTGACGTGATTGTTTTGGTATTTTGTTTCCTGACTGCTATGGATGTGATTGTGATTCTCTACTGCACCCTTCATGCTATTTTATAATGTTTATTCTGTCTTCTTTTGCTTTGTGTTGAATGACAGGATTATGTGCCGACTGTCTTTGACAATTTCAGTGCAAATGTGGTAGTGGATGGAAGCACTGTCAATCTAGGGTTATGGGATACTGCAGGTAAGTTCCTTTTAATTCTTCACCTTCATAAGTAATTTGTTCCCTTGGGTGTAACGGTTCTAATTTGTGTCCAGGCCAGGAAGACTACAATAGATTAAGACCTTTGAGCTATCGTGGGGCAGATGTGTTCCTGCTTGCATTCTCTCTTATTAGCAAGGCCAGCTATGAAAATGTTGCCAAGAAAGTGAGTCTGGATTTATTTGTAGAGAACTTGTTTATGAATAGATGACATCTTATTATGATTTGCTGATAAATTCTTTATGTTTTGTGTCTGAATGTGTAGTGGATTCCTGAATTGAGGCATTATGCACCTGGTGTTCCAGTTATTCTTGTTGGAACAAAGCTTGGTTAGATTCTGCTACTCCTGATTTCATCTAGTTTAAAATAATGTCACCACAACTGTCAGTTGTCCTTACCTCTTAATTGCTGCAGAAATTGATAGATTTTTACCTATCAAGAGCTATTTTTCTTTGGTTGGAGCTTTATTGGCTAATTGTTGTGTTATGCATGGTGCTCATAGTCTGGAAAATAATTATCAATCTGCTTTCCTCTGAAATTGTTGATTTGTTTGCTTGTGGGTTTGTCAATGAATGGCTGTCATAAATTTCTTGCAATTTATCGATTTTATGTAGCTAGGAAAATATATTTGAATTGAAACTGTATTCTCTGCTATGATTATCTTGGAAATTATCATTATCATGTTGTCGGACTAGATTTTTTTTTTTTTGTTTTGCTCTTAATGAATTATCCCATTTCTTTGCTACAAAAGATGGCCTTTTTCAAATTCTTCTCCCCGCATATTGGTTCCGATTTTTATAACTGCTAAATTTGCTTCTTCTAGATCTTCGGGATGATGAGCAGTTCTTTATAGACCACCCTGGTGCAGTGCCCATCACCACAGCGCAGGTATGCCATTGTTTCTCATATTGAATCATTTTTTTTTAATTCTTTGTCTTGACGTTACTCATCTTGTTTGTATCTTGTTGGTTTTGAAGGGGGAGGAATTGAGAAAGCTGATTGGGGCCCCTGTTTACATTGAGTGCAGTTCAAAAACGCAACAGGTACATAAACTTTAATTCATGTGATAATGGATCATGTGGAGAAATTTTGTGATTACCTTATGGTCACAGATGTTATGTTGATTATTCTTTGCAAATACAGAATGTGAAAGCTGTCTTTGATGCGGCCATCAAGGTGGTTCTCCAGCCACCAAAGCAGAAGAAGAGAAAGAAGAGAAGGGCACAAAGGGCCTGCTCTATATTGTGATCTTCAAAAGACGAGTTCTATGAGAGAAACATGACCAATTGGCCATTTATCTTTGTTCTTACCCTCATTGTTTTTCTCGTCTCTTCCTACCTGGAGAGTGAAGGAAGGAGCAGACTGAGGCTTATTGTCTCGATCGACTAACTAGGGGGCTATGTAGAAGCATGAAATCATGTATTTGTTTCTGTCTGGGTTGTGTTTCAATTTGTATATTAATGATTCACAATAAGTTCGTTAACATGCCTACCTCTTTGTTTATTTAGGTCTAGATCTGATATTGTATTAACTAAATTGAAGGAAATCTTTTCTGTGAGAACTGTCGACGGGTCATCTTTATGTTTCAAAATCACTGATGCTGATTCTGTATGTTGAGGAACGTTCAATATATTTGTTGTTTTGCAATGAAATATGCATAGGGCCACTTGTTCCGGGCCTTTGATGGTGCAGAAAGAGAAGTAGAAAGTCAATAAAAACAAGAAAGAACGTTATGGGTATGTAGAATATTTTTGGTGGGCAGATTTTGCTTTTAAAAGGATTTACTTGTATCAATATCGGTGGTGCCTTTTACATCCATCACCATCATAGCTTTCCAAGATTCTCAAGAACAATCTCTTCTAGCTCATTAGCTAAGTTCGAATCTTTTTCTTTTTCTGGCATTGGTTGTGTCTAGTGGCTGGAAGTTGTAGTGATTACCAAGATACTTCCTAAAGGCATTTTCCTGAAATTTAAGCCATTCAGTGAAAATAACCCTTGGCTCTAGAAATCGAATTAAGAATCATTTTGTTTTGTATAGTCATAGTTTTGTATGTTTAACAAGTGTGGAATGACATGGTTGACCAAATAAAGAGAAGGAATGAGATGATATTCTCTTTGTGGTCTTGTAGAAAATATCTTTCAAGTTCCTTTTTTTTTTTATTAAATAAATTCACGAAACTACAGCTTCATGATTCTTTACTTGCTACTTTTTGTCCTCTGGGAATTTATACTGTGCCCACTTTCATGATAAGAATCGGTGGACCTCTGCAGTTTACACGCTTCTTCTCCATCACCTGCAATTTCACCATTAAATACACCTTCACCTTCCCTTTTGCAGTGCATGCATATCATAGTTTAGTTCCCTTTTCTCAAAATTTTCACTAATTCTCTAGAATCTCAACATTTGTGACCTCAGACTGATCATTATAGCACTATCATTACTTTAATGGCGTCGAAAAGAATTTTGAAGGAGCTCAAGGACTTGCAGAGAGATCCACCAACTTCATGCAGTGCAGGTAGGACTGCTGGGAACTAAAAAGAAAATCAAGTTAAGCTTCATTATTAGAGCAGTTAGTTAAAACTTGCCTAATCTTCATTTCAGGTCCTGTGGCTGAGGATATGTTCCATTGGCAAGCAACCATAATTGGCCCTAATGATAGTCCCTATGCAGGAGGTGTTTTCCTGGTGACCATCCATTTCCCTCCTGATTATCCTTTCAAACCTCCAAAGGTATAAAGCAAATATTTCAGCCTTTTTCATGTTTTCGGTTATTTTGAATATTTTTTATAGAATCATCCTGAGCTCTTCACGTGAATAAATTCCTGTAGGTTGCTTTCAGAACCAGGGTTTTCCATCCGAATATCAACAGCAATGGGAACATTTGCTTGGACATACTCAAGGAACAATGGAGCCCTGCACTCACCATATCAAAGGTGATGATCTTCTATAACTTTCAGATTATTCCTATTGGATTTTGGAGTCGTGCTTTGTGAAAAAACATGAATTCAATGCTTTCATCGCCTCTAATACTCTTGTTAATTCAAGTACTTGAAATCTGAAATATGCTAGAGTAATTTTTTCAGGTTTTGCTCTCCATATGTTCATTGCTAACAGACCCGAATGCTGATGACCCACTTGTTCCTGAGATTGCTCATATGTGCAAGACAGACAAAGTCAAGTATGAATCAACAGCTCGGAGCTGGACCCAAAAGTTTGCCATGGGTTAGATCCTGATGTCACCTCTCCTCTTCTTTTGGTCTCTGAATTATTTTCTGTCGTCTGAGAGTCCTACTACCTCGGTCAGCTATAGATATGAAATTGTACCATGGTCATAACTTGTAATCTGAGTGTAATTTGAGAGTGTTTCTCGGAATAATAAATGGTTGACCAGTTTGGTTTTATACTTGGATCCTGAAGCATGTTTTCAAGTATATATAATATAGGCTGTGTGAATGTAAAATCCTGCACAGTTGCCCCTGTTTGGTCTGCCTTGACAATAAATGTAGTATGGTTAAGAGAGTCTGTTATCTAATTTCAGTTGTGTGAACATCCTCATGTTATTCTGAGAACGCAGATCCATCTCCCGAGAGAACTTGCCATGTCCATTCTCAAACTAAGAAAAGTTCTTTGCTACTCAGAAAATATATAATATATAAATTCAAATCTTGGCTTTGGCAAATGAGGGACTCCATGCAT
Source organism: Boswellia sacra (assembly GCA_013180625.2). Classification (NCBI taxonomy): domain Eukaryota; kingdom Viridiplantae; phylum Streptophyta; class Magnoliopsida; order Sapindales; family Burseraceae; genus Boswellia; species Boswellia sacra. Next base: position 825,949 of record SNVD02015884.1, on the reverse strand, counting down.
TTCAATACAGCTCCATCTACTATCAACCGTCAATGGATTTCAGATTTTAAGAGGCCTATGTACACCCTGAAACTGTGCAGATTGTTGGGCTTCAATGTTTAACCAATTAAGTAAAAAGACTTCCTTACATGGGGTGCTCATGTATCCTTCCATTCTCAGGATATCTGTATAAATGTTCATGGATCCGGTCGATCGTGGGGTGTTTGGACAGATTTTCTCCTAATTAAGTAGATTTTCTACTGTTCACCCTAAAACTAGAAAGGCCTTAACCCCTGGAATTCTCAATAGGTACATCTAGAGGCACGATTGTTTTTTTGTCGAAAACTTTGACTATGTATGAATTGAACTGAAATCTAAATAGGTCTGAATGTAAAAATATGAATGATATGTGTATTTTTTATTTTAATAGCTTAATTGAAATGTCTGAAAACTGATAGTTTACACATATATCCATATTTATATATATTATTTTTAATTGTGATTGTATCTCATGTAGTAAAAATATTTGCATATCAATATTTGTTGTGAATTTAATTTATTTAAATGTTTATAACTGAGTAAAAAATTTATTTTTTTCTAAAAGAATTTGATATATAAATAAGCTAAATGAATATAAAATAACTTTAAAAATATATAAAGAACCATGATATAAAATTAGAAATAAATAATAATATTCTAAAATTAAAATAGTACGCTGTATATAAATTGGTCATAAATGAATTTTTATAAGAGCAATTAAGTGAATTAGAGGAGTAATAAATAATTCAGACATTTATATTCAAATAAAAGCTAAAATTTTACCCTTTTCTATTCAGAATAAAATGTTTTAGATTAACTCTTAAGATAAAGAAATAAACATTATAAAAACATCTTAAATATGAAAATAAGTTAAATTCAGGTTTTAAACTAGAAAACAGTTGGCCTCTACTTGTAAATATGTTAGCTTTACTGACACTAAAAGGGATAGAGTTTTCCTCTGTCTTATATTCCTATTCTCAACTTGTAATTCTTACCATTAAGAAGTTTGCAAGACTCCTCAGCCCAATTGATTTTTTAATTCTTCGAGGCTATACTTCCTGATTCTTGTTTGTGAATCTTTTTTACTGTTAGTATATTATTTTAGTTTTTCAACGTGTGCTCCCACCAATTCTGATCAACTGTGGGCTAATTACCTACATTTTTAGCTAATACTTTCAACTTCTACCAATCTTAACATATGTAGCTTAAGTCAACAATAGATGCTTTTTCCAGTTTCTACAACCCAATTGACACACTCTTCTTAACTTTACTTTAAATGTCAGTCACTTGACTTGTTAATTTACTGATTAATTTATTGTGCTAAATCTTCCAAAACTTCACGCTCAGGATTTTAAAAATTGTAAATTATGTTATCAAAGCAATGTCATTCAAGTTGGTTTGACTAATCAAGTCCATTTGACAGGACTCCACGCCTCCCACCTTTTGACATTTTTATCATCTTCAATTCATGGATATCTCTCTCTAACCTGCCATTGTTTGATTTTGAAAGTTGGCAACAACAGATCTCTTCAGCCATCTAAAACAATATTAAACAAACCATTTATATCAAACTAACATCACTAATCATACTTTAAATCCAAAATGAGGTGTTAAACTGCCCTCCATTAAACAAAAGCTAAATTGGGACCCCCTTTTCTTTTCCGAGAAACTGAAAGAAAAGCTAACCCTTCAGAGACAAATATATAAAATCAAAAACTCAATTATCAAACTCAGAAGGTAGCAGAAGTCATTGTCAGTCTAGTACTGTCAAGTTAGTTTTGTTGCTCACCTACCGAATCATAGTAGTTGCTACATCAAATATGCTTATTAACCAAATTGTAATAATTAAATCTGTTTTGATTATACTTATCACTTTTCGTGATATGTTTATTACAACATGCTACGTTCGCAAACTCTGAGGGCCTCCATTATTAACCAAATAATTCACTGAAATTGGCATAAAATTTGGTTGCTTCTTTCGCTGCTTAAGACATAAAATATAGAATGTTACAAAAGAGTGAGATGAGTGTAGAGTTTCACTTTAGATTATCACTTTGAGAAATGTAACTAAATTATATATGTAAGAGATTTCATCCCACCGAGATGAGATCTTTTTGTAAAAGATCAAAAATATAACCTTATTAGCTCACTTAAAAAATGGTTAATATCTATTGAAAGATAAAACTAACATTAAGACTTTACCTAAAAGATTAAAGTGACAAATATAACATGATATCAGAGTCATTTAACTTATTATAAAATAAAAAAAAAGAAATTATATTGATTCCACATAAAAAAAGAGTTGTGAGGCCTGCTCCATATGCCAAAAGAAAAAAAAAATGAGACTATGCATGTGAGAAGATATATCGAATTACAAAATTATTGTTAAGTACCTACTAGCTTAACTTTTTAGATAAATTAGCAAACTTAACAATATCATAATTTTTCAAATACGTGGAGTTTTAGTTCTGATTCTTTATTAGAGAAATTCACTGAGTTATATATATATATGTATAAAATTTTTCATCTTATTAATACAAGGTTTTTTGTAAGAAGCTTAAAGTCAAAACCATACAAATTCAAACTCAAAACCAACAATAGATTAAAGTTTCAAGCACATACATATACAAACATGCAGTGGCGGAGCCACATACTAAGATTAGGGGGCAATTGCCCCCAGAGGAACAAATATTTATACTAAATTCACCTAAAAGATATTCTTAGAGGATTTATTATGTTTACTTTATTGCTAATTTTTTCTTCAATAAATCAACTCACTCATTACTTGCTTGATCCAATTTATTAAACTTCTTATTTTCATCAATTTTCTTCTTTTTTTTTTTTTCCTTTTAACTAAATATAAAAAAATTTTCAACTTTCCATTTTAATCTCCAAGTGTCGCATAAAACTCTTTCTAATTGAATTCTCTAAGAACCGAATAAAAATCTTTCAAGCATTTTAACTCTCGTTTCTGAAGTTTTAACCCTTCAACCTCGTATTAATGAGATTTAATTGTATTCAGAACATGAAAATGGTAAATTTATTAACACAAGAGTAATCTTCCTCCCAAAAAATTAACTCAAATATCATCCCAAATAATATTTTTGTCAAAGGTCAAGTGATATGGTAATATTACTTATCATAATATTCAATTATTCATCTAATAAAAATCAACATCATTTTTCATTGGATGTGAAATAATTTTTTAGAGGAATAATAATGTTTTAATAGAAATATGTAAATGAATTTTCTTGTTATTGTTATTATGATTTTGATTAATTTTTTTTTTCATTTTCTCGTTGGTTAGACTTTGCTCCTATTAGTTAAATTTTTTGGCTCCGCTACTGCATACATGTTTCTTTCTTATTTTAATAAATTCCTTGGCCGTCAAGCTATTTATATATTTATATTTTAATATGAAATAATTTTTTTGCTGATTTCATAGCATTCCCTTAGATATGATCCCCAGGCTCTTCCCCTGTGATTTGAAAGCAAATGGATGGTGGAGCATTGTTTTCCTTTATATTCTTTTATAAATATAATAAAAATAAATAGATGTCATACAAGTAGATGGTTACAAAGTGGGTGATGCAATTTGATTTGGTTTCGTATTATTTTACCAAAAGTTGCGGCAGCTGGCCATATACTTGGACCGTCACCTCTTTTTTTTAATATATACTTCTCTATACATCCCTCCAAAACTATTTCAATCAGGCCCCCACGTTGCTTCTTCTTCTTTTTTTTTTAATTAAAAATTTTGAATTCTTCAGAAATTCAAGTGTCGCGTTTAATTAGTTGTCAGTTTAATTGTTCAATCATTCAAGGAATCAGAAACTTGTAGAGATCAAAGAGATGGTTGATTTAATTATATGGTTTCATTCTTCTTTAGATTGATTTCTTCTTTTAGTTTTAGATGATCATGATTATACATTCTATGCATAATCATTGACCCAATAAACTCAGTCAACGTGTAAGGTTTCATCATTCATGAATCGAATAAAGGTAGATAAAAGAAAGAACAATAATTATTAATATCAATAGCTACACTGTAAATGCTAAACACCCAATTTAAAAAATCATTAATCTCTCTTTAGATATTTCCAAACCAGGTTTTCCATCACATTCATATTAACAAATTCTATCAAATCATTTACTATCGAAATGTATAAAGTTACATACAGACAAATTTATTAACAATTCTGATTAAGTAAATATATAAAATTAACTCATTTAATAAAGAATACTGATATATGAATTAATAAGTGATGTTGTATCAGTTTATATATATAATTTACAAGAATAATATTATTTAAGTTATTTATATCTTATATTAGTGAGAGAATTTGACGAAACCTAATAATAATGATATCGTAAAATGTTTATTGAAAATAGTAAAAAGCAAATTAATGATTTCTTAAAAAAATAAGACAACATTTGCTACAATTTGTACGTAGAAATATTGCGTGTGATAATTCATAACTCCTATAAACTCTCGGGAGAGATCAAATAGTATTCACTTTGAACTTGGATATTATTTAGTGTTCAAGCATGACGCCTTACTTTATGTAAACAAATAAAGGATAGATATGAGTGAATGGCTACATGGGATCATCTCTCGAGAGTTATGAGATTACGAAGTGTTATATGTAATATCAACTCTCAAGATGATGACAATGTAAAATAACAATACTCTATGCAATCAATCCATACTAGTTATGTTATTACTGGGTAATGTAAGCTTTGATTAAATAACAATTTGATACAATATTAAGGTCATGAGCACCGTGAAATTTTCGTCAAAAGACCTTGGGGAATTATAAGCATCTTACACGTCTAGGCTGCACCGGAGGTAGATTTGCTGACTTGGATACACGTGTGTTGAAAAACGACATAAGAGTGGTTAGAGTGGAAGATCTATCATCATTATATTTAATTGGTAATTAATTAATGTAGTCAAAAAACGCTTATTTGTTAGCATTTCACTTTCAAACTTGAGTCACGTTTGATGATTCATTGTTTTGTAAAATAGAATAAATGGACAAAACTTTTGAAGAGACCGAAAAAAAGGGTATCGGATCAGCCTAGAATCAAGGTTTCTACTTTTTAAGTTTCAAACTAATTACATTTAGAATCAATCTTCAACTGATTTTTTAAGGTTTTTGTTTAATTTAAATTTTAAAGTATTCTAATACACTATAGAGATTGAACAAAGATATTTGTAACATAATGTAAATCCTTTTGAGAGGTGATAACACTCCTAACGCCCTGGTCTAGGATCGGATATTTTTATGATTTTGTTCTCGAATTTTATTACAACACCCCTCACCTGACATCCTAGTCCAGGGTCGGATATTGTCCGCTTTGGACACGTAATCCGTTATGGTTTTGTTCTCGGTTTTTATAACGACAAGTCCCACCTAACACACTAGTCTAGTGACAGATATTATCTGCTTTAGACACACAATCTATTATGGTTTTGCTCTCAAATTTTATAACAGCTTGAGGAGTTCACAGAGTATGTAAGATTATTTTATATATCTTTCCCAAACGATGTGAGATGCAAGCCCAATCATACAAAGACTTTTGAGGAGGCGCGGTTGGCCCAAATCCTAGACTTTTCAAAAAAAAAAAATACAAAGACTTTTGATTCCTAAGAGGGTGAAAAGAATCATTCTTTTTTTAAATATTACATTATTTTCAAAGGTATTTTCATATCCCATAGAAAAGTATATTGAGACTATTGATTTTTTTGAAATAAAACGCGCTTGTTTGAAAACTAACTAAAGTTTAAAAAATGCAATATCTTATGAAGATTAATATTATCTTTTAAACGTTAGGGTAACGTTATTACATAACCATCATCGAGAAAAGGGAAAATCGAATTCAAAGTCAAGTCAACCGATAAAAGTAGGTCACACACATTGGTCCCTAATAACACGATAAGTGGCAGTAAATAACACGTTTTTGTTATTTATCAATTAAGAGCTAGCAATCGCATAGCTTTCGGCTACAAAAAAGATGGACAATCAAGTCTAGTGCCTCTTAATTGGGACCATAAATAAACTAAGACAAATTGCAGTTCAAGAGGAATTATTTACTTTATTAAAAACAAGATATTGGACGAATCAAAATTAATTATCAACATTCAAGAAAATTGAAAAAGAAAGATCTTCCTTGCGTCTTCCATGCTTCATCATCATCCTAAACAAATTGACCCGACTTTAGAAATTTTTAGATAATTATCATTTTTTTTTGTCTTGAAATTAAACTTTAAAATAATGAACAGCTTTTACACGTATTCGAAACATACACGTTAACACCTTAAATATTATGTAATATCATTATTTTTAATTAATAAGTTACTACTTCTAATAAATATTCAATCACTGAGTATAATTTGTATAATATTATAGAGAAAATTGAGAAAATAACTCAAATTAAAGGTTTTTTTTTTTTATAAATAACCCTCTTTCTGAATCTTTAAAGTATTAATTGTAACCTTAAGACACGTGTTGTGATTATTTTAAACATATTTATTTTATCTATATTTTGATGAAATATTAGAAGATGTCAATGATTTTTATTTATGAGCTATGTGATTCAAGACTGTTGAAAAAGTACTGTAAATATGTTCATGCACTAGATTGTTTTTCTTTGGTCAAACAAACGAGTGGAGGAGTCTTCCAAGTTCTGACCCTTCTCTATAGCCAAAGATGTGAGAGTGAGAAGGCATGTTGACTCCAACTTTGATTTTGTGGTATTAGTTAATGGGGAGTTTTAACTTTTAATTAACACTAAAATTAGAAATTAAGAGATAAAAAAGACACAAACAAACTTAATCTAATTTTAAAATTGAACATTACTATATAGATATACATAAACAATATGATATCGCATTATTGCTGTTTTCTTACCTTATCATTCTCCTAATCTATGAATTATTTCCTTTTTTTAAAATTTAAACCCTCTTATTTTTTACAAAAAAATTAAATAAAAAGCAAACTTAAAGAACCCTTAAATTTCCTTTTTCAATTTTCCAAAATTCATCTCATAGCTAGACTCACAAATTTTGTAATAGAGAATGGTAATTTTATGAAAAAAATAGCTTAATATATAACACTCGTATTATTAGTACATCCCATCAAACTGTAATTCTCGCCTCTCCATCAACAAATAGTTTCACCGAATCCGCTAACAAGAGTCTTTACAATAACTTCTAAAAACGTCATAGACAGTGAAATCAAATTTTTTTTTGAAATATGCCAAATTATATATATATATATATATAATATTAATATCTCTTACTCATTAATGCATTTGATTAAGCAAATGAAAATCAAAGTGGACAATGTTTTGAAGCGAAAAGAGAATTTATACAAGAAAAAAAGAAAGAAAAAAAAAAACCGTTAGTTTCTTTTATTGGATAACCCGTGATATCAGGTTAAAAAATATATTAATGCACGTATAGCGATATCAGAAATAACCGGAAAACGTAGGTTTCCCGCGAAATTTGCCGGTATACTAACTTCTCAAACAAAAATGCTCAATCCACTAAATCAACTTTTCTTCATCAATTCTCTCTCTCTTTTTGCCGACACTTTCTGCTCTTCGATTCTCACTTATCATATCTTCATCCCCTTTTAAACATTTCATTTAAAAATCCCATTTGCTTATCGAATCCTTTTCGTCACTAAACCACTTCCGTTTTATCATTTTTCTTTTCCGTTTTTGAATATAGTTTAGTAATCTTCTTCTGTGATTAATTTTAATGCAAATATTCTTCAGTTGTTGAATATTAGTTGCAGTAGGTGAAGGTGAAGGTGAAGGTGAAGGTGATGATGATGATGATGATGATCATCTTTGTCGGCATTTTGGTTTGGATAAAAACATGTTAGCTTAGGCTATAAAGGAGAATATTTGACTGGAAAGTTCAGAGTTTAGGTACAGTATAGTTTGTCCGTTCTTGTTTAACCTATGCTTAATTTAACTTCTTTTATTGAATTGTTAATGAAAGATTTATTTTTTAAGGATTTATTCAATTTAATATTGTTTGAGAACATGTGAACTTTAATGGGATTTGTTTATAATTGTGAGTTCTTGGAATCTCTTTTAAGGATTTCATTTGTGATCACAAATGGAAGTGGTGGTGGCTATGAGTGCTCATCATATTATATACAAAGATGGCGTGAGGGAAAGTAATAATGTTTTAGCTTTTTGTTAATGCAGTGATTGGAGATGATGGTTTCGAGAACTGGGAATAATTTGGCTGTTGAGAGAGAGATTTGAGTATGCCGATGAGCTGCCACTGCTGCTGGTTGAGGGAGGATTAGCAGAATAGAAAGCATTTTGAGTTTGTTTGTGGAATTCTCATTTAGCTGTAGAGAAATTCAACAGTAAAAGAAGGAAAATGCCAGTTGAGGAAAAGATTAAGACGGTTGAGAAGAAGAATGTGTTGGTTGGGATTCGAATCGATAGCTATAGCAGGGATCTCCTCAGCTGGGCTCTTGTGAAAGTTGCTGAACCTGGAGATTGTGTGATTGCTATTCATGTTTGTAGAAGTTCTGGTAAGTGGTAACCCCTTTTCATGGTTAATTTGATCAATTGAGATTGTCTATTGTTGGTAAATTGATTCAAATTTTTGTTCTTAATCATCAATCAGATCAAGCTTCAAAGAACAGGCCCTTATTGGATGATTATTTAGAAGTATATGAAGGATTATGTTCTATAAAGCAGGTTTGTGATTAAAACTTTTTCTTTCATAATCTTCCAAGTGTTTGATAAAGTTGAAAAAAGAAAAGACAAGAACAATATTCATTTTGATTGTGATTTGAAAAAATTGAGTTTCAGGTGGATCTTACGGGGAAGATCGTGACAGGAAGTTCGGTTCGAAGAATATTGGTTACAGAGGCAAAGAATTATGCTGCTGTAGCCATAGTTTTGGGTATAAGTAAGCGAAGTAAACTTAGGTAGGTGCAGTTAGAAACTCAAGTTCTTTATAAGTTTCATTGTGTGTGATTCTCTTCTGATTACTCTAAACAGATTTCATTTTCAGGGGTTGGGCATCCAAGGCTAGACATTGCACTAAGAGATTGAATCCAACCACTGATGTGTTGGCTATTCACAATGGAAGAATTGTCTTTAGAAGGTCCAACAACAATGAACTACCAGGTTTGGTGACTGTTCTCTTTAAAAAAAAAACCATCCAATCCAGGCAGGTCTTTTAGAAATGCTAAAATATTCTTATTGTTTCAGGAGTTAGAAGAGATCCAAGGCCAAGTCTTAGTCTAATGGATGCTCGAAGTCCTCGAGAACTCCAATCTGAATTCGGTGATTCTTCTGAGATTGAGACTGAGCAATCCAGTTTTGAACTGGTGCAAAACTCGGAAGATGAAGCAAGATTTAGTTATACGGACAGCTCAATGGATAGAAGTATGAGTATTGTCACTGAACGCAGGAGTGATTCTTTGAGATCATCATCTTCTGTTTTAGCTGGAGATATCCTGGAGAACAGGCCTGGTTGGCCACTGCTACGGAGAGCTAGTTTAGCAACACCAGAGGCAATGAGTGCAAGGAATTTGTCTGTGGTGCAATGGGTTATGAGCCTGCCTAATCGTTCCCCTCAGCAAAGTCTTCGATTTGCAACTATCTTGGAAAAGCCAATGGAAAGAGAGATGAGTGACATTGTGGATGAGAGTATAAGGCATGGCTCGTTAGATGAGTTAACAGAAGGCTTGAAGATTCTGCTGAAAACAAGCTCATCTGGTCTCAAATGGTTCAGTTATGAGGTCCTGAAATCCTCAACTTCCCAATTTTCCTCAGGTTCTGACGTCTAATCTTGTCCTTAGTAGATTTTCCTTTAGACTCTTTGCACTTTCTAACTTTCTTCTTTTGTCATGACAGATAATTTGATAGGCAAAGGAGGGTGTAACCGTGTGTACAAGGGCATTCTTCCAGATGGTAAGCGTGTGGCAGTGAAGATTATGAAGTCATCCAAAGAAAATTGGAAGGGTTTTGCTCATGAAGTTGAAATCATATCATCATTGGAGCACCAACATATCACACCTCTACTTGGGGTCTGCATTGAAGATAATGATCTACTTTCTGTTTACGAGTTCTTGTCTAAAGGAAGCTTAGAAGAATTTCTACATGGTAAAGCTTCAATGTGATTCTATGATTTCTTTGTCTTGGTACAATTTGTCATAAATGATGTGATCTGAGTTATATGGTATATATATACAGGTAAATATAAACATTTTCTTTCATGGGAAGTGAGATATAATGTAGCTGTTGGGATTGCTGAAGCCTTAAATTACCTGCACTATGCATGTTCGAGGCCTGTTATTCATCGAGATGTCAAGTCTTCAAACATTCTTCTGTCAGACGGATTTGAGTCACAGGTACTTCACCAGATTGATTCAGATGAATCTTCAATTGATATAATTTTCAATTGTATGTTCAGCTCAAAATTCTTTACATGGCTAATTCCTGTATGTGACAGCTATCCGATTTTGGCCTTGCAATTTGGGGACCAACAACTTCATCTTTTCTAACTGAATATGAAGTGGTTGGAACATTTGGGTATCTTGCTCCTGAATACTTCATGTATGGTAAAGTCAGTGACAAGATTGATGTCTACGCTTTCGGTGTAGTTCTGCTCGAACTGCTTTCGGGAAGAAAGCCTATCGGTTATGAAACTTCCAAGGGCCAAGAGAGCTTGGTTATGTGGGTAAGAATCTTCACTGGAAAAAAAAAATCTTACATATTTTCATTAGTGTCCGGTGATGTGCAGGAATAAAACTTACATTACAATTTACATGAATTTTGGATTCAGGCAAAACCAATAATAGAGAGTGGGGATGTGAAAAGCTTATTGGATCCTAATCTGGACGGAAATTTTGATGAGAGCCAAATGCAGAGAATGGTCCTTGCAGCTACCCTCTGTCTCACAACGGCAGCTCGGCTTCGCCCTAAAATAAGAGAGGTATCAATCGTAGTCTGAAGCATTTCATAGTATTATGCTTGACAATGCTCGTCCTGAAAAATGTTTTGAGTTAGTACTTACTAGCAGGGTGAAATTTTTATTTCATTTTGATTTCTCCAGGTTCTGAACCTCCTGAAAGGGGATACAGATTTTGAAAAGTGGGTGAACTACCTAAACAAAACGAATGAGAATTTGGATAGCCCGGATGCCGATGATGATGAAGTCTATCCAAATTCATGCGCAGAGTTACATTTAGGCCTAGCATTGCTTGATGTAGATGATGATTCTACATCACTTAGTAGTATGGAGCAAAGCAACATCTTTTCCTTGGAGGAATATTTGAAAGAAAGATGGAGCAGATCATCAAGCTTCAATTAGCTTCATCATATGAAGTCAATCCATGTTTTCTGTTGTGCTAAAGTCACATTTGTCACCAAACTTAAGTTGTGAGACTTGTTTGTATCTATAGTGTTGTATAGTTAACACACAAAAAAAAAAAAAAAAAAAAAAAGACCCTGCACCCAGTTTTGAGGTGGTTTGTAGATGTAGGCTAGTTAGAAATTTCAAATAAAGTGATAGTATGAAAGTGAGCTCATTTTTGTAGCATATATATGCTCGCAAACATGAGGAATCATTGCTTGAAATAGGATTATGCGGGGTTTGAGATGTAATTTAAACCGAGAGACTGGCTGCAACTGTGTGTATGACATATATATTTGTTCGTAAATAAATGTATGTATTGATGATCATTGTAAGAGTTTGCAATGCAACAGAGATAAGCATGACAATTTTAAACTAGTCGAGCTAAGCAAAATGATAAATGTTCACAGTCAGATACTGCTTAATGCCCACAAATTCTAAATAGATCAATTTATCATGAAAAGATTAAAATTTGAAGCTTAACAATAACACAGGGCCTCTTATAACTGTATTTTTAGTCTAAAATGGAAAAGAAAATTGTTAGAATTTCTTCTGAAGATTGTGATTGCTACAACAGTGAATAAAATATTTCCTTACTGAAATGAATTGAACCAATTGAGATACAATTACAAGTGCAATTTTTCTTTTAAAAAAAAATTACTTTCATTAATTACTTACAAAGAGATTTAGAATAATGATGTATATGGCAGAGCAGGGATATCAGCTTGGATCAAATATTGAGCACATGGGTACAGTGAAGATCTTCCATGAGGCAAATCATCATCACTGCAAGAGTTTGGTATTGAACTTTCAGTCAATTATTGCTCCAGGACAGATTCCTCAAAGAGCCACTCTTAATCATCAAACTCGGGATGCTCAATATGAATGGGAGGAGAACAAAATTCACAATTAGTTCTCTACATTGTGATTCCAAGTGATGCAAGCAGCTGGTTTCGGATGATATGAATGTTGAAGCTGTTTCATCCTTCCAATCAGCAATGGCCATATTGGTTGTTTGCAAAGAGCAATGCAAATCAGACTTTTCTTGGACTTCATGATCAGAATGATCTGTTCCACTAATGAAGCAGCAGCTCTGCACTTTCTTCTTTTTAATGTTTTTGCTGCTCCCAGAAGAGTCATACAAGCTGTCAAAGACAGGCTGCTCAAGCTCCTCGTTCAGGTTACTCCTCTCCAACGATTAGTTTTCACATTCTCCATTAAACATTTGATGATCAAACTCAAACTTTCTTCTTCATCTTCTTATGCTTGTACTGATGATCATCATAACAATCGCTCTCCCTAATCCCTCCTTCCTCCAACTCCTCCTCCTTCTCCTCTTTCTTTCTCCTCATTTTCTCCTTCTTCATCCTCGTCTCAGCTGCCGCTCTCTCCTCTCTCTTCACCTTCAAAGCACAAGAACGTACGTTGCACTAAAAGCGATGAAAACATATTTCAAATGCCTGAAAAATTGAAGCAGATTTCTTGTAGTCACGTGTATATATAGTATTAATTTTCAACAAAAGGGTATATGTAAATCGATTTATAGCGGTAATGAAAGGGCTAAAATCGCAGAAAACGAACCTTAATCAGTTGCAAAACAGCACCGCCGCTCACTCCATTCCGCTTGTATCCCTGTGGAGGGAACTTCATGCACCTCGCCATTCATATCGTTGATGATAGTCAACAGAATCAACACAGACGTTCGTAAAAACAACGTCAAGAAGTACAGATTAATTGCTATGAAAAATCAACCAGTTTGCTTTTGTTATTGTTTTGCTCTTGCGATTGGGTGCAAGCATGCGTACATATATTTGTGAAGAGTTATGTTTATGTATTCTTTGAGAGCTTTGTTATTTTGCTAAGTTTTTTTTTTTTTGAGAGCTTCAATAGTGAAAATTGAGAGTTTCTAACTAAAAAAAAAAAAATCAATTTTTATTATAAAAATTAATTAATGAACATTCATGAGATTATATATCTATCTCTTCATTTGTTTTTGTTTAAATAATATATGTATGTGGAACATCATAAATCATAATTATTTTCTTCTCTTTTCATGTAAGATCAAATGTGTGATAACCAATATTTGAAGATAATTAAACAGTCATATCTTTTAAATATACATGAAAAACTATATATATAATCACGAAATTAACTTAGACATCAACAAGAACATATATAACAATGGCAAATAAAAATATCATAAAATATTGTTAAAAGAAATAAACATTTTTACTTGAAGTAAGTATTTAGCATGTGATTAAAATTGTAACACAGTAGAATAAGCATATATGTTCATATTTAGTATGCTAGTGCTATTTTACTATGTCGAATTAAATCATAAATAGTGCTACATGTGTTTGGTTGTAATTTTATACATCATTAATTTATATAAGGTACAACTTTTTGATGTATGTATATTGTATTAAGTAATATAGAGTTAATATATGATATTAGCATTACATTGTATAGCACTAATTTAAAAAATAATTAATTCATTATAATTAATTAATATTATATATTATTATTATTAAATATTTGTAGAAATTATTTAACTATATTTTGTATATATATATTTCTTTAAAATATTTCTTTTGTTTTGAATTAATACAATACATAGGCATATACTAAACACAATATAATTTTGACATAACACTATTTGTAATACTATACAATATAATTTAATATAATACAATATAATACAATGATATACTATACTCTACAATGTATTATACCAAACATGTCCGTAACCCAAGTAGTGTATATATAGATAGCATATGTTTTAAAACTACTTAGTAGTTAAATATGTGATAAACGAAAATTTTAGTTCTTAATTAAAAGAATTAAAAATGAAATTTCCAAAGAGGCTCAAACCCTAATCACAATCAAACACTTATAACAATTAAAAAGAAGGTTGTCCTATATACTATTGTTATTTCTAGAAATGTATGTCTTAATTATAACCATTTCGAGGAAACACATAGAACAGGTTCTTAGAAACATTGCTTGTCAAATTATGATAACTTTTGTCTTCTTTGTTTTGTCCATCGATAAACTATAATAATCTCTTGATTTATTTAATTTAACCTTGTGAATCAATTAATTAATTCATTGGTTGAAAACGTGAGCTTTCGCAAGATTATATTATGCAACGTAATTCTTTTAATGGTACTTTTGAATCCCGAAAAGCGAAAAGTGTTTTTATTTATTTAATCATTTAATATCATAGAACAAAAAATAATAATAGTAACTATGTCCTTTTTTTGTTTTACATAATTAGTTAGGACCATAAAATTATTTTCACTTATCAAACGACGACGTATAGTTTAATCTCGGATCTTATATAGAATATTCTCACGTTTCTAATAATCACCCGTAAAAGAATATTCTCACGTTTCTCTATGACATATGCGGATCAGGAGCAACGTGAACGCGCCGTACGATGAGACGACAAGCAGCATATAATTCCCCAGAAGTAATTTAATAATTTACTACGAGCCCCCCAGATACCTATAAATTGAAAGCAATAATAGCCATTTTTCGAAGGAGTACGTTTGTGGAAATTGGAGTCTCTTTGTGTGAACCAGTGGCTCTGCTCTGGTAAGTTCATTTTTTGTTTTTAACCATCAAATGTTGCCACTTGATTTTATTTTTTAAAAATATTGTGAGGATTTTTTTTTTAAGTAATAGTAATAGTCTCTTCTCTTCTGTAAGTATAAAATTAAAAAAAAAAAAAACCCTTTTTTTTACTTGTATAAAACCCATCTCTTATTTCTAGGGTTTCAGTTTCATCTATGATGTTTGCCTCTCTTTGCTTGCATGGAAAGCTATTTTGATTTCGCGATTTGGGTTTTCTGTAAAGGTTGTGGATTTTATAAGTTAAAAGTTTCGATTTTGAATTTTAGAAGAATTTCTTTTTTTAACTCGCCTTTGACTTGAAATCTCATCTCTGGGTTAAGCTGAATTTACTAATTTTTCTTTTTGTGTGTGTGTGTGTGTTCGTTCTTGCTAGTTTGTCATTAGGGTTTTGATTTAGTTTTTGTTTTACTATTTCAAAAGCTTAAGGTTTTTTTTGGTATTTCCCTGGTCAAATTTTTACTGCTGGATGTTGCTAAGATTTATCCTGAAAGATAATTGAGCTCAAATTTTTATCTGTGTTACTTTCAAGATCTCAAATTTATTGGTGTTTGGGGCTCAATCGTTGCAATTCAAGGTCAAAATCACTAATTTAGCGTTACTTCACTGGATTTCTCGTCATTCTGTACTTCTAATGGATGATGGGGAGCTTAATTTCTCGAACCAAGAAGTGTTTTCAAGTACAAACATGGGTGAGATTCCAATCAGTTGCTCAATGGACAGTTTCTTTGATGAACTTTTAAAGGATACTCATGCTTGCACTCACACACACACTTGCAACCAACCGGGACCCGACTCCTCGCATACACACACTTGTTTTCATGTGCATACCAAAATTGTGGCTTCCCCGAGTGAGGATAAGGTGTCGACTGATGACACTGCTGAGTCTACTGAAAAGAAATCAAAGCCCTCGGGTAACCGTGTAGCTGTTAGGAAGTATAGGGAAAAGAAGAAGGAGAGAGCAGCATCATTGGAGCATGAAGTTGTGAGATTGAGAGCTGTGAATCAGCAGTTATTGAAGAGGTTGCAGGGTCAGGCTGCATTGGAGGCGGAAATTGCAAGGCTTAAATTTTTACTTGTGGACATTCGGGGGAGGATTGAAGGGGAGATTGGATCTTTCCCTTTTCAGAAATCAGTCAATAACATTAATTTGCCTAATCCACATGTGGCTGGTGCGTATGTGATGAATCCATGTAATATGCAGTGCAACGATGAGGTTTATTGTCTTCACCAAGGAGTGGCTGGTAAAAATTATTTTAATCTTGGAAGCTGCAGTGAGTGAAATCTCTGTAAGCTGAGATTAAGCAGTAGAAGTTGAGGAGGTGAGTAGTGGCATTTTGTCAACCCTAATTACATGGACGTGATCTTTAACAACTTCAAGAATTCAAAATTGTATAGAGTCTGGAGTCTGGGACTCTGGAAGCTGCGAATGATATTGCAATTTCTGTATCACAATTGTAAACTGAAAGAAATAATTCATTGAACTATTAATTCAGGTTCTGCAGGCTGCCGTAAAGAACTGGAAAGTCCATGTTCCGGGAAATGCTTGACCAGTTTGAATTTTCTACGATTGTATTATTAAACTGTCAGGAAAATGTAAGCCATGAAACTCAAATTTCTCCTTTCATCGAGAAATTATGCATCAACAAGAATGCATTGAAATAATAAAAAATTGTTTTCTCGTAAAAATTAAAATTTCTCAAAGACAAAAAGCACTCAAAAAGTTACGTGCTGATGAGCAAAACGTAGTTTTAATTCTGTTTTATGTTTGTCACATAGAGGGATTAGTGGCCAGCATGAAGATGGCTGTCTTACGCAATACGAAGGTTATGTTTGTTTATGAATCCAAATCTTGTTTTTTGTGCTGCACATTTTCCAATGTAATTTACATTCAATCTCAACCACGTATTCTTTTCAAAATTCAAAATAATTCAAAATCAACCACATATTCTTAAATTCAATTGAAAACAAAAATACCGGATTCATAAACGAACACATCCGAAGATTTCAAAAGCATTAACTATTATAAGTTTCCAGGAGGGGTTACATATATAGGGGTTTAGAGTTAAAAGTACTCATTTTACGGGAGAGAGATATGAGGGGTTACATAAGGTGATCTCTTATGTACAGAGATGGGAGAGAGCTGAATGTGAGGGGTTATAAAGGTGATCCCCTATATGGATGTCAGAATAGTTGTTTAAACACCTGTATTAAGAGGTTTGAGTTAGTATTTACTATCAGGGTGAAATTTTTCTTGCATTTTGATTTCTCCAGGCTCTGAAGCTCCTGAGAGGGCATACAGGATTTGAAAAGTGGGTGAACTGCCTAAACAAAACGAATGAGAATTTCGATAGCCCGGATACTAATGATGATGAAATATATCCAAATTCATGCGCAGAGTTACATTTAGGCCTAGCATTGCTTGATGTAGATGATGATTCTACATCACTTAGTAGTATGGAGCAAAGCAACATCTTTTCCTTGGAGGAATACTTGAAAGAAAGATGGAGCAGATCATCAAGCTTCAGTTAGCTTCATCATATGAAGTCTATCCACATTTTCTTACCAAAGTCACATTTGTCACCAACCTTTAGTAGTGAGACATGTTTGTATCTGTAGTGTTGTATAGTTAACACAAAAAAAAAAAAAAAAAAAGACCCTGCACCCAGTTTTGAGGTGGTTTGTAGATGTAGGCTAGTTAGAAATCTCAAATAAAGTGATAGTATGAAAGGGAGATCATTTTTGTAGCATATATATGCTAACAAACATGAGGAATCCATACTTGGAATAGGATTATGCGGGGTTTGAGATGCAATTTAAACCGAGGGGACTGGCTGCAACAGTGTGTATAACATTTGTATGTTCGTAAATAAATGTATGTACTGGTGATCATTGTAAGAGTCTGCATTGTAACAGAGATAAGCATGACAATTTTCAACTAGTGGAGCTTAGGAAAATGATATATGTCCACAGTTAGATACTGCTCATTGCCTACATATTTTAAATAGATCAGTTTATCATGAAAAGATTAAAATTTCAAGCTTAACAATAACAGGACCTCTTATAATTCTATTTTTAGTGTAAAATGGAAAAGAAAATTGAGAATTTCTTCCGAAGATTGTGATTGCTGCAACAGTGAATAAAATATTTCTTTACAGAAATGAATTGAACCAAACTGTTTGATATCCAATAGAACTACCTCTGCAATTTTTCTAAAGCAACAAAGTGACTATCACTAGTTACTTAAAAAAGAGATTTAGAGTAATGTTGTATATGGCAGAGCGGGGATATCAGCTCAGCTTGAATCAAATATTGAGCACATGGGTATAGTGAAGATCTTCCATGAGGCAAATCATCGTCACTGCAAGTATTAGGTATTGAACTTTCAGTCACATTGCTCGTGGACAGATGCTTCCCAATGAGCCACTCTTGATCCTCAAACTCAGGATGCTCAATCTGAATGGGAGGAGGAACAAAATTCACAATTAGTTCTCTATATTGTGATTCAAAGTGATGCAAGCAGCAGGTTTCGGAGGACATGGATGTTGAAGCTGTTTCATCCTTCCAATCAGCAATGGCCTCATAATTGGTTGTTTGCAAAGAGCAATGCAAATAATCAGACTTTTCTTGGACTTCATGATCAATACGATCTGTTCTAGTGATGAAGCGGCAGCTCTGCACTTTCTTCTTTTTTAATGTTTTTGGTGCTGCCAGGAGTCATACAAGCTGTCAAACACAGGCTGCTCAAGCTCCTCGGTCAGGCTGCTTCTCTCCAATGATTGGTTTTCACATTCTCCATTAAACATTTGATTATCAAACTCAACTTTCTTCATCATCTTCGTATGCTTGTGATGGTCATCACTACACTTGCTCTCCCTGATCTCTCCTTCAACTCCTTCGCCTCCTCTTCCTCTTTCTTTCTCCTCCTTTTCTCCTTCTTCATCCTCTTCTTGGCCGCCGCTCTCTCCTCTCTCGTCCCCTTCAAAACACAAGGACGTAAGTTGCACTAAAAACGGTGAATACATATTTCAAATGTTGTGAAATATTAAAGGGGATTTCTTGTAGTGTGTATAGTATAAATTTTCAACAAAAGGGTATATCTAACTCCATTTATAGCAGTCATGAGACGGCTAAAATTGCAGAAAACAAACCTTAATCAGTTGCAAAACAGCGTCCCCGCTCACTCCATTCCGCATGTATATATCCTTGTGGAGGGAACTTCATGCACCTCGCCATTGATATCTTTGATGATAATCAACAGAATCAGCACAGAAGTTTGTAAAAAATCAAATGATCATCAAAACTCGACAAGTAACTACGATAAGCCGAACAAAACAAAGTCAAAAATCTCGATCGGGTGCTTGCATGCCTAGATATGTGAACAGTTCTGTATGCTCTTTGAGAGATTTTTTAATTTTTCTTGTTATTATTTTTTTTTTTTCCTGAGAGCTTCAAGAGTGCATGTAAGAGGAAAATTAGATTAAACAAATTTATATATGTTACGTACGTAAAGTTGAAGCTATCTATAATATAGATAGAGTTTTCAAATACGAGATGAATTCAGATTAATTAACTCAGTTCATCACTTTCCCGCCTTTATCTTATTATTATTATTATTATTATTTTCGTTGCAACTACTTCTATATGAAAATTGAGAGTTTCTAACTACAAAAATCAATTTTTATTTTAGAAATTAATTAATTAACATTCAAGAGATTATATATCTATCTCTTCATGTGTCTTTGTTTAAATAATATATGTGGGTCGAACATCATAATTCATAATTATTTTCTTCTCTTTTCATGTATCAATATCAAATGTGTGCTAACCAAAACTTTTCAAGATAATTAAACAATCATATCTTTTAAATATACGTTAAAAACTATATTTATAATAGGGATGACAAAAATACTTGGACGGGACTGGGAACCTGGATCCCTGGCTTGGCAACACTTGGAGAATTGCCTGAAATTCCGCGGAATCAAGCTGAGCATGGGGAGTAGAAATTTGGGGACTATCCAAGGCCACGCACGGGCCAAGGATCATGTTCTCTGGCTCGACCCCAGCCCAAAATAATCAATAATGCATAATTTAAATGAATTACTTTGCAATTTTATTAAGGCTCAAACCAAATCTAAAAATTCCACCCCAGACTAAAGCTCGTATTTAATGCCCAAACAAGTGTAATTGTGTGAGCCTAAGCCTAAGTCCAAACCAAATTTTAATTATCAAATAATATCAAAAGAGACATAAAGCAAGGCACAGGCAAAGTGGCGAGATCAACGCGCCCAAGATACCGCCAAGCAAAGCTTAACTTTTGCACATAAATGAGAAAATTAATATAAGTACCATATTGATGATTACATACAGAAAAAAAAAAAAAAGAACCCTAGGTTTGGGCATTGAATTCCTCAACCTCGAAAATTCTCGGGTCGAAGATTTAAATCCCATGTCAAGGTAGAGGTCGAGGATTGAGATCTCCGACCTGCTTCCAGGTTTTTGTCATCTTTAATAGATAATAAATGTTTTAAAACTAATTTGCGGCTAAAAATGAAATTTCCAAAAGGCTCAAAACCTAGTCACAATCAAACACTTTTACCAATTAAAAAGAATGTTGTCTTATATATTATTGTCATTTCTAGAAATGTCCGTTTTAATTATGAGCGTTTCAAAGAAACATAAAGAACAGGTTCTTAGAAACAGTGTCGAATTATGATCACTGTTGTCTTCTTAGTTTTCTCCATAAACTATAATAATCTCTTGATTTATTTAATTTAACCTTATGGATCAATTAATTAATTCATTATGTGAAAACGTGCGCTGTCACAAGCTTATATTACGCAGCCTAATTCTTTCTTCAATATTTCCCTTTACTATTCTTTATGAATTAATTAAAGGATACCTTTTGAATCCCGAAAAGTGAAAAGTATTTTTATTTTATTTAAACAAAATTTAATATGATAAAACCAAAAATAATAATAAACATCTCCACTTTTTGTTTTCTAGGACCACGCCATCATTTTCACTTATCAAACGACGACGTATAGTCTCGATTTTGGATCATATAGAGAGTCACTGCTAAAATAGAATATTCTTACGTTTCTGTATCACTTGTGTGTACCAGGACCAACATGAACGCGCCGTACAATGAGGCGACAAGCAACTTATAATTTCCCCGAAAGTAATTTAATAATTTTCTACGAGTCCCTCAAGTACCTATAAATTGAAAGCAAGAAAAGCCAATTTTTTTGAGAGGGAAAGTCTGTGGAAATTGGCATCTCTCTGTGTGAACCAATGGCTCTGCGCGGGTGAGTTCATTCTTTGTTTTTAACCATCAAATGTTGCCACTTGCTTTTGTATTTTTAAAAATATTTTTAGGGTTTTTTTTAGTAATAGTAATATTCTCTTCTGTAAGTATAAAAGAAAAAAATATCAGTTTTTTACTTGCATAAAACCCATCTTTTGTTTCTAGGGTTTCAGTTTTCATACTATCATGTTTGCCTCTCTTTAATTGCATGGAATTGCTCTTTTGATTTCGAGATTTGGGTTTTCTGTAAAGGTTATGACTTTTTTGAGGTAAAGTTTCGATTTTGAATTTTATAAGTTTTTTTTTTTAATCGTCTTTGATTTGATATCTCATCTGGGTTAAGCTGAATTTACCAATTTTTGTTTGTTTTTTTATTGTGTTTTTGCTAGTTTGTCATTAGGGTTTTGATTCAATTTTTGTTTTACTATTTAAAAAACTAAGGTGTTTGTTGGTATTTCTGTGTTCATAGTTTCTGCGCTGGATGTTGCTAAGATTTATCCTGAAAGATAATTGAGCTCAAATTGTTATCTGGGTTACTTTCAAGATCTCAACTTTATTGGTGTTTGGGGGTCAATCTTTGCAAATTCGGGGTCAAAATCACTAATTTAGCGTGACTTCACTGGATTTCTCGTCATCCTGTACTTCTAATGGATGACGGGGAGCTTGATTTCTCGCACCAAGAAGTGTTTGCAGGTACAAACATGGGTGAGATTCCAAGCAGTTGCTCAATGGACAGTTTCTTTGATGAACTTTTAAAGGATACTCATGCTTGCACTCACACACACACTTGCAACCCACCGGGACCCGACTCCTCGCATACACACACTTGTTTTCATGTGCATACCAAAATTGTGGCTCCCCCGAGTGAGGATAAGGTGTCGACTGATGACACTGCTGAGTCTACTGAAAAGACATCAAAGAAGCGCCCCTTGGGTAACCGTGAAGCTGTTAGGAAGTATAGGGAAAAAAAGAAGGCGAGGGCAGCATCATTGGAGGATGAAGTTGTGAGATTGAGAGCAGTGAATCAGCAGTTATTGAAGAGGTTGCAGGGTCAGGCTGCATTGGAGGCGGAAATTGCAAGGCTTAAATGTTTACTTGTGGACATTCGGGGGAGGATTGAAGGGGAGATTGGATCTTTCCCTTATCAGAAATCAGTCAATAACATTAATTTGCCTAATTCACATATGGCTGGAGCGTACGTGGTGAATCCATGTAATATGCAGTGTAACAATGAGGTTTATTGTCTTCACCCCGGATTGGATGGTAAAAATGGAGAAGACATGACATTGAATGGCCAAGAGTTTAATGGTTGTGAATTTGAGAACCTTCAATGTGCGGCAAATCAAAATTCTGGGGTTAAGGAGTTTTCTGGTTGCGAAGCTGGGAATGTAGCCACCAATATCAACTCTTCTGCCACAAATAAGCGAAGAGGTGAAACTTTGATTGTCATTTTATTTTTGAGTTTATCAATAGGATGGATGTAGGATAGTTAACTTGATTAATTTAGTTCTTTAATATAAGATTTACTTAACTTTTCTATTAATCATTTTCACGACCTGATTACCTGCTGTTTGTCTCACATTCAAGTTGTATCTTAGTAATTGAGTCTTGGACTTTTGACAAGCTGGATTTTTAATTAACATTTCACCAACTCTGATAGCATTTTTATTCTGCATACGTGAATGAATTTAAGTAGTATGGTACATGCAAAAATTATTCGCCAAGTTAACTGATATAGTTTAGTTGTGAAGGATTCTCAAAAGTTGCTAGAAACCTTGATGGAAGTTTTCTATGTGGTTGCTACTTGCTTTGTTGCTGTCATATATATATATATATATATATATATTGATACAATGGTGACTTGTTAATTGTTTCTCAAGTCTAGAATGGTTGGTTGGTCGGAGAAGTGCATAACTTTGATTGAGGGATAGGGAATTCTTTTGAATGGATGTTTTGCATGTTATTTTTATCATGTTACTTATATAGTAATCTTGCATGTTCTTTTTGTTCTCAATAATACCATCCCAGGCAACGCTATTGCATACATTGTTAAAGCTTGTGCAACTTCGTGCTCAACATCATTTTCTTGACTCTGATCTCAGCCTTATTGTTCTCTTCTTTTAGGAGGGACTCGTGCAGCAACAGCAGGTGGAAGAGCAAATTAGATGGCATCCTAAGTCTCAAGGGTACATATTGTCTTGCAATAAAGTAGTTTCGTCAAGCTGCAGCATCCACTTGCCCAGGTTGCTTTGTGTTTTTATTTTATGTTTCATTTTTTCCCCTTTACCCCTCTGTTGGGTTCTTCAAGCTGGCTTGGCTGGTTTATATTGTGTCTCATCTTTAGTTGGATTTTCATCATGCTTGTTTGGTTGGTTTATGGTCCAAGTCTAGAAATGTTTTGTAAAGCGGGAAATTAATGGGTCCGGAGCTAGCAGAGTGCGAGTAGAAACCAACTTTCTGGTTTTCTATTTTCTAGAAGAATCAACTGGCAAAATCCCGAACCTCGTTACTTTCTAAAATTTCATGATGATAACATTAATATTTCAATTGCTTCTGTTAATCGTTTGCTGCGCCATTTCTTCTTCAATGTTGGTTTGTGCTTATGTGGAAGCTTTTCTTTCCCTCCGTTCTGCACGTTAAATTTTGGATAGGTTATTATATATTCTTTGTCTAAGCTATATCAGTTCTTGATTCATGAATTACAGAATTTAGGGAGGTGGGGTGCCTCTGATTGATGTTTCAGTAGTCTAAGCCGTGAAGGAGTTATATCTCATTCCCAATATCAGAGTTTGCACTCCAGAATTTTGCTTAGTAGAGGATGCCTGCATTTTTGTCAAGAAGGAAGCATAAATGCAACTACCCTGTCAAGTTAGGAATGGGGTCTTCTCACGATAGTTGGGGCACAAACAAGGGGGAGATTAAGGTCTTTTCTGTTGCCTTTCTCCTACTGCCGTTGTTCTTGTTCCCCGCAAAACAAAACAAAACAAACAAAAAGTAAAATATATGTTTGGATGACGAACTTCCTGAGTGGATTTTGAATTAATTCTGGCAGATTGCCTTACAATAATAAGTTTATTTTGCATTCCTTGGTTTTGGTTGATAGGGAAGCGATTTTATGGATAATTAACGTGAGTGATTTTTATTTCTAGTGGAAATGAGCCATAATACATGGCGTTTTCCTGGATATACCTTATTTATCAAGAAATGATTTTATTAATTAAAACGAGAACACTTGCCCAGCAAGTAGGTTCGAAAGGTTGTTGAAGCATCACAATCGTGATTCTTAACACAAAGAAACAAATAAGATGATCATTTTCTTCCAATAATCAACGCTATTATTAAAAGTTCCCGTTGCCAACTTTGAAAATTGATTAAGTTGTCCTTCTATCCTCTTTCTCACGCAAGTAAATGTAGAAAATCTCTCTTTCTCCTGTGACAATTCCACGGACCAAGACCACTGACAGCCCTTTCTATGTCAAAATTCAGATTCTTCAAAGCCATGCCTACACGTTAATACAAGGGACCAATGGAAAGATGCAATCTGCTAGGGGAAGGGACCATCATGGAAGATACTTGAAAAGAACCTATCATAAGACCCAACAACCACCACAAAAAATACTCTGCTTTTGATATGGGAGCCACCGCCCTTAAAGTTAATGCTGTCGTATCACTGCTTCGTTGTGTCAAAGCTATTTTCTAGCTTTCTTGCTCCACTGTGGTCTCCATTCAAGACTCGAAATCATAAATTCACTAATTTTGGCCCCAAGAGAAAAGGCAAACAAGAAAGAAAATAAAAATTGAAGAGTCAAAGTCGACAAGTTGTATACTTCCATGATTAAAAGCATTTTGAAAGTATCAGTCATGAATTTGATATAGCACATAAGATGAACATAATCGAAAACTCAGTTAGCATAGGCTGGGACACGGACCAGCTCCCTGACTAATTCTCAGCCGCTTGTAATTCATCATCATCGCGATAAATGCTCTCAGTCATTTGCCAGACCTGAACAGTATTGTCGTCAGCTACACTTGAGATGACCCATGGCTCATTTTTGTTCCATGAGAAGTCCGATATTTTGGCCTTGTGACCTCCATGAGAGAAAAGAAGCTCAGGAGGACCATCTTCAGCATCTAAATCAAACTGCTCATCCCCAATCCTGAAGCATCAGTCAGATGACATAAGTTTGCAACTTGCCATAGCTAGGGGATAAAAAATTTCCATTATATCAAAAGTTTGCAATCTAAATGGAAGACAAGAACATGGCAGCTTATTGAAAACACATAACATGTCAATAAATCTTCATATTGCATGAGACCATCAGCAGAAATAGTGAATTGAAAAAAACATAAATTCACAGGCAGTCATAACCTTAAAAGAAAAAAAAAAAGATTTAAATTCAACTAAAAAACGATTGAACAATTTCAATTAATGAAGGTTATTTTATCACCTAACTAGAAATTACACTAGATGATAGGTTAAGCAAGGTACTTTTATCACACGTTCTGCATCTGCCACAGAATCAGGTTGAGGGATTCCATGATAAACTGTTTTACGTTCCAAATTTCTATAAGCCAATCATGAGGCAATTGCTGAAGAGGCAAGTGTGGCATTTGTCGCTTTAGCCTCGCTCGACGTCGTTAAAAATAATAGAATAAACCTGAACTTTAATCCTATCTTTCAATGACAACAAGTATTCAGTTGAAATAAAATTTAGATTGCAAGACACTCATGACAACTGAGAAAGGGAAGAAAATTTGTTAAAGAAATTCCTAGAATCATTACGAGTAGCAGATACCTGTTAAGGTCCCAAACCATCAGCCTTCTGTCATCGGCAGAAGAAGCCAGCACAGTTTCATGATTAG
The DNA here is from genome assembly GCA_013180625.2 of Boswellia sacra. NCBI lineage: Eukaryota > Viridiplantae > Streptophyta > Magnoliopsida > Sapindales > Burseraceae > Boswellia > Boswellia sacra. The sequence goes on along the minus strand of SNVD02015884.1, from coordinate 799,727 downwards.
GATCCCATTCAACCTGGAATACCTCTTCTCTGTAATACAAAAATGCAGTGTGAGAAGCTCCATTCAAATACATTCCTAAAGAGTAAAAATATCGATGAAGATATAGAAGGCTGAAAACGAGAAAGCATTTGTAATGCTAAAGTCACCCAGGCCCCAAAAAACAAGCTTTTGTCTGCTTATTCATAATTAATTTCTTCTAAAGAGTTCAGTTAATTTCACAGCATATTGTCACGGGCTCAATTTTGGCACAGCGGAAATGCCCGTGCAGCATTTAGACAACTTAAACCCGAAGTTGTTAAGTAAACGTTATTGTTTGCTTGCTCACTCAATGAGAAGCTTTGAAGTCTAAGATTTTTAAGCTTATAGCTCTTACACAAAAGAAGAGGAGTGTTAAAAAATGTGACTAGAATTGCTAAAAAGAATACATTGTATTGCACTAGAACTTACACTTGGGCTTATAAATGAAGTTTGAAGGGGTATGTACACTAATCCACCTCCTCAATGGATGACTAAGATTTATTACATCTAATAGATAAAAATTCAAACTTTAGAAATATCCTAAAACATCTAGATATTTATATGAAGAATTCTAACACATGTTACATGCTAGTATTTCTTGAAAATGAGCTAGGCCTTTGCAAGCTTTCTAGAAACTAGGTTAAGTCTTGCACATATTTAGCCCAATCTAGCAAGGCAATTGGACAAGCTATGACATCAGGAGCGAGTGCAACTCCCGTACCTTAGTGGGAGGCTCCCATTCTTAAATCGCTCTCCACTTTTGTTGGATCCATCATGAGTCTCCCATCTCGAATCCTATAGCCAAAGAACTCTACCTCTTATTGGGTGAAGGAGCATTTTTCCTTCTTGACGTAGAGCTCATTCTCGCGAAGGAGTTGGAACACTTGCTTGAGGTGTTGCACATACTCTTCGAGAGTCATCCTAGACACCACAATATCGTTCAAATATATTGCTACAAACTGACCAAGATAAGGATGGAACAACTTGTTCTTGATAGTACAAAATGTTGTAGGTGCATTGGTGAGGCCGAATGCAATAACTAGAAACTTGTAAGCATCGTACCTTGTTACGCAAGCTGTTTTTGTTCATCGCCCTTGGCAATACGCACTTGGTAATACCCCAAGCGCAAGTCAAGCTTGAAGAAGTATCAAGCCTTTCCTAACCAGTCAAACGACTACACAATCAAGGGTATCAGGAACTTATTCTTGATTGTGATATTGTTTAACACCCGATAGTCTATGCACATGCAAAGGAATCCATCCATCTTCTTTTGGAAGAGGATGGGCAGACCGTAAAGAGCTTTCAAGAGCTAGATGTAACCCACATCAAGTAAATCTTGGGAGTTACTTTCTCAACTCCGCCTATTTTAAAGGCGCCATGTGATAGGACACCATTGCTGGAGGCTTGGCACCGGACTCTTAACTCAATCTAGTGGTCCACCTCACACCTTGGTGCTTATCAAGCTACTGCCTCAACAATACAATAGGTTACGCAATGTGCATAAAAGGATGCTACGAAGATAAGAAGGTCCCTTTCTAATTGTCAAGCCAGTCCATAAGAGCACCAACCGTCATCATCATCGAACTCAAGAAAGATTTGGAGTGCATCCTTGCGAAACGAGTAATATGAAGGAGAGGTGTTCCACCTTACACTGAGTACTTGGTAAAGTGGAAAAACCTTCCAACAGCGAGGCTAGTTAAGTGCACGAAGACACCTTGTGCCAATTTAGAAAACATATCCAATGCTACAAGGGCGAAAACGTGTCGACGACATTGCAAGATTAGGTGCTGGAAGATGTCACAGCCTGTATAATTGGCTTGCTGATATGGTCAAATATGTGCAAGGCTTGACCTAGTTTTTAGAAAGCTTGCAAAGGCCTAACCCATATTCTATAAAGTTTAACATACAACATATGCTAGAATCCTCCACATAAATATCTAGATATTTTAGGAAAATATTTAAGGAGATATATCTAAAGTATGAATATTATCAATTGAATGTAAAAATTCTTAGTCATCAATTGAGGAGGTGAATTAGTATAAATACCCTTCCAACCTTAATTTGTAAGCCAAGTTGTATCAAGCAAAAGGTAAGAATTCTAATGCAATACAACGCATTTTTGTTAGCATTTCTAATCTTCATCTTCCAACACTCCTCTTCTCTTATCTAAAAGCTCTAAGTTCAAAGATCCTAACCTTTAGAGCTTCTCTTTGAGTGTGCAAGCTAAGCAATAAGGCTTACTTAGCAACTTTAGGTGTGAGTTGTCTAAGTACCGCATGGGCATTTCCGCTATATCAAAATTGAGCCCGTGACAATATGCCATAGCTAAAGGTATATTCTAAATTTTGGTAATAGCCGGACAATTCATTTTGATGAAGTCAAACGCTTTAAATCTAAATACTCCAATGCAACAAAGGTAAAAATATTTATCAAAAGTTATCTATCTATCTATCTATCTATTTTCTAAAGTTATTAATCGATCCACCTATCTCATAGAAGGGTATTGGTTTGGGCATACAAGACTATTAAAGCCAGGTCATGTCATCCATATCATCACTTCTAGCAATTACATTCTCAATATATCAGGAAGGTAATAGACATACGTGTGACTACTTAGAACATGTAATGGTACAGTCAGCTTCCGCATATCAAACAAACTGACGGTAGTGTCTGAAGATGCTGTTGCTAGGACCCATTCATTGTATGGATTGAAAGATAAATAGTTAACCTACAACAAGGAGGAAACAATAAATTAGAAGCCATTGAGATAGAACCATTGAAAACGTATGCGCAAAAACAAAAATATATTTAATGCAGATAAACTGAGAGGACAACAGCCTATGTATTTAGATAACAACGAAGACACTTGAAGCAAAGCTGGAAAACAAAAGTCAGCATTACACAGTTATATACCGTCTTTCCAAGGTCTCCACAAGCTAAGAACCATATTAGATCCTCGCTCAGAATCTTTATATTTAACAATTCAACCAATTTACTAATTTTTTTAATAAAAATTAAAAAGAAAAAAATAGAAATTATGACTTATGGAAACCTTATTCTCACATGCTACTCTTTTAATTCCAAAAAATGAAACCACTGATTTATAAATTCCAACCATCTAGAACCTTAAGAATATATTCCTACAAAGTAGCATAAAACAGGTATCAAGTGATAAATCAGATCATACAAGTTGTTTATACACATTCTCTTTATCTTATGCAACACTAGAAAAGACTGTTTTAGTAGGATATATGGGTGTTTAGTAATCCTTTCAACTGTTGATCATACACTTTGCCAGACATAGTTTTTAATTTATGAACACAAATGCAAAATGCACATACACATGAGGATTAGAGTTATTCTATTTTCATGCATATTGACAACTGCTTCACTAGTTTCTTTAAGACATACTTGAACCACTTAATTGACACTTTCATATTTTATAACCGGCTGAGGCACTCCAATGTATTCCACAATTGCCTCTGACTTTATTTGATAACTGAAATTCTACTTCAACATTCAAGTTACAGCTAGATATTGTGTCAATGAAAACAAAGTTCCATTTTCTTTTATCATCATTCAAGCATTAGGCAAAGAATCTTAAATGCAAAGCTGGGAAAATAACATACTTACAATTGCAACAAGAAAAATTTACCAAAAAAGTCTGGAACTACAATAGCTAGAAAGTTCAGGCATGAAATTGTATGCAACAACTTCAAGATTGCTCACCTCTTTCTCATGAGCCTTTACACGTTGCTGGGTTTGATTTGTACGCAAGTCCCAGATCATTAATTGGCAATCATCACCCGCTGACCCGAACAGATTTTCATTCTTTAAATGCCAGGACACATCTTCAACCACACTTTCATGAGCCTACACATAAAAAATTACCAAGCCCCATAATCAAGCAACAAATGATAGCATGGTTCATAATTTTCCATCAACAGTCAGAATAGAAGTCTGGATATTACCTCATAAACGTGCATAGCATCAAGCACCTTATCTTGCGCCAAAGCAGACACATTCCATAAGCATATCTTATGATCATGAGAACCACTCACAAGATAACCTTCCTTGAAGGGACTCCAAGACAATCCATAACCTTCCTTATCATGACCCCTCAATTTCAGATCAGGATCACAACAATCTTGCTGTTTTGTTGCCTGCTTGTTGCAATCAAACACATATACCTCACAACTGCTAGTCTTCGCACCTACAAGAGTCGGGTTCTGTGGCATACAGCGTGCTCTATTCACTTCTCCATCAACACGAATTTTCTGTGATACCTCCACCTATGCAACCAAACGTTTCCAATTAGAAATTCCATTTAATTAAAAAATCCCAAACTACCTCACCAAAAACTTCACAACAGTAGTCTAATCATCGAAAATGGCAGCATCTATAACAATTTGAGCTTCAATAAGCAATTAGCACCCATAGCATACTTCCTAAAAATACTGACTTTAACACAACAGAATCTTCACAATAAACACAGGTGACACTTCAGCTGGTAATTTCCTCAAGCACTTGCCGTCACAAAATGATAAAAAAACCAATTTCAGCAGGCAACTTCATCAAAAGTGAGGCCCCAAAAGGATCTGCTTTAAACAAGTAACTCATTCAGCTAGTAATTTCATCGAACAGTTAATGCCCAAAAAATACCACTTAAAACTAAGTCTAAAAACCTATTAATAAAAAAATTCAATTGTGGCATCGAAAATAAATTTTACGTATAGTTCAAAATTATATATTCACACAAAACATTTCTTCAAAATAACGCAACAACTTCAGCTAGCAATTTAATCGAACACTTGATAACAACAAAACAAATCCCAAAATTAACCAAAATTAAGCACTTCACGATACCTTCGGAATAACGGGATTCTCATTTTTTCCGTCGATGTTACTCTCCGACTCCTTCGTGGGAAGCACGGCGTCGGCAATCATGAGAAAGTTTGGGACGTCATCGGAGGTGTGGGTCCCGAGCACGAGCTTGTGTACGGCGAACGTTGGGTCGGTGGAGTACGGTTGGGGAGACGACGGGACCCAGTGCACGGTGAGTGAGGGCCACTCGAGCGGGTGAGAAACGATCAGATCGTACAGAAACGGCGTGTTCTTCTTCCACACAGTGAACTCCTCCTCCACCTGATCGAGGCCAGCATCTTGCTCCTCGGTTGCCATTTGTGAGTTGTAGATTGTGCTTCTGCTGTCTTCCCGCCAAAAATCACTGTTTTTCCCGCCAAAATGGTGCCGGTTGAGAGTGAGGATGGTAGTCAGGGAGGCAGGAAGGTTTGCTTTGAAGCATTTATAGTGATTAGCAGAGGACCCGGGTCGGGAGGATTTTAAAAGTCCTCCTCGACTGTGAGTCCAGCCCAATAATGGTTTGTTGGGCTGATATTTGTGGCCCATTTGAATTTTCTGTTGGGCTTAACCATGAAGATTTTATTGAAATAAGAGGAAATAATCAAAGTTGGGATGCGTTATTTTGAAATTTGACAAAACCCTATTTTTATTTTTTTTTTAGTTACTTAACCTAATTGTTATTAATGTGTTAGATGAAACACTTGTCCGACCCAACGAGACGAGCTGTCGAACGCCCTCCCACTACACTTGATGGTTTGATAAGCATATACCAAATCAATTTGTTTGAAGAAGATGATTTGATGATCTAATGAGCTAACCAGTGAAAACCGATGACTCTTGAGTTAGATACTTATCAACTATGTACTCTTTTAATTCGTCTAACAACTTATTAAAAAAAAACTATTTTAACCTTTTGAGTTGAATTTAGGTTAAGTAATTAATTAAAAACATTTTATATGACAAAAATAAATCAATTTCACTATTATTGCAATGAATCCAACTTTTTATGTAACATCAAGCCCAGTTAGGCCCACGTGCAGAGAAATGTTGGAATGTATCCCGAAAACGATGAGAGTCTGAATATAATTAATATTTGGATTTATTTTTAAAAAAGGGTTACAAGGTAGTTTTCTTTTGAGTATTTTCCCCTTGCTAAGGTGAAAAATTTTTAAATAGAAATATTATTACTAAATTAGTGGCTTGGATGACCAGTGGTTGAATATGTAGCACTTGATTCGTGGAAAAATTGAAAATTGAAGCCTTATTTAGCGTATTGGGTCACGAAAAAATCTCAAGAGTGGTGATGACAACTTGACAATCTCCACCCCAAAAGCAATTTCCAGGAAGCAAATCCTGAAAAGTGAAAAGAACAGGATTAGAATGGCAGGCCGGGCGGTGTTAGGATTTGTTATTATCTCTTTCGCAGTCAAATGGCATGGCTGAAGTATCATCCTCACCATCGATAAATTTCACAGGGTTGTGAGATTATAACAATCAAATGGCATATGAAATTACACAAATATGGGTTGGAGAGATCTTGTATGTAACTAAACACAGTACAAGTTTAGAAACATAGTCGAACTTGCACAATAACTTAAAGCTTTTAAGTCTTAACATTATTTAGTTTAGTCATCTTTTTATAAAACAGTCAAATGAATACATTTCTATTACATGTATTGGGCTGTTCCAGCCAACAGTTTCTAGTATAAGAATGTGCTTTTCACCTGGTCGTCTACAAAAGAATTAGAAAGTTGTACCAAATAATGTGATCATAGGGAGCAGTTGGACTTGGGTTATTGGTTAATTTGGTGGTGGAGGTGCTGGTTTAGATGGTGGAGCATGACTTGGTAGTAGTGATGGAGGAGGTCTTGGTGGTGGTGGTGGTGGTGGTGGAGGATTTGGTGGCAGTCTAGCTGGTGGTTCAGGTTTGGGGAGGAGCTGGAGGTGGATTTGGGGATGGAATAGGTCTTGGTGGTGGAGTGGCTGTGAGCAATAAAATAGTCCTTCCACACAACACAACTAAAGAAAATTGTATGCATAGTTGTACAGGGTCACAACATTTTGTTGTGGAAAGATGTATAAACTAGATATATATTCAAACAGGAAAAAAAATGGAAATTGAAGCATATTTATTCATAGATTCATACTACGGAGAGTCGATTGGGGAGTGATTACAGAAATGACAACATTTATGTCTCTGATCATCAATAAACACATGCCAGAGAAAGAATATAAACAAAGTCATTGAAGTCCGACTCTTGCAAGAAATTACTTAACCAAACCAAAAAAGAGTGACCATCTGTGCTTTTGCTCCGCTGCAGCCTTCCACTTCCAAACGTTTATAACTCCACATCCATAACCAAGGAAAAGAAGTCCATCATGAACCCTTAGCATAGCTCCAACTTCCCTTCTATATTTGTTAGACCTGCAGGTAACCATTAGAATTTAGAACTATGGTTCTGGTTCGACTGGTTCCAAGAGAGTAAAACTGTGATGGTTCTGGGCCCAAGATTCTTTAATAGTTCTAGTTCTGGTTACTAGTGGAACTGGCCCAGAATGGACCCATTACCATTCCTATTTCTTAGTCTGTGCCTTCCACCAAGCTCAGTCAAACTTGCTAACGAGCTAATTGGCGAGGCCTACTTTTATTGTAAATTGATACGTTTTATTTCTTTTTTTAATTTTCTATCATAATAAGAAATCTACCTAAAAAAATTTTATTTTTACATTAAAAAAAACTAATACAATTAATTTTTTGGTTTTTTTAATTTCATAAAATACAAATGACTAAAATAAAAACCAATATTAACAACTTGATACATTTGATGGAGTAGGTAGATCCCTATGATAAATTTATTTATTAGGAAGTAAAATGTATAAAATGATCAAATGGAAATGTAACTTTATAATAGAATGTGGCCAAAAAGTTGACTAGGAGTTGGCAAGAAATTGTTGGGTAGTTTTATTGTAAATTAATACGTTTTTTTTCTTTTTTATTTTCCATCACACTATGAAGTCTAAATTAAAAAAAAAAGCATGTTATTGCTACATAAAATAAAAATCTAATAAAATAAAATTTGTGGTTTTTTAATTGCATAAAATGCGAATGACTAAAATAAAAACCACTGTTATTGCGGCAACTTGATATATTGATAGTGTAAGTAGATTCCTGTGATGAATTTATTTATTAGGAAGTAAATGTATAAAATGATAAAATGGAAATGTAACTTGATAATAAAATGTGGCCAAAAAGTTGACTAGTGGATGGGCAAGAATTTACTTTGAAATCAAGTTGGATGAGTTATCTTGAAATTTGACAAAACCCCATTTTTATTTTTTATTGATTAACTTAACCTAATTGTCATTCGACGTGTTAAATAAAATGCTTGTCGGATGTGACGAGTTGACGGGCACCCCTCTCATCAATTGACAAATCATATATCAAAATCAATTTGTTTGAAGAAGATGATTTGATGATATGATGAATTCACAAGTGAGATTATGAAAACCGTTAGGCTAGAGTTTTGAACTTGTCAACTATATACTTGTAATTTATCTAACAACTTATCCAAAAAAAAAAAAAAAATCAACCATTTGATCTGAATTTAGGTTAAGTAATTAATTAAAAACATTGAATATGCTAAAAACAAATCAATTTGACCATTACTGCCATTAACCCAACTTTGTATGTGAAATCAAGCCCAGTTAGGCCCAAGTACAGAGAAACGTTGGAAAGAGAGAAACTGTTTTAGAATTTTCATTGTTTAAGTTTTGACAATGCAATTAAACTTCAAAAATTATATCAAGAAAACGATGACCATCTGAATATATTTTAATATTTGGATTTAAAAAAAAATTGCAAACTAATTTTCTTTTGGGTATTTGCCCCTTGCTAAGGTGAAAATTTTTGAAATAGAAAGATTATTACTAAATTAGTTGCTTCGATGACTAGTAGTTGAATTTGTGGCACTTGATTCGTGGGAATATTGAAAATTGAAGCCTTGTTTAGCGTATTGGATCACGAAATAATCCTAGGAGTGATGATGACAACTTGACAATCTCCGCTCCAAAAGCAATTTCCAGGAAGCAAATCCTGGAAAGTGAAAAGAACAGGATTAGGATGGCAAGCTGGGTGGTGTTAGGATTTGTTATTATCCCTTTCGCAGTCAATTGGTGAATTATTACCCTCCATCAATAAATTTCACAGGATTGGGGTCTAGAAAATGTTTTGATTGAGTTATTGTTGGTAATAGCCAATCAATTTGAAAGTTGAAGTCAAGTAGATATATTTGTCAAGTAATAATATTAGACTTATAACATTCATACAATATAAACTCTACAAAATGATGTGACAGACTAAGTGACATAATCATATTAGAGATGTAATTTCTCTCGTCCATTTTTGTTTTTTTTCTCGTCTAGTAAATTTTCGTCGTATAGACTGTCAAATCATGTTGTAGAATTTAGATTGTATGAATGTTGTAAGTCTAATATTACTCAATCACTTAATCTTAACGTTCTAATATTAATATTTAAGTATAACAGTTTAAAAATAAGATAAAAGAGGTTTCACAGTATATGAGTCTAAAAATATTATCATTAAAACATTCGATAAATTTCTATTTGTAGATTAGTTATATAAATTTGTTTGTAAGCTTATATATCGCAAATGAAATTACACAAATATGGGTTAGAGAATCTTCTATGTAAAGTAACATATTAGAGTTTAAATAACAAAATTGAGCCCACAGTATAAAATAAGCTTTTGAAGTCATAACATTATTTAGTTATATTTTTATAAAACAATCAAATGAATGCATACTCTTCTTTTACATGTATTGGGCTGTTCCAGCTAATAGTTTCTAATATAAGAATGTGCTTTTCTCATACAAGTCTACAAAAGAAGGAGAAAGTTTTACCAAATAATGTGATATATATGGTTGCAATAAATCACGATCAATTGATTCGATTGATTTGATAGCAAAAGGGCAAGGCCCGTGATCAATGTGGTGGCGCACATGGGTGAGCTCACATTGAATGGCATATTAACTGAAGAAGTAGCTCATTGTCTCCCTCGTTAGGTTCATAAAAGAGCTGGACCATCCCACCGTTAGGATTCCCACTTTCTCAATTTTTATTCAATCATGGAATTTATATTCCATTTCACATTATGAAAACAACTTTTCACTACCTTTTGGATCATTTCTATAACTCTCTTTGTTTGCTTCCTCTCCTCCTTTTTCTTTGCTCCATGGCACCATTTTTTTTTCTTTTTTCTTTTTTTTCTTAACTCAGATTTCTACACCAAATCGACCAAGCCCTAATGAGAGGAGGTCCCAAGCCCTAATAACAGGCAGTTAGTTGGACGCCTCAATCCCATGACCCGTGCACGCAATGAACATAAACATTTATATCCGTCTAGACCTGACCCCAATTAAAGAGAGAGGTCAATCAAGTGCCCTGACCCCATGGCCGGACTCCCGAGAGACAAATCTATAACTTGATGTAGCTAAATACACTAAATCTCATAACTCTCGACCAATTAGGCTATCTTGTAGGGACGTTTTATCACTCCATTTAACACAATAATTTCACATATCACATAGCTTATTTAAAAACTTAATTAAATAATAATAATAATAATAATTAAGCTTTTTCTATATCTTAAAAACCTCCCCTTAATCTATTATTTATTGGAATTTCGCATAATTTCAAATGGGAGAACAGCTTTTTGCTTCTGGTTGTGGTTCTGTTTCACTTTTACAGCTTGCCAAACTGCATAATTTATTCAACGTTTAAACATGATTACACCATGCTTTACAAGCCTAATTACCAATTAAGAGTTGATTTTCTATAACATGTTTTGATTGTTTTCAACAAACACAAAAACACTTCTAATCAAGATTCAATAATACACTTTACAGCTAATTAAACAAACTGGACAAGCTGACAAGAGAAAATAATTCTGGCACACCAAATAATAATAATAATATTCAACAACTTCATCACGATCGTCGATCCCTCATCATAACGATGATCATCACATGATGGCACACGCTTGAGGATTCTCGTCACTGAAAGCTGTAGTGTACCTAACTTCTGTGGAGCTAGCACGTGCGAGTTGGGACACTTGTGGGTCATCAGATCTCCGCACGTACCCAGCTGGGGCCTTTTTGTCATAGACTCCAGGGGCATAAGGGTGGGCCACAACATCATAGGGCACGTAGGGCCAGAGCTCCGCTTTCTTGCCCGTGCGATGGGCAACACGTGCCACGACCTTGGAAGGGTCAACATATCCAACGACTGTGACTTTGTTGGCTTTGCGCTCTACGTCCACTTGTTTCACGCCTTTCATTCCCTCCAGAGCTCGCTTCACCTTGCGCTCGCATCCCTCGCAGTCTATGCGGACCTTCACCTCCACCGTCTGATTACACAAAATCAGTATAATCAGTACCCGCATTCCACGTGGCAAAGAATAGTTGGCTGGTTTTATGTTAACGATGTGATTATATTATATATATACACACTGGAAAATCTGACTGAGATCCGCACAGGAACAGCCAGGGCAGGACGGCAGGCATATTAAAATGACCAAAATACCCTAGCATTTGTCCGGAGAGGTGGCAGAAGCAAATTGAAGTACAGTGACAGACCCAGAAGCACTTACGAGTTGTCTGCTCTATCATGCATAAGTGAAAGCCGAAAGGGAAGATTTTTTGTAGGGAAAAAGAGTTACAAATCTTTGAAACTCTGATGAAAGGAAAAACTTTTTTAAGAAAAGAAAATTAACAGAGAAGTGCTTTTGTCCCAGAAAATAAGTAAATAAATAATGTTGACCAAACACTGCCATAGTAAACATTAATTAAAAGATTAATATTCATTAAAAATAACTTAAAAGAAAGATAAATTATGGGACAAGATCTATGCATATCAAGAAGATTTCTTTGGTTAAATATTATGAACCAGTTGATCTACTAATAAATAAGCACATCATAAATATTAACAAAGGTGCTTCTTATTATTTCTTAAAGCCTATTAAAAGCCGATACGCGATATAATAGACAAGCAAACACAGCGAAGGTTATTTGAAGACATGAAAGACTGAAGAGTACCTGCAACTGCTTGCGTTTCTTGAGCCTGGAACTGCCATGGGAGCAGTCAAAGAGATTGGAGAAATGATCAAGAGCACCCATTTTTCTCTTTTCTCTGTTTGTGTGTATGTTTCTTCCTTCTCTTCTCTCTGTTGTTTGGTGATTTAAGCCGAAAGTTGGTACTGCAGAGAAGCAGAATTATGAGTATGTATAAAGATAAGAATAATAAGAAGCCAAAATATCCCAGAAGTGCTTTTGTCTGTAAAGCGCGGCAATGATGTTGCGATTGACAGTTGGGGACCTCCACTTATATATATACACTTATACAAGCAGCGGCTCTCTCCTCTACTCTGCAGGTCTTCATCGAAATCTGGGTCGTCTGATTTATTTAGTTCATCACCGCTCACTCTCTGCCACGTGTCCAAGCCGTCTAGGTGTTCGTAAAAAATAAAACTAACAGAAGTAAAATATGGAGAATCGATAAGGTAACGGAAAGTGGTCATGCGATGCATAGCCACCGACCGGATGGGCCCTGGGCCCCTTCTTAATTTGGCGCGAAATGAGAGGTGTGTGTCTCACTCGGACTCGCTTTGGAAACGACTCCTTAATATTCATTGTCGAGTTTATATTAAAAAACAAGAATATATTTGATTTTATTAAATTTAAATGAAATTATATTTAAAATTGTATTGGATATGCTTAAGATTTTTTTGGTTTTTTTTTTCCGGTTGATTTCATCGGTTCATTTTTGCCTTATTCTTTTATCTTTAGATTTTTTATATTTAAGAATTTCTCTTTAAAAATTTAAAGTTTAAAGTCGAACTTTTGGTATTGCATTCGACATTATTGCAACAATTTGATCGATTTTTTTTTTTTTTTTGCAGGCTCCACCTCGTAGCAACCATCCTTGGCAATGGCCCCCTTGATATCTTCATTTTTGGACATGAACGTTGCTATTTTTTATTTCTAAAAAGGAATCGATAATTAACTCATTGAAAGTTTGAAAAAAAAATCTAAGTTTAAATGTAGATCGTAAAAATAATAATATCTCTAAAAATTTATATAACATGATTTTTTATCGAGTATCTGATACTTTTAAATATTTATTGAACTCACCGCTCGAACACTGTCAAACGAATTCGTCAAATATTATCAAACGTCGAACATGATTATAACGTATAAATTTTAAAGAATAAGATCATTTGTTAAAAACACCTCATAATTTAAGTTATTTTCTTATTTTTCTATTAATTTAATTCATATTTTATGTGATTTACTGTATGTATACGTATGAGTAACGATACGCTTAATTTTTATCTTAAATTTATTCTAAATGATATGACAGATAAAATATCATATATTGAATAGATCATAAGATGATATAGTAAGTTCTAATATTATCAATGAATAGTATTATTCTTATAAACTCTTTATATAAATTTATATATGTAAATTATAATACTCATATATTCACATACTATCACTATTGATTAAATCAATTAATTTTACATATAAACTATTTTTAATTATGTTATTACCCATCAATTTATGTATTTTATATAAAAATTTATATTATTTTTTATTAATATATTTATTTGATAATTATTAATTAATCACGCGTAATTTAATTTGGTAGGATGAGTATAAGAATTCCTATATTTAGATATTCGGGAGGTTTGGTCATGAATCTTGATTGATTTGGGTGGTTCAAGGTGGCCCATAGCATTTAAGGTAGAGATGGGTCCCACTTCCGGTGATTGGGTGTTATAGGTTGTAAACTAATATTAGATGAAAGGTGGGTCCGACGTTGGATCTGAGATTTGGACGCTGTAATATGTTAAGTGAATGGATTCTCATTGTCTCCGTTTTCACACAAACGAGAAAGGGAGCGTTGCCGGCAGCACGAATACAAGGCAGTGTGGTCCAAAGGGACAGATGAGGATTTCTTTAGTACAAACCATGTTTGTTTTTTCACTTTTAATTTTTAATTTACAAACCCCCTTTTGACCTAAAAGTTTCCAATTTTAGAATTTGGGTATGGGATGTAACGTTTAGAACAAAGTATACAATAAAGGGAAGCGTTCATCGTTTTACAAATTTGTAACATTGCTTTACTTTCCCTCCTTCCTAGTGTGAGTAACCAATCATAGAAACAAATTTTCACCTTTTTAAAATTTATTTTCAATTTAATATAAAATCATATTCTTTATAGTTAAGTCGGCAATGCCTCAATGGGTAACCCAGTTGATTAAGGAGTCTGAGGTTTGATACATTCAGCTGCATCAAGGTCTTAGATTCGTACCCTTCTAATGACAATTTAAAAAGATTTTACCCTTCGTTATCTCCTCAATTATGGGATTGGAGTTCGATCGAGAGGGACATAAATGGTTCGACTAACATAAATATGGTACAATTTGATCACTAGTGATTCCAACTTTAAAAAGATGGGTTACAACCTACCATTTGAATTGAAGATTGATTTTTGGAATTATCTCAACAAATATTTGTATATTTATAACATAAGAAAAGTGAGTCTAATAATAATTTATACTTCATAGATCGGGACTTGCATGGGCAGTTAGCCGTTGATGCCAGCATTTAACTTTACAAAATAATTTTGAGAGTATATTTATACGTGTGTTAGGTAATCAATATTTAATACAATTAACAAAGAACAAAGTGTTGCAATTAACTTCTAATCAATTAATAATATTCATGGGCAAGGACACGTAGCCTTTTCAATATAAATAGTGTTCATATTCAATATCTACATTATTAATTACTTGTTTACTTTATGAAACTTTTCCAATTTTAAAATTAACAGTTACTCCAGTTCTATTAGAATACCTACTAGTCAACTTAAATTATTAACATATTAGTTGGATTAATATGTACCCTTTATTTAATTATTTAATATTAAAATTTAAGGACTCAACATTATTTAATTGAAGATTTTTCAATGAATACAACTCAAATTCAAGTAAGCAAACGGTTGGAATCTCAATCTGCCCATGTTGAAGTCTGAATCAATCTTAAATAGCACAGATACATAAATATAATATAGAATTAATATTGAAGGCCATGCCAGGCCAGGTTTATGTCAGTAAACTTGCTGTGTGGACCATTTACATTTATTCCAATATTAAATTGATTTTGTAATACATCAGAATAATTTAACGTATCCATGGACCTCACATAGTATAACATTAAATTCTCGGTCACATAGTTATTATATAAATATGTAATATATATAGTTGTTGTAAGGTAGTTTATTCATTAAATTTGTCTTCTTCTCTACCAACAGTTTTGAAAGTTTCTATTAATCATGGCAGAGGCGGTGATGGGTTTTAACATAGGAATCCTAACTGCGTTACAGTCGATGAATATAGAATTCCATGTAAAAATTCTTATAAATATAAGTTTATTTAATCTTACATATAGGTAAAAAAATTATTAATCGCATATAAGTATAGGCTTTGAGAAGGAGAATTATCTGTATAAGAAGAATGGGCTTGATTTGGGCCCTCTTATTTGTGAAATTTTATCAACTTGGGCCACTTTCTTTTAACCTTAGGTGGCATCAATAAACAACCCGCAAGCATATTCAACAAGGGTGATACTAAATATACCTACCATATTACTAGATTAACCCCCAAAAAGAAATTAGAATTAGAATAGTGGTTAAAGAAAACATGAAATGGATCCCGTCTCTCAATAAAATTAAAGTGGTGGTGGGAGCTTTCTGTCACGGCTGTTTTGCTTAACCTGCGGACACCGTGCGCTCTTAGACGCTATCAAATCCCTAACTCCATATAAATAAACCTAAACCAGCTGGTTTAAGCAATGACAATCCATTGTCTCGGCATAAAATCGTGCGCATGTTGTGTGAGGTGTGTCATTTATCTCTTGCTAATTTGATCTTCTAAACGTTAAATTCTTTTTTTTTTCCTCTCTCTCTCTCAAATATCAAGTTATAAATCATCATATGTTACAAAACAATACATTATAATTATCATAAAACAGTTAATATAAAACCATTAGACAAGTAACAATCAATAATATATGAAAGAAGTTTTAATGATCATTCATGTAATGAAATTGTATTAGATGAGATTATATGAAACTAGACCGCGAAATTGATTATATTTGTAATATTATCCAAATTGAATGTTTGAATAACATTTGTAAATTTGCTTAAGGAATAAGCTAGAGAATGATAGTATCAAAACTTGCGAGGAAATCGAAGATTTGTTGTCTCAAACATTAGTTAGCGAAATTATTTCCATGCATCATCTTCATATTCCTACTAATGCAATTAATAATAATGCTAGACTTACAATATTTTTAAAACATAAATTTTATAATATAACGTGGCAGCCTAAGTGACAAAATCCTATTGGAGATGTAATTCCCCTCATCCATTTTTGTTTTTTCCTCCTTCAGTGAATTTTGATCATATAGGCTGACACGTCATGTTGTAAAATATATATTGTATGAATGTTTTAAGTCTACTATTACTTTGCAATTAATTAATTAACTTGCTATAATGGAAATAATAAAGTTATCTAGTGGCCTTAGATATGATAATCTTGTTTTCCTACATTATCACTTTTCTTTTCTGAACACCAAAATCTCTATTTTTTATCACAAACCCTCTTGAAGTTTTGCCAAAATCATATAGTTTGGGGAGATGGGTCAATTTATTTATTTTTAATCATAAAATATCTTTATTATAAGAGTGATATATGAAAGGAAAAGCACTTATGTATAAATTGGATGTGACCAAAAATTCAAATTTCTCTATCTTGTTGGAATTTTAGACAATTCTATGATTTGTAAAATTTATGTTCCTTTACCTCTTATTCCTTGAAGTAAAACAAGGGATAAGGGTTTGATACTGATTGCTTAACTAAACATTGAGGTGGGAAAATATGTACCACATCACTCATCCAATAATATGATCAAACTTAGCATCTTGTTGTCAAATTAGGATCGTCATCTATATATAATTTAACTTTAAATGGTGCAGTTGATGATTAAGAGTTATTTCTTCAATTTTCTAAATTGATCATGTATTGACTTATATGGGCATGATATCCCAACCAAATACTAGTCGGTATTTTCAGTTTTCAAATTTCAAACTTGGAATGAACACACAGAAATTAGACTATAATATATGTCCCTTTTTCTTGCGCAATTGTGTGTCAAACCATGCAATCATTCAAAGCCTTGGGTCTGCCTTTCTCTCTAGACTTGTAGAAAAATATTAAACATCACTTTTTGTAAATAGAGTCTATTTCTGACCTAAGACTTTCTGTAATAATGATCATTAAACTCATGATTTAAGATCATAATCTCTCCTAAACTCCAATTAATAATTATATTCATGTCAAGTATGCTAGGTGTTATCACTAATCAATGTGCAATATTAGTGATGCATACACACCCATATCTGGAAATGAATTAGAAACCTATGAAAGTGATATTACTTCTTTTTTTTTTTTTAAGTAAAGTTTTTAAAGATCTTGGATAAGTGAAAAATGTGATAACCAGAGAATCCGGGTCCTTGTACAAATGGGAAAACGAGAAATTAATTTTCAAAACCATATTCAAAGGATTTAGGAGAAGACTTGATCTCGAAAACAATAGCCAAGTCAAAATCAGAAAAAGCAGATTTGCTTGCTTTGTTTAGTCGCTTTAAAGAAAGCCAATAAGCGATATTGGTATTTTCATGCATTATTCAAAGAAAACGCATGGCAATGGTCCCCAAGTTATGCAGTCAAAGTTGCACGGGAAGAAGCAGAGAAGCTAGCCACCGCTTAAACACAAAGCAGTTTTTTTTTTTTTTTTTTCCGTAGCTTTTAATTTATGGAAACTTTGAAAAAAGACTTTAATTAATATGTGGAAAAAGCATGGGAGTCGAGTTCTCCACCATCCAAAAGCACTTTCACATGACTTGCGTGTGCTGCTCTGCAATGTAGAATGTGAAATCACCTGACATATTGCATGGGTCACATTAACCAACTCAATATATGAAAGAAGATAATGGCTGGTGGAGTAGAGATGGATTGGAGTTAGTGACCCGAAACCCTAGAAGAGATGAGTACAAATTCTAAAAAAAGTGCTTTCATATGAAGCTCATACAGATATTTGTATTCTAGTGTTGCTTGTGAGTGGCTATGATCCATCTACTTGTTTTTATTTGCATTACACATATGTGTTCAAGTCAGAGTCCTCGCGATGCATGGCGCAAAATTTGCTGCCAAAAGAAGTAATAAACGCATTCCACAAGAAGAGAATCTTTAATTACTCCAAAAGGGTATTTTTTTTTCTTTTGTTTCCATTGATATTTATTCTAATATCATATAATACCTTCGTACAACAATTGAATTCATTAAATTTCTTGAATCGAACCGATAAATTATTGAATCAAGTTGGGTACGTTTGGACATGTTTATCCAAATATTCTTTTGACTATATATATGCATGTATAGATAGAGAGAGAGAGAGAGAGAGAGAGTGGTGCATGCATGAATAATGGAAGAGACAAATGTGTACGAAGTGGGCTAATAATGTTAATGTTTGTCTATACATCCGATCTTACCATAATATTATTATATATATAATGCAATTGCAACCTAGCACACTTCGCACTTGTGTGGTGATTGTATCTTTATTGTAAACAATGCTTCCACTGAGCTTTTAAATATGTTTCCACGTGTTGAGAGTGGCAGATTATGTAGCTTTATTTTAGTAGAATGGAAACACAAACCTATGCGTGGCTGCTGCAGAAACGCAGACAGTTGAGGGAAGGAAGAAAGAAAGCAAGTTCTTGATCATGTGCGCTACTTAATTATAACTCAACCAAGTCATAGTCAAGATATGTTGTATTTGAATATGGACGAAACTGACTTGACTTGTCTTTTCTCTTCTGCAAGAAAATGGAACTAATAAATATGGTGGCCCATGCATTGATGGATATGTGCATGCCCTAGTTACAGTAGATGCTAGCTTTTTTAATTTTCAGATGGATGGAGGGTCATTAAGGGAAAGCAGGATTGGTAAGTTGGTGACATGAGGCCATTCAAGTCACGGAATGTGGCATGAAAAGTCTAGTGGTGGTGGGTCATTAAATTGGACTTGAGTAAACAAGACCAAATATATAGCTTTTAATTCAATGCATTAGTGATCTCACAATAACTTCCTAAACCCACCGTCTGGTCTCTTTCAAACTATGCAGACTGCATGTTCGTATAAAACAACTCAAACGGTAAAATCTTCGATGGATACCTGCCACTCTCTCTCTAATTTACCCTTTTAAAAGATGCATGCATGTCAGTCGAGATAAATTTGTCACATTTGGTTATATTGGTTATATTAAATCCATATCTAATGTTTTGATTAAGATAGTGGATTGAGAAGAGCCTAGAAGAGAACACAAGTCAATAATGTAAAGTGAAAACTACCATATCTATTATGCACATGGGAAATATAGATGATATTTTCCATGGCATTCATCAAGTTCTACCCTGATACATAACACATCTAGAATTTACTTGAGTGAAGTTTTTTTATTCACGGAATTTGGTTGGTTTGTTGAATGGTTTTCAAAGAATTAGGTTCACACAAGTGCTTGAGAGAAATTTCCAAGAAAGTTATATATAAAGATGGATTTTCCAATTCAGAATTCAACAAACACTCAAAAAAACTTGAAGATCTCGTCTGGGTTTGTTAGTGTGGAAATTATTGCTTAAAATCTTAACTGATAGTGGAGAGATATATATCAATATATTACCCACCCGGTCCACACGCTTTAGTCTTTACACTTTTATTCATGTTTAACCGACACATATTCTTCTTCTTTGACGTTATATCTAGGCTAAGGCTAGCACCTAACCATTTCATATCTTTGCATTGTAATTTCCAACTTAAGTTTGCGAAAATGAATTTAATTAATTACTTTTAGGTTAATAGAACAGTGATGAGAGATCACTTTTCATCATATGCCAAAGCCAGTTACATCTTTCCAAGTGGCTAGCTAGTCCACATTTCAGCAATGACCAATAAAGGGTAAATGATTGTTATCTTGAAAAAGTAAAAGAAACTTGGAAAAACTACAGCTTAGTCTTGGAGAATAAACATTTTTTTTCTTTTCTTTCAATTATAACCCCACTAGAGATGCAATACTTTAAGTGGGGATGTGTCATTATGGGAAGTAAGACCCAGAAATGCTTGCTTGCATCCATATCTATCGCTTTGCCAAAAGCATAAAAACAAAGGGAAGTAGTTGGGAAGCTGCAGAGGGGGGGTGAAAACTTTGCACCAAATACGAGAATAGGGTTTGGATTTTTGCACCACCACGTACATACAACACTCCACCCTCTCGCATCTTTTCAATGATAAAATTATTAACATAATTATAATAGTATACCTAGTCAAGGGGATCAAGTGAGAGAAAGATCAAAAGCAAAGAAAGAGAAGGTGTAATTGGAGTGTTGGTGTTGGTATTGGTGTTGCTCACAGTTCACATGGATCGCACCATTGGTTGCAGAAGCAGGGAGGATGGTTCATTGGGTCATGGTTGGTGGGCAGCACATGGGGCCACACCCCACCATCTGTACCTTCGTGCTCGTTTTGCTGTATCTCTTTTTATTTTGCCATGTTTCCTCCCTGCTTCCTTGTCAAATGCATGCGAACCCCAAATCATTCATGTTTTCAACAATAGATGGTGACTCCTAGCTTATTATTTATTTTTTTTCAATATATATCTCATTGGTAATCTTAACGTGTGTTTTACATACTTGTATCAACACCTTAAAAGATGAAAAAATTTACAAAAATATCTCAAGTTTAAGTATGAGTTAAGTTTAAGTATGAATTACGAAAATGATTCTGTCCTTGAAATTTTAAATGTCATGACTTTCTGTTGAGGTCAAACGCTATTTTTTGAGTGTTGAACACTTTCGAATACTGTCGGATACATCCACCGAACATTATTGGATATTATTTGATACATCCGTTAAATACTATTAGATATCGAATATGATTATAGCATATAAATTTGTAGGGATAAAATCATTTTTTAAAGATCTTCTAAAATAAGGGTATCTTTATAAATTTTCCTTAAAGATGTATAATAACTGTGGAAAAGTTTTGGAAAATATTATACCACCTTCGAGGCATTAACATGTATTTAGATACAACATTAAACGGTTTTCAAAAGATTAACATGGGCTACCAGAAACACGTTAACATTATTTATATTTTATTAACATTGTTAATGTAACAGAACAATTGATGATTGATTTGAAAGGCCTAGGGAACTGTAGCAAAGCTAAAGCTAGGATAGTTTTGTTTTTGTTTTGTTTTCAATGGATGACTTTCTTTCTTCTCAGATGTGGACCATAGGGGCCTTAGAATCTTTTGCTGACATGAACAAGTTTCCGTGATTTGGGATCCATTGCAACCGTTCAAGGTGGGGCGTGTTTAAGGAGAGAGGTGTGGCTTGCTCAGAGACTCTCTTTCCATGCATGTGCCTTGCCAAAACGACATATCATCATCTTTCTAGATAAGCTTTACATTCATAACTTCTCGTTCTAGCAGAAAATTAAGCCTAAACAAATCAACTCCCATTTTCAATTCAATAGTCTAGAGAAAGATAACAAGTTAAATTATCAAGATTAACACGGTTCAGAACACTTTTAGAATTTTTGGGAGATTTGGATTGGAATTATCAAAGTGGGGTTGGGCATCAATTTAAATGTGTAGAGTGTTGAATGGGCTTTTAGACTACGATTTTATCTCAATCTAATTTTCACTGGAGCAAAATTGAAGAACATCAAAGACATATACAAGTATTAAAATTTACTATCAAAAAATTCTTAAAAACTCTATAGAACTAAAGATAATAAGAAAATTCTTTCTAAGTTGTCATATGTAATCATATAATTGATTAATTGTTATTAGACAAAGCAACCTTACACGCTTTTATTATTGTATATTGATTCAAATAATGCTAGATATCAAAGTCCAAATACCATTTTTTCTACCATGTTTTTTAAACAAATTGATAACTATTTGTCAACTACCGAATTAAGATGTCATTAGCCATGGGAAAGTGATTGATACTATTTGATTGATTGCAAATTTTAATCAAATGGGGAAATGGATTTACATATAAACAAGTTTGTGCATGACACGGGTTGGCAATTTCAAGTCGAAATATTGGACTTTTCCATGGTACATGTACGTGTAATGAACGATTTTCACGATAGAGATCGATCCCTTTCTTTGTATGTCCAAGATACCTCATAGTTAGAAAATTATAAAAGTGTAAACCCAAATGCATGCTTTTGAATTTATGGTAATCAAACTCATAATGAGCCTGAGCCAGCTTATATAGAAAAAGAAAGTGGTTAAAGAATTGACTCAAATCATATAATATATAAGAGAAGAGTGGCGCAACGCGTAAGCATCATTATCGATCTCTTAATTATAAGTTTAATCACATGATTACTTAGTATAACTAAATGGGCTAATTATAATTAAGAATGATGATCATGAACACAAACTTATAATATATATAACTACATGTCCATGTTGGAGGCGATTTTGTAGTGCTTATTGACCTTATCTCAATGGCTCTTAGCTACTTGGAGGATAAAAGCAAGACAATAATAATATAAATCAATCAATCGATATCTCTCTACAATGTTCATCTCTTCACAATATAGACTTTTTAGACCGGCCAGCAATGACAAGATCAATCAAATACAAATTAAGGGCTTTAAATTTTTTATTATATCCCAAAACTTAGCATCCGATCTTTGCTTTCAATGCATGCAATAATGAATTGCCTTTACTGTACTTCTATAAATATTTTAATTATGATTCTTATTCCATGACATTTGTATTTATAATGAATTCTAGCTAGCTAGGTGTCAACTTTGCAAGTAGAAGAATTTCAAAGTGAATGTAAAAGTGAAATTACTACGTAATTGAAGTAACAATATTGAGTATTCAAATGAATACGTTATTGCATGCTTTTATGTAGAACAATAATTATAACTCAAAATAATTCATGCATGAAAACTCATCAAATAAAATAAAATCTATTTCTAAATTAGAAGTTAAATCAAACTTGATTTATGGTTTCTTAATGGAATTTAATACCAAAACATACGTTTTGTCGCATTAAAAACAATTGAATTTATATTTTTAGAAAAACAAACATACCCTTAATTGGTTTTTATATAAATAATTAAAACGTTTTCAAAGAAATCTTCTTCTTGGTATTTTGCTATCTCATGTATATGATAAGGACATGGTCAAACTTGCCAGCTCTTGGAATTCGTAATATCCTATAATGTATGCAATTACAATACATATACATTATTATTCATATATATATATATTTATTTATATATAGAAGTCTTGCATTACTAAATATTAATTGAGCTAAATTATAAAAAATTAGTGTAGAGAACTCCCAAAAAAAGGAACTACGAAAAGCAATTAATAATGCTATTCTTCAGGCTTTCCAAATGACCAAACTGACAAATCTCTGATTCTCCCCACTTCTCACCTTTAAACTTTTTTTTTTTAACTCAAATAATATAGCAATAACTGACTGATTCAGAAAGAGAGAGATAGAGAGAGGGAGAGTCTGATTTCATAACCTACTTGGAATTGAATTTGTTTATTTATTTATTTATAAATAAGAATAGAAAAGAAAACAGAAAAACAAAAACAAACAAAAGAAAACAAAACAAACGCCTCTGATCCCTCTGACCCGATAGTTTAGTCATAAAATCTGCATGTGTACGTTGTTGCTTTGCTTACTGCTTCCCATACAACTTCTTCCTTCTTTTTAACTCTTTTATACTTATACGTTATATGAGAGAAAAGTGGACACCAACAAATAAAATAAGCCAAGTCTAAGCCTCAGCTAAGCTAACCCCTATAAAGATAGAGAAATCAGAAACCTGAATGGATTATTAATATTCAATTTCAATCCATTGATTCATATATTAGTATTTGTTTTATATTATTGTTAATAATCACTCAACAGCATCACCTCCACCACCTCTCTCATATAAATATACACACACCACCCCACCACCTCTCTTTGTTTTTTATATGTTCCTCAATATCACAGCACCATATTCATATTTCCCTGAAAGAGAGCAAAGAGATCGCACAAAGTTGTAAGAGATCACAAAGAGGGAGATTTGTCAAGAGATTGAAGCAAAGCAAAGCAAAGCATACCCATTTGAGAGTTGTTGAGATTGATACACGTAGCTATAAGAGAAGGGTTTGGTTTTGGTTTTGATGATGGCTATACAAGCGCAGTTGTATTCGGAGAATAATAATAATCTTGGGTTTGGATTTGCAGTCTGTGGCTCACAACAACATCAACAGCAACAGTATTGGATGATGGAAAATGGTGGTTGTGGTGGTGCTGGTGGGTTCAATCTCAATCAGTTTTGTTTTGATAATATTCAACAGAAGCAGCAACAAGTACAACAACAGCAAAACATGCAGCAGCTGCAAAATTATCAGCAGATAAATCAAAGTTTGTGTCTTGACCACAACAACAACAACAATGGTTTATTGAAAAACAGTAACAACAACAACAACACGCGTGTTAGTCCTCAATCAATGTCATTATCTCAATGCTTAGCTCTCCAAGTTGAGAAGCAAAGACAAGAGATTGATCACTATATCAAATCACAGGTAAATAGGCAATTTTTTTTTTTTTTAACAACATTTTTAAGTCCTGGTTTTTGTTTTATAATTTGTTATTGATTTTCTTGTTCTATTTAATGATTTTCTTCTTCTATTTTTGTTTGAGCAGAATGAGAGATTGAGAATGGTATTACAAGAGCAAAGAAAGCAACATCTTGAAATGCTGCTAAAGAAAATAGAGTCAAAAACTTCATGTTTATTGAGAGAAAAAGATGAAGAGATTGCTAAAGCCACAAACAGAACAATGGAGCTTGAAATTTTGTTGAAAAAATTGGAGATGGAGAGCCAAGCATGGCAGAGAATAGCTCATGAAAATGAAGCAATGGTTTATAGTCTCAACAACACATTAGAGCAGCTCAAGGAAAAAGCATCAGCTTGTTGCTTCTTCAACAATGGGGCAGAGGATGCAGAGTCCTGCTGTGATGTAGAGGAAGAAACAGAGGAAGAAAACAGAGCAGTTCTAGGCCTTGATTATGGTGATCACAACAACAACAACAAGAAAAGCAATGAAGAACAAAGAACGAGAACGATGGTGATGGCTTGCAGAGGCTGTAACTCTAGGGATTCGTGCGTTTTGTTCCTTCCTTGTAGGCACCTTTGTGCATGCAAAGCCTGTGAGGCTTTCCTTGATTCCTGCCCCGTTTGTTCAGCTCCAAAAAAGGCTAGCATAGAGGCCTTGATTTTCTAGGAAAATACAGCTAGAAAATATTTTCCAGGAAAACTGGATTTGATTACAGAATCTCAATTAGATTTTTAATCTTGTTTATAGATGTAGAGAAGTCACAACTATCTCTCTCCCCCCCTCTCTCTCTCTCTCTCTCTCTCTCTTTTAATTATATTTAATTGTTACTCAAAACAACAAAGAAGTCCATCAATCAATTGAACAGAAAATTTTACATGTAGTCATCATCTTTAGTTCTTTTCCTTTAATGGTGTTCCTGCCTTTTCCCTGTTTTGCTCTTCCTTGATATGAACCATACCCAATAAAATCAGGGTTGGTTTTTTTTTTTTTTTAAATCCTGGGTTCTATAACACTGACTCTGGCTGTGGTCAGTGTTGTGCTAGCTCCAATTTCTTACCAGTGACGACTGTGGATTAAAAAGGCAATGTCAGATTTAACACAATTATTGTAAGACTGTACATACATGTACATTGCATGTTCACATCTCCCATTGCAAAAAGTTTTATTCTCTTTCTAGACAAAACGATTAACCTGCAAACAAGTCCACTAAGAATTTAATGAGATGATTTTGTCCTTTGATTCTCTGCTAATCTTCTCATTGCCAACCTATAATTGCATGCATTAGCATTAGACTTAATGGGTAACAATTGTCTAATCTCCTTGAAAAGATAAGCATGCACTTCTTCTATACAATTGTCTGTCATTAACTGCACCAAAAGCACAACCAATCAGTCAGATTGCTTAATGGGTAAATTTTGCAATTAAATCATTCACAATAGGCTGCATTTCATTTGGAGATAATTGAGAATGGATGGCAGGTCGGCAGGCACTGTTAGCATATCTTTCTTCTGATACTGATTAGATAGGCAGCACGGGATTCTTGGGGAGGGGTGATGACGTGGCATTGACTGTTGATGGGATTTTGTCACGTCATTGACCCAACAAAATTCCCGGGTTTTGATGGGTTCGGATTCGATCGGATCAGCTAGCCTTCCTCTGCCTGGGTTGCTTGTCGTTGTGGATAGGATAAGCATAAGCTTAAGCTCAACTTAAGCATAAGCTTTCTTTTGGGTTCGTATTTCAATTAGAATAAAATTTCTAAAGCGATTGATTTTCTGCGCCAAAATCAATTTTTTAAGATTAAGATAAAATTTACCACTTTAAATTATAATGAATTGCAAATGGGTTTTTACTAAAAGTAAACGAAGATTATCGAACATTTCATTAAAAAAGCATTTTTTTAACGATCATTTATTAATTAAAAAATCGAAAAAGACTTGAAAGGGGAATCTCTGACAACCTTGATTGCTAACTTAACTGTGAAGCTTGATTTATTAACTAAACGTAAACTAAGATTTATTTCAAGTGCAGTGAAGTGAAGACAACGCAAACAGGAAGAAGAAACGAATCCGAAGAATACAACAAGTGACCTGTTAATGCGTTGTTTATCAAAAAACTTGACCAGGTTTTTCTCATGAATTGGGTTTTCTCCGTTTTCAGATCCTTCCCATCAGCTCTTGGCCCCACCAATTTCTGGGTCCCATCTGATTTGGCGGGAGATCTGGTTATCTTGACTAACTAACGCTTATGTTTCATTTTCTATTGCAGGAGTTGTGATAGCTTCAATGGCAAACACATCTAAAGCAAGACCAAAAGAGGGAAAATTGTCCGTTTATCTTTACATTCCTAATATAATTGGTGAGTATATATGGAGAGTTTTAGCGGATAATAGTTGTGGGTTTGTTTTGATTTTTGGCTTCGAGGTTGTGATGGTATTATTGATGTTTGTGTTGTTTAAATGTTAGGATACATAAGGGTTCTCCTGAATTGCGTTGCTTTTGCTATATGTTTCTCTGACAAATGGCTTTTCTCTATTCTTTACTTTATCAGGTGAGAATTTATGTTTAAAAGAAGTTGCTTTTTTGGAGCGTTTTGATTCAAAGAAGTTACTTTTCTTTCGTTTAAGCTTGTAGCCGTTGAAGTATCTATTCTTGTTTTGAGTGTAATGTGATTTATTATCTGGTTTCAGCTTTGTATGTGATGCAGTAGATGGTTGGTGCGCTCGCAAGTTTAATCAAGGTATGAAATATGGTCCAGTTTCATTTTTAACATCAATATATAACTTCATACATCGGTTAAAATTGAATTGCAATGTATGTTTTCATCATATGTGCGCAGATTCTGCATCTGTGCGTGTACAATTATTTAGTTTTGTTGCAAAGCAACGAAATGGATTTATTTTTCGTTTACCAGTCTGTGAAAGATGTCAATACAATGATCCAGAATTGTAGTCTTTGTTGAATAAATTATTGTTGCATAGACTGGTACTCTTTTGGATACCTACTTTATTCTCGTAGCAAGTGGGCCATTGTGTTTTTCCCAACCTCGAGTCTCGGTAATTTTGTGATTGTTAATTTGATCTATGATTCATAGATGAACTATTTTATCTCCTTTTTTATTATCATCAGCTGAATTGAAGAAAGAAATTTATGCCCTTTTTATAACTAAGAAAACTTTGTCAACATTGAGCTTTGGTATTTCAAAGTTTACTAGATCCTTTGTCTCTAATGGAACCTTTACATTAACTTCTTCCCGAAATTCAGTTTCCTGTTTTCTGTATACCATCTGATGATTAGGCTCTATATTTCCTAAAATGAAGTATAAAATTGATCATCAGTAATAGCAAATACTTTAGATGAGCGTTTAATCATCTCTCTTTTTTTTTTTTTTTTTCCTAGTTCAGTTTCTACCTTTGGAGCCGTATTGGACATGGTAACAGATAGGTAATATCTCTCTCTCTATTAGATGGATGGTATGCCAATAGTTGGCATTTGCTCCTCTTTTATTAATGGTAGTTTATATTGCAGGATTAGCACAGCTTGTCTACTGGTAGTACTCTCCCAAATATACCGGTAACGATTCTTCATATCTTTTTTTGGGCGAAATCTATTATTCTGAAATATAGTTATAACTAAGCTATTAAAAAGGATCTTTATGCAGGCCTAGCTTGGTTTTTTTGTCTCTGCTTGCACTGGATATTGCTAGCCACTGGCTACAGATGTATAGGTAACTTTTTTCTTGGTGTACTAGTGCGCGATTGCTGGATAAATTTGAATCTTTATTAATTAAAAAGGTGTATCTTTTATTGGAAAATATGCCTAGTCTGCTTTATTTTATTTATTTATTTCCAGTACATTCTTGACTGGCAAAACTAGTCATAAAGATGTAAAAGACAGCACAAATTGGCTTTTCAAGGCTTACTATGGGAACCGAATGTTTATGGGCTACTGCTGTGTGTCATGTGAGGTAATTGTAGTAGCTATTGTGTATCATGTTACCTGCGTTTTTTTTTTTTGGGTATCTTATTGGCACTTGTTGCTTGATCGAATTGTCTCAATCTTGTAGGTTCTTTACATAATCCTATTTCTTATTGCGAAGAATCAGAGTGAAAGTTTGGTGGACGTAAGTTGTTATTCTGCTGCTAGCTTTAGCCTGTTCAAAACGTAGTAAAAAAGTTCCTCATATCTTGATTCTGATCCACGTCTTCTTTCAGGTTGTAATGAATTCTGTCCAGCAGGTTTCATTTCTTTCTTTTTTGGTTGGTTTGAGTTTATTCGGATGGGCAGTCAAGCAAGCAGTCAATGTTATACAGGTAGAATCTTGCACTTTGTAATTCTGATAGAAACTTAAGTTATCCACATGCTTTCTGACAATGAGTGCATTATAATTGGCATTATTGCAATTGTGGATCCCTGAAGGAATCAATGTGACATGCACATGCCTTACTGTACATGAAATTCAGGATTTATGCTTTCTCTGCATCTGCAATGCAATAGTTTTATTGTGCCAGATATGCCAATTTTCCTGACCTTCCCTTAGTTGAAATTTATTTCTTTTTCATGGTATCATTTATTGATTGAATACCATAGAAAAATGTGAGGCAGTAATTGTTATGCGATTTAGAGAAATTGTGTACTTGTAAAAAAGAAAAAATATCCTGGGATTGCCTGTAGTTGTCTCTTATGAATTGAAAGTTCTCAAATTCTTCTTCAGACATGATATCCACTGGGATATCTTATG
Source organism: Boswellia sacra (assembly GCA_013180625.2). NCBI lineage: Eukaryota > Viridiplantae > Streptophyta > Magnoliopsida > Sapindales > Burseraceae > Boswellia > Boswellia sacra. Next base: position 770,246 of record SNVD02015884.1, on the reverse strand, counting down.
ACTGGATGACCTTTCATTGTGCAAGAATTTACCTTTGCATAATATTGACTGCTATGGAATTGATTTTGTGGTTTCAGATGAAGACAGCGGCTGATGTGTGTGTTCTTTATGACATTGAGAGAAAGCAGAAGCCCTAGATCATCAGCTTTATCTATTTCAGAATAACCTCTTTATGATTACCCACAAGCTTTTTGTCGTTGAAACTTATATTATGAAAGTTGAAGATTGATTGTAAAAGAATTGTGAATACTTTGACCCAAGGTTGTAGATTTGCATCTGTTCTTTTTTTGCATTTAGAATGCATCCCGCTGATCACATTCTTTTTAGTTGGTTGTGAGATCACAACTGAATGATGATATGGTAATGGTCACATTAGGAATATTATGAACTTGTCAATGAACTTTTGTTTCATGTACTCCTTATTGTTTGACAAATTTTTTACTTTTAGTCTTGATTTATAAATTTAGGGTGGATATCTATGTAACTATGTTTAGCTCGGATTCTGCGAGCAAATGCAAGAGTGATACTGATTAAAGTATGCTTTGAATTGGAAAATCAATTAGTAATTAGTCATGTTTATAAATTGATAAGAAAGTTCAGGATTTGTGTTTTCTTCAACCACTAGCAAATGCAACGAGTATGAATAATCAAAATTTTGCCTTAAAATACGTTCAGAAAGTGGTTCAAAAGTATATCCCCAGCCCAAAATCATAATTTAATACCGTTAAGTCTGCTACAATGTTTGAGCATGCATGTTGAATCACTTACAGTTGTCACCTTTTGTGAACTTCTTGTGTAAAACACACTTAAGTTTCCGATGGAAAGAGCAGAAGAAATTTACACCATATGGGAGAATCCAGTGCCAAATGAAAAACCAAATTCTATCATTAAAGAATTACAGAGACTTCTGAAGAGCAAAAGGTTTCCCTTATGAAGGTTACAATCCGTAAAGACGAAACAAGATAATAAGGACGATATTTCTCACTTGATATGATGTTCTGCGCAGAAGAACTCTTTTGTTGTAAACAAACTGAATAATCCTTTCTCAGATACTGCCTAATAGTGAGGAGAGAAGTGCAAAATGCGAAGTTTGATGCTGGGTCAGAAGGATCAACACAGCTATATCCAAAAAATTGGCTCAGGAGGATGCCAAATCCGGGAGCAGTTGCTACAAGTGAAGATGCCCAAGTAAGTTTCTCAGTGATTCTAGGTACCCTATCTTTTAATGCCCGACTACATGAACCTAGAAATACTGTATAGCTTCCCATTGCAACTACCGTCCCAATTAAGAACATGAGGAGAAAAGCAGCACCAGCCAAGCGAGATGGCAAAGCAAATGCAGGCAAGACCATCATCACTGCATCAGGTTGCAAACCATGTACAATCCCAGCGGCAAATGTAGCAAAACCAATCTTCTTTTTCCCGACTGCAGGGTTATCAAGTGCTTGATAGACGCTAACATCACACTCACCATTTTCAAGGACGACACATAGAGTAGGTACTTTTGGAGCTTCCTTAATACCCATAGCACCAATAACAAGCAGAGTCAATCCCACTACCCCTGTGCCCCAAGTTCTGATAACTTCAATGTGAAGCCTGTCCTTTAGAAGTAAAAACAGTAACCCAAAACTAACCTGACCAGCATCATGACCACAGCCCAAAGGGCACCAACTGCAGCGCTTTCCAAGCGAGATCCGCCAATCGAGAGTGAAGCCAAAGCAGCAGGGTGCTCTGCCCAGAAAGAGTATGTTAGCAACCAGCAAAGAAACCAGTCCAGGCACTACTCAATAATTCAGTCCGGAGCAGCCTGTCTCCAACTGCAGCAGCTGCAGGAGCCCCGGACTTAGCTGCAGTTCGAAAAGTTGCAAAAGCTGCTGGTGCAAACACTGGCTGGACTAAAAATACAATGGTAGCAGAAACTGCCACAAATGTTCCAGCAGCAATTGCCTGAAAGAAGCGCATGTTATGATAACTTCTGTGAACTTTCTACTGATAAAATTTATTAATTCAATAAGGTACACAGCCATTAAGCTATTGGACTGTGCTAATCCCCTACAAATGCCACCAAATATTTCATGGTTGAAAACTTACAACATTTCATATTGGTTGCACCATAGAGGAAGTGAATGAAATATGTAAATGCTATAAAAGCGACATTAAGAGATGTGCTTATGCGAAGTGTTCACAAGAAATCACCCTTTAGAAATTCTAATAACTCTGAGCTATCAACAAGGTAAAACATACACAATAATGTATCGGAAATAAAATAAAATCAAAGGTGTATAGGCAATTTGTCTTCTTCTTGGCGTAATACTGTGCGGTTGCCGGATAAATTTGAATGTTTATTACTTAAAAAAGTGTATCTTTTATTGGAAAATATGCCTAGTCTGCTTAATTTCTTTTTTTAAATTTTCTTCCACTAGCATTCTTGATAGGCAAAACTAGTCATAAAGATGTAAAAAACAGCACAAATTAGCTTTTCAAGGCTTACTATGGGAACCAAATGTTTATGGGCTACTGATTTGTGTCATGTGAGGTAACTGTAGCTGTTATATCTCATTTTACCAGCCTTTTTTTTTTTTTTGGGTATCTTATTGGCGCTCGTTGCTTGATCGAATTGTCTCAATCTTGTAGGTTCTTTCCATAATCCTATTTCTTATTGCAAAGAGTCAGAGTGAAAGTTCGGTGGACTAAGTTGTTATTCTGCTGCGAGCTTTAGGCTGTTCAAAACCTAGTAAAAAACTTCCTCGTATCTTGATTCTGATCCAAGTCTTCTTTCAGGTTGTAATGAATTCTGTGCAGCAGGTTTCATCTCTTTCTTTTCTGGTTGGCTTGTGTTTATTCGGATGGGCAGTCAAGCAAGCGGTCAATGTTATACAGGTAAAATCTTGCACTTTGTAATTCTGATAGAAACTTGTGTTATCCACATTTCTGAAAATGAATGCATTAAAATTGACTTTATTGCAATTGTGGATCCCTGAAGGAACCAATGTGACATGCATATGCTTTATTGTACATGAAATTCATAATTTATGCTTTCTCTGCATCTGCAATGCAATAGGTTGAACTGCATTTCTTTTTTATGGTATCATTTGTTGATTGAATACCATAAAAAAATGTGAGGTTGTAATTTTTATGCGATTTAGAGAAATTGTGTACCTGTACAAAAAAATCCTGGGATTACATGTTGTTGTAATATTCCTTGGGATATCAATGACTGGTGACATTTGATTGTGCTGAGTTTACCTTTGCATGATACTGACTGCTATGGAGTTGATTTTTGTGGTTCAGATGAAGACACGGCTCATTTGACACTGAGAAAAAGCCCATTTCGTCCGCAAATTGGCTGGGCTAGGCCCGCCTGGCGGCCTGGGGAGATGTTAATATACACAAACAACAAGTTTCTTAATTTTATATTAAATGTTAAAAGCCTTATTATTCACTCAATCTTTCAAGTAGCACAACCTGAAATTATTATTCCCAGATGATAACCACTCTGTGAGGAGCAGAATTAAGAGGAAATAATAACCTGAAATTATTATTCCCAGATGATAACCACTCTGTGAGGAGCAGAATTAAGAGGAAATATTATTCTTATCTCTGGCCTCAAAGGAAATAACTCCTTCCTCTTCTTTTCTCTTCTAGTAATTTGAACCTTTAATTCTTTAACCTGATCCCACTCTATCATTTAAATGCATTAATTTCCGTTGTACTCATTCATCCCTTCTCCAAGGATGGCAGAGACCGCATCCGTCCATAAAATTTTTCCTCTTATTGTTTTCACCCTAATTGCCTGCCATGCAATTGATCTTTATGGCTGAGGGAAGGCAAATAATGCCAACAAACAAGAAGGAAGCTACTGCTGTTACGAAGGATTCACATGGAAAAACAGAAGAACGCAGCAGCATCAATTGGCACCAGAGTACTGCAGCGCGCAAAGAAGAATACTTTCAGCCAACACAGCCTACTGGTAACATTACCGGTGCCAAAAACAACATTGCAGGGAAGAAAGAAATATCCTCACACAATATCAGTTTTGGTGATTCAGCTACTGCATACAAAGGTGATTTTCGACCAAAAACACCGGGTAACAGTCCTGTTATTGGCCATAAACATGCAGAAGACAAAGAAAATGCTGAGTTCCAGGTACACGGTGATCATAATAACCTTGCTGCTGAACAGTCTTTTACAGGACTTCCGCCAGACAACCGAATCACAATTCCTGGACACAGTCCTATCATCGGTCATAAACATGCAGAAGAGGAAGAAGACGTTGAATCCAATGTACAAGGTGACCATAGCCTTAGTAGTGCTGAAAACTCTCTTACAGGATCACCTAGACGCAGCCCTGGAGTTGGCGATTCTCTTTGAAACGAAAAGGCTGAACCAAAAGCATAGACATGTACGCACACGGTACAAGCGAAGCGACATCATATGATATTATTTTTAATAATAATTACATTATATTGTATTAATTAATACTACGTACAATAAGATATGTGTTTGATAGAATATTACACTTTATTATGCATTTTTAGATTGTATAATATTATTTTTCAATTCAAAAATTAACAAAACATTATTAAAGAAATTAAACATTATTTTCATACAAAATTTATTTTATTTTTCATTATGATAAATTAAACACTAAATAAAAATATATTATAACCTATAATTAAAAAATATATATAAGGAAGTATAGTCTTCCTTATAGTTAATTTATATAATTTTTACAAAAATAAAATAAAAATCATATTAAACAATCTACAAAATATTTATGCTTAAACTTGTATAAACTTTTTTAATTTAAACTTTTTTAATGGAGTTTACATAGCAAAAATATAACTAAGAGAAATCCTTGAAAAAAAAAAAGTAAACTAAAACATGCTAACATTTAAATGTTGTAAACAAAAGAAAACTTTCAAATACGCTTCAACAACGAACTCTCTCTCTAAGAAGTTTTTCCACGAATGATTATCTCAAAGAACTTGAGTTATATAAAATAAATATACAAAATCTTAACTGTATAAATAACTAATTATAGGACATGATAAAACTATTTCGTTAAATTTTTTCAACATGTCTGCGAATGTGCATAACTGATGCTGAAAGTGATATCCCAATATAACTTAAAATTTGTTCACCTATGAGAGATAAATCTCATCTGTTTTTATTCAATAACAGAAAAAGAGAAGTTGACAAAGGTCAAACAAGAAGGAACATAACAAGTTCGTACAGCTTGTGAAGCTGCCATGGAACGTTAATTAAGTTGAATGCAAATAATGGGCATGTACAAGAAACTAAGACTCGGGCGTTCAAACAAGCAAATAATTCATATCGTAAAAGAGCTCATCATATCATATTCCATTCACAATCAACCTGAACACCTATGTTTGCTAATATGCGACTTCAAATCATACTTAATTAATGCTAATTAATTTCATTTTCCAAAACAGAGCAATACTGATTTTCTGATTTTTAATTAATAATTTACTCATCTAAATGATTTAAGATTTTACACAGCCTATCTAGACATACATATCTAACCCTATGTAAAATTTCATAGCATTCTGAATTCATTAAGTACCTCAAATAATTTAAGTTCTCAGATATAAAAATTTTGTCAAGTAATTTCCAGAATTTACCTATCTCCATTCAAAAAAATATAATAATTCATGGCTAAATCATAAAATCATAAAACTTTCCAGATTTAAATTAAACATAAAAGCAAAGATATCTGCCAAATTTCATAATTTTATGAGGCTTCTTGGTATCTCAAATAATTTTTCTAAAACTAATCCCTTGTAGAAAAACTAAAATTCTGGCATTGCAGAGTCAAATTAAAAAATTCATAATAAATCGAATACTCAATATTTTTGCAGTAATTTTAAAAAAATCATTGAGATGTCTATTTGAACGTACATAAACTTGAGAATCAAAATCAAAGCAAACTAACCGTACAAATTTTTGAAATCCGTTCCTGTTCACTGCAAACCCAGTCAACACTTCATTAAAACAACAATATTTATAGAAATTAACACAAACCATGCACAACATGAATAAATTCAATCATCGCAACGAACAAAAAGAAAAAAATTAAAATGCCAATATGATATATGCTGCCCCATGGAAAAAAGTGCACCAATCATAAGTATTTGCACTGAACTCAAGCAATCATAAGTATTAATTACTATATATATTATGCAGCAAATCCAGACGGAAGTCACAGCCCTTCTTTCTTTCCAATAAACTCAAGTACTTTTTAACAATCTGGCACAAACAATTTTAAATAAATACATTGAATAAATAATGCAAGATATCATGTCCCTGTGAAGATTTTTGTATTTTCTTAAATGACAATATCCCATGTCAATATACAGACAGAAAATCAGAGAGATGCTCAGTATTCTTTTGTTGTTTCTGTTACGCTTTCCAATGAGGTACAATACCGAACTCAAACTCAATCCCATATCTCACTTTCAGCTACATTTTTCAAAAGATATTAAATGTTACGTTATGGGTCAGATTCATTATACACATAACTATCAATCAGGCAAGCCAAAAACAGTCCATGACTGCTCATAACAATCTCTTGTCAAAGAAGATTGCAAGTATACAATCAACCAACTTGACCCTGATAGCTAAGTTTCCTGAATATGACACATTCCTGGTGGGATTTATTCAAATTCATTGTAAATACATTCCTGGTGGGATTTATTCAAATTCATTGTAAACTAACACTTGTAAGATTTGTTGTCAAACGAATTCAGTGCTTGTACACCATAGAGAAACAGATTCTTGTGTGCAATGGCAAATGGCATCTTTCCAAGAAAATCTAAACATAAATCAAACGTTTTTTTTCTTCTTACAGACTTCAACAAGGAGCTAGAAAATGGGTAGCGTAGGATTAGATTAGATTACAGTAGTCTGATCTGAATTCTTTTGCTGGCATGTCTACATAAAGTCAATGGGCTTGCTGACAATTATTTAATAAACTGTTGCTCAGCCATATAAATTGCAATTTCTCACAATGTATTCTAGAAGGGATATAATTGGAAAACGAAGCAACCCAAAACAATAAAACAGGGAGAAGAATTAAAAACTCAGCAGATGAATGAAGACAGAGAGGCACGCAGATTCAATAAAGTTAGATTATTTGAAAATTTGAAAGCTAACAACACAACACAGCCATGATCTATCTAATCAACCGACTTCTAAAGATTGAGCATCCACGCCAATTAACTTCCTGCCTCTTTCCATTGAGACATTTTATTGAACAATTGCAATACACAAACAAATCCATTCCAACACCCAAAAACAAAAGAATCAACAGAGACAAATCACAAATTGAATCAAAAACTACAGAGACAAAAAATCAAAATATACCCAGATAACAAAACAATCAAATTCGAAATCCAAGAGTAGGAGAGGGTTAGCAAAGAGTATAGAGATGAGAATTTGAGAAATTTACAGAGGGAGGGAGATGGAGATACCGGAGTTGCCGTGAGATGAAGACGGAGACTATGAGAAAGGGTGTCCAAATGTTTTAAAAAGGTATTATTTTTGTACAATGCAGAGTTGTGCAGCCAATTTTCTCCGCATTACATAATACAATATTTGTGGCATATGCATTACATTATTTAACGTAGTGCAGAATTTGTGCCTAACATAAGAATTATACAAATTAACACAGTGCATAATTTTTATACGGTACAATGGAAACAGGCCTTGAGCAGTTTAGTTGGCACACAGAATATCAACTGTTCGACTCATGCATGTATTCATGCAAATGCATCATATATTTATATAATTCTCTCTCTCTATAAATTAAATCTGCTTCTTTAATATATAAGACATTATATGATGATTATCATTCTCAAAACTCAACAAGAGCAGTCTCATCTGGTGATAAAAGGCACTAGCATAAAATTAGGTCGAGATGCAAAGTGAAAATGCTGTTAATAAAAAAAATTATCATATTTTTATTCGATGCCAAGTACAACAACGGAGGGACCAAGACGCCCACAAAGTTTTTTTTAATCGAAAGCAACAACTAATATGATGCATTGTTAAAAAAAAAAAATCATTTTGATACTTCATTCAATAATTTTATAATTTGATTAAAAAAATCGTTTTGATACTTCATTCTATATTTTTTTAATAAATAAATTACTTCTCTTAACTTAAATATAGTATTCGAAGTGTTAACACTGTCTTTGAGACTAATCTAAAATTGATTACCAAAAGGGTTAATCACAATTATTGATATCATATCATAGGGATGATTTTTTATTTTTTTTAATGAACCTCGGGGAAAATCAGAGAAATTTGGACTCGTAAAAAAATTCCTGGAATTGCATGTAGTTGTCTCTTATGAATTGAAAGTTCTCAAATTCTTCTGTAGACATGATATTCCCCGGGATATCATATGACTGGATGACCTTCCGTTGTGCAAGAATTTACCTTTGAATGATATTGACTGTTATGGAATTGATTTTGTGGTTTCAGATGAAGACAGCAGCTGATATATGTGTGCTTTACGATATTGAGAGAAAGCAGAAGCCCTAGTTCATCAGCTTTTTCTATTTCGGAATAATCTCTTTATGGTTACCTATAAGTTCTAGCTTTTTGTCGTCGAAGCTTATATGATGAAAGTGGAAGATTGATTGTAAAAGAATTGTTAATACTTTGACCGAAGGTTGTAGATTTGCATCTGTTCTTTTTGAACATTTAGACTGCATTCCGCTGATTGCATTCTTTTTTATTGGTCGTGAAATCACAGCGAACTCCACATTGTTTGACAAATTTTTACTTGAAGTCTCGATTTATAAATTTAGGGTGGATATCTATGGAACTAAGTTTAGCTCGGATTCTACAAGCAAATGCAAGAGTGATAATTAAAGTATGCTTTGAATTGGAAAATCAAGTAGTAATGAGTCATGAATTATAAATTGATAAGAAAGTTCAGGATTACAAATTGCAACAACCATGACTAATCAAAATTTTACATTCAGACAGTGGTTCAAAAGCTTGTCCCCAGCTCGAGATCACAATTTAATACTAGAAGTCTGCTACAATGTTTGAGCATGCACGTTGAATCACTTATAGGTATCACTTTTTGTGAACTTCCGATGTAAAACGCATGGAGGCTTCCGATGGAAAGAGCAGAAGAAATTTGCACAACATGGAAGAATCCAGTACCAAATGAAAAACCAAATTCTATCATTAGAGAATTACAGAGACTTTCGAAGAGCAAAAGGTTTCCCTTATAAAGATTACAATCCGTAAAGGCGAAACAAGATATAAGGACGATATTTCTCACTTGATATGATATTCTGCGCAGAAGAACTCTTTTGTCGTAAACAAAATGAATAATCCTTTCTAAGATACTGCCTAATAGTGAGGAGACGTGCAAAATGCGAAGTTTGATGCTGGGTCAGAAGGATCAATACAAGCTATATCCAAAAAATTGGCTGATAAGGATGGCAAATCCAAGAGCAATTGCTACAAGGGAAGATGCCCAAGTAAGTTTCTCAGTGATTCTAGGTACCCTATCCTTTAATGCCTGACTACATGAACCTAGAAATACTGTATAGCTTCCCATTGCAACTACTGTCCCAATTAAGAACATGATAAGAAAAGCAGCACCAGCCAAGCGAGATGGCAAAGCAAGTGCAGGCAAGACCATCATCAGCGCGTCAGGTTGCAAACCATGCACAATCCCAGTGGCAAATGTAGCAAAACCAATCTTCTTTTTCCCAACTGCAGGGTTATCAAGTGCTTCATAGAGGCTAACATCACACTCACCATTTTCAAGGGCGACACATGGGGTTGGAACTTCTGAAGCTTCCTTAATACCCATAGCACCAATAACAAGCAGAGTTAATCCCACCACTCGTGTGCCCCAAGTTCTGATAACTTCAATGTGAAGCCTGTCCTTTAGAAGTAAAAACAGTAACCCAAAAATAACCTGACCAGCATCATGACCACAGCCCCAAAGGGCTCCAACTGCAGCACTTTCCATGCGAGATCGGCCAATCGAGAGTGGAGCCAAAGCAGCAAGATGATCTGGCCCAGAAAGAGTATGTAAGCAACCAGCAAAGAAACCAGTCCAGGCACTACTCAATAATTCAGTCCGGAGCAGCCTGCCTCCAACTGCAGCAGCTGCAGGAGCACCAGACTTAGCTGCAGTTTGAAAAGTTGCAAAAGCTGCTGGTGCAAACATTGGCTGGATTAAAAATACAATGATAGCAGAGAGTGCCACAAATGTTCCAGCAGCAATTGCCTGAAAGAAGTGCATTTATGATAAATTTGTGAACTTTATACTGATAAAATGGATTAATTCAACAAGGTACACAGCTATTAAACTATTGGACTGTGCTAATCCCCTTCAAATACCGCCAAATATTTCATGGTTAAGAACTTGTAAAATGTTATATTGGTTGCACTATAGAGGATGTGAATGAAATATGTAAATGCTATAGAAGCGACATTAAAGAGATGTGCTTATGCGAAGTGGTGTTCACAAGACATCATCCTTTTCAAACTCTAATATGTCTAAGCTATTAACAGGGTAAAACATACACAATAATTTATCAGAAATAAAATAAAATCAAAGTAATAAAAACAAAGATTTAACATTCACTAAATTTTCTGTGCATTTTGTAATGTTGGTATTGGCACTAATACCCTATGTTTCAATTTATTGGTTCTACTCCTGCTTTTTCAGTAAATGCTTCTAACACCGAGAAACGAAGAAGCTTCTAACTGCACTTCGTTACTGTACAAAAAAGATTAGTCTCCACATCTATGGAAGCAGAGGTCATGTAAGCGTCATCTCTCTTTTGTTCATGACGGACCAAGATATCCTTTCAAGGACCAGAAATTGGATTTCATCAACATGTTGGAAAAGGTTACAATCAAACAATGGCTCAATCACTCCAATTAAGTGAAGGTCAGATTTTGCAGCATGCAATGAATAATGGGAAGTAAAATTCTGATTAAATTAATTGTGAATTGTTTATTTACAAGAATTCAGCAGTTTTAAGCAGGAATATGATACTTGTGGTGTGGAAGAAGGCATAGGATACATGATGGCGATAATATAAATTTTTTATAACCTTGGTGTTCATGACATACTAGTCCAGGGGAACAGTGCAAGGTGCCCCCATCTACACCTCCATGGGGATCAGGTAAACCTTCGCAGTGGCTGCAAGGAATTGATTGCAACCAATGGGATAGATATTCATCCGATTATTGTAATAAATACACTTATTCTACACCATATAAAGTTATCTAATTGAAAGAATGAAAAGACTCTTAAGCATACCAAAAAAATCCATTCCGCTATAGAAAATTTTTTGAACTCGATGCCATGAAATAACAGAAAATTGTTATTATTTACAATTGCTCCCAGCTAATCACTGATTAATTCTGCCAACAGTGAGAGCCCAATTATATAAATTTCCATTTCATTAACATTTTTTACAGTATCAAACTTCCAGTAACACAAAATATTAAAAAATAAAATAAAAAACCAAAAGGCTCTAACTTTCTTTCCTCTTTTCTCTATTTTCCTAACAACCAAACATCCATTTCTCAGAACCTACTTGTCTATAACTCCCGATTCACCATATATCCACACAATTCAGTAAACCCCAAATCAAAGCAACCCAAAAATAAAATAAAAGACAAAAATTCTCCATTAATCTGAATGAAAAAAGTTACCTTTTTCTGCTGAACAGCTTCTGCACCGATCTGCTCGAGAGAAGGAGAACTGGGTATTGACTCATTCGGCGCGTCATCTCCAGAGGAAGAGGAGAAATGGGAATTGTTCAATTTCGATGAGGAATAACAAGACAGCCGAGACGGGTTCTGGTTTTTGCAGGAGACGGAGCAGAGTCGCCTGGAATCGGTTCGTGATGGAGCGAAAAAACCGACTTTTGGTGAGTCAAAACGGGGGAGGCGAGAGAGGAGAGGAGAAAACTTGAGATGGGTATTGTTGAGATGGGTTGGAGAGGATGAGTAGAGAAGCCTTTCCATGGCTTCTTCGAAGATTTTGGAGTGGAGAAGGAAACGTAAAGCTGTTGAGAGGATAAAGTTGTTTGGCAGAGAGAAAGATGAGAAGAGAAGAGAAGGGAGGAGAAGAGAGAGCAGTTAACGGAAAATTGAAAATTTGGATTAAATAATTGAAAAAAAATTTAATGGTTTTTAACCCTAGATTAATTGCTAAAATAATTTAAGATGTTAATATCTTAAAAATTATATTAAAAATTAAGTAAAAATTGTTTTCTTTACCTGTAAAAAAGATTATTATAAGAAAATTTTCTTTAATTGATATTGTATATGTTTAAATTTTAACTCTGTATTTTTTGCATAAAATTTGAAAAATATATATAAAGTTTGGTGAACTCTACAAAAAAAGTTAAAAAAATCTCATGATTTTAAAAGTTTATATACATTTCTCCAAACTTTATGCAAAAATAGGGATGCATAGTGCATTGTAAAATTAGCCCTATTATACATTTAAATCACATGTTAAAATTAAACTTATTTTAAAGATATTTTTTTATTAAACTTTTAATATAAAGGATGAAATAAAATTGTATATAACATTAAATATTGAGTATTTATAATTTTTTTAATTTCAAGTTTTTTTTTTCAATTTGAAAGATTTTATTAAAGTTTTATATTTCTACTTATATACTCACTAAGTACTGCTTGTGATAAGTTGAAAGCAAACTAAGTCAAACATTTCCATTAATTTATCACTTTCCCCATTCAACGTTGCTTATAATTAGTCAAATTTGAACAACTCGAATTTCTTTATCAAATGATTGTTGGAAGCAATCTTTTTTTTTTTTCAATCTTTTTAGAATAACAAGGAAATTTCGTTAAGATTTTTATTAGAGAGTTTCAACGTTCAAGTAGCAACACATTTCAAAGACATTTAATTCGGTTGAAATGAGGCTAGGATATTAAGATTATTTCATTTTCATTGAATGCTTTAAGGCCTTGTTGTGGCCACGACAACCCTTTTAGAGCAAGAAATGGCCTTCACGTCTCATTCTCTAATTAAGGCTAAGCTTTTATTTTGATGAATAACTATCAAAGGTTCAACGCTCATTATTCTTACCTTTAATAAACAAGTTTTGAAGCTTTTTCTTTCTATTATTTTCGTGCCAAAACTCAAATTAATCCAAGCTTCTATACAGACATGATTCATCACAACCCCACTAACTGATAAATTTAGTGTAAAGCATTGAAATTCTGTACTGATAATAGGATATTTTATCGGTTGAAACTAGGCAGTGCCCACTTGATGAAGTCGTAATTTAAACAAAGACATAAAATGTGTATTAAAAAAAAAGAATTAAAAGATGATAGACTTTGAATCCATGTTTTGTAATAATCACATCTTTAAGCAAGTGTTGACTTAAAAATTGTATAAGGTTAAGTGGAGATTCAAAGGGGAAAAAAAAAAAAAAGGTGAGGAAAGAAAAGTCCAAAGAGTGGGATATGAATAACATGGGTTGGTTGTGGGGTTGGGACAAAGTAGGTGAATTGGGCCCAGACAAGTCACAAGATTGAGAATTTTGGACTTTTTTCAAAGTTCACTCTTCAGCATTGGACATTATGAGATAAGTTATCCTCTTTATTTTTTAATGGAAAAGTGCTCGTCTCATTCGCATACTCCACCCCATCAATTGCCAAGAGAAATAACAATAACACCCTTCAAGTTTGTTAGCTACTTGAGATTCAAAGATTTTTGAAACTCACATTTTGTATGTTGTATTCAATATGATTAATATACTTTTTTTTAAGAAAATTATTCTAATTGATGTAGTATTACTGTATTACGATGAGATATTGCTGTATCACTTACCATGTTTTTATCATTTATTTAATAAATGTTATACTATTTAGGATGAGATGTGATGATTTCGTTTGAAAGAATAGGTTAACATTGGGTTCAAATAAGGGGATGGTGACTTTATCCAGTATTTTTTCTTATCATAGATTGGCTTGTAACTTAAAAGAGAAGGAGCTACCCCATTCTCTAACAATGGCTCTTTCTACGACAAAATCATGTTAGCTTCAACCCAAAGAGGACAATACCTCGTAAGAATATAAACCTTATAAAATCTATGTATCAATATTTCTACAATACAACCCACTAGAGAAACCCTATTCTAAAACTCAATCCGTGTGTCTTTCAGTCTCAAAATAGACAATGTCTCGTGGAAACATTAGTTTACAAATCCATGCATTAAGATTATTGTTTGACTCATGCATTAACATAATGGTTTGACTCATTTGATATACTAATTAGCATCGAGCATGTAAAGATCAACGTGTTAGCTTTCATAAACATTTGTTTCTAATGCAATCAGCCTAAATCTTAGGGGTGGGGGGCGTAATCCCAATAACCAAACAGGCACACGCCATAGCCACGCTTGCCCTCGCGCCGGCATGCGGGCAGCACACGCAAGCCGCAGCCATTTGTACAATTAGATATGGGCCTGCGGCCCAAGCCCAACATTTGCCTGATGCCTGGAGGCTGAATTAATGAGCCCATGTGAAATCACGAAGTCCAGCCCCGAATCGATCATGGGTTATGTCTCATCTTCTGATACAATGAAACGAACGGTTCTCAATTCACTTGCAGCAAGACAAATTATACGACGTGTTTAATTTGGTCATTTTACAGTTAGGACCATGACGACTAGCCCACGGGCTCATCTTGTCCAAAGATAAAAGGGGTATATCCGTCATTTAAGAAAAAAGGATAGAGGCCTCCTTACGTGTCTTCCACTCCTGATTGCCATGTCACCGTTATCTAATAATACCAAATGGGAGGCCGAAAAGCTCCTACAGCACTTCGTTCTAGCCAAAAACATTACAACACCCATCTATAACCCAAAACATCATACTAACTTACATACTTGATATCAACCGTTCATCTAATTGCATCACCATGTGATGATGAAGTTGTATCTTTCCATGATTTCAATTTACTCTGACACGGATGATAATATAATCAAGAGTTGCTTTAAATCTCTGTATTATCACGGCACTCATGAAAATTGTATTCAACAAAAAATATTATTAGTTAAGGGTTATTGAATATAGTATTCAAATAAATCTTACAATAAAACTATATAATCTTCGTTCTATTAATAAATATCTTTTAATTTTCTAAGAGTAATATATTATTAAAAACACGTGTTAAAGATTATTATATTATAAACGATATATCTTTTTCTATATGATTGATACTCAATAAAATATTACTGTTATATAAGATGATACATTTATCTAAAACACTACTTAAAAAATACAATATTACTTCAAACAAAATCTAAATAGTTAAAGAATTATATGACTTGATAAAAATAGTTTGTTTTTATATTTTAAATATATTTTTAAAGATATTTATCAATATATTTTAAATCAATATTAATAATATATTATTTTTAAAATTAAAAAAAATTTAAAATCAACTTCGTATTCTTACTTAATTTTAAAACATACTCTTACCGAATTTTAAAAACAAAAACTGAAATATGACAACAAATAAATCCTAAATGATGGAATCGATTTTCAACGTACTGCTAGTTAATACGGTGTGGTGCATCACACCAGATAAAATCACATGCAATATTTATAAGGTTTCAAAACAGAGCACAGAGACTTTCAAAAGCTTTCCTTTATTCAAGCAAATACTCTGTTTTAAGCACTTGTAAGCTGGTACTCCGAGCTTAGCTGCCATGGCCAAACCAGTTTCAATTGAAGTTTGGAACCCCAATGGGAAATACAGAGTTGTTAGCACCAAGCCTATGCCTGGAACTCGCTGGATCAATCTCTTAGTTGAAGAAGATTGTCGCGTTGAAGTAATCAATCCTTTTCTTTATCAGTTTTTAACCATTTTTTACTTCATTGATAAAATTTTATCTTTTGTTCTTTTTGCCATTTTCAGATATGCACTCAGAAGAAAACTATACTGTCTGTTGAAGATATCATTGCTTTGATTGGCGATAAGTGCGATGGAGTCATTGGACAGGTTGGAAATGTAAAATTTTGGTTCTTGAAAACTTGAAATGAGTGTTTGTATTTGATAAGATGAGTTGGTTTGTGTTGCAGTTGACAGAGGAATGGGGAGAGACTTTGTTTTCTGCATTGAGCAGAGCAGGAGGAAAGGCTTTCAGTAACATGGCTGTTGGCTACAACAATGTTGATGTCAATGCTGCAAACAAATATGGTGTTGCTGTTGGAAACACTCCTGTAAGTTTGCTTTGCTTTTGATTGTATTTTGTTTCACTTTCATGTTTGTTCTCTTGCTTACACTTACATATGTATTCTTGCATGTAGCTGCATGGGTTAATTTTATGTGCCATGTGCATAGTAATTAGGCTAGTGTTTTGGGTTAGACACATTGTTCCGCTAACAGTAGTATCAGAGTTAAACCCATGAACTATAAATGTGATCAGTGTTCAGGCAAAAATGGTTGGTAATTCGCGGTCCCCTCTGGAGTGGTTGAGACTGCATATGAACATTGTATTCCATATGCTTGTAGTTGTAGAAAGATCAGTTGCAAAGTCTGTACATTGATATCATTCATCCCTTTTATTTTTAGGGAGTACTTACAGAAACAACAGCAGAATTAGCAGCTTCGCTCTCATTAGCAGCTGCAAGGAGAATTGTCGAAGCAGATGAGTTCATGAGGGCAGGTTTATATGATGGATGGCTCCCGCATCTGTATGATCACCATTTTAGACCTTATATTTTCTATGCTTGATTAACACTGAACGATCCACTAAAATTATGTGTATGATTCACTGACTTAGCTGCTGTTCCTCTGATAGGTTTGTGGGAAACTTGCTGAAAGGGCAAACTGTTGGTGTGATTGGAGCTGGTCGTATTGGATCTGCTTATGCCCGAATGATGGTAATCTTTTGCTAAGTGAATTCTCCATCCTTTTGTCTTCAAACTTGACTAGTGTAAGCCAAGCTACTTGAATTGTTTAGATGCAAATATTTGTTTTGATTTGTTTAATTCTAACTGGTGCAAGTAATTGATTGGCTGAGTAGTAGGGTTGCAAAGTGAACCAGCTCATGTGAAAAATAAGACTTGTAAAAGATGAGTTTTTTTATGAAATTTCGAGGAACAGAAAACAGCATTCCAGGTCATAGACTCATAGTGCACAAGTGTAGGCTCTTGATCAAATGCTGCATCAGCATATGTAGCATTTCAAGTGTAGAACATTTTTGATTTCTAACTTGAATTGCATTACATAGTGCTCCAAACATCAATTCGAGCTTCTTAGTGATCCAATAAGTGGTACTTTTATCATGTTCGTCTAGTAATTCTTTTTATCTGTACTATAACAGGTTGAAGGATTCAAAATGAATCTTATTTACTATGACCTTTACCAAGCTACACGCTTAGAAAAGTTTGTTACAGGCAAGTCTTAATCCGTCTATTAGTTTAATCAATGCTTCCTTCCTCTATACTGAAATTTCTATGTTTCCCAATTCAGCTTATGCTCAGTTTCTAAAAGCCAATGGAGAACAACCTGTTACTTGGAAGAGAGCAGCATCCATGGATGAAGTGCTTCAGGAGGCAGATGTGGTAGGACTCCTTTTGTGAAGAACTCAGTGTTTTTATTAGTTTTTTGTCAAACTTCTAGTTGCAAAGAAAATACATTGTCGTTGATGCTGTTTGTAGATAAGTCTTCACCCAATCTTGGATAAAACCACTTACCATTTGGTCAACAAAGAAAGGCTTTCAAAGATGAAGAAGGTGACCTTATGAATGTCTCTTTTTATTGAGGATTGAGTTCATTAAGTGCACAGAACTCTGCCTTGCTTAACGTATACAAATCATTAACTTTCTCTTCAGGAAGCAATCCTTGTAAACTGTAGTAGAGGTCCCGTTGTCGATGAAGTAGCTCTAGTTCAGCACTTGAAAGAAAATCCAATGTTCCGAGTTGGTCTTGATGTCTTTGAGGTAAAAATAACCACTTCTGTATTTCGAATTCATAACTACTGTTGCAGCAAAACTACCTCCCAAGTTAATGCACAATTGATGTCGTGTTAGGATGAGCCTTACATGAAACCAGGACTTGCTGAAATGAAGAATGCCGTTGTGGTACCTCATATTGCTTCTGCATCCAAGGTAAAACTAAACAGATATTCTATTCCAAGCTTATAAGATACGTATCTGTTGTTTAATTAGCTTACATTGTAACTTTTCCCTCATGCTTTATATAGTGGACTCGCGAAGGAATGGCAACACTAGCTGCTCTCAATGTCCTGGTATGAGTTAGGCTAGAAAAAAGCAAATAACTTTGGACTCTATTAAGTTCATATTTGAGTAATATTCCATTTTACTAGCTTGGCATGTATTAATTGTCACAATTCTAACTGCTGTCACCCATTACCTGTCCATATTACAGGGCCAGATTAAAGGATACCCAATATGGCGTGATCCAAATCGGGTAGAGCCATTTCTGAATGAAAATGCTCCACCTCCCGCTGCAAGTCCAAGCATTGTGAATGCAAAAGCCTTAGGTAATATCTTCTGCATTTCGAAAATGTCAAATTTGCCTAGCTTTTGGGAGTCTGAGCTTACTAATCTTGTTCTCGTTTGCAGGTTTACCTGTTTCGAAGCTTTAAACATAGAAGATCCATTACATGAAGCCAGTGATGTGAATAATGTATCTTAGTTGATTTTAAGATTGTGGACTCTTGTGAGGTTTGAATCTGAGAAGCATTGACAGCCATGTATATGCTTATGAGAAGTTCTTATATACTTTTTTGCTGTATTGTACAACTTGGTTGCTAATTCTGCCAAATCTGAAGCCTTTATAATGCCTCCACATCCTCTATTTTCCTTTGATGAGTTGGAAACCAGCAAATATCCTTGCCATCATATTTGTTATGGTAAAATTTTCATGACTTATGAAGGGCTTAAAGCTGTAACCATTTTATACTTTTAGTAGCACAATTTTGAGGGCATGAACGAAACTATGAATTTGGATATTAAGAAGAAAACCTCGAAATTTGGTGAAGGAAAGACTTAAAAACTGAATAAGAATTCATGACAAATTACAAATATTTTTAATGACAAAAGTGAGACGGAAAATTATTATGATTGCTAAAACTCAAATATTTATTTGAAAGAACGATTTTGACTTTATAAAACTCATATTATTTACGAAAGTCTAATATGCAGGTCGATTTCTTGCATTGAAAGCGTACTTCAGTGATTGATTATTTAAATTTCCAAAATCAATCCTTCCAAACGATTGTAGACCATCAAGCCTGTAATATTCACCCCAGCCCACAAACACAAATCCTCGGCTCGGCGCAGGATAGGACCCACAAGCACAAATCCTCGACTCGGCGTGGGATAGGATCCTATATTATAGATAAGATTAAGCTGGTCAAACGAGTCTAAATATTATAATAGATTTTTTTTAACATAATATGACATGGAAGCTAAAAAAAAGATAAATTGAATAAAAGTTTAAAATTCGATAAATTGATAATAATAAGAATTGATTACAAAGGTAGGATAAATTAACCCTTATATAGGCTAGATAGCCTATATCCTAATTCTTGTAAAACAAATAAAATTAGAATAAGAAAATAAAATCCTACAAAAATAAAATATTCTCAAATACTAAAATCTTAATTAGACTCAAATATATATAAAACAAGAAATCCAAATACGACTAGGAAAACAATTTATCCTAAACTAAACAAAACTCAAAATAGACAATTAATAGTTTTTCTAAAAATAAAATAATCCAAAGTTGTCTTACATCAGTTCCTCTTCTTAAAAAGAAATCGTCCTCGAGTTCGCATATCTGGAGGATGAAATTTGATATAGATTAGGAAGTCATCTCTTTTGTCGCTCAGGTCTCCATGAACACGCTTGAATTCATAAGGTTTCATGTTTATGTTGATTCTTACTATACTAGACTTCACATGATAAATAGCATACAACCAATCTTTTATTTTTGAATGTCAAACCCTCTTGTTTGGATCTTGCTTCATACCCATCTCATCATGCTCTTCATTGATAAAAGGATTAAATACCACAACATAGTGCTTATTTATATATTACCTATTATTGGAAAAAACTCGCCCTTAAGTTTTCTTGGAATAATTCCTCTATTGCATGCTCATAAAACAAATTTGAAGACAAATAGATCAAGTTGAAATTCTATAGGGGTTTTTCTATCACAAAGAAAACCTGATAGGGGTCAAATGATAGTTCCCAAAAATCTGGATCAATTTGATAGTTTCCAGTTGAAGGACCAGATTGACATTCTGCTTCTAAGGGACCTATTTGACAATTTTTCTACAGGGGCCGATCAATAATTTTTCATCACAGGGCACTGATGGTAATTTTTCATCCAAGTCATGAACGGACTGATTTTCGGCCAAAAACCTCGACGACTCCACTTAGGGTTTATAGATTAGCTCAGTCTGATTTCAATGGTGAGGGTGGTGACTATTCACTTGCCAAATTTCATTGTTTTCCACAGAGATTGACGTTTTCTCCTCTTGTAGTGGTGGTTGTGGCGGTTTCCAATGATTTTCATCAGCCTCAAACATGGATTCTTCTTGTACAATGACAAATGAATCTTTTTGGGAGGGTGGCGTCGTTTCACTTGTCACTGGTCCCAGTTATTGATTGTATAGCTACATCGTTAACACCATTTTTTCAAGAGGACCAATCGCAATTAGGCGTTGATGAAGAATAGAAATTTGATCTCCATGTTCCGATCTATCAATTTGTGATAAAGGTGAAGTTTCATTGTCCGTTTGAGAATGAATTGCATTGTTGATGATTGACAAAGGATGCCCATCTTTTTCATGAATTCCCTCAACTATTTTTGAATATTCTACAAAATTTTCTTCATAACTCTCCTCAACTATTTCTGAATTTTCTATCAATTTTTCTGCACAGCTCTCTTCGCTTTTTGTCTAAAAAATCTCTTGTTTCTTCTTGAATTTTATTTTCAAAAGATTCAAGCTTGTTGTACTTACTAGTAACTCCATCATCCAATTTGGTATTTGTTAAACCGATGCGTGGAACTCTACAATTGTGTTGAGGAAGTACTGTCGTCGATGGAGGTACGCAAGCCCCTATCTCTTCGTTTCACCTATGCCTTCGTTCATTCTTCCTATTACCACCAATTCCCATCTCTTCCAATTGACGAAGGAAATTGTTGAATTGATCGTTGAATTGGGTTTGAAAGGATTGGACAATCACCTTGATAGTTTCATCTATCAGAGCCTTTGGATCATCACGTGCCATGAAAGACAAGTGATTTTGGCTCTGATATCAAATATGATGTGGCAGTTAAAGAAAAAGATATTGAATAAAAGTTCAAAATTTGATAAATTGATAATAATGAGAATTGATTACGAGGCTAGGATAAACTAAAATTTATATAGGCTAAATCTTGTAAAACAAGCAAAACTAGAATAGGAAAATAAAATCCTACAAAAACTAGAATATCCTAAAATACTAAAATCCTAATTATATTCAAATATATGTAAAACAAGAAATTCTAATATGACTAATAAAATTTCTCCTAAAACAAATAAAACTAAAAATAGACAACTAATAGTTTTCCTAAAAATTAAATAACCTAAAGTTGTACTACATCACCATAGGAGTGATTGTAGTATTTATCATGTATGGTGCTCCTGTTGTACAAATTTTGTATTATATATATATATATATATATATATATATATATATATATATATATATATATTTTTGTTTCATGTTTTATATAAATTGTTATAATTTTGTAAAATTCTAATTATGTAACCCGTTTGACACCTCTAAAAGTAAGCTTTTAAGTAAAGTATTAATTTAATATAGTATCAGACCTGAGTCTTAGGTTCAAATCCTTTTTATAGCACTCAAATATTGTAAATAATTTTTGCAAAGGTTCACTAGTATAATATGGAGCTCGGACCCCATCAACAGTTTAGACTATTAGTAAAGTAGATATATTCTACAAGCAAAATAACACCTCCCAATCTTCCTTACATCAATGCTAATCTCTATTATGGTCTCCAACAATAAGGTGTGTTTGACGCCCAGATTGGATAACATAAAGCGTTATGTTTGTATAATTTTTTTTAGCTTGGCGCAACAGGAAGGTTGGACAGCATGGAAAAACATTGTATAACAACTACGTAAAATGAAACAAAATAATGACACCCACCGTGTATTAAGGCTCGATAAAGATGTGGGGCTATTGGATATAATTTTTTAATTGATAGGTATTATATTTTAATTGGATATAATTTTTTAATTGATAGGTATGACACCCTAACACTTTCTCTTTCTATCTCTCTCCATTCCACTTAAGTCAAGTCTCAATCTTTCACCAACCCAGAAGCCCAATTCGAGTCCAAAACAATGTCGTCTGACGATGGGAGGAAGATTCTGATGAGGAGTTCGGACGGTGATACGTTCAAGGTGGAGGAGGTGGTGACGCTACAGATGCTTGCCAGATTGTGGCTAACATGATCAAATTGAAGACACCTGAGGAGATTTGCAAGACTTTCAAAACATGAAAGATGAATTCACTCCTGAGGAAGAAGAGGAGGTTCGAAGGGAGATCACATGGGCATTTGAGTGATCAATGATGATTCTTTCTAAATTGGGACAGTAATGTTGATAATCATACTTTGCTTACGTTATGATGTTGCTTTTAGGATTTGGTTTTCATTAGCTTGTTCTCTCAAGAATTTGTGAATGTTATACCGATGCATACTCTATTTGATTTTATTAGTAATAGTGTTCAAAGTATACTATTACTTTTAAACTAGTTAATTGATAATTTTTCAAATAATTTATAATATAATTAAATAATTTTATAATAGCATGTTGATTTAATTTTAATCTAATAACAAAAGTATGATTAACATATACCAATTAATTAGTATTACGTGTATATATAACATCAATAATTCAATTAATTGACTTAAATTATGATAAATAATTTGTTTAAGGTTATAAGGTTATTCTTATTATATTTCTATTTATATATTTAGAAAATAATGTATTGATTTTATTAGGAGTATAGATTTTGGGAACAATCTTGTTAATATTGTAATTAGTACTAGGAATCTATATCAAGATGGTATATATTATACAAATTTAATTTTTATAAAATAAAATATTTTATTTTGTCATTATAACATGACTAAATTAATGTTAGTATACTAAAAGATTCATAATCATTAATTAAAATATAACTTTTGTTAAAGTTTTTGTATTATTTGTAAAAGTATAAAGAATTCACACATATGAGAAGCTTGACAAATATAACCTTAAAAGTTATAACAGTCCCAAAAATTTAAAACTTTACAAAGGCAACCCTACATCCTCCTGGGCGGGGTAGAGCAACGGGTCGAAGGGGCTGGACCCAGACTCAAACCCTCCCCAAATGGGGCAGCACACTTAAGGATCCAGACCCGCTCTTAAACTCAAAAAGGACGGGTCAAGAACCGCCCTTAAAGCACTGGTCATGACAGTACCCCAAACCTAACGGGTTTCTTTGTCATCCCTGTACTTCATATTGTTGAACCTTGGTTTTCTTAACATAGTCTTGGCTTGGTGTTCTTGCTAGCCTACTACTGTTTCTTCTCTTCTTTATATAATATATATGATTGTGCCACTGATTATGGTCGTTTATCATAAAACCAAAACTTCAAAGTTGACTAGAATAACCTTTTTGTTGCTATAAACCTAGCTGTATTCAAATAGTGTAACAATTGTTAAACTTCAATGGACAATTGTAGTTGTTTTACTAATTGAAGAACAGCACTATTTTTTTGAGCTATCTCCATGCTTTTAACTTAGATGGCTAACGTGAAAATCATTTTCATGCCCTTTTTAGATGGCTAGTCAAGTTAAACATTGCCTCAAATACCATGAAGCCAAATCCTTGTTTGGGATTAATATACACAGAATTTTTGTAGTATTATATTGATTCAAGAAAAATACAAAACGGAATAATTGCCTAGTCCACAGCCACGACACCTCCGAAGGTCCTACACCATTCCAATTGACTTCCATCTCCACCATGCCTCAAGCCGTCTCTCTCACCTCCAACACCACCTACATACACTGCCAAAATCGCCTGAAGTGAAGTACTTCACATCCACCAGGACCACCACTTCTAAACTCGTCACCTCTATCTCCGCCACAACCACCAGTTCCACCACCCATAAATCGGATCAAGCCGTCACCACTTCCAAAAGTAACTCCAGCACCATCTCCTGCCCCTGCAAAACTCAAACGCCTCTCCCAAGCCTATCAAATTGCAAATCCACAACAAGCTCAAACCCCATCCCAAGACCAAGCCCCGTACTCATAAAAAAAAAAAAATAATTAAAAAAATTACACCTAGTATAGAGTCTGGGATACATCAATCTCCTCTTAAAATGCATACTCATACAAAAATAGATAAAAAAATACAATATAACATAATAAAGGGAAAAAAATCAAAGTACTGAAATAAACCCAAAAAAAAAAAAAGCAAATACGAAAAAGTAAATATTTTTTAACTATTTAAAAAACTTATTACTTTCATCAAATAAAAAATAAAAAATTCCCTTTAATATCTATTAAAATTTGGGTCAAATAAATTAAGATATCTATGCAATTTTATTCTAAGACTAACTCCTAAACTAATTTGGGGAGTGTTACCACGGAAAACAAAGAACATAAGTGGACATATTTGGTTGCTACATAATTTGGGAACTTTTCATGTTCTCTTTGCACTTGTATTTGATAATTTTATTCTATTTGTATGCAAGATCTCATTTTTTATTAGCATTTTATTTTATTTTTTTCTCTTTCTAAAAGAATAAATTTTCAATTGAGAAAAAAAAAATTAACATTGATGTATAATAGAATCCTTATATTAAACAAATAAAATTAAAAATTAGAAATGAGACAATTATGACATTTAAAATAAAAAAGTTTTCAATCAAAATATTTTACAATAACCAAAATAATTAGACTAGAATAATACCTTACAAGTTACTAAATTCAAGTTTTTTTAATGGAAAATAATAAAAATTTCCTAAATTAGGAACCAAAATTTTCCTTTAATCCTTACTATTGTGGAAGTTTAAACGAGAGAGATGCCGAGAATCCTAACTCTTTTGGAGGTTAAAACGAGAGATATGAGAAGTGTTGCAGTGAAGAAAAAGAATATAATATGATCCGTTACTTTCAAAAGTAGAAAGGTCTAGCTCCTATGTGAGTCCGCCCTGCTCGAATCTCAATTATTCAGCAACCCCAGAAGCCAATTTGCCTTACCAAACAATGCCGTCTGCCGGGCGAGAAGAAGATTCTGCTAAGGAGTTTGAATGACAAGACGTTCGATTTGGAGGAGGTGATTGGCGGCGCAGATGCTGACCGTCAAGCACATGATAGAGGAAAACTGCGCCGAGCAGGAAATCCCCTTACCCAGTGTGATGAGTTTCGTGCTTTCCACGGTGATTGAGTACTGCAAGAAGCAAAAGGAGGACAGTGAGGTTTTTGAAGGAGAGCTCTACTGAAGTGAATGAGCACTGCAAGAGACACTATCCTAAATATAAGCTCAAGGCATGGGAACACTGCTTTCGTCAGAGTTGACCAAAGTACCCTCTTTGATCTCATCCTGCAATGCAATTCACTCGATTTATTTTCTATTTTACGTGAAGGTGAAAATTTTGGTAATTGGATAGTGAAATTTCTTTGTTTTGATTGTTGTTAATCTAGTGATGCTAATTGTTATTGTGTGGTAGATATCATCTGCCAGGCTGTGCATGACATGAACAAGGGGATGAAACCGGACGAGATTCGTAAGACTTTCAACATATCAAGAATCCGTTCACTCCGGAGGAAGAAGAGGAAAGGCAGAACCAATGGGCATTTGAATGAATGAATGATTCTTTCTATATTGGATAGGAATGTTGGTAATCATGTATTGGCCTCTGCACGTTTTGAAACTTGTTTATTTAATATTGTATTGGCTTGGTTCTCTTACCAGCCTCTACTCTTTCTTCTCTTCTTTATATAATCGATGTTATGCCTGTGATTATGGTTGTTAACCTAAACTTCAAAGTTGAGTAGAATAACCTTTTTGTTGGCATAATCCTAGCTGGCTCAATTCAATTAGTGTAGGATTAATATTAGTCTTATTTATTAAAGTAGCTTACATCAATGTGACAATTATTAAACTTTAATGGACAATTGTAATAATTCAATGATTAAACTCTTTGGCTTATTGAATAAATTAGTGGTTCAATGGATAAACTTGTAAATACATAATTGAACAGATAAACAATTAATTGTCTATTACGTTATTGAAGTGGTTAATTGATAAAGCGATATTAAATATGAACTATTCAAGTTTCTAAGATTTCATTCTTTTATAGAAGAAAACGAAAAGGTTCATCTTAATTGTCAAGGTGCATCAAGGGTCCTTAACTAGTCTAAAATCCTATATAGCCTATCAGAACTATTCATCAAGTAAAAACCAAAAAGAAAGTAACAGCTCTTTTGACAAAATGTGATATTTGGAGGTTAAAATTTTTTCACTAAATCTCTTATAATTAGGAGATTTAAATGAACAATAACACTCCTCTTACAAATTTAGAGATTAAACTATGAATTTGGATATTAAAAAGAAAAGGGCCTGGAAATTTGGTGAAGAAAAGGCTCAAAACAGTAAAAGAATGCATGCTACAAATTAAAATCTTACAGTGAGTTCTAAATATCATTATCAACGGATTTGGTTGTTGTTATACTATATATTATATTCACTCTTGGTATCTGACAATAGGATATTGCCTTATATTCAATAAAGTTAATTTCATTAAAACTTATCATTGATAAAATTTTTGCCGTATTGATACGTATAAATAGTAGTATTTGTTGATCTCTGGATACTCTAATCAGAAAATTTTAAATAAGAATGAGATAATCTTTATCTAATCTATATGACAACAAGTACCCCAATGAGCAGTTTATTGACATCATTATCTATTTATGTTACTTTTTTATTCTTTCCATTTATTTATATAAAAAACTTTGAAGATTTTTTCAAGTATCTTTTAATTCCAAAATTGTGGAGATTGCATATAATTTTTAGAGTAAAATCTGAAGAGTGGGATTATCATTTTGAATGGTAGGAATTGGTTGAATTAGAGGTTGGGGATGAATAACTTGGAGAAGATGATTGATTTTCAGAAGTAGTTGACACAATAATTTACCAATGAAGGAGGCTAGATGCAAGAAGAAAAAACTGCCGCAATTAAGGCAGCTTAAGAAGAAAAAAGCCTGCGTGCAGCGATAAAGGCTGCTTCGGAGAAGAAAAAAAATATGGAAATTAATAAACCGTAGTTTGATCCTGATATCATGATAAAATTAGGAGAGAAAATTTTATTCTCCGACTTATAAACTGATTTATTTTAAAGAAGCCCTAGGTTTACTGTTTTCTGGAGAAGAAAAAAATCTTCAGCAAATCTGTTTAAGTCTGAAAAGCAAAACAAATCGGTCAGGTCTGAAAAGTTAAATGTATTATTTTTCAAACCATCAAAATCCAATCAAATCTCCTGCAATGATTTGTTTTCCAAATCTGTCAACAATCATATTTGTTATGGTAAAATTTGCTACACTTACGACGGGGTTAAAGCTGAAATCATTTTGTAATTTAGTAGCAAAATTTTGAGGACGTGAACTAAACGAAACTATGAATTTAAATATTTAGAAGAATACTCCGGAAACTTGTAAAGAAAGACATAAAACTGCAAAGGAATACGTGACAAATTAAAATATTTTTGATGACTTCGACGGAAAATTATTATGATTTTCTAAAACCCGTTTCTTGTTTCTAGTTACCATTTTGACTTTATAAAACTCAAATTATATTACGAAATTCTAATATGTAGGTCGATTTCTTGTACTGAAAGCATGATTCAATCTGCAATATTCACCCAAGCCCACACAAGTACATTTCCTCCGCTCGGCGCGGAATAGAATCCCAAAGTATTTAAAAAGCTTCAAATATTGTAAATAACTTTTTCAAAAAGTCCACCACCAGTATAATATAGAGCCTTGGAGCCTTGGAAACTTTTGTCAATGTAAAGTTTGACTTTTGCAACCTTCTCTTTTTCACTCTGGAAGCAAAATTACGCCTCCCAATCTTCCCTACATCAATGCTAACCTCCATAATGATCTCTACCAATACAAGCATAGCACCCCTCTACTCAAGTCAAGTCTTAATCTTTCACCATCCCAGAAGCCAAATTCGGCCCCAAAACCATGTCATCTGATGGTGGGAGGAAGATTCTGCTGAGGAGTTCGGACGGCAAGACGTTCGAGGTACAGGAGGTGGTGGCGCTGCAGATGCAGCCCATCAAGCACATGATAGAGGACAAGTGCGCTGACCAGGAAATCCCCTTGCCCAATGTGACGAGTTTATTGAGGTTTGTGAAGGAGAGCTCTACTCGCCTCATTTGTCGTTTTGTGAGCTCTTGGCGCTGAATGAGTACTACAAGAGTCACTGTCCTAAATATGATCTCAAATGCAAGCTCAAGGCCTGGGACACTAATTTCGTCAAAGTTGACCATAATACACTCTTTGATCTCATCTGGTAGGTCATTTGTTTTCTGTACGTAAAGGTAACAAATTTGGTCATGGATTCTGAAATTAGGTTTTTTGTTTTTTCTTCATCCTCGCATGTCTTTGTTTATTAGGCTTGTTATTTGTTTTTATTGTCTAGTGATGCTAATTATTCTTGCGTGGTGAATATCATCAGGCGGCAAACTATTTGAATATCAAGAGCTTGCTGGACTTGACTTGCCAGGCTGTGGCTGACCTGATCAAGGGGAAGACACCTGAGGAGATTCGCGGGACTTTCAACCTCAAGACTCCGATCATCCCAGAGGAAGAAGAGGAGATTCGAAGAGAGAACCAATGGGCATTTGAGTGAATGAATAATGATTCTTTAGGATTTCGGTTTTCAATATCTGTGTTCTCTTTTGATTTTGCGTTCACAAGTACCTCATGAATGTTTTATGGGGCGTACCTCATGACGTTGAACCTTGGTTTTCTTAATATGGCATTGGCTTGGTGCTCTCACTAGACTCTCTCTACTGTTTCTTCTCTTCTTTATATAATATATATGATTGTGCCTGTGATTATGGTTGTTTATCATAACAGATAAACTTCAAAGTTGAGTGGAACAACCTTTGTGTTGGCAAAATCCTAGGTGAATTCAATTAGTGTAAGATTGATATTAATCTTATTTATTAAGGTAGCTTACATTAATAGTAACAATTTTTAAACTTCAATGGATAAGTGTAATAATTCAATAATTGGTTTATTGAATAAATTAGTGGTTCAATGATCAAACTTTTAAATACATAATTGAGGAGATAAACAATTAATAATCTATTATGTTATTGAAGCGGTTAGTCGATAAGTGATATCAAATTATCAACTATTCAAGTCTTTAATTTTTCATTCTTTTATAGAAGAAAATGAAAAGATCCATCTCAAATGTTAAGGTACATTAAGGCCCCGTTTGGCAATCGGGATTGGATTGGATTAAGATTGGGATTGGGATTGGGATTGGGATTGGGATTGAGATTGGATTAGATTGGACTGGACTATAGATAGTATTGTTTTATGTTTGGTGTAATATGGGACTGGACTATATTAATATATAATAAATTTTTAAGAAATCAATTTTTAAATATAAAATAATTATTTTTATTCAAGTTTAATTTGAATAAATATTAATTTAATATTCAGATTAAAAATATTTAAATACCTTTTATTTTTTAAAAGGTATAATTCAAAATATTAATTAATTTTCAATTTAATATTATTAATGCATTATTTTAAATATTAAACATTCAATATGAATTCTAGATTAAAATATAATTAAACATTATATTATTAAAAATTATTAATTATTAATTATAACTATATTATAATGTATTTTATATGTATTTTTCAATATTTTATACTCTTACATTTATATTTTCTTAATAATCCTTTATTTTATTATAGTAAAACTTATTATTATTTTTTATTATAATAATATTTATTTTATTTATTATTTTATTAGATTTAATAATATTATTGTTTATAATATTTTTAAATTATTTATATATTAATATATAAATATTTGTCTAATAATATAATATTTTATTATATTAATTTCACTAATATTATAACTTATATAATAAAATTAATAATAATATATACAATTATTTATTCTTATTTATAATTTATTTAGTATTATATCATTTTTATATTATTATTAATTAAATAAAATTAAAAAAATAATTTGTCCAAGCTTGGGACAAGTAATCCCATGGTTCACCATGGGACTGCTAGTCCCAAAGATTTGCCACTATTGGGACTAAGATTAGTCCCAATCCCAATCCCTTGAAATGCTCCAAACAAAAGACTAATAAATTAGTCCCAAAATCTTGTCCAGTCCCCCTTATGTCTTGACTGCCAAAGGAGCCGTAAGGGTCCTTAATTAGTCTAAAATCCTATATAACTGTGAGAATTATTTATCAATTAAAAAAAATAGAGAGAAATAGCTCTTTTGACAAAATGTCATATCTGGAAGTTAGTAAATTACTTTATTTAATTTTCTTATAATTAGGAAATTTAAATGAAGAACAAATCTACTCTTACAAATTTGGAGAAGAAGACCTGAAATTTGGTGAAGAAAAGACTCAACACAGCAAAAGAATAATGAAACAAATTAAAATCTTATGGTGAGCTCTAAACATCATTGCCAACAAATTCGGTTGTTGTTATAATATATACTATATTCATTCTTGGTGTCCAATAATAGGATATTAAATTATATTCAGTGAAGTTAATTTCATTTAAAATTATCATTGAGAAATTTTTGTAGTAGTATTTGTTGATCTCTGCATGTATACTCTAATCAGAAAATTTGAAATAAGAATGAGATAACCTTTATCTAATCTACATGACTACAAGCACCCCAATGAGCAGTTTATAGACATCATTATATATTTATTTTACTCTTTTATTCTTTCTATTTATGTATATAGATAACTTTATTGAAGATTTTTTTAATCTTTTAATTCCTAAATTATTGAGATTGCATATAATTTTTACATCATTTCATCAACCATGTAATTACATTTATATAATTTTTTTAATATCTTGATTATAATATTTAGGTCCATAATATAATTCTAATATTTATATAATTATGCTTTAAATAGAAGGATTTTGTCAAAGTTATATGGTTGGCATAAAAAATTTGCACTCCATAGAGATTGGGATATATACAAAAATAGATTAAAAAAATGAAAATACAATATAATAGAACAAAAAAAAAGAACTAAAGTATTAAAATAAATATAAAATGTAAATACGTACAAAGTAATTTTTTTTCAAATATTTAAAAAACAACTTATTACTCTAATGGAATAAGAAATATAAAATTTTCCTTCATATTTATTTAAATTTTGGTTAAATAAATTAGCATATATGTAAATTTATTCTAAAACTAATTCTTAAACTAATTTGGGGAGTGTTTGCCCCTCGTAACAAAGAACATGAGTGGACAAAGTTGGTTGTCATATAATTTGAGAATTTATGTTCTCTTTGCATGATAATTTTAGAAAAAATTTCGGGTGTGTTCTTTTATGAATCTAGTGTTTTTGTTTTCAATTGAATTCAGGACTATGTGGTTGATTTTAAATTATTTTGAATTTTGAAAAGAATATGTAGTTGAGATTGAATATAAATTGTATTGAAAAATATGTAACACAGAAAACAAGATTTAAATTCATAAAAGAACGGAGCCTTTAATAAGAATATTGAGGATTGGCTTCAATACAAAAAATGCGGTATGTTGGTAAACTTACAGGAATGTTGCCATTGGTAAACGTGTAAAACCATTGAATTGTCAGGCAAGTAACACGTTTTCTGATCGATTTCAAAAGTTGAACAAAAAGGCTTGACTTTAAATCTTCTTCTTCATAAAATAAGAAACCCAGAAATTTTAGGAGACTGAATATCAATAACATTTATTTTTCAGGTGCGATTTTTGTTTTATTTATTAACGAACACCAGATGCAAAAGCTTTTCTTAAGATGAGACATACGATAACATATAAATTTTGTTTTATCTCAAAAGCTCTCGTACAAATTTTATATGTATGGGCATAAAATATCTCCACCAAAAAATGAAGAATGAAAAGATACATCTTCCGCTGGATGGACCAAAGGCGCTGCAAAATCATAGGAGGTATTAAAATTGTAGGAATTCTCTGCCAAGAATGGCTCTGTCCAGAAATTTCCACTTGGTTCAGTGTATGCTTCAAAGAAAACATCATTATTTGATCCTGTACGTGCTGCTTAGAGTTGCTGTATTTGTGGTTACGGAGGAAAGTTGATCGCTAGGCTTGTGATGATAATGTTGTGCTTTCAAGGATTTGAGGATTCATAAGATTTAGATGGTGGGTGCTCAGGCTGCTTTCATGTTCAGGACGATCTCTTGGTTTATCTTTTGCTTCACTTGTGATTGGAAGTTGTTTCAAGCGGTTCTTGAGGTTGGTGTGCCATTGGTTTTTGATCTCGTTGTCAGTTTTTCCTGGTAACAGTGCGGTAATGGCTGACCATCTGCACATTTAGGGATTAAATAAGACCTCTCTGCTAGTGTGTGTGTATATATATACTATATGCAAATTAACTAAGCTGTTAAATATCAAAAAGCATGTGGAAGTAGACACAAAAATCACGAGTGATGCTTGATACAGTGCCATGAAACAGCCATGGCTAAGCGACGGCTAATTTGCAGTGAAGAAAGAGGTAAGTCAGTAGAGGTGACAACGGTCAAATACTAAAGGCAGGGCTATCTATGAAAATTTCTAGCAGGGTTACATAAGACAACAAATCTAATTTTCAAATCATGCATAAAAAATTGGGTTGACTACAGTCGTCAGACAATGTCTGGGGCTGTCAGAGTACAGTACTCTTTATACAGTAATGTATCATTTCAATGTCATTGCTATCTATTTTCTTTCGAAAGGTTAAGGATAAATTTGTAATTAGGGCAAACCTGAGTCGGTCATCGGTGAAATTTTTCTATAATTTTTTTTCTATTTGTATGGAAGGTCTCATTTTTTATTAACATTTTATTTTATTTGTCTCCTTTTAAAAAAAATTATCAATTGACAAACTGGGTTAATATCAATATATAGCATCAGCCTTGGATTAAATAAATAAAATATTATATGATATGTATTTAAATTAAACACATCTTTATTTAAAAAAATGATAAATTTAATATAATAATAGAGTTTAAACAAATTTTATTTAACTTATTTATAAGATTTGATAAGGCATATAATGCTCGGTCTAACTTAACAAAATTATGATATTAAACATTTTTGCCTACCTAAACTATTAAGAGTTAGTTAGTTATAATTATGTATTTTTATTTATAAAATTTTTAGTTAAATAAGAAACAGGAGATATGCTCATGTATTCTAAGAAAAATTTGAATTATATTAAAATATGTTTGGTTACATAAATTTTATATATTTTTAGAATAAATGATAATTAAAAAATTAAATATAATATTTAATTAATAAAATTATTAATATTAAAATTAACAAAATTATCTGAAATAAAAAAAAGGTCAAAAAAAAGAAAAAGTATCTAAAATTGAAAAAAGTTGATGTACTGTACTTCACTTTCCCCAGTGAGCTCTGATCAAAAAACAGAAACAAGTAGAACACGGAAGAAGTGTGGGAACAAATGGCCGTACTAATTTTGTCCCTATTAAGTCCGCCCTGCTCGAGTCTCAATTATTCACCGACCCAGAAGCCAATTCGCCTTCCAAAACGATGTCTGCCTCTGCCAGCGAGAAGAAGATCCTGCTAAAGAGTGCGGACGGCAAGACGTTCGAGTTGGAGGAGGTGGTGGCGCTGCAGATGCCGACCATCAAGCAAATGATAGAGGATAACGGCGCCAACCAGGAGATCCCCTTACCAAATGTGACCAGTTCGGTGCTCTCCAAGGTGATTGAGTACTGCAAGAAGCACGTGGAGACACGTGACGGCAAGGGCAAGGAGGTGAGTGAGGTATCGGAAGATGAGCTCAAGGCCTGGGACACTGATTTTCTCAAAGTTGACCAAAGCACCCTCTTTGATCTCGTCCAGGTATGCGACTCGCTCGAATTGATTTATTTTTTATTTTGCGTAAAGGTGAAATTTTGGTAGTTGGATCGTGAAATTAGGTTTTTCTTAATTCCCCTATTTTTTATTTAATTGTTTAATTTGGAGTTGTTATTAATTTGTTTTGATTGGTTGTTGATCTAACTAATTGTTCTTGTGTGGTGGCAGGCGGCGCACTATTTGAACATCAAGAGCTTGCTGGACTTGACCTGCCAAGCTGTGGCTGACATTATCAAGAGGAGGACACCTGAGGAGATTCGCAAGATTTTCAACATCACAAATGAATTCATTCCTCCGGAAGAAGAGAAGGTTCGAAGGATGAACCCATGGGCATTTCAGTGAATGAATACATTGGGATGGGAATGAATGCTGACAATCATCGCCAATAGGATCAGATCTTTGCTTTTCCGTTTCTATATGATGTCGCTATTAGGATTTTGGTTTTCATTATCGTGTTCTATATGATGTTGGTGTTTTCATTATCGTGTTCCATATGATGTTGCTAATGTTGAACCTTGTTTTATTAATGTGCTATTGGCTTGCTGCTCTTACTGGCCTCAACTGTTTCTTCTAAGGCTGTTTATCATAAAACCTGAGCTTACATTGATATAATAATTGTTAAACTTCAATGACAATAGATGAGCAATATTCGAGCCCATGCTAGTCAAGTTGAAACCCTACTTCAATTATTTCAAGAAGGAAACCCTACTTCAAGAAGGAAACCTTAGCCAATAGATGAGCCAATCCGAAAACTACTTCAAGAAGGAAACCCTACTTCAAGAAGGAAACCTTAGCCAAAACGGACGGTTCCAAATCTTCCTTATATAAATGCTGACTTCCATTATAGTCTTTCCCATCACTCTTACAATACAAGCAATTTCTCTTTCTTTCTCCCGCAGAAGCCTAAGATGTCATCTGCCGGCTCCGGCGAGAAGACGATTCCGCTAAGAAGTTCGGACGACAAGACGTTCGAGTTGGAGGAGGCGGTGGCGCTGCAGATGCTGAACCTCAATCGCATGATAGAGGACAACCGCGCCGTTCAGTTAACGAATGTGAATGTGAGCAGTTTAGTGCTCTCCAAGGTGATTGAGTACTGCAAGAAACACGTGGACGACGGCGAGAGCGAGGAAGACAGTGAGGAAGAGCTCTACTCGCCGAATTTGTCAAGCAGAGAACTCCGGAAGCTGAATGAGTACGCCAAGATGCACTCTCGTAAATATAAGCTGCTGAAGGCCTGGGACACTGATTTCGTCAAAGTTGCCCCAAGTAGCCTCTTTGATCTCATGCTGGTATGCTATTCACTCCACTTATTTTCTATTTCTATTTCACGTAAAGGTGAAAATTTTGGTAATTGGATAGTGAAATTTCTTTGTGATGCTAATTGTTTTTTTGTGTTGTGGATGTCATCAGGCGGCGAAATATTTGAACATCAAGAGCTTACTGGATTTGACCTCCAAGGCTGTGCATGACATGATCAAGGGGAAGACACCTCGGGAGATTCGCGAGACTTTCAACATCAAAAGGGGATTCAGTCCGGAGGAAGAAGAGGAGATTCGAAGGGAGTACCCATGGGCATTTGAGTGAATGAATAATGGACGTTCTTTCTACATTATTGGGATATGAATGTTGACAGCTTTACATTATGATGTTGCTATTAGGATTTCGATTTTCATTATCGTGTTCTCTTTGTGGTTTTGTGAATGTTAACAAATTTTATCAAGTTATTTGTCTATCGAGAATGATAAAGTTGTCAAATTAACAAATAACTTTTCAAAAAGTTAGGCAGAAAATTTTTGTTTGAAGATTTTCTTAGACTCGTTTTCGTTTGAAGTTTCATAACATGAGTGTATTCAATAAAATTAATTTGATTAAAAATTATCTTAGAGGAATTTATACCATATATATACTCTATAATCAGAAAATTTTAAATAGGAATGAGATAATCTTTATCTAATCTACATGACTGCAAGTAACCTAATGAGCAGTTTATTGACGTCATGTAAATTTATTTTAGCCTTTAATCTTTCTATTTATGTATATATATAAAACTTTCATTTTTTGTATCTTTTAATTCCAAAATATTGAGATTGCGTATGATTTTAACATCACAAACCACGTAATTAATCACATTGATAAAATATTTTTAAGATCTTGATTTTCAATATTATATTACGAAGCCGAGTGGAATAACCCTTTTGTTGGCATAATCCTAGCTGAATTCAATTAGTGTAAGATTAATATTAATTTTATTTATTAAGGTAGCTTACATAATGTAACAATTGTTAAACTTCAATGGACAATTGTGATAACTCGATAATTAAGCTCATTGGTTTATTGAATAAATTAGTGGTTCAACAAATAACGTTATAAATACATAATGGAAGAGAAACAATTAATTGTCTATTATGTTCTCGAAGTGGTTAATTGAGGTACATTAATCCTTGCCTAATCAAAGTTTCTTGTATGTCAAAACGACCTACCTAATACATAATTATAATAATTTATGTAAAACATGAAACAAAAATGCATATAAAAAATAAAATACAAAATATGTATAACAATAGTACACTAAATTATAAATATTATATAATCATCCCTTTTATGTTTAAAAAATAAAATCTATTACACTATTTAGATTCATTTGACATGTTTATTTAGTAGCACAATTTCGAGGATATGAATGAAACTATAAATTTGGACTGAACCTATAAATTTGGATTGGAAGAAGAAAAACTGGAAATTTTTCAAAGAAAATAGTTAAAACTACAAAAGATTACATGTGACAATTAAAATCTTATAGTCAGCTTGAAGAATCATTATCAAAGGATTTGGTTGTTTGCTATTACTTCTTATTATATTCATTACTGATATCCTATAAAAGGATATTAATTATATAAAGGATGGTAAGATAATGACGGAAAATGAGTGATTAAGAACAAGTTATAGTTAACGTTACTTTGTTTTCTTTTATTAACACATTTTATCAATTTATTTGTCTATGAAGAGTAATATATAAAGTTGTAAAACAAATGACTTGATAATCTTATTAATGAATTTTGTCAAGTAATTTTTTACCTGTAGATTAACAAGTGATATAATGTAATTTGTCAATAAAGATTTTCTAAAACTCATTTTTGTTTTAAAGTTACGTAAGATTAGTGTATTCAATAAAGTTAATTTGATTAAAAATTATCTTTGAGAAAATTTTTACCATATTGATAAGTATTTAATCTGGTATTTGTTGATCTCTGGATACTCCATAATCAAAAAATTTTAAATAAGAACGAGATAAGCTTTATCTAATCTACATGACTACAAGTAACCCAATGAGCAGTTTATTGACATCATCATATATTTATTTTACTATTTTATTCTTTCTATTTGTGTTTAGATAGGACTTTATTGAAGAATTTTTTTGTATCTTTTAATTCCAAAATTATTGAGATTGCATATAATTTTTACATCATCAACCATGTAATCACATTTCTTTTATTTAATATTTATGATCTTGATTCTAATATGTAGGTCCATTTCTTGTATTGAACGCTTAATTCAGTTATTAATTATTATATTTCCAAAATTGGTTAAATTCTCGAAACTTCTTTTCCTACTCCTAACAAGCAAATAACTCCTGCGCTGAAACGATGCCGTTATGACAATTAACAATTCCATCCAAGGATTACTTCTCCATCTTCAACGAAACGGTGTCGTATTTGACCGTTCCTGATCGTCCGTACATAAATGCTAACCATCCCATCCCATCGGGACAGGCATTCTCTCTTTCTATCTCTCTCAACCCAAGTCTAAAACTTTCACCAACCCAGAAGCCAATTCGCTCCCAGAACGATGTCGTCTGACGGCGGAAAGAAGATTCTTCTGAGGAGTTCGGACGGCGAGACGTTCGAGGTGGAGGAGGTGGTGGCTCTGGAGTCGCAGACCATCAAACACATGATAGAGGACGACTGCGCCGACAACGAGATCCCCTTGCCGAATGTCACCAGTTCGGTGCTTTCCAAGGTGATTGAGTACTGTAAGAAGCACGTGGAGGCACGTGACGGCAAGGGCAAGGAGGACTCTAAAGTTTCGGAAGATGAGCTCAAGATCTGGGACTCTGATTTTGTCAAAGTTGACCAAAATACCCTCTTTGATCTCATCCTGGTATGCGATTACCCAAATTCCTGGCGTAAATTTGATATTCTATTTTGGGTAACTTTTTTTTTCTGACTTAAAAGATAAAAATTTGCTAATTGGGCTTTGAAATTAGGATTTCTTATTGTTAAATTTTGATAAATTGGTGTGTGGTTGTTTGTTACTGAAACCCCTTTGTTTTACCTTGCGTAAGCTTAAGGAAAGAACATTTTTTTTAAGGAAAGGAGAAATTTTTCGTCGAAGAAAATAGATTATTTCACTAAAGAAAACCTTTTTATTTTTTCCATACGAAATCTTGATTGAAATTTTAGGTTTTATCGTAAATTGGTTTTTAGTTGTTTGTTTCTGGGAACCCTTTACTTCTTGTTATAGAATTGTTCTTCTTGTTGGTAGTTGGGAGGAGGGGGAATGGAAAGGAAAATTCATTCAAGAAATGAAAGTGATAAGTTTATAATTTTTATTCTTGAAGAAATTTCCCTGTACGTTGAGTCAAAATCAATCCGATTTTGTTTGTTTTGTTATTGTTTGGATTATTGATGGTTGGGAGAGGAAAAGGAAAGGAAAGGTCAAGATACTTTATTTCTTTGACTTGCAGGGTACAATTCCTTTTTCTATCGGAATTTTTTTATATCAAATCCTAACGCAATACTGGGAAAAAAAAAAACTAAAGATTACCATAACACAAAAGCTATGAAGTTTAACTAATGTCGCACTGAAATTGTGATCCATAAAAGAGAACTTTAGTTCTTTTTCTATTCATTCATCTTTTATCTAGATTGGAGTAAGACCTTTTTAGTTAAACAGTTTTTATTATAGGAAAACATAAACTAGAAAAACCTCTATTTTTATGTGAATGTTAACTAAAACTGAAACCTTAAATAACTAAACAAGACAACTGGAGAATCTTTCAATCTCTATTTAAACAAGTTTTTAGCCATCAATTTAAATGCTTCACTAAAAAAACGCCTGGCTTGCTTTTAGGAAGATGATTTGATCTCTATTAATTTGATTTGTGTGGTGCATATCATTAGGCGGCGAACTATTTGAACATCAAGAGCTTGTTGGACTTGACCTGCCAGACTGTGGCTGATATGATCAAGGGGAAGACACCTGAGGAGATTCGCAAGCATTTCAACATCAAGAATGATTTTACTCCGGAGGAAGAGGAGGAGGTTCGAAGGGAGAACCAGTGGGCATTTGAGTGAATGAATAATACGATTCTTTCATACATTGGGATAGGAATGTTGATAATCGTCATGAATAGGATCTGCTGTTCTTTGCTTTGCACTATGATGTTGCTATTAGGATTTTGGTTTTCATTCTCATGTTCTCTTTTGTGATTTTGTGAATGTTATATGGGTGAACTTCATGTTGTTGAACCTTGGTTTTCTTAATATAGTATTGTCTTCTTAATATAGTATTGTCTTAGTACTCTTTGTAGCCACTAATAGTATTGTCTTGGTACTCTTTCTAGCCTCTAATGTTTCTTCTCTTGTTTATATAATGAATAATTTATGATCGTGCCTGTGATTATGGTTGAGTAGAGTAACCTTTTGTAGGAATAATTCCTCAGTAGTATGTGACAGAGAGTATTGATATGGACTCCGAAATCATTTCTAAACGATTGCTACTGTTCTTTATGAATCGTATCTTACTCATGAACAAAAGCAAAATCTCGATTCACTTCTTTAGAATTTCCATCGCATAATATTGAGAGCATGACACTATTCCATAAGATTAGTATTAAGAACATGAAACCATTAGGAAAGCCATAAAATGAGGGAGGGAAGAAATCTTTGTGCTGACATGGCCCGGCAACAAAGTTTACTTTATCTATCTAATACTATTTTCTCCCTCTAATTTTCGGCACTTCTCAGAAAGCTTTCCCTTAACCCCTCCAAACAAGCTTTGTAATCTACATACGCTGATGTTTTTGCTCTTGTTTCAGCGAAAAGCTTTTCAGAAAGATTATTATTCTCTTCCCTTATCTCATGCAGGGGCAGAGGCTTCCCAAAATTCAACTAGAGCTCTTCTTTCCTCATTCCTCTTGAGACGCTTTTCTTCAAGCTCATTAGCAGGTTGTTGGCACATTGTTGATGTTGTGTAGTATTGTGCAGATAAATTTGCATCTTTTATCCATTTCTCCCACTTGCTAAGATCCTTAGCAAATTCACATATGGCTTTTACCTCCGGAGATTCATCATGTTGGTCTTGCTCTAATGTTGCTTTGTCTTCCTGATGATCACTGTCTCCCATCTTTGTTTCCTAATGGCCAAGCTTTTGTGTCTCCGGTTCCAGCTCCCCGATGCTTTGAGGTTCCTGCCAGTCTTCATTCGGGTTACAAATTGCTTCTTTACTGCTTCTTGCTCCTGCTCAGCATTCTGTTCCAATGTCTCCTCCTCCTTAAGTTCCTGTATAAAATTTAAGTTAAAATTTAGAGTGTGATAGCACTGGCATTGGTTACCATATGCTTAACTCATTTCATTTTGCAAGTGGAGAAATCCCAAATGCAATTGGGTTCTTTCTTCCGCCTCAATGGGGCTGCCTCTTATTGGGGAGACTTTGAAGTTGATTATGCCTAGTTATTCCTTGGATGCTCCTTGTTTTATCGAGAAGAGACTACAGAGGTAGCATCGCTGCTTTGATCTACAGTAACCTGCTAATTTACAAAAATCAATATTCATAGAGAATGGCTAGTTGTGCTATGGTGGTGTCTGCTGACCCTGATGTAACCGCTTCATTCTTATGCTCGCTGCTTTGTTCTACAGTAACCTGCTAATTTACAAAAATCAATATTCATAGAGGATGGCTAGTTGTGCTATGGTGGTGTCTGCTGACCCTGATGTAACCACTTCATTCTTATGCAAGAAGGGAAGTTGGTTGAATCATAGTACAAGTATACAAGAAGAATATCTCTGAATCATTTTGGTGTTGATAGTCTCAAAGGAAAGCTGCTTCCTCAGATTGAAGAAATGGTTAACAAAACCCTTAGTGATTGGTCAGCCCAGTATTGCATAGAAGTGAAATATGCAGCTTCCTTTTGGTGGTGTCTGCTGACCCTGATTTAACTACTTCATTCTTATGTCAGAAGGGAAGTTGTTGAATCACGGTACTCATGGTACAAGTATAAAAGATAAATATCTTTGAATCATTTTGGTGTAGAGAGTCTCAGGGGAAAGCTGCTTCCTCAGAATGAAGAAATGGTTAACAAAAACCTTAGTGATTGGTCAGCCCAGAATTGCATAGAAGTGAAATATGCAGCTTCAGTTGTAAGTTAAGTATTTTAATCTCACTTGCTGTATATGTAAAAATGTTAATTTGCAATATTAATTGCATGGCATCTGAATATAAATGTGGAAGCCTAAAAGATTACTTTGATAATGATAACAGATGGCTCTTGATTATGGCGCAAAGTAGCTATTTAGTTATGAAAGT
Organism: Boswellia sacra; assembly: GCA_013180625.2. Lineage (NCBI taxonomy): Eukaryota > Viridiplantae > Streptophyta > Magnoliopsida > Sapindales > Burseraceae > Boswellia > Boswellia sacra. The sequence continues at coordinate 728,377 of SNVD02015884.1, read as the reverse complement.
GAAAAGTTATCATCAACCAACTTCAACTTCTCTGAGAAGTTCATTAATCTCACTTGCAATATTAATTATTTTAATCTCATTTGCTATATATTTAAAAATGTTAATTTGCAATATTAATTGCATGACATCTGAATATGAATGTGGAAGCCTAAAAGATTACTTCGATAACGATAAGAGATGGCTCTTGATTATGGCGCAAAGCAGCTATATAGTTATGAAAGTGAAAAGTTATCATCAACCAACTTCAACTTCACGGAGAAGTTCATTAATTTTTCTAGAGGATTTATGTCCTTTCCTTTGTATATCCCAGGAACTGCACATCAAAATTGTTTAAAGGTAATTCTTGCCGAATCCATCTTTGCTTTAATTTATAAACGTATCATTTTTGAAATCTATGGACATTGGTTCTGCAGGACTACGAAAGGACATCTGAAATGTTGGCCAGTGTCTTCAGGGAGAGATGAGCTTGTCCTGATAAGCCGAAGGATGATGTGCTTGATCATGTTATCCAAGACATGAATGTTGAGAAATTCTTAACAGAGGATGTTGTTCTTCAGCTGATGTTTGGACTTACTTCTGCCAATTTTGATTCGATTTCGGTGACATTAACTTTAACCTTCAAGTTACTTTCTGAAAATCCTTCCGTATTAGAGGAACTGATGGTAAGTATATATATATATAAACAAATAATACATACTTACCCTTTTGGCTAATCTACAGAAATTAGGTACAACGTGTAGAAATACTTGTTCTTAAATATAATTTTGTGTTTATTATTTACTTGATAATCAGGCTGAGAATGAGGCTCTTTTAAGAAGGAAAGACAACCAGATTCTTCAATCACTTGGGAAGAATGTAAATCAATGACTTTTACCCTCCAAGTCAATATATAGTTTAACATTTCCTTCTATTGTCTTGCTTTTTCTGAGAAATATATATCTATATTTTTCAGATTACGAACTTTCTTGTTTTTTGAGCAATAATAGGTGGTGAATCAGATGGTTAGATTAGGAAGTGTTGCAACAGGGTTCTTACGAAAAGCAAAACAAGATATTCAAGTGAATGGTAAACTCAATGATACGGATAATGAATCCTGAGCAGTACTTTAATTGAGATGAATGATATAAGGTATAAATGGGGATTATTTTGCTATAGGATGCACAATTTCAGCTGGTTATGGAATTATGTTTGCAGCTTCAGCTCTTCAATTAAATCCTTACACATTCCAAGTCCCTGTTTCATTCAATTCGTGGCGTTGGAAGGTGAAATTAAAATAATATTTTCTTCTTATTACTGGTCGAAAATCAAATCACATCAGATTTTCTGTACAATTGGATTGCTCTTTCCTGCATCCTGGATGGAAAGAGGAGCTTAAGCAAATGTCATATCAAAAACCTTTTTTGCCATTCGGTGGAGGCATGAAGCAATGTGCAGGTGCAGAGTATAGCAGAGTGTTATTGATCATCTTTCTCCATGTCTTAGTCAACAAGTACAGGTAACACATTTATGTACAATTAGTGTTTCAGCATAGCATAAATTTATTTCAAGTTCATTTACTTAACTTTTAATTAGTTAATGTAGGTGGACGGAGATTGGAGGAGCAAACATTGTTCGAAATCTTGTAGTTGCTTTTTTTATTGTGTCGAATATTTTGGGCGTAGAATTAAATACCACACTTAATCCATCCCGAACTTTGATGGACTTTAAACTCTTCTGCTGATGATTCTGTAGAGGAGGTCCAACGCAAAAATATATAGATCAACCCAAATGTTTAATAGTTGAGAAAGTTACAGCACCTTTCCAGCGTCAGTTAAACATGATCAATTATCAATTTCATGTGAATCCAAGAAAAGTGTGATCTGTTCACTTGTTGTTGGCTAAATTGTTGCCTGAGCGCTGAGCTATTAAGCTTAGAGTTCTTCAAAGAGATGCCAAACCTGCATATTTTTGTTGTAAATACTGATAGTACTTAGACCGTGAATAGCTTCAGAGATCTTCGCGGAGAGTTCTTCGAACAACTTGTTTTTTTCTCTTGCTCCCCCTAGCTAAGAAACCTCAACAAAGTCACATCTCGCTTCCTCAAGTTCCTGTACGAAATTTATGTCAAATTTAAGACGAATAAACTCTTGCATGTCTGCTTTTAGTAATTGTTAGATTGCTTTTGAAAATCACAAAATAGAAGTTGACTACTAAAAATTCGCAAACTTGTCCTTAATTAATTGTCCAAAAACTCAAAATTCAAGAGCAAAAACTAATATTTTAATACTATTCAATTGCTATATATAAGCAATAAAATAATATCCCTTCCTTGAAAAGTATAAAAACAATCAAAATAGCAAAATGTTTTCAAGACGGAATTGGTAGGTTGTCAGATTATAAAGCTGGAAGGTATGTACTCATTTTTTGATAGGCCTGGATCGTAAGCATATTGGTGGCCATAAGCAACACAATAGCAAGACTCCAAGAAATCATATATTTAAAAATAACATAGAACGTTGCAAGAAAGAAAGCGAACCGCTCACTCCAAAATACCATATCAAGTTCCTGCAACCATGAAAACGTCAAATAAAGTGTCTTCAACCATGATCAAATTAAATTCAGCAAAATAACAGCCAAATATATACACAAAAATTACTTTGCTGCACAAAAATTACTTTGCCACATACAACACAGCTAGGGCGTTTGGATAGTAATCCTCATAAGATGAATGCTCTTGGGAAAGATCAACCTGTTATCTCTAGGGTAACTTTTATCCGTTGAGTGGTAACCCTTCCACTCGGCACCGTCACGGTCAGATCACTAAAGCCCTGCACAACTTAGGTGGAAGGCAGAGAAGTCCTCCTTTCAGGGGGCTAAGCCATCAGTGAGATACAGGCTTTTTACTACTGAATTGATCTTCAAAGTCATTCCATTTTACACTTTCTCTAGCAAAGCATGGGATTTCTAAATTCTCATAACAGCCTCTCAAAATTCCTTCTAAAGCCTGTTGTTAATGTAATAAATAAAAAATAAATATAATAAAAATAAAATGATATAGTATTTTATCTCAACAAAATATTAAAACACATTCAATAATTAATTTGAATGACCTGCTTCCCTCAATATGTATGTTGCCCATCACATCGATGCTGTGTAAGTACTGTGACTAATGAGAAAAAATACAGCAGCGCACTTTAAACAAATGGAGAATTGAAATAGGATAGATCATTACAACAGTATGGCTATTGTGTCTAACGTGAAGGTATTAGTCTCCAGGGCGAACGCAACGTCCTCTATAAAGGCAGAATAAAATGCTTAATTCTCTCGCAACACCTGCTTTAAGTTTCTCATCTTCCCTCTTCATCTCCACCGGAGATATCGAGAAAGAAAGAGAAAATATTGGTTGATGATATAAGTTGTACACGTTGTTTTGCATATATTTAAAATTTCGTATATTTAAAATCATATATTTAAAATCAAGATAGATCATTACAAGTAAGAAAGAAAACCGCTCAGTCCAAAATATCAAATCAAGTTCCTGCAACCATGCACCGATTAAATAAGTGTTTCTTCAACCATGATCAAATTAAATTCAACAAAACACACAACAGAATACTTTGCCACTCACAAAATAGCTAGTGCGTTTGACTATTAGTCTCCATACAATGAATTCGCAGCAGTTTCCGGGGCGAACGCAATATCCTCTTTATAGGCAGAATAAATTGCCTCTTCCGTGACAACTTCTTTAGGTTTGTGTTCATCTTCCCTCTTAGTCTCCATTGGAGATATCAAGAAAGAAAGAAATGAATATATTCTGGTTTGATGATATATAAAAGGCTGAGAAAGTTTATTGGAACTTTCTGCAAGGGCTGAGTAAATTATCAAGAAGAGTAAACGATAAGTCCTCCAAACTTCCTTCTTTCTTTCTTTTTTCCCTAATTTGATATCTTTATATTTTTTTTCATGATTTCATCTTAAACAATACAAAACTCTCAAAACTCTAAGTTTTCTCATAGATTTAACTACTCCAATAAAGCCCTACTATGAAATTTTGGCAAGATAAGTCAATCTAAAAAATCTGAAAGTCCATCAATATTAAAAAAAAAAAAAACCAGATAAGATAACTTCAAAAATTCTATAAATGTAAATTGACAAAATGTTAATTTAATTTAGAAAAGGGTACCATTAGTACTTGCTTTCACTATTAAAAAAAAAAATTGGTAGGTCTATTTGCATATAGAAAAGTGCTAAGACATGTAATACAACATGATTCAATATTTAGTTTTAGTAGATTTTAAATGGATAGTCTTAATTTGCTAGTAACTAGACTAAGGGCAGTTATACAGAGAAAGCGATTCTATTTGTGAGAAGCAAAAGATCGCAAGTGTAACACTGATTACTTCATCTAGATAAGAACTTCGTTATAATTATAATAAATAAATTGAAAGAAAAGAACAGAAAAAAATTTCTAGGAACTGAGATCTCTTAAATAGCAATGGTATATTTTAGATGCTGAGCCAAGACTCAAGATCATTATTATCTTCCTCCAATTGTCGGCACTTCTCATCCTTCTCCTCAACAAGCTGTTGGTTGTTTTCAGCCGACGAAGTTTCAGCAGAAAGCTTCTCAGAATGATTATCATTCTCTTCTAAAGAGGCTTTGCAATATTCAGAGAGAGCTTTTATTTCCTCATTCAACTTGAGTTGCTTTTTTTTCAAGCATTGCTTTGAAGGATTGTAAAGATAAATTTGCATCTTTTGTCTCTTTCTCCCACTTGCTAGGATCCTTCAGAAAGTCCCATCTAGCTTCTGTTTCCTGAGATTCATCACGTTGGCCTTGTTTGTCTCCCTTCTGATGATCATTATCTCCCATCTTTGATTCCTCATTGCCAAGATTTTCTGTCTCTGATTTCACGTCCCTGCTGTTTTGAGGTTCCTGTAAGTCTTCATTCGGGTCACCAATTGCTTCTTTCAGTACTGTTTCTTGCTCCTGCTCAATTTTCTGTTTCGATTTCTCATCCTCTTCAAGTTCCTCTTCAAGTTCCTGTATGAAATTTAGGTTGAGTTAAATTTAAGACGAATAGACTTGTTGTCTGGTAAATTAGAGCACAGAGCAATTTTTAATTATAATATAAGATAGCTTTTGAAAAAGCCTGATTTTATTTATTCTATAAACCAAGACCGACCCTTGGAAAATGGGGAGCCAAAACCAATATTTTACCTGATTGCTATCATTAATATAATTGTATTCCTTGAAAAGTATCAGAACAATAAAAATAGCAAAAATATTTACGGATTCAATAAAGACTGAACAGCAATCAGAGTATAAATCTGGTATGTATGTACTCACTCTTAGATAGGCCTGGATCATAAGCATGTTGCTGGCCACAAACAACACAATAGCAAGATTCCAAAAAATCATATTTTTAAAAATAATATAGATCAGCGCAAGTAGGAAAGCGAACCGCTCACTCCAAAACATCATGTCAAGTTCCTGCAACTGTGGACAGATCAAGTAAGTGCTTCTTCAACCATGAATATCAAATTAAGCTCAAGAAAACAAAAATGTACTCGGCCACTTACAATAATTGAGCGCTTGGATAGTAGTCCCCATGAGATGAATGCTATGTAAATATTGTGACTGAGGAAAGAAAGCACAGCAGTGCACTTTAAACAAATCGGGAATTGAATTAGGAAAATCAGAAAGAAAATGGCTATTCTGTCTACAGTGAATGCAGTAATCTCCAGGAAGAGCTTAGCATCCTCTATAAAGGCAGAATAAATTGCTTCTTCCCTAGCAACTTCTTTAAGTTTCTCATCTTGCCTCTCGGTCTCCATTGGAGATATCAAGAAAGAAAGAAGGAATTTTGATTGATGATGAATAAAAAGTTGAATGATTTTTGGGACGTTCTGCGAGGGCCTTGATTATTTATAGAATCCATCAACTTGATTCGGGGTCTTTTATTGTTAGTAAAAGCAGGTAATGGGCTAGTATTTCGTATCCTAAACCAATTAGGAGAACTAAATGAACGTGTAATACAACATTTATTAGTATTGAGTTTTAGTAGAACTTAAACGGAGAGCTTAATTTGCTAGTAACTTGCGTGGTCTCAAGGAAACCTAAACCAACTAGGAGACCCAAAAAGAAAGGATTAAATTTAATGGATAGAACAGCTTTTTCAATTGCTGCGATAAATTTCATAAAATTCAGATGCTGCTTTTGCTGCAGAAAGTTTGCGCCAATATCATTAACATGATTTATTATTATTATTATTATTATTTATTTATTTATTTATTTTTTGTATTTCCTATCCTGAACAAATTAAGGGATTTAAATGAACATTACTTTAATAATATGAATTTTGGTAGAATTTAGATGGAGAGCCTTAATTGTGCTAGTAACTAGAAAGGCATCAGAAAAACCTAAGCGAGTTAAGACACAAACAAATTCTACATTTATAACGAATAGAGTAAAATCTCTCAAACTCTCTAATAATAACAAATCAAATTCAAGCAACTTAATTTCAAAATACAGTTTAACAAATATCATGGAGCAGCTTATTTGTTTCGAACTAAAAGTTGATCTTAAAAGAACCCAAATTCAGATGTTGCAGAAAGCTGAGCTTCCGGATCATTTTTCTGTTCACTCAGTTTTTGGTACTTCTCATCCATCTCCTTCATAAGATTCTTGTATTGCTCAGCAAACGAAGTTTCAGCAAAAAGCTTTGCAGGAAGATTGTTAATTTCTTCTGTTAACTTGCAAGAATCGTCTGCAGCATCATTCCAACAAGCTTTGTAATATTCAGCTTCTGTGTTTGCTGTGTAAAGCTTGGCACAAAGATCATTTCTTTCTCCAACCAAAGTTTGTGTGTACGCTTGATAATCATAGGCGACTCGTAGATAGTACTCATACCATGAATTTTGTGAGGAGAGCTTCAGTGAGAGATCATTTCTTTCCTCATCCCACTTGAGACACATTTCTTCAAACTCCTTAAGAAGTTCTTGGTACAATTTCTTGTAGGATTCTAAAGGTGGGCCATGGACAACCTCTCCATTTTCTTGTGCAGATGCATTGTTGCTGGCCCTGCATTGTGAGGTTGAATTTGCAACAGCTTCGGAAAGATCTTTTTTCCGCTTCTCTAACTTGTTAAGTTCCTGATCAACAAAGTCACATTCAGCTTTGAATGATGGAGAAAGTCCTAATGCATCATTAACTCTTATTTTTGGTTCCTCATTTCCTAACTTCTCCGTCTCTAATTCTAGCTCCAGGGTATTTTGAGATTCCTGAAAGTCTTGATTGGGTTCATCATTTGCCTCTTTAAGTAGTTCTTGGTCCTGCTCCACTTTCTGTTTTACATTTTAAGGTTCCAGCAAGTCTTCATGAGGTTCACCATTAGTTTCTTGCAGTGATTGTTGGTCCTTCTCAACTTTCTGTTTCATATTTTGAGCTTTCTGCAAGTCTTCATGGGGTTCATCATTTATTTCTTTCAGTAGGGGTTCTTGATTCTTCTTGACTTTCTGTTTCTATGTGTCTCAAAACCTCCTGTTCAGCTTTCTTCTTCCTAAGTTGCTCAGCTCATCTTTCTGTATGAAATTTGGAATTAATATGAATCAAGATCCTCTCATTATCTGAGCTCTCACAAGCTTCTTCGAAGAATTAATTAAGAATATGATGACATATAGTTTTTAATATTTAAGGATGATCAAAATTTGTTTCTATTCTCTCATGCATTAATACTTTTTCTTCCGCCACTAGCCAGTGCAAACATAAGGCTAAATAGAATGCAATATTCTCAGAAAAAATAAGGCATGGAGAAGATCATGGTCCTATACACACACCCATAATATGAACGATACTCCTTTAAAAACATCAAAACAATCAAAATAGCAAATTATAAATGGATTCAAGACAGTAAATGTTAGTCAAAGTATAAATATTTGGACTTTTCACAAAAGAGAAAAACTTATGTGAGCCTCTCAATACCACATTACTATTTAGCCATTCAGGCTTTCTCATATCAATAGTTGAAATTTCAATTCAGTATAATATGCCAATATGCATGTAATTAGATTGGCTTACCAAATCCTCAAATTAAACGGTGAGAGAATGTCTCACATAAGTAATTCTCCTCGCAAAAGTATAAGCATGCTAGATTTTCAAACATGACTTCAGAGCACAAATAAAGTTGCAAATAAATATCATTATACTCACTCTCACTCTTCCATTGGACTCAAAGGCGGCCATCATTGATACCGGATCTTCGAGATATGGCTCTGATACCAAACTGATACCGGATCTTCGAGATATGGCTCTGATACCAAATCTGATACCGGGCTGCTGGATTATAATAGATCAGGATAAGATCTTCAAGTTGATTATCGACTCAACCAATGGCTGGAACAAATAGAATGGAACCTAACAAACACTCTTTGAAAGGATAACAAGCTCACCACCAGGGTAAACTCCAATGGGATACAGAAAATTCACCACCCAAGGATGTAAACCAAGGATACAGGGCTCAAACTAATTCACCACTCTATGGAATCCACCAAGAGATACAGAGTTAAAGAGAAATCAGTATAAACACTGAAATTCCATTAAAATTCGAATTCCAAACTTCACTACCTTGAATACACAACTTTAGAGCTTAAATAACTTGGAACAACCCTCCAAGCATAGGTAAAAGACAATAATTAAATGAGTTCAACAATTACGGCTCAACTAATACATTGACAACTCAATTATTGACTAAGACTCATAAGTAAACACATTAGGTAATAAAAGCACAACCAACTAAGCTAGAAATTCAAATTCCAACCAACTAAGCAATCAAATTCAAATTCTAGAGTAGACTTTAATGCACCATTAACTATGAACCAGCTGTGAAGAGATAGTCATAAATCCCTGCAGACAACTCCAAAATGACACATTGACAAATGTGTTAGAAAGCTGACTTCAAGATCTTTTATAGCCACAAATCTTGACATTTAATTCTCTGCACAGCAATACCAGTTCTTTTACGAAATTATCCCTCATTCTGGTTCATGTGCACTCCTGACCATTGTAACAATTTGCAACCCTTGATGATCTATCATGAATCTCATGGATTGCAACACTCCTGTGTCAAGCTCCCCTGGTTGAGAAAGACTCGACCTCGAGTCTTGATTGTTGTTTTCACCAAGATAAGGACTAAGGTCAGAGATATTAAATGTGTTGGAAACACCATAATGCTCAGGTAGCTCAACTTTGTAAGCATTCTCTCCAATGCGTTGTAAGACTTTGAATGGTCCATCAGCTCTAGGCTTCAACTTGGCATATTTGCCTGGAGGAAACCTTTCTTTTCTAAGGTGTATCCACACTAGATCTCCTTCTTTGAATTCAGCATACTTCCGATGTTTGTTTACTGCAGCTTTATACTTCTCATTTTGCTTCAAAATCTTCTCTCGAACTTGTTTATGTAGTTTCTTGATGTTCTTAGCTCTCTCCTCTGCATCAATGCTAAATTGAGTTTTGGAAGGAATAGGAACTAAATCCAAAGGACTTATTGGATTCTTGCCATAAACAACCTCAAAAGGACTATGACCAGTGGTTTGACTTGATGATCTGTTGTAAGCAAACTCAACTTGGGGTAAAACAAGATCCCATTGCCGTAAATTCTTACCAACATAACTCCTCATAAGATTTCCCAAGCTTCTGTTCATAACTTCAGTTTGTCCATCTATTTGAGAATGATGAGATGAACTAAAGTTAAGTGTAGTCCCCAGCTTTCTCCAAAGCGTACGCCAAAAATGAGATAAGAACTTTGGATCACGATCTGAGACTATGGCCTTAGGAATGCCATGCAATTTCACAATCTCTTTGAAGTACAAATTGGCCACGTGAGTCGCATCATTTGTCTTGTTACAGGGGACAAAATGAGCCATTTTAGAAAATCGGTCAACCACCACCATGATTGAATCTTTGTTTCGCTGTGTTCTAGGCAATCCCACCACAAAATCCAAGCTAACATCTTCCCATGAATCATTAGGAATAGGTAATGGAGTGTACAAACCAGTGTTCTGCCCATGACTTTTTGCCACATGACAAATTATACACCTCTTCACGTGCTTCATCACATCCCTTTCCATCTTCGGCCAATAGAAATTTTCCTTCACAATAGCAATAGTTTTATCTCTCCCAAAATGACCGCTAATGCCACTGCCATGTGCTTCATTAATGATTAATTCTCTCAAGGAACATTGAGGAATACACAATTGGTTTGCTTTGAGTAGATAACCATCTTGCAAAACAAATTGGTTAGATGAAAACTCATTACAATTACTCCATATTTTGCCAAAATCTGGATCATCCTTGTAAAGCTCCTTTAAAACCTCAAACCCAACAACATTCACTTGCATAGAGGTCAGCAAAGAATGTCTTCGGCTTAATGCATCAGCCACCACATTTTGAACTCCAGATTTATGCTTGATGGTAAAGTTGAAAGCTTGAAGAAACTCTACCCATCTGGCATGTCGAACATTAAGCTTCTGTTGGCTGTTGATGAACTTCAAAGCTTCATGGTCAGAATATAGAACGAATGGTTTTGGCAAGAGATACTGACTCCAATGCTTCAAAGCTCGACAAATAGCATACAACTCTTTGTAATAAGTTGAGTACTTTTTGCGAGATGCATTCAATTTTTCACTAAAGAAAGCAATTGATCTGCCTTCTTGGCTAATAACAGCATCAATACCAATATTGGAAGCATCACATTCAACTTCAAAAACCTTGCTGAGATTTGGAAGTGATAAGATAGAAGCTTCTATCATCTTCTTTTTAGGCACCAAAAGAACTGGGACAGCATAAAGACTCATGCTTTCCCTCACTAACCCTTTAGTGATAAGCTCATCAATCTGCCGCTGTAATTCTTCATGTTCTGTAGGACTCATTCGATAGGCTGATTTATTTGGCAACACAGCACCTAGAACAAGATCAATACAATGCTGTATGTCTCTCATTGGAGGAAGGCCTGGTGGTATATCATTTGGTATAACATCATGGTATTCTTCAAGAAGATATTTCATCTCCGAAGGTGGTTCATTACTAACTTCATTTTCTTCTAACAATAAGAACACATAAATTTCACTTCCCTTCTCCAACTCTCTTCTACATGCTGTTTGGGTAAGCAAAGAATTTCCCTCCCCTTTAGTAGGTTTAGGAAAACATTCTAACTTCGAAGGACCCAAAATAACTTTGACCCCATCTTTAAAGAATGTATAAGTACTCCCATAGCTATCATGCATTACTTTCCTATTATACTGCCATGGTCTACCAAGAAGTAACTGACAAGCATCCATAGGAACAACATCACACCATATTTCATCTTTATACTTTTTACCAATAGAAAATGAAACAACGCAGCGCTTGTTTACCTTGATCTCGTTATCTTTCCGAAGCCATGAAATCTTGTAAGGCTGATGATGCTTCTCTGTCTGAAGGCCAAGTTTATCAATCATCTCCGTAGACAGCACATTTTCAAAGCTGCAACCATCAATAATAAAGTTGCACACCTTGCCATGAGAAGAACATCTGCTATGGAAGATATTTCTGCGAAGCCAATCATCTTCTCGTTCTTGGGCAATACTCAAACTCCTTTGAATAAGAAAGAGAGAATCACCTCGATTTGCATAAGTGACTTCCTCTTCATCAACAAATTCTGGATTATCAAAATTGATAAAGGCATCTGACTTAATCTCTTCATCAATTTCGTAAAAGTCATCAAATATTGGTGGTTTTCCAAGATCCTCAAAGAAGTCATGGTCTACTTCATCATTCTCCACCGATTCATCTTTATTAGCAGCATCATTATCATCATAATTGTCCAAAGGACTTTGATCTTCTACTTCTCCTTGCATTCCACCTGTGAATTCTTTATTTTCCAAAATTACTAAATGTTGCTGGAGTTGTCGGAGCTGCCGCATAAGATCTTCAATGATCAAACGTTGCTGGACTTGTTGAAGTTGCCGGCTGAGATCTTCAATGATCAAATCTCGTTCATCTCTTTGAGAACGAGGCAATTGGGTAGTAGAAGCAGCCTTGTGAGTACGACCAGCCATTGAACCAAAAGCTCTGATACCAATCTGATACTGGATCTTCGAGATATGGCTCTGATACCAAACTGATACCGAATCTTCGAGATATGGCTCTGATACCAAATCTGATACCGGGCTGCTGGATTATAATAGATCATGATAAGATCTTCAAGTTGATTATCGACTCAACCAATGGCTGGAACAAATAGAATGGAACCTAACAAACACTCTTTGAAAGGATAACAAGCTCACCACCAAAGTGAACACCAATGGGATACAGAAAATTCACCACCCAAGGATGTAAACAAGGATACAGGGCTCAAAACTAACTCACCACTCTATGGAATCCACCAAGAGATACAGAGTTAAAGAGAAATCAGTATAAACACCGAAATTTCACTCAAATTCGAATTCCAAACTTCACTCCCTTGAATACACAACTTTAGAACTTAAATAACTTGGAACAACCCTCCAAGCATAGGTAAAAGACAATAATTAAATGTGTTCAACGATTACGGCTCAACTAATACATTGACAACTCAATTATTGACTAAGACTCATAAGTAAACACATTAGGAAGTAAAAGCACAACCAACTAAGCTAGAAATTTAAATTCCAACCAACTAAGCAATCAAATTCAAATTCTAGAGTAGACTTTAATGCACCATTAACTATGAACCAGCTGTGAAGAGATAGTCATAAATCCCTGCAGACAACTCCAAAATGACACATTGACAAATGTGTTAGAAAGCTGACTTGAAGATCTTTTATAGCCACAAATCTTGACATTTAATTCTCTGCACAGCAATACCAGTTCTTTTATGAAATTATCCCTCATTCTGGTTCATGTGCACTCCTGACCATTGTAACAATTTGCACCCCTTGATGATCTATGATGAATCCCATGGATTGCAACACTCCCGTGTCAATCATCACACAAACGAAGTTGTGAACACATTTACTCACTCTCGCTCTTCTGTCAGCCTCAAAGAGGGTCATCAGCGTGTTAGTGAGCATAAATATCGTTGTTGCCAATTCCCAATACCCTCCAGATTCAAAGAAACAATAAACTACTGCCATGAAGGAAGCAAATCTCTCTGCATAAAATATTATATCTTGTTCCAGCAGCAAACCGAAAGATTTAAAAAAAAAAAAATGTTTATTGAACAATTTTAACATTACCCTTATGATCAAGATGTAGCAAAATAACAATATAAATATAAATCAATTCATTTCGGTTTCTATACACTAACATAATAGATAGGAGCTCTGTATAGTAGTCGCCTTACGTTGATATGTGCTATGTAAATAATGTTACTAAGAAACGAGGAAGCAGCATATTCTATGAAAGAGGGAAAATGAAAAAGGAAAATTAGAAAGAATATAGCTATTCCCTCGAGGATGAACGCAGCAGTGTTTAGATGAAGAGAAACAATTGCTTTTTCAATGAATTCTCTTTCAAGGTTTTCATCTGCTCTCTTTGAATCTATGATTGGATGAATAAATTGAACAATAATATGTTCGTATATATGAACAGCTGCATAAGTCCTTTTTTTAGGCTCTGCAAGGGCTTTTTGTCCTTTTAGACTAAAATATATCTTTAGAGAATTTTTTTTGGAATTAAAAGCTGAGATAATATATATCCATACGCGTCCTCTATATTTATCTCTGGGCACTATTTGGCTGCCTGCCACGTTAGAATCATGAGAATGGATATCTGGTGTGCTACAAGTCATCTAGAGTTTAGATTGGATCACTTTTTCTAGCCATTCCAAATTAGTACAATTGTTCTCCAAGGTTTTTTTTATGCTGAAACACTATCTGACTTCAAACATTAAATATATTAGTGAGTGTATTAGTTATAGTTAATCATAAATCCTATTATAATTTTCCTTAATTAGCCCACTCAAAATTTTGTAATAACTTTATATATAATTTATTTTCAAATTTCTAAATTTATATGTTATCTCTAATAAATCGTATTATATTTTCCTAGTTATGTTAGACTTTCTATATTTTACTCTTTTTATTAAAGTTAGCAAAAACAGTTTTTTCTCCTCTTTCAATTAATCTTTATCTAAATAACATTTTTTTAATTTCATTTCATCTTTATTATGAAAGAATTATTATCCATTTTATCATCGTATAGTTTTAGTTATTTTTTAGTTAGAATTTCCATTTTTAAGGTATAAGTTCATTATGCCCCCTAATAACGAATCTAACATCCATAATAAATAATAAATTCTTCATCAATTAGCTGAAAAAAAAAATTCTGGTCATGCTCCTGGTTCGGCAAACGAAGTTTCGGGAAAAAGCTTTACACAGAAAGATCGTTATTTTCTTCCCTTAACTTGCGGATATCATCTTCAGAACCGTACAATACTCAGCCGATGTGTTTGCTGTATACAGTTTGGCACGAAGACCATTTCTTTCTCCAACAAAAGTTTGTGTGTACAAATGATTAGTCGTAGGTGGCTCGAAAATAGTACTGATATACCATGTATCGGCTGCAGAGAGCTTCAATAAGAAATCATTTCTTTCCTCATCTCACTTGAGACGCTTTTGGTCAAGCTCATTGATAGCTTCTTGGTACATTAATGTCTTGCAGCATCGTGGAGGGCCATCCACAAACTCAACACTTTCTTGTGAAGAAGCAGTGTTTTTGGCCATGTACTGTAAAGATGAATCTGCAGCAGCTTGGACAGCTCTTTTCAGACGGATATTCTTTTTCCCCTTTCTCCAACTTGCTAAGTTCCTGATCAGCAAAGTCACATTCAGCTTTTATTTCCCGAGATATTGATGATGCTGTGCAAATCTTTAATGCATCATCAACTTCAAGCTCCAGGGTGTTTTGAGGTTCCTGATGGTCTCCATTGGGTTCACCATTTGCTTCTTTCAGTGGTGCTTGGTCCTCCTCCACATTCTGTTTCCTATTTGGAGGATCCTGAGCATCTTTCGGAGGTTCCTGGTTCTGCCCCACTTTTGGTTTCGCATTTTGAGTTTCATTAGGTTGAGCATTTGCATCTGTTTACTCTATTGCGGGTGGTGAAGTTATGCCAGTTATGATTAAATTAATGGATTCTCTAGCCATTCCAAATTAGTTGAGAAGTTTTCCCAAGTTTTTTAATACTGATATTTCGATTTGATTGAACAAGGTAATCTACGATTTGTCTAGTTACATCTAGTTTAGAACAGTGTGAGGTTATTTGTACCCAAATTTCTACTTTTCACTCCTTTTATATATTTTTTTTATAAAAATTGATTGCGAAAATACTCCGAAAGCAATTTAGGAGAGGATAACAAAATTTTATTGCTATAAAATTTCTTTACTATGGTAGGGAAAAATAATTTTCATGTAATGTATATATAAGTAATTCGATAAATATCAAATTGTTGTCTATAAATATCATATATTGCTGTGTAGAACTAACTGTTCTGTGTCACACAAAAAAAAAAAAAATCAACATAACAAAGAAAAAGTATTAGATTTTTTATTGCTATAGAACTTTTCTTTCACAAAAACCAATGTTAAAAAAATTAAAAAAATCAATTAATAATAACAACGAAACACTATTGATACCATATTGCTGTAGAACTATTAATTATTTGCAGTACCAATGATAAAGATAAGAAATTTAATTGCAGAGTTCGAGCATTGAGATACTTATATGGATGGCTATGTCCGCGTCATCACCTGAAGCATGGAACTTTAGCCTCTCCAGAGCTTGCTGATAATTCTTTGCATTAGCCTCTCCCTGAGCTGTGCTCTTTCTAATAGCTAGTGCTTTCAAGACAATGTCCCCACTTGCCTTCCTGGGGACCTTTTGCACGATAAATTTATGGCTTGATGGGTTTGAATTTAGTTTCTGTATTTACAGTAGTACTTTTTTGCTGCGCTTATAAAGTTAAATTGGAGCCTTTGTACTAAAACTCCTGCTATATATTAGAAGAAACGTAATAGTATTGCGTGTGGGTGAATAAATTAATGCAGCTAACTAGATAACTATCAAATTTCTTCACTACCCAAGTACCTGATAGATTTCATGTTGGGTGTAGCATCATGGTACAAACCTTGGATATAGCTAATTTCCTTTCATTTATTCTGTCAATGCAGATTGCTAGTTCAATTATGATGCATTAATTGTTCCTTTAATCTTCAATTTATATAAATAAAAAAACAAGTTAAATATTAGCTTAGGAGAACCGATAGAGTTCCCATTGTAATCCCAACATGATCTTTTGGTTGTGCTCATCAGCACACTTTCCAAATTTTATCACATATTGGACAATCACTGGTATCATAAATTACATTAAAGTTCATACATGCCCTACTTTCCATATTTTACATTGCTTTCAATATTTTACATAAGTTTTCTGCTTTAATTTATTTGTCTCATATTCTTTTTTTTTTTTTTTTTGGGTTGGGGGGGGTGTGGGTGTGGGTGTAGAAAACCCATGAAATGATCAACAAAATCGATAACGAGGAAGTCGCCAAATGTCATGGTGGAGCTCCTTGACAATCTCTGAAGGAGGGGCATCCCACCAAGGGAAAGTGGAAAAAGCTAGATCCAGATTGGATAGCTTATCAGCAATAACATTCCCTTCACGAAAGATATGCAAGATGTGAATTTGCATTTGTGAAATTTGTTCTTGACAGAGTTGCCAACGGGTGTTCAATTGCCAAGGATATCTAAATTCTTTCTTCGACAAAGAGTTTATAACTGCCTGTGTGTTACTTTCAAGCCAAACTTGCTTCCAATTATGTTTAAAACACAATCAATAGCCAAAGTAGCTGCATAAAGCTCAGCATAGAAAGTGGTGTGAGTACCCAAGGAAATTGAGAAACCTCCTAAGAAGTTTCCAAAATTGTCCCTGAATGTGCCTGCTGAGGATGAAGAGCCTAGATTTCCTTTGGAAAGGCCATTTGTATTGATCTTGATCCATTGGGATGGTGGGTTGCGCCGAACAACTTCTTTAATCTTTGGAGCCTTTTCAACTTTTGGATAAACAGCAAGGTTATAAAGAATTTCCTAGTCAGGGCTTGGCGTTATGGTTCCTGGACTCATACCATTAACGATTTTAATAAAAGAGTGGCAGTCGCTTCGAATACTATGGGTGTTGGGTTTCTTATTTTCAAACTTGAGAAAATTGCGAGCTTTCCAAATTAAAGTAGAAAATCCAAATAGCCGAGACAAGCCACAAACTATAGAGTTGTGAGAATTGTAGATGCCCTTTGTTCTATTTTTTACATAAGTTCTCTGTTTTAAATTATTAATCTCATATTCATTTACAAAAGCTTCACTTAATTTAATAAAATGTAATTAGATGATGAGTTTTTGTTTTTACAATGTGTGCCATAAAAGGATTTTTGCTGTGGGCAGGGTACCAATGTGAAAAGCCCTCAAAGACGAAATTTGTGTTGCAAGTGATTTGTGAGCACCCCTTTTACTCGTAACTTTTTTTTTTTTTTTTTTTTAAATCGATATCATTCGTTTCCTGATCCAACTTGAGACACTTATCTTCAGGCTCATTAACAACTTTCATGGTTCGTCGATTTATAGGATCGTAAAGGGTCATTGACAGCCTTACTATTTGCTTGTGATGATTTCTTCTCTTTTTCCCATTTGCGGTCATATTCCAAGGACTTACGACAGCGGCGACAAGCTTTGATTTGAGATCTTCGTTCTCTGCCTCCAGGTTCAGGCATTGGAGCATTGCTATTAGTATATGTGTTTACCACAAAAATCTTCAGCTATTAGTTTTGGAAATGCTTTGTATTTCTTCTCATCCTCCCTCATTTTTGATAGATCATGATCATGTCCAACAGTTTCCGGCTCCATGATAGTTTCAGGTTTCCTGCAAGTCTTCATTAATACTCCTTTCACCATTTGCCGCTTCTTCAGTGGCTGTTGTTTCTGTCCATCAACTTTCTCCTTCGGGGTCTGATCTTTCTTCAATTCCTCATCTTCATATTCTTCCACATCCTTTTACAGAATAAAACAAACAGATTAATTAAATAGTCTCTTTGGATTCAAAACTATTTATTCCCCCATAGTAAATATTATATGTTTAGGTTGTAATTCTGTATTATAGCCTTGGGCCACCTATAAAAATAAAAATTAAATTACATGTAAGCTATTTCTAACAACTCTTTTCTGAAGATGTAAACACCATTGAAAATTCGAATTGAGAATTAAGAAACTGAGTAAAAATTCATAAAGTTTGAAGGGTAAGATGTTTTTCAATCAACTATTTTATTATTTTCTATTTTTTCTTAGAAATTTACTCTCCAGCATCAAAAATTCCATAGCAGCCTGCAGGCAAACGAACAAATGAATAAGAAGGATACAAATACCTTCACCAGTGGCGAACCCAGAATTTTATCTTAGAAAGGGCACCTTTACTATTTTAAATTTAATGTTAGAAAAACCTCAATAGTACAAAAAATTGTTTAAAATAAAAAATAGATATAGATATATAGGAGACATAATAAATTTTATCTTTTAAAATTAAAAAATTCCTAATATAAAGAATCAAATTATAAAATACCAATACTTTATAATTTATTTTAGAAATACATATTAGTTGTCATTAACAAGCATTTATATTTAAAAACTATTGTATAATTACTTAATTATCATTTATGAAATTTTTTTTTATTTATAATCCTATATTAGCATTATAATTCAAAATTTGAGTTATACATTTGAAATTTGCAAACAAACCTTTACATTAATTTCAAAATAACTTTGTTATTGAATTGTTTACATTTTTCTTAGATATGATGATGTCAACATAAAAAAGATTTTTTTTAAAATATCTCTTCAGATTTTTTTCTAAAAAATCATTAATTTATAATAATTATTAAATTTTACTCAAAAAGGCTGCAAATGCATAAAAATAATAAGAAGACTCGATCATAATTTTTAATTTTAAAAGAAGTTCACTAATTTTTACACTAATTAACACATATAAATTATAAAGAGAAAGAAATAATACAAATATGATATATAATATAGTTATAGAAATATAAGTTTAATAGGGTGCTAGTTTAAAAAAGAAAGAAAGGAAAACAATTTAAAAACTATTTTTCAAGAATGGTGTAATTGTAAACTGTGAGCAATAAGGGACTACAAAAATTTTCGAAGTCTCAGAAAGGGCCCAGGCCCCCTGGGTCCCTTCTTAGATCCGCTTCTGACCTTCACAGCATGTGTCCCGTACGAGAGAAGTAAGATCTACAAACAACGTAGTTTGCAAAAAGCAAACAATCACAAATCCAAAATAAAAATAGAGTGCCGCAAGAAATTGAATAGCCCTCAGTAAAGCCAAATAAAGTAATTAATCGTTTGAAGTTGAACAAGGTTTCGGAAAGAAAGGGCGAATAGTCAGGTCAATGATTATGCTTTAGAGAAAATATATGAACACAAACTCAAGCTTCTCATCTTCTTTGATCAAGCAAGATGGGTTAGGGATTTTGACTCTGAAATGAAGCTTTCAGTGTTATTATTGATCCCACAAGCTCTTTCTTGTTGGAATTATTAGAACTATAGAATGAGGCCGAAACCCATATATCTGTTCTTTGTGATCTCATATAATTTCTTTGATGTCTGACGTGCAATTAGGGGTGCACACTGGTCGGGTCGGGTCGGGTTTTCCCGAACCCGATCATGATCCGATACTGTGCAAACCCGAAATTTTTAATCCGATTCGGGTTATAATTTCATGCCGACCCGATATAAACCCAACCAACCCGATCGGGTCGGGTCGGGTTATATCGGATTTAGTTTATTAAGTAATAAAATCTCAACCCGTTTGCACGACCCGATACTGTTTAACCCGACCATTTCAACCCGATTTGGGTTACAATAAAACCCCAACCCGATGAAAACCCGACCAACCCGATCGGGTCGGATCGGGTCGGGGTTTTTTGCACACCCCTACGTGCAATATGTGTTATTCTCTCAATCTATAATTCTTATAATTGAATCGTGATCAGTTCTCTATCAGTTCCACGATTCCAAAACTTTTGCCAAGTCTTCTTGTATTGAAATATCATAAATGTTGAATTATGTTATAAAAAATAATTAATTTGTAAGATATATATATTATTTGGTTGATCAAATTAAGGACATTAAAATAATGAGAGACATTTATAAATTTTCTTGAATTAAATATTTTAACGGAATTGATATATAAATAAAGCAATTAATTTAATCAAATGATTATATAGGTAGGGAGACAAATTTAATGCAAGCTGACAATTATGAAAGTTTTCCGCTACCATGTAAACTGATAAGAAAACTTTGAATTGCTAAGAATTATTAAAATCATATATTTAAATTGAAAATATTATAAGATACACGAATCAAAACCAATATTTGAATTGTCTTCCATTTGCTTCGAGATAAAATAGTTATAATAACTTGTTAATTAACTTTCGTCTAGTATTGTATTAACATGGAAGTAGTTGCCAAAACTTTTAAGGAATTGAGACTCGTATGCATCGTAATACTTTTCAAGTATATACACTCACAATTAGTAGCTTTTTGCTTTTCGAAATTAATTAAATAACTTATGAAATATATCATACTTTAGATTTTTTAATTCATAAGAACACAAATAATTAAGATAAAAGCAATAGAGCATGCATTTCTGTCAAATTCATACATATATAGATTAAAAATAAAAAAATAAAAGAAGTAAACATGACTTTAGATTAATTATATTTATTGTGAGTTTAGGGTTTTTGAGGAACAAAATTCTCAAAGAGTCATGAAATCTAGCTCACAAACTGAAACAGCGACGGTAAAGTTCAAGTGCTTCTTTTGCTGCAGAACATTTGGCTTCTATATCATTCTTCTCGTCCTGTAATTTTCGGTACTCCTCATCCATCTCTTTAGCAAGTTTGTAGTAGTGCTCCGCCGACGTAGTTTCGGTCAAAAGCTTTGCAGAAAGATTTGTATTCTCTTTCAATGAATTGCGCCAATCTTCCTCACAATCATCCAAGCAGGCTCTGAAAATTTCAGCCAATGAGTTCGATCTACTAAGCTTTGCAGAAAGATCATTTATTTCTTCAACCAAACTGTGTGTGTATAGCTCATAATCATAGTTAGCACGTTGATAGGATTCAAACATTGAGTTGGCTGCATAGAGCTTCATCAGCAGATCATTCCTTTCCTCATCCCACTTGAGACGAGTTTGTTCAAGCTCATAGACAAAAGATTTGTTCTCTACTTCCTGTTTGCGGTAATATTCTAAGGACTCACAGGCAGCGACAAGCTTTGATTTGAAATCCTCGTTCTCTGCCTGGAGGGATTGGAGGCATTGCTCTTTGTCTTCATTTTGAAGACGATGTGTACAAAGCTCATCATAAAATTCTTCAATTGTTGTTTCTGGAAATTCTTTGTATTTCTTCTCATCATCTTTCATCTTTGAGAGATCATACTCATGCCCAAAAGTTCCTGTCCCGAATTCTGGCTCCATGATAGTACTTTTAGGTTCCTGCAAGTCTACATGATTGTCTTCAATGCTATTTTCTTCCTTCTGTGATGCTTGCTCCTCATCAACTTTCTCTTTAGCTGTCTCTGTCTTCAGTTTCTCATCTTCATATTCTTCCTCATCTTTCTATACAAAACCAAATAAATTAATTAAATTTTGTCTTTGGATTCAAAATAAACATATATTTAGATCATAATTACATATTAGCCTCGGGCCACCTATAAAAATAGAAAAATATAATTTGATATATGGTCCTCTTTTCTGAAGGTTACAGTCACCCAAATATGTAATAAATCATATTGAAATATCTTGAATTAGAAAACACTTAGATGTAAATTTTGAAAAGATAGCTGTTCTTTAAAAAACCCTTCCAGCATCTAAAAATCTTATGGCAAGCAGGCAACGAAACAAATGAACAAAGAAGGATATAGCTAGAGACTTACAAGTGCATATCTGTCCTGTGTGAGTAATGTGAGATTGATGACCACGAACAACAAAGCTGCTAGAAGCGAACAAATCGAAAAGCCAAATTTAAAATAGAGTGTCGCAAAAGAAACCGCAGCACGCTCAGCAAAGAATATAATCTGCAAACAAAATTCAAAAGAGAATTACTTCAAAAAAATCTGATCAAAATCTAACAAATTAACAAGCAATAGCTCCAAGATACAGAATATATATATTGTGCTATGCGACTTACATCTAAGCAGCCGGCTTGGCCTATGCAAATAATGTTAGTCATCATTAAAAGCTCGACAAGGCTTTCTGAAAGAAACGGTGAGACGTCACCGTAGCCAATGATTAATCTTAGAAAAAATATATATGAACACAAACTCAATCCTCTCATCTTCTTTGGAAGACTCTTCTTTGGAAGAGATGACATTCCTTGGAAGTACTCTTTTTTGGGAGAGATATCACCAATCACCATTTGATGGAGGACGAATGGATTAGGGTTTTTATGCTGAAATTTTTCGTTGATTTAACTTCACGTACAAACTCTCTATTTATAGTAGATTATCATAATATGGTTTCTATTATGAGAAGAAGTTCTTGTTTGTGTCAGAATATTTTCCATTATTTGAGAAGAAATTCTTGTTTGTGTTGGAATAGAAATGTAGAATTCCCAGATCTTGATAATGTGTTAGTCTCTATCTAGAATACATATAATTGGATCATGAGTCCACAATACTAATATTAATTAATGTTAATATTCAGGTCTTCCAAGTCCATGAAAACTTACGTGAAATTTTTTAATTATTTAGAATTGTTAAAATCATGTCAATAAATTGAAATATTATGCGTTTAAATTGGTCGCCTTAAGCCCCTTCGTAATTTGGGAATAACGTTGTCACACCCTGTGTCCAACATAGTAATACTGCAGCGGATAAAAACTTGCCAAGGGAACACAATCGTCGCTATGCCGAAATCCTCCCTTAATCTTTAACTGATCGAATACCTGAGGTACACAATAGACTAGTGAGTATGAAACTCAGTAAGTAGCTAGAATTATGAAATTGGTGTAACAGTCATAATAATAAAAAATTTAATGGCGATAACCATTTCAGATTATGACCACTATTAAAAACTTATTACATAAATCACCAATTATCGATTATTTCTTAGTATATAAGCCACCAGTGCTCTACTAAAAAAAGTCAGAAAATTGATTTCACTGTTTAAGGATTGCGCCTCTGCGCAAGGGAACTAGCACGGCGGTGCCAAGTTTCTGATTTTCAATCCGTTGCAAATTTCAGTTCCGCGCTCCTGCATCAAAGGAGAGGCACGCCTGCGCCAACTCTTTATTCTCTCTTACTTGAGTCGGTGCAATTGGTGCTCCAGCAAGGACAGTATGGCACATCAATGCCATTCTCTAGCTATACCTCTTTAAGTCTGTTAAAGATGAGCTCATGTACCATTTAATGGTGCTCATGCACTAACCTTGCATCATTGGCCAATTTTCCTAGATCAATTACTCACTTATCCCATCATATTTCTAATTCTTTAAATACTTGTCTATGGGTGATCAAACACGGCTTTTCTATGTCAAAGCTCATCACATACACCCATTTGTATCCACATGTCTCATTTACACATAAACTTTCTACAAGTCTATCACATCCTCATGTGCTCCCATAAACATATAAATCATTCACACATGAGTTTCCATAAGCTAGCTACATTGTTCATATAGATATCCATTTCACATAATTTCATAAGCTTCCACAGTACAGTCACAGACACTTAGGAACAGTGCTCTCTAATCAAAGTAGGACTTTTCATTTTACAGTCAGTTCCCATATGTAGGCCTACCCATGAATCAGCTCAAGGCTAGTCTGACAATCCGGGTGATACCGGGCCCATGCTACCGAATCTCGTCTAGAGAAACACATGGTCCAGACCTCCCCTCAAGCCATGGGGATACAGAACAGTACAGATACATTCAAAGGCCTACCCATGAAATAGCTCAAGGCTAGTCTGACAATCCGGGTGATACCGGGCCCATGCTACCGAATCTCATCTAGAGAAACACATGGTCCAGACCTCCCCTCAAGCCATGGGAGTACGTAACAGTACGGATACATTCAGATGCCTATACTTGAAATAGCTCGAGGCTAGTTTGACAATCCGGGTGATATCGGGCCCATGCTACCGAATCCCATGTAGGGAAACACATGGTCCAGACCTCCCCTCAAGCCATGAGAGCCAAATATCCTAAGTTATGGCATGCCACTCACATATCAGTTTTCACATTCAGTCACATAAGTGAAGCTCTATATTAAGCCTTCACTCACATATCATATTTCACATTTCAGTCAGTCACATAAGTGAAGCTCTATATTAAGCTTTCATTCACATATCACATTTCACATTTCACATTTCACATTTCAGTCACATAAGTGAAGCTCTTTATATCAAGCTTCTAACCCAATCACAACTTATCACAATTCATTCACCATAATGCTAGCATTTAATGGTATCACATTTCACATTCGACATTCAATATATTCCCATGGGCTTGGCATGAAATTTCAAATTCATAACACATCACGCAATGATGCATGCCTTCGCACATCACAGTATTGTAGTTTACTTTCATAATTGAGGTTCTACGTAGGCTTCTCATTAATCACATATACATTCACAAATACAATAAGCCTACATATCTCATATACGCTTATGGATGTGCACAATCCACACATTGGCATCATTTCTACACATATAGAACCCCAATGACATCTTTATTCGTGCCAACACCTTCCATTACTCTTCGATTTATTTCAATCATATCGTTGCACAACCATTTCCATGTATAACTGGTCTCATTCATTTTCCACTCATACATATTCGTGGAACTCTAATACACATGGTATTTCATAGATATTCATTTGTCATGCCATCCACATGAGGAATTAGTATCCTAGAACGTTTGGCATGTATTTTATTCTTCATATACACACATCTTTTCATTGGTAATATTATTCAAGCCAAATCACAACAAATTTACCTACATGAGAGCACATTCACATTTCTACATCTCACACACATAGAATTTACACCAACATGTAGCTCACATACTCATCAAAGTGTGTGAAATCACACATTTCATAAATCACTATAAACCTAAATCAAATCATTTCTCATATCAAGGTCCATGTATTCATGGCCCAATCCACATTCCATCTACACATTTCATATATATTCACAAACACAATCATTAAACATATTTCATTAAAAGTTAACATCTATTGTGTCCTCAGAAGGGTCTAGCTACTTACCTGGTTAGCCTTACCTCTTAATTTGCTCTCATATATTTCTTGATAAGCAGTTGTTTAAAGTTCATCTCTTCTTCTTCTCCTTCCTCTCTGGTAACCATTGCCATAGTCATGACACATTGATCAGTGTCCATTTAGAAGTCATTAAATCCCTTAGGTTAACAACAATTCAACCAAGCAATAACATCATTTATTAAACTCTATCACACACACATATTGGTTGGATTATTATAATAAGAGGTTATTCATTTCCAATCATCACCAAAATTCATGGAAATCAAAAAGACATACATATTATAGTCCATGAATTTTATTGAGTCAAAATAAGATCATTTACCCCTTAAAAATCCTTAATTTCATTCACACAGCAAATCTGTCTGCAGACCTTTTAACTGAACAGTACAATTTTGAAGAATTTTATAGAATTCTACAATAATCCAATCTCCACCAAACTTTCTAGTTTAAAACTAGACACATATAAGAGTTATTTCACCAAAAATCATGATTTTCTAAGGAGTCTAAGGCAGTCAAACGGAATTTATTTCACAAACTCATTTCTGGAACTTAACATTCACAGTTCTTTAAGTCCAGATTTGAAAAATCATAACAATTCATACACAACTCCAAAAACCATAAAAATTTACAGTCTAACAGAACACATACCCAAGGGTTTTCATATTAAAAATCACGAAATTATACAAACATTTGCCCCCTCAAATCGAGTTCATTTCCCCTGCCCTGTTTTAAAATAGGGGAATTCACAATTTCGAACCAGAAATTAAAAATTTCATTACAATTCACACACTACGAATTTTCAAGTGTTTCAAAATTCTATAAACTCCTTGAGGTGTCTAGTTTGTCATATAAAAATTTCAGAGTCAGAAAACAACCATGGAATTTGTAAGAATTTTCAGACTAACCCCTATTCAGCAAAGAGGCCCTGCAGGAATTTCACTCAATCATGTTTCCTAGCTTCCCAAACATCATGTCTTCTCCTTCAATATACCATAAAACATGTAATATCATGATTTCACACAAATTCCAGAATGCACATAACACAATTATTCCAAAATTTATAACATATCACATTAATTTCCTGTAAAAATAATGGAACCATGCAAGGAAATGGGAGGAGAAGTTGATTTCTACCTCTACTTTGTCTCTAGATTTCTTCCTCTTGCTTAATTTGTTGGCAACCATGGAGGAGAAAGAGATTAGGGCTGGCTGCTGGGATAGGATCAAAATGAATATATTTCTCTAGAATTCTCTCTTTTATACTTATCCAAATCTGCAAAATTTCAGTCTAACTCTTTAAGTTTTCAATTCGTTAATTAGCCCCTCCATTACATCTAATTTCATCCCTCTCCATATATATATATACATACCTCATAATGTTAATAATATATATTTTTACAATATACATATAAGTTAAACTTACTTAAATCTTGGGGTGTCACAAACGTTGTCCATGATGTTAATAAATATAATAACCTGAACATAAAATCGGAAGGCAACCCGACCAGTCACCGACGCCCATGATCAGAAAATTAGGTTTCTATTAAATTTATCAATAGCATCTACATCGGCTTTGTTGCTTTAAGCATCTACATCGAAAGCTTGACTTTCTTGTTATTTAGGCTTTAGTGTAATATTATATTCTCGACCATGTTGATTAGACCATATTACGTATCATATCATCTACGTGATTTATCACCAATAATTAAATATCGTAAAAACCAAAGTCATAGTTGTCACTGTCAATGATAAAATATTATACATTTTATTTGAAAATATTATAAGAAACAATTAAAAGCAAAGCAATATAATTGACTGCACAACTACAACAAATATGAGTTAATTAGTTAATGATAAGTCTCCTAATATTTGTCATAATTTTATTATGCAATCTCTGTTGATTAAAAAAATAGGTCAACAATTTATATTCTGCTAAATTTTATCAAGTTTATATTCTGATAAATGCAATAAAAAAATTTAATGGATGTGACATATCGGGCTTGGGAGATTGGTTCATATTTGACATTTTATTATCGAATTTCCATAACAAGAACATCGTAGATTGCTGTAAGAAATATTAATTCCACGAATATTGATCAATTTATTTTCTGATGGACATGGTTCAGCTCGTATTTATAATGCCTTCTCTCTATTTAAAAAGCAAACAAATTTGGTTACTTGATCTTCAACAATAAGCTTGAAAAACCTATTTTTCTCTCATTCTCTTTTTTCTCCGCACCCCACTGTTTAGCCTTTTTTTTTTAACATCATTTTCTTTTTCTTTTCTTTTTTATTTTATTTCATGGGCGGGCCCATCCAAATGAGATGTACCCAGCATCTAATTGTTCACACGACTTTAATCATAAAATGCAGTCAGAAGTTTAATTTATTTCTTTTTAAAGACTTGCCTTGCG
The DNA here is from genome assembly GCA_013180625.2 of Boswellia sacra. NCBI lineage: Eukaryota > Viridiplantae > Streptophyta > Magnoliopsida > Sapindales > Burseraceae > Boswellia > Boswellia sacra. The sequence continues at coordinate 700,630 of SNVD02015884.1, read as the reverse complement.
CAGGGCTCCTGTGAAAATGTAACAAAACTTAGTTGGGGTTAGAAAAAAATTTAGCAACTTCATACACTTCCTTAAATTGGGGTCATGACTTTTCCACTCTACGTAAGACTGGACATGGGAGGCAGCTTACAGTCGTCTTAGCCTTGTGAAGGATGTAATCCGGAGACACAAACTCTGAAGAGGTTCGAACTTCATCATCAAATTGTAAGTAGCAAACGAGTGTTGTGTGTGTAACTTTTCTGCTGAAACCACTGTTATGCACACTAGTTTTTCCCATCTGTAAGCGCTGGCCCTTCAATGCATTTATGATCAGTATTTTGCATAGCAGATATATATAGTCTATTGTATTCATATTCATATTATTCTAAATTGTTAAATCAATTTAGAATTATAGTAGCTGAGATTAGAATGTCTTATACGAACAATTATTTGGAGTTTAATTATTTTTACAAAGACGTAGAGTTTTTAAAAACACAATCTGGTTAATCCCTGTGATTGATGCATATTTCCTCCTACAAATGTCCATTTAGGACCAGCCATTAATTTAATAATTAAATTCACAAATTTAGGACTGTTAAGTTCAAGATAACTCTGGCTGTACAAGACTTTAACAGAAGAGTTTCAAAGTAGTTTACACCTGGGTATTTTTGAAATCTTTTAATTGCTAATTTGGCATCAAAACTCTGATCAATTTGATCCGTCACCGTCAGCATTTTGCTTGATTGTAAGAATCCATTTGTTCTCAACTATGTTCATGAATATGTAATCTAGATCTGTAAGTTGAAAGGTCTGTAATCTTGAGGGTGCTTCTCTTGCCGGACATACATGCTACTCAAGAACAGTGTCTTTAGTTAAAAAAAAATCATTTCATTTTTAGTGTTAGTAGGTATGGACTCAACATTAGTATTTATTTTTAACATGTCGCTCATGTATAAGTCTTGCAAACCTTTTTTTTGTAGTGAATAAATTTTTTAAATGTTGAATAATAGATATACTTAGAATTAAGATGTTAAAAGCATTTTTTGGGGTTATATATAGTTAAACCATTTTTAATTATATGACAATAAATATTCTTTGCAATTTAGTTTATATGGACAATGGAATTTCCAAAATATTTCGATCTAATGGACAACGTTTCCACTTACAACATTTTGAAAATGCATCATTTAAAAAGTGCTTGGTTTTGGTTGGAGTGATAAAGCTGTTTTGGTCCGTTAGATTCTTGGTTATTGTGTGGCCACCTCGATCAAGTTGTCCAGTCCAAATCTCAATAGAACATTTTGTAACTCCATTTGTTCAAAAATTGGTATTACCAATGTGACAGTAAGAAGGAAGAGCGCCCAACTGAAATCAACCTCTTGTCATTTGAACTTTATTTGTGTTTTTAATTGCTTAAAAAACCACAAACTTTATTTAAAATGATTGTACTTTGTAAACATCGATCAAGTTGTCCAGGTTAAAATCTCAATAGAACATTTTGTAATCCCATTTGTTTAAAAATTGGTATTACCAATGTGACATTAAGAAGGAAGAGCGCCCAACTGAAATTCAACCTCTTGTCATTTGAACTTTATTTGTGTTTTTAATCGCTTAAAAAACCACAAACTTTATTTAAAATGATTGTACTTTGTAAACATCGATCAAGTTGTCCTGGTTCAAATCTCAATAGAACATTTTGTAATCCCATTTGTTTAAAAATTGGTATTACCAATGTGACAGAAAGAAGGAAGAGCGCCCAACTGAAATTCAACCTCTTGTCATTTGGTACCGGTATAGCCACTGTACCGTAATTTTTCCCGTTTTTAATCGCTTAAAAAACCACAAACTTTATTTAAAATGATTGTACTTTGTAAACCTCGATCAAGTTGTCCAGGTTCAAATCTCAATAGAACATTTTGTAATCCCATTTGTTTAAAAATTGGTATTACCAATGTGACAGTAAGAAGGAAAAGTGCCCAACTGAAATTCAACCTCTTGTCATTTGAACTTTTATTTGTGTTTTTAATCGCTTAAAAAACCACGGAACTTTATTTAAAATGATTGTACTTTGTAGACAGAGTAGCCATAATATTCAAGGCTTCCGGATCTGAATCATATAATTGTAATGAGTATCCAAACACGATTTTTTAGAGTCCTTTTGTTCTCTAGATGTCCGAGTTTTATTAAATATAAATTAATATTTTTACTTGAAATTTTCTATAAACAAATATTTGATGAACTCTTATGTATAGAGATTACACTTTGCCTTCATGATTCATGGTCATTGGATTTAATAAATTTTTATCTTCTGATTAATTCTTTATAAAGAGAGTTCATGCAAAGATCAGAAAGAGAATATTCTAACAATATACGCTAAAATGAAACCGGAATTTAGTTTCTTTATCTTTGGCCATTCTGTCTACAAAAATTCAAAATCTTAAGTAAGAACAAGATTAAGTAATTAATTTGGATTAATTAGGGACTAATTATATATTTTCTGCATACGTATTTTTAGAACTTTTAGGGACTGATTAGATATTATCGAACTTTTAGGAAAAAGTTCAAATAATATATTGTGTTTGTATAAGTTATTAATCAAACTTGCTTATTAATGACCCTATTTTGTAAATATAATAATTTTAATTAGTGAATCATATATGTTTTGTTTATGTTCTTGCTTTGTTTTTTAACAAATACTTGTTAAATCAAGTTAACATACACTAACATTTATAAATACATCTTATTTTTAGTGCATTTCAAAATGACATAGAATAAAGCGAATCTATAATAATATTGTAATGATTTGCGTAAATTGTATGGTGCCATTATCTTAGGAATGACTTTAAATAAACCATAATAGAGGTTTTTTTATTTATTTTTTCTTTAAATGTTTACAAGTTTAACAAGGTGATTGATTGATATCGTTCCTATAACAACTTCCATATACAATTAGTTTTTATACGAGAAATTTCCTTGAGTTGTTTAAATTAGTAGACGCATAATCTTTGATTTTGTTTTAATTTAGTGTTTTATTCTCAAATTGTTTCCATATATATTGTATGCAGCAAGCTACAAAAGATGGATAATAGTGATCATACAGTCATTGATTTTAAGAACTTAGCAACTTCCTTGAGAAGGGATCTTGAAAAGTTGAATCCCTTGACTGATGAATGTTGCATCTACAAGGTTCCTCATAGTACAAGGCGGTTAAATGAAGCGCTCTTTGCTCCGCAAGCAGTCTCCATTGGTCCGCTTCACCATGGCAGGGAAGAAATAAAAGCTATGGAAGAGCATAAGAAAAGATATCTTGTAGATTTTCTGAATTGGACCAAGTTAAGATTAGAGGATTTAATTGAATTTATAAAGAAGAGGGAAACAAGATTGCGGAATTGTTATGCAGAAACCATTTGGCTCGGAAGTGATGAATTTGTAAAAATTATTTTAGTGGATGCTGTCTTCGTCCTTGAGCTCCTTCTGAGAAAAGTGCGTGGTCATAAACGTGAATTCCATGATAGTGATTGCCGAATATTTACTAAACCACGTATGGTGAGGAACATAATGTGGTTTGACATGCTGTTGGTAGAAAATCAACTTCCAATGTTCATTCTAAAGGACCTATTTGAGCTAGCCAAAGTAGACTCCCTATGCCCGAACTTCTTTGCCCAAACTTACCCGTGAAAGTTTTGCAATTCAGCTGGGTACCATTTTCTTGATAGAGGACAATTTGTTAGAAGAGACGAAAATAAAACAGATATTGATGGATTAGATTTATTTTGAGAGCATAACTTTTTAAAAAAATAATACAAGATGAAATAAATACTCCAATTGAATATTCTTTTTCAAATTCTTATATTATTTATAGAATGTTATTAACAATACTCATATCAATTGCTTCAGCAGAACAAAGCTTTTCAAAACTAAAATTAATAAAATCATATCTATGATCAACTATATGACAACAAAAATTAAATGGATTAGCTTTATTATCTATTGAAAAAATATTAAAAACTTTTGAATATAAAGTTTTGATTTAATAATTTTGCTTCTCAAAAGGCAAAAAAATTAATTTTAAATAAAATATTTTTTTAAAAAATTAAATTTATAATTATTTTAACTCAATATAAATATAAAAAGCCCAATTTATAAATTTCGTCTTGGGCCTCTAGGACCCTTGGGCCGGCCCTAGTTACTACGGCCTCCAACTCCACCCTCCTCACTTGCGACATGCCTCCGAGTCCCAGATGTCACTGTTGCAGCTCACCTCCACGGCTCCACCCTCCTCTGTCGCGGCTCACTTCCATGTCCTCACGCAAGCCGTCGGCCTAAGGTGAATCTTCAACCTGTATCTTCAATTAATTTCTTTCTTTCTGTTTCACAAGATTATAGACGTTAAAGAATGTTTGTGATCACCAATGATGTTGCTCTAAAAAGTTTTATATTTATCAGACTTTGATTGAGCATATAATTTTATTAAACAAATGTTGTGGGCAACTTGTTCAGATTACTTTCTTTTTTTTTTTTAATCTTTTGCAACTGCTATATGAATGGCTATTTATAATACAGAAGCTTGCAAATTGGGATCATGTGAAACCATTCTGCTTTGAAAATTGAAAAATAAGACCATACTAAAATTTATTCCAAATCGTTACACAATTTGCTAAATATCAAAAAGAAGCCGGCTATATATACATTTACTTTTCAAAATAATCAAACTAGCTATTAGCTAATTTATTAATGTACATTTACTTAATTTATCCATTTATTTCTTTTAATATATGCATGTGCTGTATTTAATTGCATTACATTTGCAATTTGGGATTGTATGTGAATCTACCTGCGAGCATAACAATTATTAGCCAATCATTGTTTGGACAATTCTTAATCGCACACGGTTTTGCTTTACATTTACATTTGCTTTTTCTTTTGTTTTTTGCCTTTGCAAATTATCACACACGGTTTAAATCCAATTACATTTACATATAGGGATGGCAAACCCAATATGGCCGTGCCCGACCCTCAATTGCACACCCCAGCCTCAAAAAATTCTCCGAAATTTTTTTCTCAAGCCAAGGTCGGGTTTTCCAATAACCTAGAATATCAATTGCACACCCCGACCTCGAAAAATTCCCAGAAATTTTTTTCTCGAGCTAGGGTCAGGTTTTCCAATAACCCGGGTTTAAAACCCGGGTTATATTTTTTTTAATTCTGATATTTTTTTACATGGTGTGTATATATGTGTGTGTGTGTGTGACAACGAAGTTATACATGAAATGGTCTACAGCCTAGTGGTAGCGCAAGTAGCATCTCTAATTAGGAAGACTACAACATTAGAACTAAAAAGCTTTTTAACTATTTAAAACCAGCCATCTTTCGACAATTTATTATAGGCAGCACCCCTACAGTATCCATTGAACAGGAAAGGGAAAATTGAAACAGAAATACTTATAGTACTTAAAAATTTTCTGATAAGGAACGGGGTTCCTTAAATTAAAAGAAAGGGAGGGAGATATAGACAGAGGAAAGTGGAGAAAAATGGAAGAAATTTAGGGAGAAATAGCGTGAAATTGAGGGAGAAGACAATCTTTTTACTAGAAGATTAAAAAACCAATAACAACCAAATCTGAAAATAACATAACTAAAGGCTTCTATTTATAGGACCTTAAAGTATAGTTCTACTAGGAAATAAAATCTTATTAGGAAATAGAATCATAGTCCTAGTTTAACTAGAAAATACCAAAATTAAATCATAAATAAAATAGTAAACCATTAATTAGGAAAAAAACTCAAATTAGGATTACTTCCAATTTAGGAAGTCAAAATCCCTAATAATAGTTAAAATCCCTAATTAATTAAAATCCCTAAAATATAATTGAAATCCCTAATTTATTCCTAATATGTCCTACATCAATTCTCCTCAGTTTGAAAGAACTCGACTGCTGACGAGGTGTCAAGGAGGAAATTGCTAATACACAAGGAAACACCACGTCTTGTCTTGCACTATCATTCGAAAGTCATCAATCCATATCTTCGCCTTAAAAAAATTATTGATGCTTTAGCGACCTTCGATATTGGTAGAGAAACAATAATCACCATGGAAGACTTTACCGTTAACCTAATAGAAGACTTCACCGTTGACCTAATAATCAGAGTAGAAGAACCCAAAATATGAATCACAACGTATGAAATTAATTTCTTGAATGATTTCGTGACATTCTTCACATGTAGGCTCCACATCATCATTAAAATGCATCTTGCCCTCGATCTCAATATCACCTCTAGATTCATGTCTATCTTCAAGATCAATATCACTTGCTTCATCACTTTCATGCTCGACCTCACTTGATGTAACCGTATGTTCATCCGTGATAATTTGTTTTTGCACACAACGCCTTGAGGAAAAGCAGGCAGGATCAACGTTAAACGTTTCAATAAGAATTACAATGATTTCATCAGATCGAGCTTCAATTCTATCAAATGTTTTCTCCAATTTGTCAAGTCTATTCTCTATATGATTAGTCATACGGACCAAACTAAAGAGAGGATGTAGATGGTTGGCCATAGGATCTAAACTAATGGATTAAAGTGAAAATTCTAAAACTTGGAGGATATAGTATAAAACTTGTGAACAATGATTCGGTATGAACAGTAACTCGCTCTGATACCAATTGATGAGGAACAGGATTCCTCAAATTAAAAGAAAGGGAGGGAGATATAGACGGAGGAAATGGGAGAAAAATAGAAAAAATTTGGGGAGCAATAGAGTGAAATTGAGGGAGAAGACAATCTTTTTACTAAAAGATCAAAAAACCAATAACAACCAAATCTGAAAATAACATAACTAAAGGCTTCTATTTATAGGACGTTAAAGTATAGTTCTACTAGGAAATAAAATCTCATTAGAAAATAAAATCATAATCCTAGTTTAACTAGAAAATACCAAAATTAAATACTAAATAAAATAGTAAACTATTAATTAGGAAAATAACTCAAATTAGGATTACTCCCAATTTAGGAGGTCAAAATCCCTAATTAATTAAAATCCCTAAAATATAATTGAAATCTCCTAATATGTCCTACGTCAGTTTCAATCTCTTCAAAAGCTACACAGCTACACAACAAGTAAGAATTTGAGAAATTTGCAGAGAGAGAGAGAGAGAGGGAATGAGAGATACCTATAGATGTGAGATGAAGATGGAGACGAGAGAGAGCGACTGAGACGCCGACGGAGACAGAGGCAGCGACAGCGATGGAGAAGAGAGAGTGTTAGAGGTATAGACGAGATAGAGTTTGAGGAAGAGACGAGAGAGACAAAGATGAGAGGAGGTTATTCAATGGGAGCGAAGGAATTAGCTAAAGGTCATGGTGGTGATCGAAGAGGAGGGATTTGATGCGAAGGAATAAGAGCATTCTTAACTACGGATTTGGGTTGATGGGAGAGAAGGAAATTAGGGATTAGGAAATTAGGAAAGAAAGAAATTAGACGAGAGAGAAAGGAGGGAAATGGTAATGTTTTTCATTAGCTTCTACTGCAGTTTATTACAGACTGTCGTAAATCTATTGGTTTTGTATTGCGAGCGTGGTAGCCCGCCGCATAGTTTGATGTTTTACTGCATTTTTAGATGCCCGATGTAAATGGGTGCAGTAAACACCTACTTTTCTTGTAGTGCCTGCAGCATGCTATTTATACTTCAATACTTGTATATATTTATGGCTTAGTTTTCTTTGATTTTTCTTTTTCAGTCATTCCTTGTACAATTTTGGCTGATCAAATAAGTATATTATCATATACAAAGCGCAAAAGCAAACAAGAGACACAGAGAAATAAATCAGTAGAGGACGCAATTACATAAAATAAACAGCAAATTAAACAGCGCTCCCTTCAAACATTTTTCTTTATTCATCTGCGGGAAAAAAAAGGATAAAGTAAACAAAAGGAAAAGAAAACAAGAAGAAAGTGGCTCATGCGCGAGCTTGCAGGTTGCTTCAAGGAGGGTTAGTCTCTAGTCTTTATATATTGTGCATTAACAACCGAATTGGAAGGATTTTAAAGGGGGAATTATAAAACTCTTTTAAGGGATTTCTTTGTATAATATTTGCAAAGATGCATATTTCTTTATTGGCTTCGGCTTAATTTGCTTATTGTAAGTTTTAGGGTTTTGAATGAAGCGATGATCGAGCAATATATACATACCAATTGAATTCATCTAAGAGATTAGTAGCCATGAGGCTTTCGAAATTTGGAACGTTGTATTTAGTATCAGATTTAGTTTCTGCTTTAAGATTTACTCAGCATAATTGGTAATTATTCTGGGATTCATTTGCATTATTTCCTTTAATAACTTCATTCTCTTTGTATATACCCTTTTGATTTGTTTTTCTTCTTTTCATCGCTATCAAATAATTCTCTTTGTATATACCCTTTTGATCTCTTTTTCTTCTTTTCATCGCTATCAAATATTTATTCCTCTTATAAACACTTAACAGTCAATTACAAGTCATAATCGCTTGGATCTTTTCCTAATAAGTTGAAGTCAATTAATTACCTAAAATTAGAAGTAACTTGTGAAGTTAAGGCCAATGCAAGCTTCTCTAAATAACATATGTGTATACCATTATAGCTACAATAATGTTAGACTTATAACATTCATATAACATAAATTTTAAAACATAATGTGACAGTCTAAGTGGCAAAATCATATCGAAGATATAATTTCGCCCATTCATTTTTGTATTTTCTTCCTCTAGTGAATTTTGGGCATGTAGGTTGCACGTCATGTTATAGAATATATGTTGTGTAAATATTTACTATTACTCTTATAGTTATTAGCTAGACTTGAGGTTTTCTGAGAAGTTGAATAATGCTGAGAGAGAAATAGAAATATCATAATTGTGCTATGGATAGTGACTCTAATCACCATATTAATCCTTAAGATTAGCAAATACATTAATAATAAATTTATTGAATTCTTTTGATGAACTCGATAAAATTAACAAATCAATTTATGAAAATTATTTTATTATTCAACCCCATCGTGTGCAAGGTGATGCAAGCACTCAACTTAACCTAAATAAATTAATTGAAAAATTAAAAACTAATCAAAAGTTGGGCTTAATTTTGTTTTACGTGCTTAATTGTTTCCAAACGAACCCCACCTAATCCATTCTCAGCTGGAAAGCGAAAAACCTTGCTTTTCCAAAGCAATTCAGAAATTGATGATAAGAGGACTTACTTTTACAAAGTTGGACAAAGACAATGATGTTGGGTTTTCATTGTTTTTTCTTCCGCTCATCAATCATTAAGCGACATGCACTGTATTCTTTAAATTAATTAATCAATGTTTAAGATTTTGGGAAGGGGATATTCCAGATGGATTATTCCTTCCTCGTAAAAATTAAATTAATTAATCTTTTGTGGCCATTCAATGAATGAGTTGGCATATTTACCTTACTCAGTGCAGTAGGTTGTTTGTGGGGTCAGTCGTCACCTCACCTATACATATACGTCATTCGTGATTCTTCACCTGACACAGTGACGCTAGAGTCTATACAACGTGACTTGATGAAATAAAAATATATTTTTTAATACTGAATAGAAATTATTATAATTTTCTATCCGAGCTTTTGTCTGATATTTTTAGCAATCCATTGAGACTGGGGGAGAGTTCTACTACAGTAATCTTAGTTGGGGATGAAAAATCAGAAAAGTTTGATATCTTTATGAATTGAAATAAGAAAAAATTAGAGGCTGCGAGAAAATCCTCGATAAAGCGTCTTTTCCTAGAAGAAGATGAATTATTTTCAATAAAAAAAAAGGTAAAGATGAGGAATTATTGCCTACAAGGAATATGAGTTAATTAGTTAATGACAAATCTCCTAATATTCGTCATAATTTTCTTATGCAATCTCTGTTGATTAAAAAATAGGTCAACAATTTATATTATGATAAATTTTGTCAAGTTTTATGAGAGTACTGTCACGAAAGTAATTTATGTTAGAATATGGAATTAATGGGATTTATTTTTATTTTAACGAAATCTATGACAAATAAAGATTGTCGTGCTATGTGGCACCAAAATCTATTTTGTTTGTTTATGCGACAAATATAAAATCAATATCTAATGGATGCTATTGAATCCAATGCAATTCAGAAAATTTAACGGAGGTGACACCTCGGGCTTGGGAGATTGGTTCATATTTGTCATTTTATTATCGAATTTTCATAGCAAGAGCACCGTAGATTGCCGTGAGAAATATTAATTCTACAAATATTAATCAATTTATTTTCTAATGGACATGGTTCAGATCGTATTTATAATACCTTCTCTCTATTTAAAAAGCAAACAAATTTGATTACTTGATCTTCAACAATAAGCTTGAAGAACCTATTTCTCTCTCTGTTTCTTTCTTCCCGGAACCCCACTGTTTTTTTTTAACACCATTTTCTTTTTCTTTTCTTTTTTATTTTATTTCATGGGCGGGCCCATCCAAATGAGATGTACCCAGCATTTAATCGTTCACAACATTTTAATCATAAAATGCAGTCAGAAGTTTATGGTGTGTTCTTTTTTGTTTCATGTGTTTTTGTTTTCAAAATGATTTGGAAAATGAATTTCTATGATTTAGAGAATGTATTTTAAGTAAAGAATATGCGTTTGGAAATGAATTCGTAAAATACAAATTTGGAAATGGTTTTAAGAATATGTGTTTGGAAATGAATTGTTGAGCTGAAATTTTGAAAACAAAAACAAGATATGTGTTTGGAAATGAATTATTTATATAAAATGGAGAGAGAAGAAGAAAATAGAAGATGAAAACAGAGAGAGAAGAGTTAGGGAGGAATGAATTTGAACTCCGAAAATGTTAAAAACAATGTTTTGTGAAACATATTACAAAAACAGAAAAGAACACGTTTTATAAGAATTCTGTACTCCAAAAATGGAAAACAGTTTTTAGTGAAAATGTAACAAAACTTAGTTGGGGTTAGAATAAAATTTAGCAACTTCATGCGCTTCCTTAAATTGGGGTCATGACTTTGCCACTCTATGTAAGACTGGACATGGGAGGCAGCTTATAGTCTTCTTAGCCTTGAGAAGGATGTAAACCAGAGACACAAACTCTGAAGAGGTTCGAAGTTCATCATAAAATTGCAAGTAGCAAACGAGTGTTGTGTGTGTGTTTATCGTTTCTGCTGAAACCACTGTTACGCACGCTAGTTTTTCTCATCTGTAAGTGCTGGGTTTTTTCGGCTTTGCACTTCAATTCCCTTCAATGCATTTATGATCAGTATTTTGCATAGCAGATATATATATAGTCTATTGTATTCATATTATTTTTTGTTAGAGTACTACCCTTTAAAGCAAACGGCTTATTAAGATGATCTTGAACCACTGATAAATCAATTTACAATTATAGAAGCCGAGATTAGAATGTCTTATACGAACAATTATTTGGAGTTTAATTATTTATACAAAGACGTATTGTTTTTAAAAACATAATCTGGTTAACCCCTGTGATTGATGCATATGTCCTCCAACAAATGTCCATTTAGGACCAGCCATTAATTTAATAATCAAATTCACAAATTTAGGACTGTTAAGTTCAAGATAACTCTGGTTGTACAAGACTTTAACAGAAGAGTTTCAAAGTAGTTTACACCTGGGTATTTTTGAAATCTTTTAATTGCTAACTTGGCATCAAAACTCTGATCAATTTGATCTGCCACCGTCAGCATTTTGCTTGATTATAAGAATCCATTTGTTCTCGACTATCTTCAATATGTAATCTCAGATCTGTAAGTTGAAGGTTGTGTAACCTTGAGGGTGCTTCTCTTGGCCAACATACGTGCTACTCAATAACACTATCTTTAGTTAAAAAAAATCATTCCATCTTTAGTGTCAGTAAGTGTGGACTCAACATTAATATTTATTTTTAACATGTCTGTCGAGTGTAAGTCTTGCAAACCTTTTTTTACAGTGAATAAATTTTTTAAATATTGAATAATAGATATACTTAGAATTAACTAATTCTTTATGAAGAGAGTTGATGCAAAGGTCAGAAAGAAAATATTCTAACAATATATGCTAATTAAATGAAACTGGAATTTATTTTCTTTATCTTTGGCCTTTCTGTCTACAAAAATTATAATCTTAAGTAAGAACAAATTAAGTAATTAATTTGGATTAATTAGGGACTGATTACATATTATCTGTATACGTATTTGTAGAACTTTTAGGGACTGATTACATATTGTCGAACTTTTAGGAAAAAGTTCAAATAATATATTGTGTGTGTATAAGTTATTAATGAAACTTGCTTATTAATGACCCTCTTTAATTTGTAAATATAATAATTTTAATTAGTGAATCATATATGTTTTGTTTATGTTCTTGCATGCGTTTTTTAACAAATACTTGTTAAATCTAAGTTAACATGCACTAACATTTATAAATACATCTTATTTTTAGTGCATCTTCAAAATGACATAGAATAAAGCGAATTTATAATAATATTGTAATGATTTGTGTAAATTGTATGGTGCCATTATCTTCGGAATGACTTTAAATAAACCATAATAGAGGTTTTTTTATTTTATTTTTTTCTTTAAATTTTTACAAGTTCAAAAAGATTATTGATTGATATTGTTCCTATAACAACTTCCATAGACAATTAGTTTTTATATGAGAAATTTCCTTCAAGTTGTTTAAATTAAATTAGTAGACGCATAATCTTTGATTTTGTTTTAATTTAGTGTTTTATTCTCAAATTGTTTCTATGTATATTGTATGCAGCAAGCTACAAAAGATGGATAATAGTGATCATACAGTCATTGATTTTAAGGACTTATTAGCAACTTCTTTCAGAAGGGATCTTGAAAAGTTGAAGCCCTTGACTGATGAATGTTGCATCTACAAGGTTCCTCATAGTACAAGGCAGTTAAATGCAGCGCTCTTTGCTCCGCAAGCAGTCTCCATTGGTCCGCTTCACCATGGCAGGGAAGAATTAAAAGCTATGGAAGAGCATAAGAAAAGATATCTTGTAGATTTTCTGAATTGGACCAAGTTAAGATTAGAGGATTTGATTGAATTTATAAAGAAGAGGGAAACAAGATTGCGGAATTGTTATGCAGAAACCATTTGGCTCGGAAGTGATGAATTTGTAAAAATTATTTTAGTGGATGCTGTCTTCGTCCTTGAGCTCCTTCTGAGAAAAGTGCGTGGTCATGAACGTGAATTCCATGATAGCGATTACCGAATATTTACTAAGCCAGGTATGGTGAAGGACATAATGTGGTCTGACATGCTGTTGGTAGAAAATCAACTTCCAATGTTCATTCTGAAGGACCTGTTTGAGCTAGCCAAAGTAGAACATATGGCTCCCTATGCCGGAACTTCTTTGCCCAAACTTACCCGTGAAAGTTTTGCAGATGTGGGGGATACCATTATCTTGATAGAGAACAATTTGTTAGAAGAGAAATTTCCGGAAGCAGAACATTTTCTTGATTTGATTGGACTTTGTCTTCGGCCATTGGAGTTAGGCGAGCAAAAGAAACTCAAAACTTTAACTATTCCCTCTATAACGGAACTTCACCAGGCAGGAGTCAAGTTTGAGACGGGGTCAAGTAATCGTTTACTTGATATAAGATTCAAAAACGGGATTTTGGAAATGCCAAATTTCAAAGTAGGCCTTGTAATGGAAAGATTTCTCAGAAATCTACAGGTGTTTGAGATAATGCATTATGATACCAAATATATGAATGACTATATCACAGTCATGAATTGTCTCTTCAACGCTCCAAAAGATGTGGAACTACTCGTGCAAAAAGGCATTATACAGAATTGGACTTCGAATAGTGAAGGAATATCAACTATTTTCCACAACCTTGTGAAAGAGAGGTGGTTAAACGCTCATAATTTCTATTATGCTGACCTTGTTGAAGACCTAAACGCCTACTGCAGATTCCCTTGGCACAAGTGGCAGGCATCTTTGAAACAAAATTATTTCAACACTCCATGGGCCTCCATCTCCGTCATTGCGGCTGTTATTCTCCTCCTCCTCACTTTCATACAAACTTATTTTTCTGCCGTCAAGAAGTAGTTTCAGTTAATTGTATGCTTTAAATTCATGGATTTCTCTTGTCCCACTAAAGAATTAGAAAGACAATATTAATCATTGGAGTTGACTATGTCCTTATCAGTGCTGTTTCTTTAAGATTCCAAATGCTGAATTTCATTTGCTTCGTGCTTTGTTAGACGACATAAATCTTAAGAATGTGGTAAGCTAGCTTTCCCCTTTTCTGTTTATATACATATTTGTTGGCTCGCATGAATAGAACAGCTTATTGTATATAACACCCCTTTAATATCTTTTCAGCCCTACTCGACTAAAATTAAGGAGAGAAGCTACAGTGAGCTTTTCTCATATCTCCACCACTCCAACAACAGATTATAAATCATGTTTCTATCATTCCGTGGCTGATAGAAAATAAATTCTGAAACCGTGACCTTGATTATAGAATTAGAAACGGCAAAACAACTCGTTAGGTCTGGACTTCGCTGTGACCCATGTGTAAGAGGTGGGACTGTATTGGAAGAAAGTATTGCTTGTAGCAGATGCATCACATGACTGGACTGATGTGATGCATCCGCCTAATGGGAAGCTAAAAAAGTGGGGGACAAAAGCTGCAAAATCATTGTTTATTAACTTTTTTTATCTTCTCATTGGACAGATACACCACATCAGTCCAGTCACATAGTACATCCACTGCAGAGAAGAAGTAGGGTCAAGGGTTGAGCCTAGCTCCTAGCCCCGTTTGTTCTGTCCCACCCCACAAAATATGAAGGTATAAATGAAAAATTATGAAATATAAGAACTTATATATAATTCTCAAGCATGATTTTGATAAGTTTTAATTGATATAAATTTCTTGAAAATTGGACAATAGTATATAAAGAAAAAGAAATTCACCCTTAAACCTCCTCCACCCCACTGTCGCCACTCGTCAGGCCTCCTCCACTCCACCATCGTCTGTTACGGCCAGGGCCAGCAAAAGCATAAAGCGAGATAGGCAACTGCCTAAGGCCTCCGACTTTAGGAAGGCCACGTATTATAATTTTCCATCAATTTTATTTTATTTAAAAAAATTAATAAAAAGGCCTCACAAATATAATTAGCCCCATACATATGAGAAAAAAAATATATAATTTTATATTGAAAAGTTTATTAATTGCAATTGACACATCTAATTTTAAATTTTAAAGTGAAGTACGGAATAAAACGTATAAAAGTTTTAATCTCCTAATCGTTAATTTTTTAAGCACAAAAACATTTTCTAAGGAGCTCAAAAAAATTTTGGGACGAAGGCAGAGAGTGCTTATATTCAAGTCATTTAAAAGTTTCATCTTTCTTTACAAGTCTCGCTTTCTTCATCTCAAACAGATTCAGCTACTTCTTTATGTTTTTCTCCGTCTCCAATTATTATTCTTCTTAAACTCTTTGCTCTCTGTCTACGCGCGGTGCAGTCCAGTGCTCTTATAGTCATATATAGGTTCTATCATTTTATGATTTAATAGTTGTATTAATTTTAGATTGCTATCTATATTCTATATTAACATTAATTATTAATTTATTTATATTTGTTGTATATCGACTTTGTTATTGTAGTTAATTTGTTATTTATATTTGCTAATTGTTATATTCTATAATTTGTTATTTACTTATTTTTTTTATTTATTTGTAGTTAGTCTTATCAATTAATAATTTAGTCTTAGGAATGACTGCTAGAAAATATGAATTTTGTTATGAAAAATTAAAGAA
The DNA here is from genome assembly GCA_013180625.2 of Boswellia sacra. Classification (NCBI taxonomy): domain Eukaryota; kingdom Viridiplantae; phylum Streptophyta; class Magnoliopsida; order Sapindales; family Burseraceae; genus Boswellia; species Boswellia sacra. The sequence continues at coordinate 684,838 of SNVD02015884.1, read as the reverse complement.
AAAAATTAGAAAAATGAGTTGAATCACAAAAACGACTCTTGATAAATTTGTTAAAAGCAATAAAAATAATATTAGTGAAAATTCAATAATTCAATAAAAATATAGTAAATAAAGAGATATTGTTGAAAATAATGATGATCAAATATGTAACAATATTCTTTCTAATCAAAAAAATAAACAAGAGACGAAAATAAAACAAATGTTGATGGATTAGATTTATTTTGAGAGCTTAACTTTTTAAAAGAAGTAATACAAGATGAAATAAATACTCCAATTGAATAGTCTTTTTCAAATTCTTATATTACTTATAGAATGTTATTAATAATACTCATATCAATTGCTTCAGTAGAACGAAGCTTTTCAAAACTAAAATTGATAAAATCGTATTTACGATCAACTATATAATAGCAAAAATTAAATGGATTAGCTTTATTATCTATTGAAAAAATATTGAAAAATTTTGAATACAAAGTTTTGATTAATAATTTTGCTTCTCAAAAGGCAAAAAAAAATTAATTTTAAGTAAAATATTTTTAAAAAAATTAAATTTATAATTATTTTAACTCAATACAAATATAAAAGGCCCAATTTATAAATTTCGTCTTGGGCCGGCCCTAGTTACGGTGGCCTCCAATGCCACCCTCCTAACTTGCGACATGCCTCGGAGTTCCAGACGTCCACTGCTGCAGCTCACCTCCACGGCTCCACCCTCCTCCGTCGCGGCTCGCTTCCATGCCCTCACGCAAGCCGTCAGCCTAAGGTGAATCTTCAACCTGTATCTTCAATTAATTTCTTTCTTTCTGTTTTACAAGATTATAGAGGTTAAAAGAATGTTTATGATTGCCAATGATGTTGGTCTAAAAAGTTTTGTATTTATCATAGAATTACCTGATTTTTGGTATACAAGTCCTTTTATGTGTCACATATGAGATTGTAAATTTTTACTGAGATTGAAGCTCTGTGTGAATTGTTATAGATTTTTAAAGTTGGTTTGCTAAAACTAGAATTTTTAGTTTTTAAAACAGGGTTGTTAGAAATAATTGGATTTGAATGGGTTAAACACTTTGAAAAGCCATGATTTTTGGTATGGAGGTATATATATGTGTTATATACCAGCCTGTAAATTTTTATAGCCAATTGAGTAGGATTCAATTCCTACAAATTTTTAAGTCTATACTGTTAAGTGAAACGAATGCAATGGCAGAATTGTTGAGGTAATGAATTTGACTATTTTGAGTGGCCAATTGACCCCCAATTTGCTCTAAAAATTTTAAGGAGACATGAGGTATATGTGTAAAAGATGTCTACCTAATTGTGTGAATTTTTGGAAATAGACAATTGTTGTTATGAATTGTTGGTCAAAGTAAGTATAGAAATAGAGCCAAAAATAGGAAATGTTTTACAAGTGTACGGTGACCTAAAAAGAGATTTTTGTTTTATTTTTAGGTCAATCACAAGCATTGAAAAGCAGCCATACAAGGTAAGTAAGCTAACTAATCTGAGGCCACAATAAATTGTGTACTATAATTATGTAATTTTGCGGATTGTAACACTGTTAATTGCTAGCACCTTGATGCTTGAATGTGAGATATTGTGACTGCTCTAGAAGGTTGATATCGAACTTCTTTTATGTGCGACTGATTGTGAATGGTAAAACATGATTGGCATACCAAGACCTAGGAAGTTTAGCTCTCATAGCTTGAGGAGAGGTCTGGACCATGTGTTTATCTAGACAAGATTCGGTAACATGGGCCTAGTATCACCCGGATTGTCAGACTAGCCTCGAGCTATTTCAAGTGTAGGCATCTAAATGTATTTGTACTATTCTATACTGTTCCATGGCTTGAGGGGAGGTCTGAACTATGTGTTTCTCTAGATGAGATTCGGTAGCATGGGCCTGGTATCACCCGGATTGTCAGACTAGCCTTGAGCATTCCGTACTCCCATGACTTGAGGGGAGGTCTGGACCATGTGTTTCTCTAGACGAGATTCGGTAGCATGGGCCCAGTATCACCCGGATTGTTAGACTAGCCTTAAGCTATTATATGGGAACTGACTGTGAAATGAAAAGTCCTACCTTGATTAGAGAGTCTTTTCCCCTAGGTGACTGTAACTGATACAGTGGAAGCTTCTTCATTATGTGATTGTGATTGTACATGAAAAAGCGATGAGTAGAGAAATGTGAACTCACTTATGTGAGGTTGAATCGACCTACAGAGGTCTAGAAAAAAAATTGGCGCGGGAGCACAAATGTAACCGAAGTGAACTCTGGGGCATTTTTTCTTTAACGAGTTAGCTAATGCTTGTGTAGTTAGAAATGCATAGTTTCATACTGTGGACTGAATTCTATTGTTATTGTTTATTATTGTATATTCACCTAGCTTACTTACTGAGTTTTACTCATTAAAGTTGTTGTGTGCCTTAGGTGATCAGTAGATTGAGCTATGGATGGAGGACTTATGGCATTTCTGACAGAGTTCCCTTAGCAACCATAGACCGCTGGTCTATATTAGCATAGCCATACTGTAGAACTTCTTTTGATTTTTGAATGTACATAAATGCAGTAGAATGAGATGGTTGTGATTAGGAACTCTGTTTTGTATGATACTAATATTAATTTTTGAAAGAGATAACAGAGTTCATATTTAAATGACCGTATAAATGCTATATTTTGTATGTCCAGTATGGGTTGTGACGCTAAACAATGTGACTTGATGAAATAAAAATATATTTTTTAATACTGAATAGAAATTATTATAATTTTCTATCCGAGCTTTTGTCTGATATTTTTAGCAATCCATTGAGACCGGGGGAGAGTTCTACTACAGTAATCTTAGTTGGGGATGGAAAATCAGAAAAGTTTGATATCTTTATGAATTGAAATAAGAAAAAATTAGAGGCTGCGAGAAAATCCTCGATAAAGTGTCTTTTCCTAGAAGAAGATGAATTATTTTCAATAAAAAAAAGGTAAAGATGAGGAATTAGTGCCTGCAAGGAATATGAGTTAATTAGTTAATGACAAATCTCCTAATATTCGTCATAATTTTCTTATGCAATCTCGGTTGATTAAAAAAATAGGTCAACAATTTATATTCTGATAAATTTTGTCACGTTTTATGAGAGTACTGTCATGAAAGTAATTTATGTTAGAATATGGAATTAATTGGATTTATTTTTATTTTAACGAAATCTATGACAAATAAATGTTGAACAAACTAGAGTACATGCAATACTCTAATTAGGAGCCAATGAACAAACAAAATAAATTGTTTGTATTATAGCCACACCAAATCTCACTACAACACTTCTTTTGATTTGAAGAAGAAGAACACCAAAATAAACACTCAAAAGGAAGAACTAATATTTTCTTTGATCTAAGATTCTTGAATCCTTAGAATTCTTAGATGCTTGGATACATAAAACTCAAACAAAGAGGGCTATTTATAGTTTACAAGAAGTAACCATAGCCACACAAAAGCAAACCAAACATACACCACACAAGTGTAACTTACACTATATAAATAAGCTTTTAGTGCCCACTACACAAGTATAACTCAAACATTGAACACCCAATAACTCACACAACATAAATAAATATTTAACACACATCATAAATTAGACTTGGAGAAAGGAATGGGATGGGGTTGCTTTCTTAACATTCCCCCTCAACACCAGCTCCCATTCTTTTTACTTCATTAAGTTGACGTCTAAAGTTTTCGAACTTGCCTGAACTCAAACTTTTTGTGAGCAAATCTGCAACTTGATCATCTGTCTTGATTTGCCTCAACTCAATTTCTTCTTGCAAAACCTTTTCTCTGATGAAGTGATAGTGCACTTCCACATGCTTAGTTCTAGCATGAAAAACTAGATTCTCTGCCAAACGAATTGCCGACTGATTATCACAATACAGTGGAACTGCATAATCAACTGTTTGATGCAGATCATTTATTAACTGTATTAACCATGTACTTTCTTGAGCTGCCATTGCTGCTCTTGGTATTCTGCTTCTGTTGTTGACAAAGATACAGTTGGTTGTCTCTTACTACACCAAGAAACTGCTCCTGATCCAAGAGTAAACACATATCCAGTAGTTGATCTACGAGTGTCTTGATCTCCTGCATAGTCAGCATCGCAATAGCCCACTAGCTTGCAATCTTCACCTTTCTTGTACAAAAGACCATAATCAATTGTACTCTTCACATATCTCAATATTCGTCGAACTGCTTCCAAATGAGACTTCTTTGGATTTTGCATGTATCGACTCATTATACCAACTCCATAAGAAATGTCAGGCCGAGTTAAGGTTAAATAGATGAGGCTACCGACCAATTGTCGATACATTTTTCCATCTTCCAAATCTTTTCCCTCAATTGCACAAATCTTGGCATTTTGTTCCATTGGTGTCGAGATTGGCTTGCATTCAAGCATCCCAAACTTCTTCAACAAATCTCTGGAATATTTTTGTTGGCAAAGAAATATTCCTTCTTGTGAGCGATCAACCTCAAGACCAAGAAAGTGCTTGAGTTGTCCAAGTTCTTTCATTTGGAAACGGACTGACAGGTTCACCTTAGTCTGGTGAATTTCTATCTCATCATCCCCAGTAATGATTAGATCATCTACATATACCAACACCACAGCTAGCTTTCCTCCATTATTTTTGACAAATAAGCTGGGATCTGCAGGTGCTACTGAATAGCCACCTTTGGTAAGAAACTCAACAATCTTACCATACCACACCCTTGGTGCTTGTTTTAATCCATTAGATCGCTTTTTGCAGCTTACACATATACTTAGGATGATCTTGGTTTTGAAAACCCATTGGCTGAATCATATAAATCTCCCGATCTAACTCCCCATGCAAAAAGGCATTTTTCACATCCATTTGCCATAAGTTCCAATCTTTGTTGGCTGCAAGTGCTAGCAGGACTCGTACAGTTGTAAGTTTTGCCACGGGACTAAACGTTTCATCATAATCTAGCCCATATTGTTGAAAGAACCCTCGTGCAACCAATCTAGCCTTGTACCTTTCAATTGATCCATCTGGACGATGCTTTATCTTGTAAACCCATTTGCAAGATATAGGTTTCACATCTCTTAGCTTTGGCACTAGATCCCATGTCTGATTTTGCTCTAGTGCTGTGACTTCTTCTTTCATAGCTTGAATCCACTCAGATCTCTGAGATGCTTCTTCAAAAGTCTCAGGCTCTTTTGCAATAATTTCTTCAGCTATGGCTGCATTGGCATATTTGGGATTTGGCTTTTGTAATCTTGTTGACCTTCTAGGTTGTGATTGTGGAATTGATTCTTCTACTTCACCAGGTCTATTATCATGTCCATACACACCAGTTTGCCAAGGATTCTGAGCTACATCTTGATCGTCATCATTATTATCGTATGGATCTTCATCTTTATCTGAACTTGTTTGAATTTGGACAATATGCTCCATCATCTTCTATTGTAACTTGTCTTCAAATTCTTTTGAATCAGATAACACCTCCTTTTCTGAGGACCACCAAGAAGATGTTTCATCGAATACTACATCTCATGATGTATAACACCTTCCACTTGTAGGATCACAACATTTCCACCCTTTTCTTTGGCTATCGTATCCCACAAAGATACATCTAATTGCTTTCTTATCAAACTTGCTACGTAAATGATCAGGAACAAATACATAGCATACACATCCAAATACTCAAAAGTAGCTAACCGTAGGTTTCATGTCCCACAATTTTTCAAAGGGTGATATAGATCCTAACCTTGGTTGAGGAAGCTTATTGATCACATGAGTAGAGGTTCTCATAGCTTCAGCCCAAAATCTTCCTGGTACATTCTTTGCATGTAACATACTTCGACAAGTTTCTGCAAGATGTCGATTCTTTCTTTCAGCTACACTATTTTGTTGCGGTGTATTGGGACATGTATACTGATGACGTATTTGACATTTTCGAAGGTATTGAGAAAACTCTTCTGAGCTATATTCACCTCCATTGTCTGTAAGCAAGCAACGAATCTTCTTTCCCACTTCTCCTTCAACTATCTCTTTGAATTCTTTAAACTTTGAGAATGTGTCCGATTTTTCTTTCATAAAGAAGACCCACACATATCTGGAGAAATCATCAATGAACGTCACCATATACCGCATTCCACTAATTGATGATTGCTTAACGGGCCCAAATACATCAGAGTGAACTAACTCTAATGGTTCCTTTGCTTTAAACTTCGATTCCTCGTATGGCAATTGATGTGCTTTGCCATACTGACATCCCGCACAGATTGTGTCTATTCTCACATCAAGCTTAGGAAGTCCCTTAAGCATCGACTTCTTTACCATCACATTTAGCTTAGAATAGCTAACGTGACCCAATCGCATGTGCCATAAATCTGCCGTCTCATTTTTCCTTGTCTTGTCTACATATGCAGACTCTGCTGACATCACATACACTGACTCCAGTCATCGTCCTTCCATTGTTGGCTTTTGTGATATGTCGAGATCCTTGTACACCTTTACATCTCGCGGACCGAACAAGACATAGTGACCTGATGATGTTAATTGTGCCACTGAAAGCAAATTTTTCTTCATGCCAGGAACATGATAAACATCTTCGAGCATCACTTGACCAGAACTATATAGGGGCACAACTATTGTCTTACCGATGTGAGTGATCGGTAATCTTGAATTATCAGCTGTTACCACCACTAGATTTCCCTTGCATTCTATCAGGTTCTGTAATTTATGTTTATCACCTGTCATATGATTTGAGCAACCAGAATCAACGATCCAATCATTTCCATAATTGATCTGTTCATTTGTAACTGTCAAAGCTAATTCTTCTTCCTCCACTGCAAAGGACGCTTCAGCATCCCAACTATCTTCACTGTTTTCCTTAGATTTGGAGCTAGCGGCATTACTCTCTACATGCTTTTTCTTAGACCAACAATCTTTCGCCATGTGACCCATCTTTCCACAGTTGTAGCACTTGCCATCGAACTTTCTAGTGTTACCGCAATTCTTCGAAGCTCCCCCTATATGAGAGCCTCCATCTCCTTGATGACTTTTTGTCTTGTCACCATTAAATCTGCCTTTGGCATACTGCTTGCAGTTGCCTTTGTTTTTGTTGGTGTAGAGTGCTTCCTCCTCTCCTTTCAAAGAAACTCCTCCCATTTGCTTAGCCATAGCTTCTTGACTGGTAAGCAAATTTTCAAATTCAACAAGTGATGGTTGTGTCGGTCATCCCTGTACTGCAGCAACAAAATCTCGATATTCGGGTCTTAAACCATGGATAATTATTCGTTTTATCCTAGCTTCCCCAATAGCAGCTGTGGAATCTAACTCTGAAATTTCGCGGCATATCGACTTCACCTTGTGAAAGTACTGGGCAATTGTCATGTCATGTTGCTTCATTGATAACAACTCATTTTCAAGAAGTTGTAATCTTGTATCATTCCTTTTTGAAAAAAGTGTAGCAAAAGTGTCCCATACTTCTTTTGGTGTCTTAGCATCTCGAATATGCTCCAACATTTCTTCTTCAACTGTGGTCTTTAAAGCAAACATTGCTTTGCCTGCTTTAATCTTCCATTTTCGCAAAATGCCATTTGTATCTTCTACTGTCGGTTGTGTAACTTCACTACCACCGACCACCTCCCAAAGGTCTTGACATTGTAGGTAGGACTCTAAACACGTTGCCCAAGTGTTGTAGTTTTGGTTATTGTTGAGCTTTTTAATTCCTCCAACTACTTGAAGGTCACCCATCGTGCCGACAATACTTCAAATTTACCGAACAAGCTCTCTTTCAAACTTGTAAAGTGAACTTTTCACGACTCAAGATAACTGCACTGAAAACAGTTCACGTATCCGTATACGTACTCTACTGTTGGATAACAACCCAGATGGTAGTAAATGCCTATACGATTTAATATACACCAGGAAAGCTTCCAGGAAAAACTGGAGGGGTCACAAACGGTCCCACTTAAAAACCAATTTCCTTAGACTTTTATAGTCCTTTTGACAAAGCTTTCCTAGACATGCATACAACCATATAAGTAACCACTTACTAACCCAAGCTAGGTTCCTCCAACAATACTGTGTACGCCTTAACACCAATGCTCTGATACCAAATGTTGAACAAACTAGAGTACAATACTCTAATTAGGAGCCAATGAACAAACAAAATAAATTGTTTGTATTATAGCCACACCAAATCTCACTACAACACTTCTTTTGATTTGAAGAAGAAGAACACCAAAATAAACAATCCAAAGGAAGAACTAATATTTTCTTTGATCTAAGATTCTTGAATCCTTAGAATTCTTAGATGCTTGGATACATAAAACTCAAACAAAGAGGGATATTTATAGTTTACAAGAAGTAACCATAGTCACACAAAAGCAAACCAAACATACACCACACAAGTGTAACTTACACTACATAAATAAGCTTTTAGTGCCCACTACACAAGTATAACTCAAACATTAAACACCCACTAACTCACACAACATAAATAAATATTTAACACACATCATAAATTAGACTTGGAGAAAGGAATGGGATGGGGTTGCTTTCTTAACAATAAAGATTGTCGTGCTATGTGGCACCAAAATCTATTTTGTTTGTTTATGCGACAAATATAAAATCAATATCTGATGGATGCTATTATTGAATCCAATGCAATTCAGAAAGTCAGGATCTGTGGCTGTCGATGGAAGTGGGACAAGGCAATCAAAAAAAAAATTAATGGAGGTGACACCTCGGGCTCGGGAGATTGGTTCATATTTTTCATTTTATTATCGAATTTTCATAGCAAGAACACCGTCGATTGCCATGAGAAATATTAATCCTACAAGTATTGATCAATTTATTTTCTGATGGACATGGTTCAGATCGTATTTATAATACCTTCTATCTATTTAAAAAGCAAACAAATTTGATTACTTGATCTTCAACAATAAGCTTGAAAAACCTATTTCTCTCTCTGTTTCTTTCTTCCCGGAACCCCACTGTTTTATTTTTTTTGTTAACACCATTTTCTTTTTCTTTTCTTTTTTATTTTATTTCATGGGCGAGCCCATCCAAATGATATGTACCCAGCATTTAATTGTTCACAACACTTTAATCAGTCAGAAGTTTAATTTATTTCTTTTTAAAGACTTGCTTGGGCAAGGCTCCTGTGAAAATGTAACAAAACTTAGTTGGGGTTAGAATAAAATTTAGCAACTTCATACACTTCCTTAAATTGGGGTCATGACTTTTCCACTCTATGTAAGACTGGACATGGGAGGCAGCTTATAGTCTTCTTAGCCTTGAGAAGGATGTAAACCAGAGACACAAACTCTGAAGAGGTTCGAAGTTCATCATAAAATTGTAAGTAGCAAAAGAGTGTTGTGCGTGTGTTTATCGTTTCAGCTGAAACCACTGTTATGCACGCTAGTTTTTCTCATCTGTAAGTGCCGGGTTTTTTCGGCTTTGCACTTCAATGCCCTTCAATGCATTTATGATCAGTATTTTGCATAGCAGATATATATATATATATATAGTCTATTGTATTCATATTATTTTTCGTTAGAGTACTACCCTTTAAAGCAAACGGCTTATTAAGATGATCTTGAACCACTGATAAATCAATTTACAATTATAGAAGCCGAGATTAGAATGTCTTATACGAACAATTATTTGGAGTTTAATTATTTATACAAAGACGTATAGTTTTTAAAAACATAATCTGGTTAACCCCAGTGATTGATGCATATGTCCTCCTACAAATGTCCATTTAGGACCAGCCATTAATTTAATAATCAAATTCACAAATTTAGGACTGTTAAGTTCAAGATAACTCTGGTTGTACAAGACTTTAACAGGAGTTTCAAAGTAGTTTACACCTGGGTATTTTTGAAATCTTTTAATTGCTAACTTGGCGTCAGAACTCTGATCAATTTGATCTGCCACCGTCAGCATTTTGCTTGATTATAAGAATCCATTTGTTCTCGACTATCTTCATGAATATGTAATCTCAGATCTGTAAGTTGAAGGTTCTGTAACCTTGAGGGTGCTTCTCTTCCCCGACATACGTGCTACTCAAGAACACTATCTTTAGTTAAAAAAATCATTTCATCTTTAGTGTTAGTAAGTGTGGACTCAACATTAATATTTATTTTTAACATGTCTGTCGAGTGTAAGTCTTGCAAACCTTTTTTTATAGTGAATAAATTTTTTAAATATTGAATAATAGATATACTTAGAATTAACTAATTCCTTATGAAGAGAGTTGATGCAAAGATCAGAAAGAAAATATTCTAACAATATATGCTAATTAAATGAAACTGGAATTTATTTTCTTTATCTTTGGCCTTTCTGTATACAAAAATTCATAATCTTAAGTAAGAACAAGATTAAGTAATTAATTTGGATTAATTAGGGACTGATTACATATTATCCGTATACGTATTTGTAGAACTCTTAGGGACTGATTACATATTGTCGAACTTTTAGGAAAAAGTTCAAATAATATATTGTGTGTGTATAAGTTATTAATGAAACTTGCTTATTAATGACCTTCTTTAATTTGTAAATATAATAATTTTAATTAGTGAATCATATATGTTTTGTTTATGTTCTTGCGTGCGTTTTTTAACAAATACTTGTTAAATCTAAGTTAACATGCACTAACATTTATAAATACATCTTATTTTTAGTGCATCTTCAAAATGACATAGAATAAAGCGAATTTATAATAATATTGTAATGATTTGTGTAAATTGTATGGTGCCATTATCTTCGGAATGACTTTAAATAAACCATAATAGAGGTTTTTTTATTTTATTTTTTTCTTTAAATTTTTACAAGTTCAAAAAGATTATTGATTGATATTGTTCCTATAACAACTTCCATAGACAATTAGTTTTTATATGAGAAATTTCCTTCAAGTTGTTTAAATTAAATTAGTAGACGCATAATCTTTGATTTTGTTTTAATTTAGTGTTTTATTCTCAAATTGTTTCTATGTATATTGTATGCAGCAAGCTACAAAAGATGGATAATAGTGATCATACAGTCATTGATTTTAAGGACTTAGCAACTTCTTTGAGAAGGGATCTTGAAAAGTTGCATCCCTTGACTGATGAATGTTGCATCTACAAGGTTCCTCATAGTACAAGGCAGTTAAATGCAGCGCTCTTTGCTCCACAAGCAGTCACCATTGGTCCGCTTCACCATGGCAGGGAAGAATTAAAAGCTATGGAAGAGCATAAGAAAAGATATCTTGTAGATTTTCTGAATTGGACCAAGTTAAGATTAGAGGATTTGATTGAATTTATAAAGAAGAGGGAAACAAGATTGCGGAATTGTTATGCAGAAACCATTTGGCTCGGAAGTGAAGAATTTGTAAAAATTATTTTAGTGGATGCTGTCTTCGTCCTTGAGCTCCTTCTGAGAAATGTGCGTGGTCATGAACGTGAATTCCATGATAGCGATTACCGAATATTTACTAAGCCATGTATGGTGAAGGACATAATGTGGTCTGACATGCTGTTGGTAGAAAATCAACTTCCAATGTTCATTCTGAAGGACCTGTTTGAGCTAGCCAAAGTAGAACATATGGCTCCCTATGCCGGAACTTCTTTGCGCAAACTTACCCGTGAAAGTTTTGCAGATGTGGGGGATACCATTTTCTTGATAGAGGACAATTTGTTAGAAGAGAAATTTCCGGAAGCAGAACATTTTCTTGATTTGATTGGACTTTGTCTTCGGCCATTGGAGTTAGGCGAGCAAAAGAAACTCAAAACTTTAACTATTCCCTCTATAACGAAACTTCACCAGGCAGGAGTCAAGTTTGAGACGGGGTCAAGTAATCATTTACTTGATATAAGATTCAAAAACGGGATTTTGGAAATGCCAAATTTCAAAGTAGGCCTTGTAATGGAAAGATTTCTCAGAAATCTACAGGTGTTTGAGATAATGCATTATAATACCAAATATATGAATGACTATATCACAGTCATGAATTGTCTCTTCAACGCTCCAAAAGATGTGGAACTACTCGTGCAAAAAGGCATTATACAGAATTGGACTTCGAATAGTGAAGGAATATCAACTATTTTCCACAACCTTGTGAAAGAGAGGTGGTTAAACGCTCATAATTTCTACTATGCTGACCTTGTTGAAGACCTAAACGCCTACTGCAGATCCCCTTGGCACAAGTGGCAGGCATCTTTGAAACAAAATTATTTCAACACTCCATGGGCCTCCATCTCCGTCATTGCGGCTGTTATTCTCCTCCTCCTCACTTTCATACAAACTTATTTTTCTGCCGTCAAGAAGTAGTTTCAGTTAATTGTATGCTTTAAATTCATGGATTTCTCTTGTCCCACTAAAGAATTAGAAAGACAATATTAATAATTGGAGTTGACTATGTCCTTATCAGTGCTGTTTGTTTAAGATTCCAAATGCTGAATTTCATTTGCTTCGTGCTTTGTTAGACGACATAAATCTTAAGAATTTGGTAAGCTAGCTTTCCCCTTTTCTGTTTATGTACATATTTGTTGGCTCGCATGAATAGAACAGCTTATTATATATAACACCCCTTTAATATCTTTTCAACCCTACTCGACTAAAATTAAAGAGAGAAGCTACAGTGAGCTTTTCTCATATCTCCACCACTCCAACAACAGATTATAAATTATGTTTCCATCATTCCATGGCTGATAGAAAATAAATTCTGAAACCGTGACCTTGATTATAGAATTAGGAACGGAAAAACAACTCGTTAGGTCTGGACTTCGCTGTGACCCATGTGTAAGAGGTGAGACTGTATTGAGAGAAAGTATTGTTTGTAGTAGATGCATAACGTAACTGGACTGATGTGATGCATCTGCCTAATGGGAAGCTGAAAAAGTGGAGGACAAAAGCTGCAAAATCATTGTTTATTAACTTTTTTTATCTTCTCATTGGACAGATACACCACATCAGTCCAGTTACATAGTACATCCACTGTCGGAAAGAAGTCGGGTCAAGGGTTGAGCCTAGCTCCTAGCCCCGTTTGTTCTGTCCCACCCCACACAATATGAAGGTATAAATGAAAAATTATGAAATATGAGAACTTATATATAATTCTCAAGAATGATTTTGATAAGTTTTAATTGATATAAATTTCTTGAAAATTGGACAATAGTATATAAAGAAAAAGAAATTCACCCTTAAACCTCCTCCACCCCACTGTCGGCACTCGTCAGGCCTCCTCCACTCCACCGTCCTCTATTACGGCCAGGGCCAGCTCAAGCATAAGGCAAGATAGCCAACTGCCTAAGGCTTTAGGAAGGCAACGAATTATAATTTTCCATCAATTTTATTTTATTTTAAAAAATTAATAAAAAGGCCTCACAAATATAATTAGCCCCATACATTATGGGAAAAAATATAATTTTATATTGAAAAGTTTATTAATTGCAATTGACACGTCTAATTTTAAATTTAAAAGTGAAGTAGGGAATAAAACGTATAAAAGTCTTAATCGCCTAATTGTTAATTTTTTAAGAACAAAAACTTTTTGTAAGCGGCTCAAAAAAATTTTGGGACGAAGGCAAAGAGTGCTTATATTCAAGTCATTTAAAAGTTTCATCTTTCTTTACAAGTCTCACTTTCTTCATCTCAAACAGATTCAGCTACTTCTTTATTTTTTTCTCCGTTTCCAGTTATTCTTCTTCTTAAACTCTTTGCTCCCTGTATACGCACAGTGCAGTCCAGTGCAGGCATTGTCCCCCTTACCAAACGCGCCCTTATAGTCATATATAGGTTCTATCATTTTATGATTTAATATTAATTTGTATTAATTTTAGATTGTTGTCTATATTCCATATTAATATTAATATTAATTATTAATTTTTTATATTTGTTATATATCAACTTTGTTATTGTAGTTAATTTGTTATTTATATTTGTTAATTGTTATATTCTATAATTTGTTATGTACTTATTTTTTTATTTATTTGTAGTTATTCTTATCAATTAATAATTTAGTCTTATGAATGACTGCTAGAAAATATGAATTGGTTATGAAAAAATAAAGAAAAAAAATTAGAAAAAAGAGTTGAATCACGAAAAGGACTCTTGTAAATTTGTTAAAAGCAATAAAAATAATATTAGTGAAAATTCAATAACTGAGTAAAAATCTACTAAATAAAGAGATATTGTTGAAAATAATGATAATCAAATATGTAACAATATTCTTTCTAATCAAAAAAATAAACAAGAGACGAAAATAGAACAGATGTTGATGGGTTAGATTTATTTTTAAAACTTAAGGTTTTAAAAGAAGTAATACAAGATGAAATAAATACTCTAATTGAAGATTCTTTTTCAAATTCTTATATTACATATAGAATGTTAGTAACAATACTTGTAACAGTTGCTTAACGAGGCATTTCAAAACTAAAATTAATAAAATCATATCTATGATCAACTATATAACAACAAAAATTAAATGGATTAGCTTTGTTATGTATTGAAAAAATATGGAAAAAATTTGAATATAAAGTTTTGAGTAATAATTTTGCTTCTCAAAAGGCCAAAAAAAATATTTTTAAATAAAATATTTTTTAAAAAAATAAATTTATAATTATTTTAACAATATAAATATAAAAGGCCCAATTTATAAATTTCGTCTTAGGCCTCCAGGACCCTTGGGCCGGCCCCAGTTACGACGGCCTCGAACTCCACCCTCCTCACTTTCGACATGCCTCCAAGTCCCAGACGTCCGCTGTTGCAGCTCACCTCCAGGGATTCACCCTCCTCCGTCGCGGCCAGCTTCCATGTCCTCACGCAAGCCGTCAGCCTAAGGTGAATCTTCAACCTGTATCTTCAATTAATTTCTTTCTTTCTGTTTCACAAGATTATAGACGTTAAAGAATGTTTATGATCACCGATGATGTTGCTCTAAAAAGTTTTATATTTATCAGACTTTGATTGAGCATATATTTTTATTAAACAAATGCTGTGGGCAACTTGTTCAGATTACTTTCAATTTTTTATTTGTTCTTTTTTTTTTTTTTTGATCTTTTGCAACTGCTACATTAATGGCTATTTGTAATACAGAAGCTTGCAAATTGGGATCATGTGAAACCATTCTGCCTTGAAAATTGAAAAATAAGACCATACTAAAATTTATTCCAAATCGTTACACAATTTGCTAAATATCAAAAAGAAGCCGGCTATATATACATTTACTTTTCAAAATAATCAAACTAGCTACTAGCTAAATTATTAATGTACATTTACTTAGATTATCCATTTATTTCTTTTAATATATGCATGTGCTGTATTTTATTGCTTTACATCTGCAATTTGGGATTGTATGCGAATCTACTTGTGAGCATAACAATTATTAGCCAATCATTGTTTGGACAATTCTTAATCACACACGGTTTTGCTTTACATTTACATTTGCTTTTTCTTTTGTTTTTTGCCTTTGCAAATTATCACACACGGTTTAAATCCAATTACATTTACATATAGGGATGGCAAACCCAATATGGCCGGCCCCGACCCTCAATTGCACACCCCGGCCTCAAAAAATTCTCTGAAATTTTTTTCTCGAGCCAAGGTCGGGTTTTCCAATAACCCGGGATCTCAATTGCACACCCTGGCCTCGAAAAATTTTCCAAAATTTTTTTCTCGAGCTAGGGTCAGGTTTTCCAATAACCCGAGATTAAAACCCGGGTTTTATTTTTTTTAATTCTGATATTTTTTTTACATGGTCTATATATATATATATATCTGTGTGTGTGTGCCAGCAAAGTTATACATGAAATGATTTGCAGCCTAATGGTAGTGTGTTGTTTCAATCTAGATTGGGTGAAAGGTGCGAACCCTAGGGGCTGCAGAAAATTTTTAACATAATTTCCTTTGACATGACTGGTACATTAATTCCTCGCCAATTGTTAGTCATTGGCTAGAGATAGCCAAAAGCACCAAACAACTTATAATAAGCCTAATTCCTTTCTAGTTGTTTTTCTTTCCTAATTCTATTTTAATTTTGCATATATTTTGATTTTTTTTAGGTCAACAATGTCTTCAAAACAAGTGGGGATGTCAAACACTCTAAATCAAAGTGGTGATTTAAACCTTGATAAAGATTCTAAAGTATGTAAATATGTGCTTATAATTTATATCATTTTTGTTAAATTTATCTTTCTAAATGACAAACCCATGATTTTTTTAATTTTAAAATTTAAGTTTTACTTTTTAGTTCATTGTTTTCCTTACATTTATTTGATAGCATATATAAATTGTAATTTAGTGATTCTTAGCACATGTACATACATAATGAAGCTAGCTGATATTGTCTACTAAAGTTTCTCAATTAGAGAGAGTTAACATTTTTATTAGTTATGATTCAGATTAACATTTAACTGTAGAAAGGATCCTAAAAGACTTATCCAAAAACTTGTCTAAAATCAATTATAGTGAGTGGTTTTGTTTAGAATTTTCATCCTAATTTCTAGGGTAAATTAAAACTCAATTACATTTTGATTATTTATTAATTCCTTTCAAGTACATTATAGTTAACATATAGCAAGCTAGATTGCAAGCTTGAACCATTAATTCAAGGAATATACAAGAAATGAATGATTATTTAATAACTCAAGAACCTTATACACGATGTTTGGTTTCAGTTACATATAGGCAAAGAAATTGAACCCAACAATATTGCAATTATCAATATTATAATTAATAACAGGCACAAGCTGTTTCATAGAAAGTAGTCTATCAAGTCAATTTGCAAACTTTAAAATATTTATCACATACCGAACACATCAAATTCATCATATTTACAAATTCTAAAATTCCCAATATATGTGCCTGCAACATGCTATTTATGCTTCAATACTTGTATACAATTATTGCTTAGTTTCCTTTGACTTTTTTTTAATAATTTCTTCTATAATTTTGGTTGATCAGATAAGTATATTATTGATGAGGAACAGGATTCCTCAAGTTAAAAGAAAAGGAGGAAGATGGAGGGAGAGGAAAGAGGAGAATCAATAGAAGAAATTTGAGGGAGAAATATTGTGAAATTTGAGAGAGAAAATAATATTTTTACTAAAAAATCAAAAACCAATGATAACCAAGTCTGAAAATAATATAACTAAAAGGCTTATAAAATATTACCTTAAAATATAATTCTACTAGGAAATAAAATCCTATTAGGAAATGGAACCCCAATCCTAGTTTAACCAAAAAATACAAAAATAAATTTAAAACCAAATAGTAAATTATTAATTAGAAAAATAACTCAAATTAGGATTATCAAAACCCTTAACGAGAGTCAAAATCCCTAGCATCAAAATTAAAATTCTTAATTTATTCATAATATGTCCTACATCAATTATAATATACAAAACACAAAAGCAAACAAGAGACATATAAAAATAAAACAGTAAAGAATGCAATTACATAAAACAAACAGCAAATTAACTAGGGCTAGCTTCACATATTTTTTTTTCTTTATTCATCTGTGCATTAAAAAAAAAATAGTAAACAAAGGAAAAGAAAACAAGAAGAAAGTGGCTTGCGTATGTACCTTGCAGGTTGCTTCAAGCAGGGTTCGTCTCCAGTCTCTATATATTTTGCATTAACAACTGAATTGGAAGGAGTTTAAAAGGGGAATTATAAAACCCTTTTAAGGGATTAATTTGTATGTACACATGATATTTGCAACGATGCATATTATTTCCTTATCGGCTTTGGCCATAATTTGCATATTGTAGGTTTTAGGGTTCTGAATGAATATACGTACCAATTGAATCCATGTAAGAGATTAGCAGCCATGAGGTTTTCGAAATTTGGAAAATTGCACTTAGTATCAGATTTTAGTTTCTGCTTCAAGATTTACTCAGTATAATTGGTAATTATTCTGAGATTCATTAGCATTATTTCCTTAATCAACTTAATTCTCTTTGTATATGCCCTTTTGATCTCTTTTTCTTCTTTTCATCGCCATCAAATATGCATTCCTCTTATAAACACTTTTATTAGTGAATTACAAGTCATAATCGCTTGGATCTTTTCCTAATAAGTTGAAGTCAATTAGTTACCTAAAATTAGAAGTAACTTGTAAAATTAAGGACAATACAAGCTTCTCCAAATAGCATATGTGTGTAGCATTATAGCTATTAGCTAGACTTGAGGTTTCCTGAGAAGTTGAATAATGCTGAGTGAGAAATAGAAATATCAAATTTGTCCTTAAAATTATTACATAATAACTTTATTGAATTCTGTTGATGAACTCTACGAAATTAACAAATCAATTTGTGAAAATTATTTTATTATTTAACCCCATCATGTGCAAGGCGGTGCAAGCACTCAAATAAATTCGTTGAAAAATTATAAACTAATCAAAAGTTGGGCTTAATTTTGGTTCACTTGTTTAACTACTTCTGAACGAACCCCACCTATGTGCTAACCAGCCCCAGCGCAATTCATTCTCAGCTGGAAAGCGAAAACCCTTGCTTTTCCCAAGCAGTTCATAAATGGATGATAAGAGGACTTCCTTTTAAAAAGTTGGACAAAGACAATAATGCTGGGTTTTCATTGTTTTTTCTTCTACTCATCAATCATTAAGGACATGCACTGTATTCTTTCAAAAATAAACAACTTTTTAAGATACGGTGGATGAAAAATATATAATTATTTTTAAAAATAAATTAAGTTAAAATTTGAGAATAGTTATTAAAATTATTCATAATTTTATTATTATATTTTTAATTAGATTTGTTTTGTTTAGGAATCCAATAGTATTTTCTCTTTAAATCTCAAACTTTTTTTTTTTTTACATATTTTTAAGAAGGTACGAATAAAATATGGATTAGACGACAAATAATTATCCCAAAATTAAAAGATAGGGAAGGTTGGTGAGATAATTTAATGAATGTTCACAAACACGTGCGTGGTCATTCAATGAATGAGTTGGCATTTTTACCTAACTCGGCATAGTTGGTTGTTTATGGGGTCAATCATCACCTCACCTATATATATAGGTCATTCATGATCCGTCATCTGACACTAGAGTCTATGCAATGCAATGTGAATTGATGAAAAAAAATATATTTTTTAATACTGAATAGAAATTATTATAATTTTTTGAGAAAATTGAGAAAATAGACAAAATTAGGGGGTCTTTTTGAAAAATAGACACATCCTGAAAAATTTTCATGCCATAGACACTTTCTTGATAAAAAGACCCAATTACCCTTATGTATTCAATTTTTTCCCAAATGCTTATTTCTCTCTCTTCGAATGACCGAAACCCATCTCCCTCTTTACATATTTGATTTAATTTCTAGAGAATTTGAATTCGAGATTTGAGTTTCTGAAGGATTTGTGAACTTATTTAAGGAAATCGAATATTATTTTTTCTCAAAGGCTTATTTCTCTCTCTTCGGACGACCGAAACCCATCTCCCTCCTTACAGATTTGATTTAATTTCTAGAGAATTTGAATTCGAGATTTGAGTTTCTGAAGGATTTGTGAACTTATTTAAGAAAATCGAGTGTTATAATGTGATTTTTGTACGTTAATACGTGTGAAAACCGATGAAATAAGTGAATGCAGTGTTATATCGCGAAGAAGAAGACACTCGACACTCGAAAACAACCTGTCGAGTCGTGTCGAGTTATGTAATGTCGAGTGTCGAGTTTTGTCGAGTGGTGAAATGTCGAGTGTCGAGTTTTGTCGAGTGATGAAATGTCGCGTGTCGAGTGTTTGTCGAGTGGTGAAATGTCGAGTGTCGAGTTTTGTCGAGTGATGAAATGTCGCGTGTCGAGTGTTTGTCGAATGGTGAAATGTCGAGTGTCGAGTGGTGAAATGTGTAGTTTCGAGTGTCGTGTGTAGTGTTATTGAGAATCCGACACGACTCGACATGACTCGACACATATGTGTCGAGTGTCGAGATGTGTCGGATGCAAATAATGTCAAGTGTCGAGTTGTGTCGAGTGTCGAGTGTCGAGTTATGTCGAGTGTCGAGTTATGTCGAGTGGTGAAATGTGTACTTTTAATTTCTTTTTAGTCCCTATAGTTTGTAATTTGACAATTTCATCCCCGAAAAGAGTTGTGCCTGATACAAGTATACTTTCAAAGGATATTTGAGTCTTTTTATCAAGAAAGTGTCTATGGCATGAAAATTTTTCAGGATGTGTCTATTTTTCAAAGAGACCCCCTAATTTTGTCTATTTTCTCAATTTTTCCTAATTTTTTATCCGAGCTTTTGTATGATATTTTTAGCAATCCATTGAGACCGGGGGAGAGTTCTACTACAGTAATCTTAGTTGGGGATGGAAAATCAGAAAAGTTTGATATCTTTATGAATTGAAATAAGAAAAAATTAGAGGCGGCGAGAAAATCCTCGATAAAGTGTCTTTTCCTAGAAGAAGATGAATTATTTTTAATTAAAAAAAGGTAAAGATGAGGAATTAGTGCCTACAAGGAATATGAGTTAATTAGTTAATGATAAATCTCCTAATATTTGTCATAATTTTATTATACAATCTCTATTGATTAAAAAATAGGTCAACAATTTATATTCTGATAAATTTTATCACGTTTTATGAGAGTACTGTCATGAAAGTAATTTATGTTAGGATATGGAATTAATGGGATTTATTTTTATTTTAACGAAATCTATGACAAATAAAGATTGTCGCGCTATGTGGCACCAAACTCTATTTCGTTTGCCTATGCAACAAATATAAAAGGAAAAATTGAAAAAATGGACACAATTGGGGGTCCTTGATGAAATTTGAACACATCTTGAAAAATTTTCATGCTATAGACACTTTCTTGACAAAAAGGCTCAATTACCCTTATATATTCAATTTTTTCCCTAAACCTTATTTCCTTCTTCACACAAAAATTACCGAAACCCCTTGACACCGCTCGAAACCCAAACTGACAGGATCATAGGCTGAGGATAGAAGCAAGACAACGCAGACATAAGCATCCATCGACACTGAGGTACATTTATTTGTCGGTTTTTTCGTAGTTTTAGTTATTTATTTGGTTGTTTTCTGTTTCGTTAGATTTATTTAGTTTTGGGAATCTTAATTAGGGATTTAAGTTTCCGTCGGATTCGTGAACTTATTCTATGTTTTTAAGGATAAATCTAGTATTATTATGTGATTTTGGTGGTTTGATGTGTATGAAAACTGTGAAAACTGACAGGTTTCGTCGCGAGGTAGACGATGGTGAGTGTCGGATATGTCGAGATATGTCGGATATCTGACACTTGACCATCGGATGAAAGTGAAAACAATTTTGTCGAGTGTCGGATACATCATCCGAAGAGTTTACAGTGTCGGATTTTGCATCCGACACTCGACAAAATTGATTTCACTTTCATCCGACATGTCGAGTGTCGGATGAAGTGTCCGACACATCCGACACAGTAATCTCTCTTCGATGATGCATCTGATACTCGAATCCGACTCTTGACAAAATTGTTTTCACTTTCATTCGACATGTCATGTGTCGAATGCAAAATCTGAACAGTTTACAATGTCAGATTCTTCATCCAACACTCGACAAAATGGTTTACACTTTCATCTGACATGTCGAGTGTCGTCTATCCGACACATTTTGAAACTCTTCAATGATGTATCTGATACTCGACAAAATTATTTTCACTTTCATCCGACACTCGACCGGTCCGATGAAAATGAAAACAATTTTGTCGTGTGTTGGATTCGGGTGTCGGATACATTAGCCGAAGAGTTTAGAGGATCCGACAGTTTTGTCGAGCTTTGTTAAGTGTATCGAGCGTTTAGACAGTTTGCTTGTTTTAGCCTTGTTTTTTGGCCTTTTTGCATCATACATAACTATAACGGATTTTGTTTTTGCAGGTTGAAGCAAATGGCAAGTGAAGTTTGACTGTCCTTCACCCTGAAGACATTATATGATGAGCACTACCATGCAGTGATCACAAACTTGACAAGTTTGGACTGTATACAATGGATTTGCATACATTTGAGTGCGAGGCAACAAGACATGTTCCGTAATACATGTTTTGGGTTTCTTCTAGACATTTGGAAGTTGTCATTTCCATCTTAGTTGGTGCACAATGTGCTTTTGTGGAAGGTTAACACAGTGGGCTACGATGAAGAGATGTGGTTCCTTATTGAAGGTAAAAATATGGTTTTAAACTACAATGCAGTTAAAAAAAAAATTTCTTTTTTGAGCATCTGGTAGTTGTAATTTTTTTTTTGTTACCATTATTAGCATCTTTTTTTTTTTTCCTTCTTTGCAGGAAGACTGATTCGTTTTTCTGTCCACGAGTTTGGTTTGGTTACCGGATTGACCTTTGCTTCCACCGTGCCACCAATACTGACTCTCTTGAATCTCTACCCTTTGTTGGATACGTACTTCGATGGAGAGGACATGAAGCTCAAGGAATTCTATGTGAGACTTCGCAAATTGAATGTCTCAGCTATGCCAGAGGAGAATGTTGTGAAACTGGCCTTGTACTACGTGCTGGAGCATTTTTTCATGGCATAGGATCGACGTCGAATTGTCTCCTGTGTGTGGTTTAATTTTGTCAACACGCTAGATGATTTTAACAATTATCCATAGGGATCGATGTCTTTGATAAGGCGCTTAAAAGAATGAAAAACGCTTTGGACAAGAGGTTAGAAAAGTACAAGAAGCTAGTCGAAGCGAAGACAGGCTAGGTAGAGAGATATAACTTAGAAGGATGCCCCTACGCTATTCAAGTACATACTGTAAAACAAGTGTGTTGAATGTTTTTTATTTTCTTTGATGCACAAATTTAAATACATAGTGTCACTAAATAACCCTTAAGGTTTGGTTGTACGAGGCCATTCCGTACATTAGCGAGACATATGGGCAGGTGGGCAAAGACTTGGAGGGGAGGATACCGCGCTTGTTGAAGTGGGAGACAAAGAAGAACCTATCAGAAGACATCGTCAAATGCGATATCCTGCTGGTTAGGAGGCAGGTATGTAAGGTTCCCCTGTCTTATGAACTTTTCCTTTTTTCGATCACAGCGAATCATTGTTTAATTTTATCGAATCACCGTTTAATTTGATGGATTATTTGTTGACGCAGGCTCGTCCACTCAATGTTTTAGAGCCATCTGATACGGAGCGGAGGACACAGTGGTATCAATGGCTCGATCAAGTAGTTGGCATCTGGAGAGGTGCACATATATCCTGGGCGACATATGTGGATGCTCTTTCAATGCCTGATGAGAGGATTGAGCCACTTCCGACAGAGCATCTATCAGCCTCATCTCTTGTTGGTTAGAGTTCCCCTATTCGATCTGATGTGGGGCAAGCTAGAGACACAGTGTGTCCTATCGGTGCTCCACCTCCTGCTGGTCAAAGTTCCCCTATTATACCTAAGGTGGGGCCAGTCGAAGCCACATCCAATCCTGTGAGTGAACGTGTACGATCTTCGTCGTCTGCTTCCCCCCTATACGTCTAGCACACGGTCATGAACATCCTTTCGGAACTCATCCCCCTAGACATAGTCCCATCGATAGTCCTGATGTGGGGGCGGACATGGACAGAGCCTTTTCCCCGAGCAGTCCTGCGCCTTCCAGGTTTGACAGCTATGATCCTGGAGGCGATTCGATTCCTTCGTCGGGTTGCGCGACCACCTACCGTGACGGTTCCCCCTGTACATGATGTCCCTTCAAGCTTGAATGTAAGTATTAAGAATTTACATTTGTATACTTATCTGTTTACATTTCTGGTTGGTCGGTTTGTCATGTTGATCGTGAATAATGCTATACAGGTGCAGCCAGTCTATGATGGGTTTGAGAGCACAGTTTTGCGTGAGCTTGCAGGACTCCGAGAGCAGATGACACTGTTACGGAAGGAGACACTAATGTTACTGGGGGAGAACAAAGAAATGCATGGGGAGATAGTTCGTCTGCGTAATGTTGTTGTTCTACTGGGTGGCCATTTCGGATACGGTGACACAGTATGTTGCATAAGTTAGTACACGGATTTAGCGCTTTCCATGATGTCACCCCGCTTAACCTGACGTTATGGTTTGCTTTAATACAGGAATCGGATGGAGGTTTTAGTGTTGACGGTGAAGGTCAGGAATCGGATGGAGGTTCAGGCGATGACGGTGAAGGTCAAGAGCCCACAGAACCTAAAACAATGGACACGAGTGTTCGCCCAACCGATCCTCCTCCCACGGCTTTCGTTCAGCTTCTCTGTCGACATCAATTCCTAAATAAGCATAAACATAGCCCTTTTGTCAGTCCATCAGGTAGAAAGATGGCAAGGGTTAAGCCGCAGCAGAAAGCCTCTGACAAGCAGTATGTACAGCCGAAGGCTCTGGTTGTTGAGCCCGCAGAGAGACCGTATATTCAGCCCCCCGAGGAGCCCACTATACATTATGGCAACACCGTCACACAGGATGCAGACATTCTACCCCATACGGAGCCGTCGACGCAGGTCCCACTATTTGACCTATTTGCCCCCATACCAGTTACTGATTACATTAGCTTCGAGGAATAGAAGGAGAGGGGGCAAGGTTTTATTGATTTAAGCGTCTGCTCTGCTCATCATGAGTTCTTCACGACGATGATGAAGAATTCATCGTGGCTAGCATCTAAGGTTTGTTTTCTTCCTTGTCGTCTCCTCCAGTATTGCGATATACAATTGAATTATTTAATGAGTATTATTACTATATACAGCACATGGATAGCTACATGTGGGTGTTACGTCGTAAAGCTGGCGAGATGGGCGCATCTGGTGTCGAGAGGTGTGCCTTTGTGGACACCACTTTCTAGGTAGGTATATGCTAAACATGTGATTTCGTTGTAGGTTAATTTCTGCTTCCTTCATTGTGCTAACCGTACTCATGAAATTGTAGTTAAAGGTGAAGTCAATGTGGGAACGATACTCGAATAGACTGGACAAGATTAACTGGATGGCCAAGGATGACATGGTCCAGTATGTCTTGGGCCAGTTGCCTATCGCGGGTCGACCATGGTCCGATGTGGACAGGGTGAGTACATTAATATTTAATGTGTTAGTACCTGCTGTTTTAATTGAAATATTTTCAATGATTTTTATGTTCTCAATTTCATTTTCAGCTCTATGTCCCCGTTAACATAAGAGATGAGCATTGGGTGGCAGCCGAGATGGATTTGATTCGTCGTGTCGTAGTCATATATGACTCAGCTATGGCAAACAATTCCACCCACACAGTTAGACAAACAGTCCGGTGCCTGGCAGAGTTGATACCTCGTATGGTGTCAATGGCTATTATGGTCGTCCTGACTACCCCGTAACCCCATTCGAAATTAAGCGCATCGAGGATTCGTCACAGGTGCCACAGCAGGAGGCAGGGGGAGGAGCATGCGGTATGTACTGTTTGAGGTATATTGAGTTCCTAGCAAGGGGCGTTCCATTGACAACCATTAAGGCATTCATGGAGGATGTCCAGCGATAGAGAATGGCGAAACAGCTTTGGGCGTATCGCGTTCTTTGATAGGCGAAGGAGGGAGCCTCAGCCGTCACAGGACCTGCCCAGGTTGCAGCCACCACAGGCCATGTTGATGTCGTTTCAGCAGATGTTGAGTCGCAGCCCAGCACGACGCCTTATCGATTTCGTGTCGTGTATATATTTTGTATAGTTAAGCATTTTTGTGGATATATAGTTTGTGAATATTCATACATCTTTGTATGGTGTCATATTTTGTTTAGTAGCACATGTTTTCCATGAATAGGGATTCGAAAACTTGTAAATACATTTTTACCGAATGTAATGGTACATATGTGGACATATACATGTACATTTATGCATGAATGGTTTAGGCACAATACTTTCCATGTTTTATACGTTGACGAAATACATAAATTTGTGTCTCATACGTGAAGGCTTAATACTTACACAAGAATGTTTTATACCTTGATAAAGCACATAAATGAGTGTCTCATACACTAATATTTATTTCAATGACAAAGCACATAAATTCTTAGAGGAAAAAATAATGGGATAATGACATATAGCTCCCCTATCTTTTGGCTAAATGTCACAAAGATATTGCTTCTGTATTTTCTTAAAAAAATAGTCCTTACGATTAAGATTAGAAGCTGCCACAATATAATTACCAACATAATTACCCTTAAAATGTGTATGAAAAAAAATAAACAATTAGAGATAAATATGGTTCAGGCCAACACATCTTGTTCAAAGAAGTGAAGTGAAGCTGAAATTTATTGAATTTAAATTACCTCATATTTTTGTGGTGGTTGATTATGGAATGTAACATAGACAAAAAAATCCCTTGCATACATTTGGTAGACATCATCCCCTATCATGAAGTGGAACTGGGTTTCGGCAAGTTTGATGATTATGCCCGAAAATTTCACATCGCCTGCAAGTTTGAGACGAGCTAGACTCACCGACAGAAGGGATTTGATTCCTCCGAGGACGATCGGCTGGTCTCCTCATGACTGGTGGTAGAACCACTCTGCTGCGAACCTCCTCAGGAACCATCCAATCCTCACTAACTCCAATAGGAACAACTGGCAGAGCATATGCATGTAGTAATATTTCAGTCGTATACCAATGGGCATAATAATCGTGGCATATCAGTAGATTCATACGTTTGTAAATAGCTAATACATATGCACACAGAAGCTGGTCAAGATCGAACACCCAGCAAGTGCATGTACGAGCGTGCATGTCAACGATGCTAACACGATCGTTGCCTCTAACCTCATACATAGTAAGAGAGATACCATAACCCTCATACGTTCTCCCTCCTTTAAACGCTCCTCCATCCACTTGTTAGCCCACGGCGAGAGATGTAATTCCAAGTTAACAAATAATTATCGACGCTCATAGAACCATTGCTGCAAGTTGGCCCGGTAATAATATGCTAACAATGTCACCGGGAGGAATTGATGGTGTCGCAAGTAGTTGTTCATCGACTCAGCTATATTTATTGTCATTATGTTGTACCATCGACCATGAAACTGTGAACGTGCCCATTTCTCGACTCCAATCTCTCGAAGATAAGCTGCTACTGCTGGCATATATGATTCAATTTATCGCATTTGATAGTTGAAATCAGCACAGTGATATGTCCTTGCAACTTGGTGGTATATATCCAACAAACTCTTGTCCTTGAAAGTTGCCTTCAAGTTACCCTTCAGATGATTAGTACACAATTCATGCAGTGCATTAGGGAAAACCGCTATAACAGCTAGTTCAATGCTCCGATGAGGGTCAGAAATGAAAACAAGATCTCAGACATTTTGTACAACATGATCACGCAACTGTCTCATGAATCAGGTCCAGGAGTCATCATTTTCAGAATGCCCAACTCCAAATGCCAAGGGCTATATTTTCTTATTTCCATCCATACAAGAGGCCAAAAACATTATACCTCTATATTTCCCTTTCAAAAAAGAACCATCAATTGTGATAACCGACCTAATTGATGATGCAAATCCAGCAATAAAGGCCCCCATACTTATGAAAAAGTATCTAAAATAGTTGTTGTCATTAGTTTCCAAGGAATTTTTGGTCCCCAGGTTTGCTTTCTCAATCATGTACATGTACTGGGGGAGTAGTGTGAATGATTCCTCATGAGATCCATGAAGTTCTTGTAAAGTTGCCTCCTTTACCCTTTACCCTCCATGCCTTGTTGTAAGAGATATTAACACCCAATGACTATTGAATATCAGACATAATATCCTTTGGACGATATATTCTTGATGCCTCAACGAATTTGCTCTTAATATGTTTGCCAATAATATGTGCAGTTGCCTATTTGTGATTTGGGTGTAGTCCAGCTTCGGAGCATGTGTGATGGTTCTTATACTTTTTTACTTGGAAGAAATGTGAATCGGCTACCTTTGTGGCATGTAAATGCCATTTACAAGATTCAGCATGGCAGACAACCTCAAACCTTGTTACATTAAAGTTCCTTACCTTGAATTGAAAGTTTCGTCTTAATGCCAAATTCGATAACTTCTCATGAAGCTCTGTTTTGCTGTTAAACATCTGTCCAACTCCAACCTCAATCCCGTCAACTACAAACGAGGAAGCATCATCGCCATCTATGGATGATGAATGCACAATGCACAATAGACAGCATCCACCTGAATGTGTTAGCCCGACGACTGTAATTCTCACACCTCAAATTAGATTCTTCATGTCTACGATTTGCATCCACTCTCGGCTCATTATTCAACACCGGATGTTGCTCATGTCCATATATTAGAGGCGTAGGTGCAGAGAGAATTGGAGAAGGAACGTTAAACGACACATCCTGGTTCACATCATTCAAGATCTCTGTCTGTTCATCATTATCAAAATGTGAACCGTCTACATCCTGGCCATCAACAATAAAATCATCCAAACCCTCAACATCATTCTCAATACGAATAGTGTAATTATCATTGTCATCGTCAACATGCTCATCAACATCATCACCACCATCATCGTTATCTTCGTAATCTTCATCACCACCATCGTTATCATTAACATCATCACTAGCATTATTAAGATCAATATTACCTAAACTCTCAAACTCTCTAATGCTATCAAGATGACGTGCCAATCTCGATGGTATCGACAGGGGCACCCCTTCTTCATTTTCAACTAAGATCCCACCTGACTCATGCCTTGCATGATGTGAATACTGCTCAAACTCAATGCCAACGTCATCATTCAATTATGGTTGTACACAAACAAGAGTGGACTCACTTAATTGGTTGCTTCCACTTGTTGAGCGAAACATTGAGGGATGAAAAGATATTTGTCCCATACGTACTACATCGGATCCTGATCTCTGTCTTCGCTTCTCCCTATCTTTAACTTTCACAATTAATAATGTATATGACTGTTGGTCCTCCAAACAATATTGTATAAAGAAATAAACATCATTGTCAGTCTCAATAGGAGTCGGTATTGGCAGAAGACCCTTAAAAGCAAATTAAACCTCTAAACTTATGTTATGCTTACGAAGATCCCAACCTATTTCAGTACTAATACAGTCAACCAACTCATTATAGGTAGCAGACCCACGAATTATCAATGGCTTCGCCCTCCCACCAGTGTATAAATAACTACCATTCTCTTACATAGTCCAAAAACCATTGTATAGAATAAGTATGCGTAAAGTTTCCATAGTCTACATGATAAAGACATATTATATAAATCCATGGACAATAAATCATTACAAAATTGCTTACAAAAGGCACAAAAATGACATTTCTGCCTAAACGCTCGATGAACTCGACAGTCAACACTCGACACTCGACAATGAACTCGACGCAAGACGACTGACGTTCGACTACCTTGACACATATACTCGACACACGAACTCGATGAAATTGGCATCCGACACTCAACTCGACGCACTAACACGACACTCGATCCTAGACTCGACACAACCCCTAGACACTCGACACGACCATCTGACATATCGAATGTCTATCCGACACAACCGCTCGACACTCGATGTAACTCGACAAATCTCGTCTTCTTCCCCGTCAACTGCGATACTAGATTTTCTCACAATGAATTCCAATTTCCAGCAAATGTTGACAAAAAGGGCACTATCTCTAACCTTAATTCACATACATATCCCTATTTTAAGCTACATCATGCGGCTGACAGTTACCGTAACAATAAATAACCAAAACATTATAATCTACTGAAATTTTCAAGCCATTTAGAGAGAGAATAACGAAAGTTTTTTTTACCTTGTTGCTCAGCTTCAGTTGTTGAAGATTGTTTCGAATGGTGATGTGTATGAAAGAGGGACTGGTTTCTTTGTTTCGTTTACTTCTTTTTTTTCTAAATTCAAGAAAATGTCTATGACATGAAAATTTTTCAGGATGTGTCCAAATTTCATTAAGGACCCCTAATTGTGTCTATTTTTTCAATTTTTTCAATATAAAATCAATATCTGATGGATGCTATTGAATCCAATGCAATTCAGAAAGCCAGGACCTGTGTGACTGTGTCGATGGAAGTGGGACAAGGTAATCAAAAAAATTTTA
Organism: Boswellia sacra; assembly: GCA_013180625.2. Lineage (NCBI taxonomy): Eukaryota > Viridiplantae > Streptophyta > Magnoliopsida > Sapindales > Burseraceae > Boswellia > Boswellia sacra. The sequence continues at coordinate 654,796 of SNVD02015884.1, read as the reverse complement.
ATGGAGGTGACACATTGGGCTTGGGAGATTGGTTCATATTTGTCATTTTATTATCAAATTTCCATAGCAACAACACCGTAGATTGCCCTCAGAAATATTAATTCTACAAATATTGATCCATTTATTTTCTGATGGACATGGTTCAGATCGTATTTATAATGCCTTCTCGCTATTTAAAAAGCAAAGAAATTTGATTACTTGATCTTCAACAATAAGCTTGAAAAACCTATTTCTCTCTTTTTTTCTTTGTTCTCGGAACCCCTACTGTTTTACTTTTTTTTTTTTTTTTTAACACCGTTTTCTTTTTCTTTTCTTTTTTATTTTATTTCATGGGCGGGCCCATACAAATGAGACGGACCCAGCATAATTTGTTCACACGACTTTAATCACATAATGCAGTCAGAAGTTTAATTTATTTCTTTTTAAAGACTTGACCTGGGCAGGGCTCCTGTGAAAATGTAACAAAACTTAGTTGGGGTTAGAATAAATTTTAGCAACTTCATACACTTCCTTAAATTGGGATAATAACTTTTCCACTCTATGTAAGACTGGACATGGGAGGCAGCTTATAGTCGTCTTAGCCTTGTGAAGGATGTAATCCAGAGACCCAAACTCTGAAGAGGTTCGAACTTCATCATCAAATTGTAAGTAGCAAACGAGTGTTGTGTGTGTGTGTGTGTGTGTTTATCTTTTCTGCTGAAACCACTGTTATGCACACTAGTTTTTCTCATCTGTAAGTGCTGGGTTTTTTTGGCTTTGCCCTTCAATGCATTTATGATCAGTATTTTGCATAGCAGATATATATAGTCTATTATATTCATATTATTTTTTATTAAAGTATTACCTTCAAAGCAAACGGCTTATTAAGATAATGTTGAACCACTGATAAATCAATTTAGAATTATAGTAGCTGAGATTAGAATGTCTTATAAGAACAATTATTTGGAGTTCAATTATTTTTACAAAGACGTAGAGTTTTTAAAAACATAATCTGGTTAGCCCCTGTGAGTGATGCATGTGTCCTCCTACAAATGTCCATTTAGGACCAGCCATTAATTTAATGATCAAATTCCCAAATTTAGGACTGTTAAGTTCAAGATAACTCTGGTTGGACAAGACTTTAACAGAAGAGTTTCAAAGTAGTTTACAACTGGGTATTTTTGAAATCTTTTAATTGCTAACTTGGCATCAAAACTCTGATCAATTTGATCTATCACTGTCAGCATTTTGCTTGATTGTAAGAATCCATTTGTTCTCAACTATGTTCATGACTATGTAATCTAGATCTGTAAGTTGAAAGGTCTGTAATCTTGAGCGTGCTTCTCTTGCCGGACATACATGCTACTCAAGAACACTCTCTTTAGTTAAAAAAAATCATTCCATTTTTAGTGTTAGTAGGTACTCAACATTAGTATTTATTTTTAACATGTCCCTCACATATAAGTCTTGCAAACCTTTTTTTTGTAGTGAATAAATTTTTTAAATGTTGAATAATAGATATACTTAGAATTAAGGTGTTAAAAGCATTTTTGGGGATCTATATAGTTAAACCATTTTTAATTATATGAAAATAAATATTCTTTGCAATTTAGTTTATATGGACAATGGACTTTCCAAATTCTTTCGATCCAACCCAACGGACAACGTTTCCACTTGTAACATTTTGAAAATGTATCATTTAAAATTTGCTTGGTTTTGGATGGAGTGATAAAGCTGTTTTGGTTCGTTGGATTTTTTATTATTGTGTGGCCACACCGATCAAGTTGTCCAGGCTCAAATCTCAATAGAACATTTTGTAAACCCATTTGGTTAAATATTGCATCATTTTTAGATTAGTATTACCAATTTGACAATAAGAAGGAAGAGAGCTCTTGTCATTGGAACTTTATTTGTGTTTTTAAGTACTTAAAAAACCACAAACTTTATTTAAAATGATTTTACTTTGTAAACGGATTAGCCATATATAATATTCAAGGCTTCCGGATCTGAATAATATAATGGTAAGGAGTATCCAAACACGATGTTTTAGAGTCCTTTTGTTCTCTAGATGTCTGTAGTTCTATTCAATCTAAATTAATATTTTTACTTGAAATTTTCTATAAACAAAAATGTGATGAACTATTATATATAGAGATTACACTTTGCATTCATGATTCATGGTCATTGGATTTAATAAATTGTTATCTTCTAACTAATTCTTTATAAAGAGAGTTGATGCAAAGATCAGAAAAGAGAATATTCTAACAATATATGCTAAATGAAACCGGAATTTATTTTCTTTATCTTTCGCCTTTCTGTCTACTTAAATTCATAATATTAAGTAAGAAAAAGATTAAGTAATTAATTTGGATTAGGGGCTAATTACATATTATCTCTATACGTATTTGTAGAACTTTTAGGGAATGATTACATATTATCGAACTTTTAGGAAAAAGTTCAAATAATATATTGTGTTTGTATAAGTTATTAATCAAACTTGCTCATTAATGACCCTCTTTCGTAAATATAATAATTCTAATTAGAGAATCATATATGTTTCGTTTATGTTCTTGCATGTGTCTTTTAACAAATACTTGTGAAATCTACGTTAACATACACTAACATTTATAAATACATCTTATTTTCAGTGCATCTTCAAAATGACATATAGAATAAAGCGAATTTGTAATAATACTGTAATAATTTGTGTAAATTATATGGTGCCATTATCTTAGGTATGACTTTAAATAAACCATAATAGAGGTTTTTTTATTTATTTTTTCTTTAAATTTTTACAAGTTTAACAAGGTGATTGATTGATATCGTTCCTATAACAACTTCCATATACAATTAGTTTTTATATGAGAAATTTCTTTCAAGTTGTTTAAATTAAAATAGTAGACGCATATTCTTTGATTTTGTTTTAATTTAGTGTTTTATTCTCAAATTGTTGCTATATATATTGTATACAGCAAGCTACAAAATATGGATAATAGTGATCAGACAGTCATTGATTTTGCGAAACTAGCAGCTTCTTTGAGAAGGGATCTTGAAAAGTTGAATCCCTTGACTGATGAATGTTGCATCTACAAGGTTCCTCATAGTAAAAGGCGGTTAAATGAAGCGCTCTTTGCTCCGCAAGCAGTCTCCATTGGTCCGCTTCACCATGGCAGGGAAGAATTAAAAGCTATGGAAGAGCATAAGAAAAGATATCTTATAGATTTTCTGAATTGGACCAAGTTAAGATTAGAGGATTTAATTGAATTTATAAACAAGAGGGAAACAAGTTTGCGGAATTGTTATGCAGAAACCATTTGGCTCGGAAGTGAAGAATTTGTAAAAATTATTTTAGTGGATGCTGTCTTCGTCCTTGAGCTCCTTCTGAGAAATGTCCGTGGTCATGAACGTGAATTCCATGATAGCGATTACCGAATATTTACTAAGCCATTTATGGTGAAGGACATAATGTGGTTTGACATGCTGTTGCTAGAAAATCAACTACCAATGTTCATTCTGAAGGACTTGTTTGAGCTAGCCAAAGTAGAACATATGGCTCCCTATGCCGGAACTTCTTTGCCCAAACTTACCCGTGGAAGTTTTGCAATTCTGGGTACCATTTTCTTGATAGAGGACAATTTGTTAGAAGAGAAATTTCCGGAAGCAGAACATTTTCTTGATTTGATTGGACTTTGTCTTCGGCCATTGGAGTTAGGCGAGCAAAAGAAATTCAAAACTCTAAATACTTCCTCTATAACGGAACTTCACCAGGCAGGAGTCAAGTTTGAGATGGGCTCAAGTAAACATTTACTGGATATAAGATTCAAAAACGGGATTTTGGAAATGCCAAATTTGAAAGTAGGCATTGTAACGGAAAGATTTTTCAGAAATCTACAGGTCTTTGAGATAATGCATTATGATACCAACTATATGAATGACTATATCATAATCATGAATTGTCTCTTCAACGCTCCAAAAGATGTGGAACTACTCGTGCAAAAAGGCATTATACAGAATTGGATTTGGAATAGTGAAGGAGTGTCAATTATGTTCCACAACCTTCTGAAAGAGAGGCGGTTAGACCCTGATAATTTCTACTATGCTGACCTTATTGAAGACCTAAACGCCTACTGCAGATCCCCTCGGCACAAGTGGAAGGCATCTTTGGAACAAAATTATCTCAACACTCCATGGGCCTCCATCTCCGTCATTGCGGCTGTCATTCTCCTCCTCCTCACTTTCATACAAACTTATTTTTCTGCCGTCAAGTAGTAGTTTCAGTTAATTGTATGCTTTAAATTCATGGATTTCTCTTGTCCCACTAAAGAATTAGAAAGACAATATTAATAATTGGAGTTGACTATGTCCTTATCAGTGCTGTTTGTTTAATATTCCAAATGTTGAATTTCATTTGCTTCGTGCTTTGTTAGACGACATAAAACTTAAGAATGTGGTAAGCTAGCTTTCCCCTTTTCTGTATATATACATATTTCTTGGGTCGCATGAATAGAACAGCTTATTATATATAACACCCTTTTAATATCTTTTCAGCCCTACTCGACTAAAATTGAAGAGAGAAGCTACGGTGAGCTTTTCTCATATCTCCACCACTCCAACAACAGATTATAAATTATGTTTCCATCATTCCATGGCTGATAGAAAATAAATTCTAAAATGAGATACCGTGACCTTGATCATAGAACTAGGAATTGCAAAACAACTGTTAGGTCTAAACTTTGCTGTGACCTGTGGGTAAGAGGTGAGACTGTATTAAGAGAAAGTATTCCTTACAATGGATGTACTGTGTGACTGGACTGATGTGATGTATCCGTTTAATAAAAGGCTAAAAAAGTGAGAGAAAAAAACTACAAAATCATTGTTTATTATTTTTTTATCTTCTCATTGAGTGGATGCACCACATCAGCCCAGTCACGTGGTGCATCCGCTGTAGAAAAGACTTTCTCCTTGATTGAAGGGTGTACTGCTTCACTCGAGTCGGGTCAAAGGTTGAGCTTAGCTCCTAACCCCGTTTGTTCTATCCCACCCCACACAATATGATGGTATAAATGAAAAATTATGGTATATAAGAACTTATAGATAATTCTCAAAAGTTTTAATTGATATAAATTTCTTGAAAATGGCACAATAGTATATAAAGAAAAAGAAATTCACCCTTAAACCTCCTCCACCCCACTGTCGCCACTCGTCAGGCCTCCTCCACTCCACCGTCCTCTGTTACAGCCATGGCCAGCTCAAGCATAAGGCAAGATAGGCAACTGCCTAATGCCTCCGAATGTAGGAAGGCCACGTGTTATAATTTTCCATCAGTTTTATTTTATTTTAAAAATTAATAAAAAGGCCTCACAAATATAATTAGCCCCATACATATGAGAAAAAATATATATAATTTTATATTAAAAAGTTTATTAATTGCAATTGACACATCTAATTTTAAATTTAAAAGTGAAGTAGGGAATAAAACTTATAAAAGTTTTAATCCCCTAATTGTTAATTTTTTAAGCACAAAAACTTTTTCTAAGCGCCTCAAAAAAAATTTGAGACGAAGGCAAAGAGTGCTTATATTCGAGTCATTTAAAAGTTTCATCTTTTCCTTTACAAGTCTCACTTTCTTCATCTCAAACAGATCAGCTACTTCTTTTTTTTTTCTCCGTCTCCAATTATTCTTCTTCTTAAACTCTTTGCTCTCTGTCTACGTGCAGTGCAGTCCAGTGCTCTTATAGTCATATATAGGTTCTATCATTTTATGATTTAATATTTGTATTAATTTTAGATTGTTATCTATATTCTATGTTAATATTAATTATTAATTTATTTATATTTGTTATATATCGACTTTGTTATTGTAGTTAATTTGTTATTTGTATTTGTTAATTGTTATATTCTATAATTTGTTATTTACTTATTTTTTTATTTATTTGTAGTTAGTCTTATCAATTAATTATTTAGTCTTATGAATGACTGCTAGAAAATATGAATTGGTTATGAAAAATTAAAAAAAAATTAGAAAAAAGAGTCGAATCACGAAAAGGACTCTTGATAAATTTGTTTAAAGCAATAAAAATAATATTAGTGAAAATTTAATAATTGAGTAAAAATCTATCAAATAAAGAGATATTGTTGAAAATAATGATAATCAAATATGTAACAATATTCTTTCTAATCAGGAAAATAAACAAGAGGCAAAAATAAAACAGATATTGATGGATTAGATTTATTGTCAGAACTTAAGGTTTTAAAAAAAGTAATACAAGATGAAATAAATACTCCAATTGAATATTCTTTTTCAAATTCTTATAGTACTTATAGAATGTTATTAACAATACTTATAACAGTTGCTTCAATTTTGAATATAAAGTTTTGAGTAATAATTTTGCTTCTGAAAAGGCAAAAAAAATTAATTTTAAATAAAATATTTTTTAAAAAATAAATTTATAATTATTTTAACTCAATATAAATATAAAAGGCCCAATTTATAAATTTCGTCTTGGGCCTCTAGGACCCTTGGGCCGGCCCTAGTTACGGCGGCCTCCAAACCCACCCTCCTCACTTGCGACATGCCTCCGAGTCCCAGATGTCCACTGTTGCAGCTCACCTCCACGGCTCCACCCTCCTCCGTCGCAGCTCGCTTCCATGTCCTCACGCAAGCCGTCAGCCTAAGGTTAATCTTCAACATGTATCTTCAATTAATTTCTTTCTTTCTGTTTCACAAGATTATAGAGGTTAAAAGAATGTTTATGTGCACCAATGATGTTGCTCTAAAAAGTTTTATATTTATGAGACTTTGATTGAGCATATATTTTTATTAAACAAATGCTGTGGGCAACTTGTTCAGATTACTTTCTATTTTTTATTTGTTCTTTTTTATTTTTTAATCTTTTGCAACTGCTATATGAATGGCCATTTATAATACAGAAGCTTGCAAATTGGGATCATGTGAAACCATTCTGCCTTGAAAATTGAAAAATAAGACCATACTAAAATTTATTCCAAATCGTTACACAATTTGCTAAATATCAAAAAGAAGCCGGCTAGATATCCATTTACTTTTCAAAATAATCAAACTAGCTATTAGCTAAATTATTAATGTACATTTACTTAGATTATCCATTTATTTCTTTTAATATATGCATGTGCTGTATTTAATTGCTTTACATTTGCAATTTGGGTTGTATGTGAATCTACTTGTGAGCATAACAATTATTAGCCAATCATTGTTTGCTGTTGGACAATTCTTAATCACACACGGTTTTGCTTTACATTTACATTTACATTTGCTTTTTCTTTTGTTTTTTGCCTATGCAAATTATCACACACGGTCCAATTACATTTACATATAGGGATGGCAAACCCAATATGGTCGGCCCCGGCCCTCAATTGCACACCCCATGTAATATCCTAAATTTTGTAGTGTATATTATATCATGTGTTATGGTTACATATGTATTAATGTATATATAATGTATTTGAATTGTAATGTAATAAATGAAAGAATGAGGGGCTTAATTAAAAGAGTGATGGGTTTAATAGTTATAAAAGAGGAGAGAAGGACTAATGAGAAATTTGCCTTAATATACTATAAAAATGGGAAGAATTCTAGAATTTCTTCCCTCTTGCTCTTAAGTGAACGGTTTCAGCTCTTCACACTCTCTCTAAGTTTTCAACACAAAAATTCATCAAGACCACAAAGAAGGGAAGGAGAAGGAAGAAAGAAAAGGGTAAGAACTCATCTTTTTTCTTTAGAATTCTTGTGCTATTGTGTATGTATTTGCAAGAATTCTTTTGGGTTGTGATGTGAGTATATGAATTGTTGTTTGTGCTGCTGGAAAATTGTATGGGGATGTGAATTTGAATGAGTTTTGAATGCATCTAAGTAAGGAGATGAAGATATAAGCTAGAATTGAGAGTTTAGTTCAAATCCTGGAAATTTTGTTACACTGAACAGTGCATGTTCCGAAAATTACCAAAAATCAGGGGGACATTTTCTTGTTCTGAAATTTTTATGGATGAAAATAGACATGTCCAGGAGTGTATAACAATTGGAATCACTTAAAAATTCGTAGTGTGTAAATTGTATTGAATTTTGAAATTCTAGTTCGAAAATTGTGAATTCCCCTATTTTAAAACAGGGTAGGGAGAGTGAACTCGATTTGAGGGGGCAAATCTTTGTAAAAGTGCCTTAATTTTTGTATGCAAGTTCTTCTATGTGTCAGATATAAGACTGTAAATTTTTAATGAGATTGAAGCTCTGTATAAATTTCTATGAATTTTTAAAGTTGGCTTGATAAAACTGAAATTTTTCAGTTTCCAAAACAGGGCAGTTAGAATTAATTGGGTTTAAATGACTTAAAGCCCTTGAAAAGCCCTGATTTTTGGAATGGAGGTATATACATATGTTATATACCATCCTGTAAATTTTTGTAGCCATTTGAGTAGGATTGAAATTCATACAAATTTTTAAGTTGATAGTGCTCAGTGAAGTGAATGCAGTGGCAGAATTGTTGAGGTAATAAATTTGATTATTTTGAGTGGCCAAATGACCCCAAATTGGCTCTAAAAATTTTAAGGAGACATGAGGTATGTGTGTAAAAGATGTCTACCTACTTGTGTGAATTTTTGGAAGTAGACAATTGTTGTTGTGAATTGTTTGTCAAAGTAAGTATGGAAATAGAGCCAAAAAGGGGGAAATATTTTACAAGTGTATGGTGACCTAAAAAGAGATTTTGTTTTATTTTTAGGTCAATCACAAGCATCGAAAAGCAGCTATACAAGGTAAGTAAGCTAACTATTCTGAGGCCACAATAAATTTTGCGTACTGTATGTATGTAATTTTGTGGATTGTAACACCATTAATTGTAAGCACCTTGATGCTTGAATGTGAGATATTGTGACTGTTTTAGAAGCCTGATATCGAGCTTCTTTAATGTGATTGATTGTGAATGAGGAAAAGTGATTGGCATGCCAAGACCTAGGAAGTTTAGCTCTCATGGCTTGAGGGAAGGTCTAGACCATGTGTTTCTCTAGATGAGATTCGGTAGCATGGGCCTGGTATCACCCGGATTGTCAGACTAGCCTCGAGCTATTTCAAGTGTAGGCATCTAAATGTATTTGTACTGTTCTGTACTGTTTCATGGCTTGAGGGGAGGTCTGGACCATGTGTTTCTCTAGATGAGATTTGGTAGCATGGGCCCGGTATCACCCGGATTGTCAGACTAGCCTTGAGCATTCCATACTCCCATGACTTGAGGGGAGGTCTGGACCATGTGTTTCTCTAGACGAGATTCGGTAGCATGGGCCCAGTATCACCCGGATTGTCAGACTAGCCTTGAGCTATTGTATGGGAACTGACTGTGAAATGAAAAGTCCTACCTTGATTAGAGAGCCTTTCCCTAGGTGACTGTAACTGATACTATGGAAGCTTCCTCATTTTGTGATTGTGATTGTACATGAAAAAGCGATGAGTAGAGAAATGTGAACTCACTTATGTGAGATTGAATCGACCTACAAAGGTCTAGAAAGAAAATTGGCGAAGGAGTACAAATGTAACCAAAGTGAGTTCAGAGCATTTCTTCTTTAACAAGTTAGCTAATGCCTGTGTAGTTAGAAATGGATAATTTCATACTGTAGATTGAATTCCAATGTTATTGTTTATTGTCGTATATTCACTTAGCTTACTTACTGAGTTTTACTCACTGAAGTTGTTGTGTGCCTCAGGTGAGCAGTAGAGTGAGTTTTTGGATGGAGGACTTTTGGCATATCGATAGAGTTCCCTTGGCAACCAAAGACCGCTGCTCTATATTAGCATAGCCATACTGTAGAAACTCTTTTGATTTTTGAATGTATCTATATACAGTGAAATGGTGTGGTTGTGATTAGAAGCTCTGTTTTGTGTGATAATAATATTAATTTTAGAAAGAAATAACAGAGTTCATATTTAAATGACCGTAAAAATGCTATATTTTGTTTGTCTAGTATGGGTTATAACACCCCAGCCTCGAAAAATTTCTCGAAATTTTTTTCTCGAGTCAGGGTCGGGTTTTCCAATAACCCGAGATTAAAACTCGGGTTGCATTTTTTTTAATTCTGATATTTTTTTACATCGTATGTGTGTGTGTGTATATATGTGTGTGTGTGTGTGTGTGACAACGAAGTTATACATGAAATGGTCTGCAGCCCAGTGGTAGCGTGTTGTTTCAATCTAGAATGGGTGAAGGGTGCGAACCCCAAGGGCTGCAGAAAATTTTTAACATAATTTCCTTCGACATGACTGGCATATACACACATATACATTAATTCCGCGCCAATTGTTAGTCATTGACTAGAGATAGAATATATATGAATTCATTTCCCAAAAGCGCCAAACAACTTATAATAAGCTTAATTCCTTTCTAGTTGTTTTTCTTTCTTAATTCTATTTTAATTTTGCATATATTATGATTTTTTTTAGGTCAATAATGTCTTCGAAACAAGTGGGGATGTCAAACACTCTAAATCAAAGTGGTGATTCAAACCTTGATAAAGATTCTGAAGTATGTAAATATATGCTTATAATTTATGCAATTTTTGTTAAATTTATCTTTCTAAATGACAAACCCGTGATTTTTTTAATTTTAAAATTTAAGTTTTACTTTTTAGTTCATTGTTTTTCTTACATTTATTTGATAGCATATATAAATTGTAATTTTTGATTCTTAGCACATGTACATTCATAATGAAGCTAGCTGATATTGTCTACTAAAGTTTCTCAATTAGAGAGAATTAACATTTTTATTAGTTATGATTCAGATTAACTTTTAACTGTAGAAAGGATCCTAAAAGACTTATCCAAAAACGTGGCTAAAATCAATTATAGTGAGTGGTTTTGTTCAGAATTTTCATCCTAATTTCTAGGGTAAATAAAAACACAATTACATTTTGATTATTTATTAATTCATTTCAAGTACGTTATAGATAACATATAGCAAGCCAGATTGCAAGCTTGAACCATTAATTCAAGTAATATACAAGAAATGAATTATTATTTAATAACTCATAAACCTTATACACGATGTTTGGTTTCAGTTACATATAGGCAAAGAAATTGAACCCAGCAATATTGCAATTATCAATATTATAACTAATAACAGGCAAAAGCTGTTTCATATAAAGTACTCTATCAAGTCAATTTGCACATTTAAAAATATTTATCACATATCGAGCACATCAAACTCATCATATTCACAAATTCTAAAAATCTCAATATATGTGCCTGCAGCATGCTATTTATACTTCAATACTTGTATATATTTATGGCTTAGTTTTCTTTGATTTTTTTTTCAGTAATTCCTTGTATAATTTTGACTGATCAAATAAGTACATTATAATATACAAATCGCAAAAGCAAACAAGAGACACATAGAAATAAAACAGTAGAGAACGCAATTACATAAAATAAACAGCAAATTAACTAGGGCTAGCTTCACATATTTTTTCTTTATTCATCTGTGCAAAAAAAAAAAGGAAAGAAAGAAAAAAATAAGATAAAGGAAAAGAAAACAAGAAGAAAGTGGCTCAGGTGCGTAGCCTGCAGGTTGCTTCAAGAAGGGTTAGTCTCTAGTCTTTATATATTTTGCATTAACAACCGAATTGGAAGGAGTTTAAAGGGGAATTATAAAACGCTTTTAAGGGATTTCTGTGTATACATGATATTTGCAACGATGCATATTTCCTATTGGCTTTGGCTATAATTTGCTTATTGTAAGTTTTAGAGTTTTGAATGAAGCGATGATCGAGCTATATAAACGTACCAATTGAATTCATCTAAGAGACTAGCAGCCATGAGGCTTTCGAAATTCAGAAATTTGTATTTAGTATCAGATTTTAGTTTCTGCTTTAAGATTCCCTCAGTATAATTGATAATTATTCTGAGCTTCATTAGCATTATTTCCTTTACTAAATTCTCTTTGTATATGCCCTTTTGATCTCTTTTTCTTCTTTTCATCGCTATCAAATGTTTATTCCTATTAGAAACACTTAACAGTCAATTACAAGTCATAATCGCTTGGATCTTTTCATAATAAGTTGAAGTCAATTAATTACCTGAAATTAGAAGTAACTTGTGAAATTAAGGCCAATACAAGCTTCTCCAAATAGCATAAATGTCTAGCATTATTATAGCTATTATAGCTAGACTTGAGGTTTCCTGAGAAGTTGAATAATGCTGAGACAGAAATAGAAATATCAAAATTTTGCTATGGATAGTGACTCTAACACCATATTAATCCTTAAAATTAACAAATATATTACACAATAAATTTATTGAATTCTTTTGATGAACTCCATAAAATTAACAAATCAATTTGTGAAAATTATTTACTTATTTAACCTATCACGTGCAAGGTGGTGCAAACACTCAACTTAACCTAAATAAATTAATTGAAAATTTAAAAACTAATCAAAAGTTGGGCTTAATTTTGTTTTACGTGTTTAACTTTTTCTAACACAATTATTTGATCGACATATATACAATCAATAACGTGACGATGACACTGACAGATCAAAAGCCACTCTTCGACAACTCAGGATATAGTCCCAAATGTATACCATAGCTCAAGAATAAAATAGAAAGTAATAGACAAATAAAAAGATAAAAAGGTAAAAAAGCAAAAAAAAAAAAAACTTTGACGAAGTACTCAATCCAAGTATCAGAATACTCTTTTATAATGTTATCGAAACAATAAGTGCCTTTGAAGTTTGTATTAAATTCAATTAGAGAATAATCATACGTTTTTAATTAATCACGCTCTTGAATTAGTATAAAATCATCATTTTCATCCTTTAAATCTTCATTTTTAGGAGAGTGATTGATGAAAAATAAACAACTTTATAAGATATAATTGATTAAAAATGTATAATCGTTTTCAAGATCAAATTAAGCTAAAATTCGAGAATACTTATTACAATTATCCCTAATTTTATTATTATATTTTTAATTAGATTTTTTTTTTTTGGGTTTAGGAATCCAATAGTATTTTCTCTTTAAATCCCAAACTTTTTTTTTTTACATATTTCTAAGAAGGTAGGAATAAAACATGAATTAGATGACAAATAATTATCCCAAAAATTAAAATACGGGGAAGGTTCGTGAGATAATTTAATGAATGTTCACAAACGCATGCTTTATCTTATTTCTTTCTTTCTACTTCAGCTTTGTTGCTTTAAGCATCTACATATCGGCTTTGTTGCTTTAAGCATCTACATCGGAAGCTTGACTTTCTTGTTATTTAGGCTTTAGTGTAATATTATATTCTCTATCATGTTAATTAGACCATATTACGTATCATATCATCTACGTGATTTATCACCAATAATTAAATATCGTAAAAATCATAGTCATAGTTGTCACTGTCAATGATAAAAAAATATACATTTTATTTGAAAATCTTATAAGAAACAATTAAAAGCAAAGCAAAATAATTGACTGCACAACTACAACAAATATGAGTTAATTAGTTAATGATAAATCTCCTAATATTGTCATAATTTTATTATGCAATCTCTGTTGATTAAAAAAATAGGTCAACAATTTATATTCTGATAAATTTTATTAAGTTTTATGAGAGTACTGTCATGAAAGTAATTTATCTTAGGATATGGAATTAATGGATTTATTTTTATTTTAACGAAATCTATGACAAACACAGATTGTCACGCTATGTGGCACCAAACTCTATTTCGTTTGTTTATGCAACAAATATAAATCAATATCTGATGGATGCTATTGAATCCAATGCAGTTCAGAAATTCAGGACCTGTGTGACAGTGTCGCTGGAAGTGGGACAAGGTAATCAAAAAAAATTTAATGGAGGTGACACATCGAGCTTGGGAGGTTGGTTCATATTTGTCATTTTATTAACGAATTTCCATAGCAACAACACCGTAGATTGCCGTCAGAAATATTAACTCTACAAATATTGATCAATTTATTTTCTGGTGGACATGGTTCAGATCGTATTTATAATACCTTCTCTCTATTTTAAAAGCAAACAAATTTGATTACTTGATCTTCAACAATAAGCTTGAAAAACCTATTTTCTCTCTGTTTCTTTATTCTCGGAACCCCACTGTTTTACTTCTTTTTTTTTTAACACCATTTTCTTTTTCTTTTCTTTTTTATTTTATTTCATGGGCGGGCCCATCCAAATGAGATGGTTTACTTGGGCAAGGCTCCTGTGAAAATGTAACAAAACTTAGTTGGGGTTAGAATAAAATTTAGCAACTTCATACACTTCCCTAAATTGGGGTCATGACTTTTCCACTCTACGTAAGACTGGACATGGGAGGCAGCATATAGTCGTCTTGGCCTTGTGAAGTTATGTAAACCAGAGACACAAACTCTGAAGAGGTTCGAACTTCATCATAAAATTGTAAGTAGCAAACGAGTGTCGTGTGTGTGTTTATCGTTTCTGCTGAAACCACTGTTATGCACACTAGTTTTCCTCATCTGTAAGTGCTGGGTTTTTTTGGCTTTGCCCTTCAATGAATTTATGATCAGTATTTTGCATAGCAGATATATATAGTCTATTGCATTCATATTATTTTTTATTAGAGTATTACCTTTAAAGCAAACGGCTTATTAAGATGATCTTGAACCACTGATAAATCAATTTACAATTATAGAAGCCGAGATTAGAAGGTCTTATACGAACAATTATTTGGAGTCTAATTATTTATACAAAGATGTATATGCATGAGCTCCATTTTTCTTCCCTCCCATGTGAAAGTGGAGGTAGACACCTCCTATGTGTGTTAGGTGACCAACTCCACCTAATGTTAGGTGAACAAATTTTCATGTAGGAGAGTTTTTGTATAATTCTTGTGTATTAATTTTTTCTGTGAATACAAGTTATTTTTCTCCTAAAATCTGTTCTGTGCGTGTATTGCATCTCAACAAGTGGTATCAGAGTCCGGTTGAGCTCCTGAGTGCCAGAACAGAGAGAGAAAAATCAGAGAAAATTGTCCCCTATTTCTGAAAAATTTCGAATTTTCTAAAAGTGTTTAAATTTAAAATTTGAAGTGTCCAGTGTGTTCGTGACATCGAGGCGATCATTTTACAATTTTTTCGCGATCGATCCGATAACCAGGGAAGCCACACGCGTCACATGCCGCACACGCTCCAAAGGTTGAAGACTGCTGACATCATCGGCCATGTCATCCGACATGTCAGCAAGCCATGTGTCAGCCATGTGTCAATGCCACGCGTCCGCATCTGCCACGTCAACACGTCTTTCTGAAATTACAATTTGGCCCCCCATAACCTTCTACAATTTTCAGTTTAGTCCTTAAAATTTTTAGTTTTGTCCCTGAGATCTCCAAGCTTCATATTTATTGCACAAAAGTAATTTTTGAGCCCTGGAAGAGGCTATTCCACCATTTTTTACCGTTCCGGACGCAAGATGAGCTCGGATTTTTGAAATTCAATTACAATTTTAGTCAATTAATTTTTTTAAAATGAAAGATTCAAGTTGACAGCTACCAACTGCACACTATGGAGGCTCAGGATGAAGGATCTCCTTAGTTGTAAGGATCTATTTGATCCTATAGAATTTAAAGGGCAGAGACTTGAGACTGAAAAAGAGGCAGAGTGGACGAAGATAAACAGAAAATGTATCGGTCAGATCAGACAATAAATCGACCATAGCGTCTTTCACCATGTAGCCAAGGAAGTAGATGCATATTCTCTCTGGACAAAATTAGAGGGTATGTATCAGGCCAAGTCAACACGGAACAAAGCCATCCTGATGAGACTGCTTGTAAACTTGAAGCTGCGGAGTGGAACTTCCATAGCAGAACATACAAGTGAGTTTCAAAACTTAGTAAATCAGCTGTCAGCAGTTGAACTACAGCTTGGAGATGAATAACAAGCTCTCCTACTTCTCAGTTCCCTTCCAGACTCATGGGAGACGTTAGTGGTCTCCATCAGTAATTCGGCTCCCGGTGGCAAACTTACCTTGTCAATGGTTAAGGATGCCTTATTCAATGAGGAGGCTAGAAGGAAAGATACAGGCGTCAGTCAAGAGGAAGCCTACATCATGGACAATCGTGGAAGACAGTCTCGAGCAGATCAAGACTGGAGAAGAGAAAGAAGTAAAAGCAGAGACAGGTCGACAAATAGAAAGGGCAAGTCAACAGATGGGCGGAGACCTATGTACAAATGCTACCACTGTGGTAAAGAGGGCCATCTAAAGAAAAATTGTCGCAGTTTACGGAAGCAGAACCAGGAGAGTTCACAAGCATAAAATAGCGAAGAGCCACGAGTTACAGTCATAGAAGAAGTGACCATTTGTGCAGAAGAGACATGCTTCCACACAGCAGACCAAGGAGTGGAATGGGTGATAGACACAGTAGCTCCTGTACGTTACTCCTTGCAAAGAGATCTTCACCAGATACAAAGCAGGAGACTTTGTTATAGTGAAGATGGGAAATAATAGAACCGCCAAAATTATGGGAATTGGTGATATTCAATTCCAAATGAACGTCGGATGTACAATAACCTTGAAGGACATTCGTCATGTGCCAGATCTTTGACTCAACTTGCTCTCGGTAAAAGCTTTTGATCAGTAAGGTTATGAGAGCTGTTTCACCAATGGTACATGGAAGATGATGAAGGGAGTCATAGTGGTTGCTTGAAGAAAACTATGTGACAATATTTACAAGACTCATGTAAAGATAGACAGAGAAAGCTTTAATGTAGCAGAACACATGATATCTCAAGATTTGTGGCATAAAAGGGTCGGTCACATGAATGAGAAGGGTTTATCAATCCTTGCGAAGAAGGAGCTGATTACCGTTTCTAAGGATGCAACATCTCATCCTGACGACTATTGCTTGTACGGTAAACAACAGAAGGTGTCATTCAGCATCTCACTAGTGAAGAAATCAAAGTTGTTGAAGTTAGTACACTTTGATGTATGCAGACCTCTTGAAGTTGAGTCCCTAGACGACAACAGGTATTTCTTGACCTTCATTGATGATGCTTCTCGAAAGGTGTGGGTGTATTTTCTCAGGACAAATGATCAAGTTCTAGAGAAGTTCAAGCTGTTTCACGCCATGGTAGAACGTGAAACAGGTAAGAAGTTAAAATGCCTCATATCAGATAATGGAGGAGAGTATACCTCCAGAGAGTTTGATGCTTACTGTGAAAAATACGACATTCGTCATAAAAGAACGGTCCCACATACACCACAGCATAATGGAGTGGCCGAGATGATGAATCAAACCACCATGGAACGGGTCAGAAGCATGATCAGATTAACTAAGTTGCCCAAACGATTCTGGGGAGAGGCAATTCGTACCGCCTGTTACTTGATCAACAAATCACCGTCGATGCCACTAAATTTTGAAATTCCTGAAAATGTATGGTCTAACAAAAAACCCTCCTATAATCATTTAAAAGTGTTAGGTTGTCTAGCCTTCGCACATGTATCCAAAGAGCTCAGACAGAAGCTCGATGTAAGAACTGTTCCATGTATCTTCATTGGTTATAGAGATGAAGAATTCAGATACAGATTATGGGACTCGAAGGAAAAGAAAGTCATCCGAAGCAGAGATGTGATGTCTCATGAAGACCTAACATTTGAAGATGCTGAAAAACCAACAATATATCTAAAAATCCACTATCAATGCCCCAGATATTATTGCAGATTCTGCCTTAGCACCACTGTCAGTTATTGTACCACTGGCTAATCACTTCAAGCTGAGCAAGAGATCATGTCCCTCATCCAAGAAAGAGATAGAGGACATGACATCCGTGCCCTATTCTTCTGCTGTGGGAAGTTTAATGTATGTCATGGTGTGTACAAGGCTGGATATTACTCATGCTGTAAGAGTAGTGAGCATATTTCTTTCCAATCCAGGGAAAGAACATTGGGAGGCAGTCAAGTGGATTCTCAGATACCTAAAAGGTACTTCGAAGATATGCTTGTGTTACGGGAGAGCTGATTCAATCTTGGAAGGCTATACAGATTTAGATATGGCCGGAGATTCTGACAGTAGGAAATCTACGTCAAGTTTTGTCTACACTTTTGCAGGGGGAGCTGTGTCATGGCAATCAAAACTGCAGAAGTGTGTTGCACTATCCACAACAGAGGCTGAATATATTGCCACAGCGGAAGCTGGAAAGAAAATGTTATGGTTGAAACGTTTTCTCCAAGAACTTGGGATCAAGCAAAAGGAATACAAAGTACACTTTGACAGTTAAAGTGCTCTGGATTTGAGCAAGAATTCAGTGTATCATTCCCGAACAAAGCATATTGACATTCGCTACCATTGGATACGCGAGGTGATGGATAAACAACTATTGAAATTAGTGAAGATCCAAACTGACGAGAATCCTGCAGACATGTTAACAAAGGTAGTCACAAGAAACAAGCTAGAGTTATGCAGAGACATAGTTGGATTAGAAGCCGTTTGATTATATTTATGGTTATTCCTTTTCACATGGGATGGAGGGAGAGATTTGCTGGTGCTAAGCTCATGCATGACATGCATGAACTCCATTTTTCTTTCCTCTCATGTGAAAGTGGAGGTAGGCACCTCCCATGTGTGTTAGGTAATCAACTCCACCTAATGTTAGGTGAACGAATTTTCACCTAAATTGTTAAAACTGTAATGTAGAATTATCCTATAAATAGAGGACGAATTCTACAGAGATGAGGCAATCCAAAAATCTAAAACCAGAGAGTTTTAGGAGAGTTAGAGAGCCAGAGAGCTCCAGGAGAGTGTTTAGGGGAGTTTTTATATAATTTTTGTGTATCACTTTTCTTTGTGAATACAAGTTATTTTTCTCCTAGAATCTGTTATGTGCGTGCATTGCATCCCAACAGTACAATTTTTAAAAACATAATCTGGTTAATCCCTGTGATTGATGCATATGTCCTCCTACAAATGTCCATTTAGGACCAGCCATTAATTTAATTAATAATCAAATTCACAAATTTAGGACTGTTAAGTTCAAGATAACTCTTGTTGTACAAGACCTTAACAGAAGAGTTTCAAAGTAGTTTACACCTGGCTATTTTTTAAATCTTTTAATTGCTAACTTGGCATCAAAACTCTGATCAATTTGATCCGTCACTGTCAGCATTTTGCTTGATTATAAGAATCCATTTGTTCTCAATTATGTTCATGAATATGTAATCTCAGATCTGTAAGTTGAAAGGTCTGTAAGCTTGAGGGTGGTTCTTTTAGCGGACATAAATGCTACTCAAGAACACTCTCTTTAGTTAAAAAAATCATTCCATCTTTAGTGTCAGTAAGTGTAAACTCAACATTAATATTTATTTTTAACATATCCCTCATGTGTAAGTCTTACAAACCTTTTTTTTATAGTGAATAAATTTTTTAAATATTGAATAATAGATAGCATTTTTTGGGATCTATATAGTTAAACCATTTTTAATTATATGAAAATAAATATTCTTTGCAATTTAGTTTATATGGACCATGGAATTTCCAAAATATTTCGATCTAATGGACAACGTTTCCACTTCCAACATTTTGAAAATGCATCATTTAAAAAGTACTTGGTTTTGGTTGGAGTGATAAAGCTCTTTTGGTCCGTTAGATTTTTGGTTATTGTGTGGCCACCTCGATCAAGTTGTCCCGGTTCAAATCTCAATAGAACATTTTGTAACCCCATTTGTTTAAAAATTGGTATTGCCAATGCGACAGTAAGAAGGAAGAGCGCCCAACTAAAATCCATCCTCTTGTCATTTGAACTTTATTTGGGGTATAGCTACAGTACTGTTGATTTATCAATATATCAACTTTTTTAATTTGTATAAAAGTTGTAAATGAATATATAAAAGTTATAAATTAGTGTGTAAAAATTATAAATACAATTTTTCTTTAATAAATGTGTAAAAGTTGGAAATGAGTTTGTAAAGTTATAAATGAGAGTATGTGAAAATTGAAAATCGTATTTACAATTTTTACATACTTATTTATAATTTTTACACATTCATTGATAATATTTACATTTTTATTTATAACATTTACATAATTTTAAAACTTGAAATACCGATACATCAAGTGTACTGTAGTCATACTCGTTTATTTGTGTATTTAATCGCTTAAAAAACCACAAACTTTATTTAAAATGATTGTACTTTGTAAACGAAGTAGCCATCATATTCAAGGCTTCCGGATCTGAATCATATAATAGTAATGAGTATCCAAACACGATTTTTTAGAGCCCTTTTGTTCTCTAGATGTCCGAGTTTTATTAAATCTAAATCAATTTTTTTACTTAAAATTTTCTATAAACAAAAATTTGATGAACTCTTATATGTAGAGATTACCCTTTGCATTCATGATTCATGGTCATTGGATTTAATAAATTTTTATCTTCTAACTAATTCTTTATAAAGAGAGTTGATGCAAAGATCAAAAGAGAATATTCTAACAATATATGCTAAAATGAAACCGGAATTTATTTTCTTTATCTTTGGCCTTTCTGTCTACTTAAATTCATAATATTAAGTAAGAACAAGATTAAGTAATTAATTTGGATTAATGAAGGACTGATTACATATTATCTGTATACGTATTTGTAGATCTTTTAGGGACTGATTACATATTATTGAACTTTTAATTTAGAAAAAGTTAACAATATATTGTGTGTGTATAAGTTATTAATCAAACTTGCTTATTAATGACCCTCTTTTGTAAATATAATAATTTTAATTAGTGAATCATATATGTTTTGTTTATGTTCTTGCATGTGTTTTTTAACAAATTAATACTTGTTAAATCTAAGTTAACATGCACTAACATTTATAAATACATCTTATTTTTAGTGCATCTTCAAACTGACATATAGAAAAAAGCGAATTTATAATAATATTGTAATAATTTGTGTAAATTATATGGTGCCATTATCTTAGGAACGACTTTAAATAAACCATGATTGAGGTTTTTTTATTTATTTTTTCTTTAAATGTTTACAAGTTTAACAAGGTGATTGATTGATATCGTTCCTATAACAACTTCCATATACAATTAGTTTTTATATGAGAAATTTCCTTCAAGTTGTTTAAATTAAATTAGTAGACGCATATTATTCTTTGATTTTGGTTTAATTTAGTGTTTTATTCTCAAATTGCTGCTATATATATTGTATGCAGCAAGCTACAAAAGATGGGTAATACTGATCATGTAGTCATTGATTTTGAGAACTTAGCAACTTCTTTGAGAAGGGATCTTGCAAAGTTGAATCCCTTGACTGATGAATGTTGCATCTATAAGGTTCCTCATGGTACAAGGCGGTTAAATGAAGTGCTCTTTGCTCCGCAAGCAGTCTCCATTGGTCCGCTTCACCATGGCAGGGAAGAATTAAAAGCTATGGAAGAGCATAAGAAAAGATATCTTGTAGATTTTCTGAATTGGACCGAGTTAAGATTAGAGGATTTAATTGAATTTATGAAGGAGAGGGAAACAAGATTGCGGAATTGTTATGCAGAAACCATTTGGCTTGGAAGTGATGAATTTGTAAAAATTATTTTAGTGGATGCTGTCTTCGTGCTTGAGCTCCTTCTGAGAACTGTGCATGGTCATAAACGTGAATTCCATGATAGTGATTACCGAATATTTGCTAAACCATGTTTGGTGCAACACATAATGTGGTTTGACATGCTGTTGGTAGAAAATCAACTTCCAATGTTCATTCTGAAGGACCTGTTCGAGCTAGCCAAAGTAGAACGTATGGCTCCCTATGCCGGAACTTCTTTGCCTAAACTTACCCGTGAAAGTTTTGCAGATCTGGGTACCGTTTTCTTGATAGAGGACAATTTGTTAGAAGAGAAATTTCCGGAAGCAGAACATTTTCTTGATTTGATTGGACTTTGTCTTCAGCCATTGGGGTTAGACGAGCAAAAGAAACTCAAAACTCTAAATACTCCCTCTATAACGGAACTTCACCAGGCAGGAGTCAAGTTTGAGATGGGGTCAAGTAAACATTAACTTGATATAAGATTCAAAAAAGGGATTTTGGAAATGCCAAATTTGAGAGCAAACATTGTAACGGAAAGATTTTTCAGAAATCTACAGGTGTTTGAGATAATGCATTATGATACCAACTATATGAATGACTATATCACAATCATGAATTATCTCTTCAATGCTCCAAAAGACGTGGAACTACTCGTGCAAAAAGGCATTTTACAGAATTGGATTTGGGATAGTGAAGCAGTGTCAACTATTTTTCACAACCTTCTGAAAGAGAGCCGGTTAGACATTAATAATTTCTACTATGCTGTCCTTATTGAAGACTTAAACGCCTACTGCAAATCCCCTTGGCACAAGTGGAAGGCATCTTTGAAACAAAATTATTTCAACACTCCATGGGCCTCCATCTCCGTCATTGCAGCTGTTATTCTCCTCCTCCTCACTTTCATACAAACTTATTTTTCTGCCGTCAAGTAGTAGTTTCAGTTAATTGTATGCTTTAAATTCATGGATTTCTCTTGTCCCACTAAAGAATTAGAAAGACAATATTAATCATTGGAGTTGACTATGTCCTTATCAGTGCTGTTTGTTTAATATTCCAAGTGCTGAATTTCATTTGCTTCGTGCTTTGTTAGACGACATAAATCTTAAGAATGTGGTAAGCTAGCTTTCCCCTTTTCTGTATATATACATATTTGTTGGGTCGCATGGATAGAACAGATTACTATATATAATACCCCTTTAATATCTTTTCAGCCCTATTCGACTAAAATTAAAGAGAGAAGCTGCAGTTAGCTTCTCTCATATCTCCGCCACTTCAACAACAGATTATAAATGATGTTTCCATCATTCCGTGGCTGATAGAAAATAAATTCTGAAATGAGATACCGTGACCTTGATTATAGAACTAGGAATGGCAAAACAACTCATTAGGTCTGGACTTCGCTGTGACCCATGTGTAAGAGGTGGGACTGTATTGGGAGAAAATATTCCTTACAACGGATGCATTATGTGACTGGACTGATGTGATGTATCCGCCTAATGGAAAGCTGAAAAAGTGAGGGACACAAACTGCAAAATCATTGTTTATTATTTTTTTTAATCTTACCATTGAGCGGATGCACCACATTAGCTCAGTCACTACCACATTAACCCAATCACGTGGTGCATCCACTGTAAGAAATACTTTCTCCTGGAGTGGAGGGTGTGCTGCTTGACTCGAGTCGGGTCAAAGGTTGAACTAATTAGCTCGTAGCCCTATTTGTTCTATCCCACTCCACACAATATGATGGTGTAAATGAAAAATTATGAAATATAAGAACTAATATGTAATTCTTAAGAATAATTTTGATATGTTTTAATTGATATGAATTTCTCAAAAATTGGACAATAGTATATAAAGAAAATGAAATTCACCCTTAAACCTCCTCCACCCCACTGTCGCCACTCGTTAGGCCTCCTCCACTCCACCATCCTCTGTTACGGTCAGGGCCAACTCAAGCATAAGGCGAGATGGCAACTGCCTAAGGCCTCCGACTTTAGGAAGGCCACGTATTATCATTTTCCGTCAATTTTATTTAATTTATTTAAAAAAATTAATAAAAAGGCCTCACAAATATAATTAGCCCCATACATATGAGAAAAAATATATAATTTTATATTGAAAAGTTTATTAATTGCAATTGACACATCTAATTTTAAATTTAATAGTGAAGTAGGGAATAAAATGTATAAAAGTTTTAATCACCTAATTGTTAATTTTTTAAGCACAAAAACATTTTCTTAGCAGCTCAAAAAAATTCTACGTGCAGTGCAGTCCAGTGCTCATAGAGTCATATATAGGTTCTATCATTTTATGATTTAATATTTGTATTAATTTTAGATTGTTATCTATATTCTAGGTTAATATTGATTATTAATTTATTTATATTTGTTATATATCGACTTTGTTATTGTAGTTAATTTGTTATTTGCATTTGTTAATTGCTATATTCTATAATTTGTTATTTACGTATTTATTTATTTATTTGTAGTTAGTCTTATCAATTAATAATTTAGTCTTATGAATGACTGCTAGAAAATATGAACTGGTTATGAAAAATTAAAGAAAAAAATTAGAAAAAAGAGTTGAATCGCGAAAAGGACTCTTGATAAATTTTGTTAAAAGCAATAAAAATAATATTAGTGAAAATTCAATAATTGAGTAAAAATCAAGTAAATAAAGAGATATTGTTGAAAATAATGATAATCAAATATGTACCAATATTCTTTCTAATAAAAAAAATAAACAGGAGACGAAAATAAAACAGATATTGATGGATTAGATTTATTTTGAGAGCATAACTTTTTTTAAAAAATAATACAAGATGAAATAAATACTCCAATTGAATATATTCTTTTTCAAATTCTTATATTACTTATAGAATGTTATTAACAATACTCATATCAATTGCTTCAGCAGAACAAAACTTTTCAAAACTAAAATTAATAAAATCATATCTATGATCAACAATATGACAACAAAAATTAAATGGATTAACTTTATTATCTATTGAAAAAATATGAAAAACTTTTGAATATAAAGTTTTGATTTAATAATTTTGCTTCTCAAAAGGCAAAAAAATTAATTTTAAATAAAATATTTTTAAAAAAAATTAAATTTATAATTATTTTAACTCAATATAAATATAAAAGGCCCAATTTATAAATATCGTCTTGGGACTCTAGGACCCTTGGGCCGGCCCTAGTTACGGTGGCCTCCAACTACACCCTCCTCACTTGCGACATGCCTCCGAGTCCCAGATGTCACTGTTGCAGCTCACCTCCACGGCTCCACCCTCCTCCGGCGCGGCTCACTTCCATGTCCTCACGCAAGCCGTCGGCCTAAGGTGAATCTTCAACCTGTATCTTCAATTAATTTCTTTCTTTATGTTTCACAAGATTATAGACGTTAAAGAATGTTTGTGATCACCAATGATGTTGCTCTAAAAAGTTTTATATTTATCAGACTTTGATTGAACATATAATTTTGTTAAACAAATGTTGTGGGCAACTTGTTCAGATTACTTTCTTTTTTTTTTTTTTTAATCTTTTGCAACTGCTATATGAATGGCTATTTATAATACAGAAGCTTGCAAATTGGGATCATGTGAAACCATTCTGCTTTGAAAATTGAAAAATAAGACCATACTAAAATTTATTCCAAATCGTTACACAATTTGCTAAATATCAAAAAGAAGCCGGCTATATATACATTTACTGTTCAAAATAATCAAACTAGCTATTAGCTAAATTATTAATGTACATTTACTTAATTTATCCATTTATTTCTTTTAATATATGCATGTGCTGTATTTAATTGCATTACATTTGCAATTTGGGATTGTATGTGAATCTACTTGTGAGCATAACAATTATTAGCCAATCATTGTTTGGAAAATTCTTAATCACACACGGTTTTGCTTTACATTTACATTTACATTTGCTTTTTCTTTTGTTTTTTGCCTTTGCAAATTATCACACACGGTTTAAATCCAATTACATTTACATATAGGGATGGCAAACCCAATATGGCCGTGCCCGACCCTCAATTGCACACCCCAGCCTCAAAAAATTCCCCGAAATTTTTTTCTTAAGCCAAGGTCGAGTTTTCCAATAACCTAGAATATCAATTGCACACCCCGACCTCGAAAAATTCTCAGAAATTTTTTTCTCAAGCTAGGGTCAGGTTTTCCAATAACCCAGGATTAAAACCCGGGTTATATTTTTTTTAATTCTGATATTTTTTTACATGGTGTATATATATATATCTCTGTGTGTGTGTGTGTGTGTGTGTGTGACAACGAAGTTATACATGAAATGGTATACAACCTAGTGGTAGCGCAACCAGCATCTCTAATTAGGAAGACTACAACATTAGAACTAAAAAGCTTTTTAACTATTTAAAACCAGCCATCTTTCGACAATTTATTATGGGCAGCACGCCTACAGTATCCATTGAACAAGAAAGGAAAAATTGAAACAAAAATACTTATAGTACTTAAAAAGTTTCTGATGAGGAATTGGGTTCCTCAAATTAAAAAAAAATGGAGGGAGATATAGACAGAGGAAAGTAAAGAAAAATGGAAGAAATTTAGGACGAAATAGAGTGAAATTGAGGGAGAAGATAATCTTTTTACTAAAAGATCAAAAAACCAATAACAATCAAATCTGAAAATAACATAACTAAAAGCTCCTATTTATAGGACCTTAAAGTATAATTCTACTAGGAAATAAAATCTTATTAGGAAATAGAATCATAGTCCTAGTTTAACTAGAAAATACCAAAATTAAATCATAAATAAAATAGTAAACCATTAATTAGGAAAAATAACTCAAATTAGGATTACTCCCAATTTAGGAAGTCAAAATCCCTAATAATAGTCAAAATCCCTAATTAATTAAAATCCATAAAATATAATTGAAATCCCTAATTTATTCCTAATATGTCCTACATCAATTCTCCTCAATTTGAAAGAACTCGACTGCTGACGAGGTGTCAAGGAGAAAATTGCTAATACACAAGGAAACACCACGTCTTGTCTTGCACTATCATTCGAAAGTCATCAATCCATATCTTCGCCTTAAAAAAATTATTGATGCTTTAGCGGCCTTCGATATTGGTAGAGAAACAATAATCACCATGGAAGACCTTACTGTTGACCTAATAATCAGAGTAAAAGAACCCAAAACATGAATCACAATCTATGAAATCAATTTCTTGAATGATTTCGTGACATTCTTCACATGTAGGCTCTACATCATCATTAAAATGCATCTTGCCCTCAATCTTAATATCACCTCTAGATTCATGCCTATCTTCAAGATCAATATCACTTGCTTCATCACTTTCATGCTCGGCCTCACTTGATGTAACCATATGTTCATCCGTGATAATTTGTTTTTGCGCACAATGCCTTGAGGAAAAGCAAGCAGGATCAACGTTAAACGTTTCAATAAGAATTACAATGATTTCATCAGATCGAGCTTCAATTCTATCAAATGTTTTCTCCAATTTGTCAAGTCTATTCTCGATACGATTAGTCATACAGACCAAACTAAAGAGAGGATGTAGATGGTTGGCCATAGGATCTACACTAATGGATTAAAGTGAAAATTCTAAAACTTGGAGGATATAGTATAAAACTTGTGAACAATGATTTGGTATGAATAATAACTAGCTCTGATACCAATTGATGAGGAACAGGGTTCCTCAAATTAAAAGAAAGGGAGGGAGATATAGACGGAGGAAATGGGAGAAAAATAGAAAAAATTTGGGGAGCAATAGAGTGAAACTGAGGGAGAAGACAATCTTTTTACTAAAAGATCAAAAAATCAATAACAACCAAATCTGAAAATAACATAACTAAAGGTTCCTATTTATAGTACGTTAAAGTATAGTTCTACTAAGAAATAAAATCTCATTAGGAAATAAAATCACAATCCTAATTTAACTAGAAAATACCAAAATTAAATACTAAATAAAATAGTAAACTATTAATTAGAAAAATAACACAAATTAGGATTACTCCCAATTTAGGAGGTCAAAATCCCTAATTAATTAAAATCCCTAAAATATAATTGAAATCTCCTAATATGTCCTACGTCAGTTTCAATCTTTTCAAAAGCTACACAGCTACACAACAAGTAAGAATTTGAGAAATTTGCAGAGAATGAGAGAGAGAGAGATGAAGATGTGAGATGAAGATGGAGACGAGAGAGAGTGACTGAGACGCCGACGGAGATAGAGGCAGCGACAGCGATGGAGAAGAGAGAGTGTTAGAGGTATAGACGAGATAAAGTTTGAGGAAGAGACGAGAGAGACAAAGATGAGAGGAGGTGATTCAATGGGAGTGAAGGAATTAACTAAAGATCATGGTGGCGATCGAAGAGGAGGGATTTGATGCGAAGGAATAAGAACGTTCTTAGCTACAGATTTGGGTTGATGGGAGAGAAGAAAATTAGGGATTAGGAAATTAGGAAAGAAAGAAATTAATTAGACGAGAGAGAAAGGAGGGAAATGGTAATGTTTTTCATCAGCTTCTACTGCAGTTTATTACAGACTGTCGTAAATCTATTGGTTTTGTATTGCGGGCGTCGTAGCCCGCCGCATAGTTTGATGTTTTACTGCATTTTTAGATGCCCGCTGTAAATGGTTGCAGTAAACACCTATTTTTCTTGTAGTGCCTGCAGCATGCTATTTATACTTCAATACTTGTACATATTTATGGCTTAGTTTTCTTTGATTTTTTTTTTTTTCAGTCATTCCTTGTACAATTTTGGCTGATCAAATAAGTATATTATCATATACAAAGCGCAAAAGCAAACAAGAGACATAGAGAAATAAATCAGTAGAGGACGCAATTACATAAAATAAACAGCAAATTAAACAGGGCTCCCTTCAAACATTTTTTCTTTATTCATCTGCGGGAAAAAAAAAAGGATAAAGTAAACAAAAGGAAAAGAAAACAAGAAGAAAGTGGCTCACGTGCGAGCCTGCAGGTTGCTTCAATGAGGGTTAGTCTCTAGTCTTTATATACTGTGCATTAACAACCGAATTGGAAGGATTTTAAAGGGGGAATTATAAAACTCTTTTAAGGGATTTCTTTGTATAATATTTGCAAAGATTCATATTTCTTTATTGGCTTCGGCTTAATTTGCTTATTGTAAATTTTAGGGTTTTGAATGAAGCGATGATCGAGCTATATATACATACCAATTGAATTCATCTAAGAGATTAGCAGCCATGAGGCTTTCGAAATTTGGAACGTTGTATTTAGCATCAGATTTAGTTTCTGCTTTAAGGTTTACTCAGCATAATTGGTAATTATTCTGGGATTCATTTGCATTATTTCCTTTAATAACTTAATTCTCTTTGTATATACCCTTTTGATTTGTTTTTCTTCTTTTCATAGCTATCAAATATTTATTCCTCTTCTAAACACTTAACAGTCAATTACAAGTCATAATCACTTGGATCTTTTCCTAATAAGTTGAAGTCAATTAATCACCTAAAATTAGAAGTAACTTGTGAAGTTAAGGCCAATGCAAGCTTCTCTAAATAGCATATATGTATACCATTATAGCTACAATAATGTTAGACTTATAAAATTTATATAACATAAATTTTATAACATGATGTGACAGTCTAAGTGGCAAAATCATATTGAAGATATAATTTTGCCCATTTATTTTTGTATTTTCTTCCTCTAGTGAATTTTGGACATGTAGGTTGCACGTCATATTATAAAATATATGTTGTGTAAATGTTTAATATTACTCTTATAGTTATTAGCTAGACTTAGAGGTTTTATGAGAAGTTGAATTATGCTGAGAGAGAAATAGAAATATCAAAATTGTGCTATGGTTAGTGACTCTAATCACCATATTAATCCTTAAGATTAGCAAATACATTAATAATAAATTTATTGAATTCTTTTGATGAACTCTATAAAATTAACAAATCAATCAATTTATGAAAATTATTTTATTATTCAACCCCATCATGTGCAAGGTGATGCAAGCATTCAACTTAACCTAAATAAATTAATTGAAAAATTAAAAACTAATCAAAAGTTGGGCTTAATTTTGTTTTACGTGTTTAATTGTTTCCAAACGAGCAATTCATAAATTGATGATAAGAGGACTTACTTTTAAAAAGTTGGACAAAGACAACAATGTCGGGTTTTCATTGTTTTTTCTTCCGCTCATCAATCATTAAGCGACATGCACTGTATTCTTTAAATTAATTAATAAATGTTTAAGATTTTGGGAAGGGGATATTCCTGGATTATTCCTTCCTCGTAAAAATTAAATTAATTAATCTTTTGTGGCCATTCGATGAATGAGTTGGCATATTTACCTAACTCAGTGCAGTAGGTTGTTTATGGGGTCAGTCGTCACCTCACCTATACATATACGTCATTCATGATTCTTAAACTGACACAGTGAAATTAGAGTCTATACAATGTGACTTGATGAAATAAAAATATATTTTTTAATATTGAATAGAAATTATTATAATTTTCTATCCGAGCTTTTGTCTGATATTTTAAGCAATCCATTGAGACCGGGGGAGAGTTCTACTCGAGTAATCTTAGTTGGGGATGGAAAATCAGAAAAGTTTGATATCTTTATGAATTGAAATAAGAAAAAATTAGAGGCTGCGAGAAAATCCTCGATCAAGTGTCTAGGAATCCTAGAAGAAGATGAATTATTTTCAACAAAAAAAAAGATAAAGATGAGGAATTAGTGCCTACAAAGAATATGAGTTAATTAGTTAATGATAAATCTCCTAATATTTGTCATAATTTTATTATGCAATCTCTGTTGATTAAAAATATAGGTCCACAATTTATATTCTGATAAATTTAATTTATTAAGTTTTATGAGAGCTCTGTTGAAATCTCTGTTGAAAATTGTCATGAAAGTAATTTGACACGGTTCAGCTCGTATTTATAATGCCTTCTCTCTATTTAAAAAGCAAACAAATTTGCTTACTTGACCTTCAACAATAAGCTTGAAAAACCTCTTTTTCTCTCTGTTTCTTTCTTCTCGGAACCCCACTGTTTTACTTTTTTGTTTTAACACCATTTTCTTCTTTTTTCTTTTCTTTTTTATTTTATTTCGTGGGCGAGGCCATCCAAATGAAATGCACCCAGCATTTAATTGTTCACACGACTTTAATCATAAAATGCAGTCAGAAGTTTAATTTATTTCTTTTTAAAGACTTGACCTGGGCAGGGCTCCTGTGAAAATGTTACAAAACTTAGGTGGGTTTAAAATAAAATTTAGCAACTTCATACACTTCCTTAAATTGGGGTCATGACTTTTCCACTCTATGTAAGACTGGACATGGAAGGCAGCTTATAGTCGTCTTAGCCTTGTGAAGGATGTAATCCAGAGACACAAAACTCTGAAGAGGTTTGAACTTCATCATAAAATTGTAAGTAGCAAACGAGCGTTGTGTGTGTGTTTAATTGTTTATCTTTTCTGAAACCACTGTTATGCACACTAGTTTTTCTCATCTGTAAGTGCTGACTTTTTTTGGCTTTGCCCTTCAATGCATTTATGATCTGTATTTTGCATAGCAGATCTATGTAGTCTATTGTATTCATATTATTTTTTATTAGAGTATTACCTTTAAAGCAAACGGCTTATTAAGATGATCTTGAACCACTGATAAATCAATTTCCAATTATAGTAGCCGAGATTAGAATGTCTTATACTAACAATTATTTGGAGTTTAATTATTTATACAAAGACGTAGAGTTTTTAAAAACACAATCTGGTTAATCCCTGTGATTGATGCATATTTCCTCCTACAAATATCCATTTCGGACCAGTCATTAGTTTAATATTCAAGTTCACAAATTTGGGACTGTTAAGTTCAAGATAACTCTGGCTGTACAAGACTTTAACAGAAGAGTTTCAAAGTAGTTTACACCTGGGTATTTTTGAAATCTTTTAATTGCTAACTTGGCATCAAAACTCTGATCAATTTGATTCTCCACCATCAGCATTTTGCTTGATTATAAGAATCCATTTGTTCACAACTTTGTTCATGAATATGTGATCTCAGATCTGTAAGTCGAAAGGTCTGTAACCTTGAGGGTGTTTCTTTTGGCGGACATAAATGCTACTCAAGAACACTCTCTTTAGTTAAAAAATCATTCCATATTTAGTGTTAATAGGTGTGGACTCAACATTAATATTTATTTGTAACATGTCCCTCCTGTGTAACTCTTGCAAACCTTTTTTTATAGTGAATAAATTTTTTAAATATTGAATAACAGATATACTAAGAATTAACTAATTCTTTATAAAGAGAGTTGATGCAAAGATCAGAAAGAGAATATTCTAACAATATATCTAAAATGAAACCGGAATCTACTTTCTTTATCTTTGGCCTTTCTGTCTACTTAAATTCATAATAGTAAGTAAGAACAAGATTAAGTAATTAATTTGGATTAATTAGGGACTGATTACATATTATCTGTATACGTATTTGTAGAACTTTTAGGGACCAATTATTCATCATCGAACTTTTAGGGAAAAGTTCAAACAATCTATTGTGTGTGTATAAGTTATTAATCAAACTTCTTATTAATGACCCTCTTTCGTAAATATAATAATTTTAATTAGTGGATCATATATGTTTTGTTTTTGTTCTTGCATGTGTTTTTTAACAAATACTTGTTAAATCTAAGTTAACATGCACTAACATTTATAAATTAATACATCTTATTTTTAGTGCATCTTCAAAATGACATAGAATAAAGCGAATTCATAATAACATGGTAATAATTTGTGTAAATTATATGGTGCCATTATCTTAAGAATGACTTTAAATAAACCATAATAGAGGTTTTTTAATTTATTTTTTCTTTAAACTTGTAAAAGTTTAACAAGGTGATTGATTGATATCTTTCCTATAATTAACAACTTCTATATACAATTAGTTTTTATACGAGAAATTTCCTTGAGTTGTTTAAATTAGTAGACGCATGATCTTTGATTTTGTTTTAATTTAGTGCTTTATTCTAAATTGTTTCCATATATATTGTATGCAGCAAGCTACAAAAGATGGATAATAGTGACCATACAGTCATTGATTTTAAGAACTTAGCAACTTCTATGAGAGGGGATCTTGAAAAGTTGAATCCCTTGACTGATGAATGTTGCATCTACAAGGT
The DNA here is from genome assembly GCA_013180625.2 of Boswellia sacra. Classification (NCBI taxonomy): domain Eukaryota; kingdom Viridiplantae; phylum Streptophyta; class Magnoliopsida; order Sapindales; family Burseraceae; genus Boswellia; species Boswellia sacra. Next base: position 622,085 of record SNVD02015884.1, on the reverse strand, counting down.
TCCTCATAGTACAAGGCGGTTAAATGAAGCGCTCTTTGCTCCGCAAGCAGTCTCCATTGGTCCGCTTCACCATGGCAGGGAAGAATTAAAAGCTATGGAAGAGCATAAGAAAAGATATCTTCTAGATTTTCTGAATTGGACCGAGTTAAGATTAGAGGATTTAATTGAATTTATAAAGGAGAGGGAAACAAGATTGCGGAATAGTTGTGCAGAAACCATTTGGCTTGGAAGTGATGAATTTGTAAAAATTATTTTAGTGGATGCTGTCTTCGTCCTTGAGCTCCTTCTGAGAATTGTGTATCGTCATGAACGTGAATCACATGATAGTGATTACCGAATATTTACTAAACCAGGTATGGTGAATTACATAATGTTGTTTGACATGCTGTTGGTAGAAAATCAACTTCCAATGTTCATTCTAAAGGACCTGTTTGAGCTAGCCAAAGTAGAACATATGGCTCCCTATGCCGGAACTTCTTTGCCCAAACTTACCCGTGAAAGTTTTGTAATTCTGGGTACCTTTTTCTTGATAGAGGACAAATTGTTAGAAGAGAAATTTCCGGAAGCAGAACATTTTCTTGATTTGATTGGACTTTGTCTTCGGCCATTGAAGTTGGGCGAGCAAAAGAAACTCAAAACTCTAACTACTCCCTCTATAACGGAACTTCACCAGGCAGGAGTCAAGTTTGAGATGGGGTCAAGTAGACATTTACTTGATATAAAATTCAAAAACGGGATTTTGGAAATGCCAAATTTGAAAGTAAACCTTGCAACGGAAAGATTTTTCAGAAATCTACAGGTGTTTGAGACAATGCATTATGATACCAAATGTATGAATGACTATATCATAATCATGAATTATCTCTTCAACGCTCCAAAAGATGTGGAACTACTCGTGCAAAAAGGCATTGTACAGAATTGGCTTTGGGATAGTGAAGCAATGTCAACTATTTTCCACAACCTTCTGAAAGAGAGCTGGTTAGACACTAATAATTTCTACTATGCTGACCTTATTGAAGACTTAAACGCCTACTGCAAATCCCCTTGGCACAAGTGGAAGGCATCTTTGAAACAAAATTATTTCAACACTCCATGGGCCTCCATCTCCGTCATTGCGGCTGTTATTCTCCTCCTCCTTACTTTCATACAAACTTATTTTTCTGCCGTCAAGAAGTAGTTTCAGTTAATTGTATGCTTTAAATCCATGGATTTCTCTTGTCCCACTAAAGAATTAGAAAGACAATATTAATCATTGGAGTTGACTATGTCCTTATCAGTGCTGTTTGTTTAATATTCCAAATGTTGAATTTCTTTTTCTTCGTGCTTTGTTAGACGACTTAAATCTTAAGAATGTGGTAAGCTAGCTTTCCCCTTTTCTGTATATATACAAATTTGTTCGGTCGCATGGATAGAACAGATTATTATATATAACACCCCTTTAATATCTTTTCAGACCTACTCGACTAAAATTAAAAAGAGAAGCTACAGTGAGCTTTTCTCATATCTCCACCAGTCCAACAACAGATTATAAATTATGTTTCCATCATTCCATGGCTGATAGAAAATAAATTCTGAAACAGTGACCTGATTATAGAATTAGGAACGGAAAAACAACTCGTTAGCTCTGGACTTCGCTGTGACTCATGTGTAAGAGGTGGGACTGTATTGGGAGAAAGTATTACTTGTAGCAAATGCATAACGTGACTAGACTGATGTGATGCATCTGTCTAATAGGAAGCTAATAAAGTGAGGGACAAAAGCTGTAAAATTATTGCTTACTAACTTTTTTTATCTTCTCATTGGATAGATACACCACATCAGTCCAGTCACATAGTACATCCACTGTAGGAAAGAAGTCGGGTCAAGGGTTGAGCCTAACTCCTCACCCCGTTTGTTCTGTCCCACCCACACAATATGAAGGTATAAATGAAAAATTATGAAATATAAGAACTTATATATAATTCTCAAGAATGATTTTGATAAGTTTTAATTGGTATAAATTTCTTGAAAATTGGACAATAGTATATAAAGAAAAAGAAATTCACCCTTAAACCTCCTCCACCCCACTGTCGGCACTCGTCAGGCCTCCTCCATTCCACCGTCCTCTGTTACGGCCAGGGCCAGCTCAAGCATAAGGCAAGATAGCCAACTGCCTAAGGCCTCCGACTTTAGGAAGGCCACGAATTATAATTTTTCATCAATTTTATTTTATTTTAAAAAATTAATAAAAAGGCCTCACAAATATAATTAGCCCCATACATTATGAGAAAAAAATATAATTTTATATTGAAAAGTTTATTAATTGCAATTGACACATCTAGTTTTAAATTTAAAAGTGAAGTAGGGAATAAAACGTGTAAAAGTTTTAATCGCCTAATCGTTAATTTTTTAAGAACAAAAACATTTTCTAAGTTTCATTTAAAAGTTATATCTTTCTTTACAAGTCTCACCTTCTTCATCTCAAACAGATTCAGCTACTTCTTTATTTTTTTCTCCGTTTCCAGTTACTCTTCTCCTTAAACTCTTTGCTCTCTGTATACGCACAGTGCAGTCCAGTGCTCTTATAGTCATATATAGGTTCTATCATTTTATGATTTAATATTAATTTGTATTAATTTTAGATTGTTATCTATATTCCATATTAATATTAATATTAATTATTAATTTTTTATATTTGTTATATATCAACTTTGTTATTGTAGTTAATTTGTTATTTGTTTTTGTTAATTGTTATATTCTATAATTTGTTATTTACTTATTTTTTTATTTATTTGTAGTTAGTCTTATCAATTAATAATTTAGTCTTATGAATGACTGCAAGTAAATATGAATTGAGTTATGAAAAATTAAAGAAAAAAATTGGAAAAATTAGTTGAATCACAAAAAGGACTCTTGATAAATTTGTTAAAAGCAATAAAAATAATATCAGTGAAAATTCAATAATTGAGTAAAAATCGAGTAAATAAAGAGATATTGTTGAAAATAATGATGATCAAATATGTAACAATATTCTTTCTAATCAAGAAAATGAAAAAGAGACAAAAATAAAACAGATTTTGATAGATTAGATTTATTTTCAGAACTCAAGGTTTTAAAAGAAGTAATGCAAGATGAAATAAATACTCCAATTGAAGATTCTTTTCAAATTCTTATATTATTTATAAAATCTTATTAACAATACTCATAACAGTTGCTTCAACAGAACGAAACTTTTCAAAACTAAAATTGATAAAATCATATATATAATCAACTATAAAACAACAAAAATTAAATGCATTAGTTTATTATCTATTAAAAAAATATTGAAAAATTTTGAATATAAAGTTTTGATTCATAATTTTGGGCAAAAAATTAATTTCAAATAAATTTTTTAAAAAAAATTAAATTTATAATTATTTTAACTCAATATAAATATAAAAGGCCCAGTTTAAAAATTTCGCCTTGGGCCTCTAGGACCCTTGGACCGTCCCCAGTTACGGCGGCCTCCAACTCCACCCTCCTCACTTGCGACATGCCTCCGAGTCCCAGACTTCCACTGTTGCAGCTCACCTCCACGGCTCCACCCTCCTCCGTCGCGGCTCGCTTCCATGTCCTCACGCAAGCCGTCAGCCTAAGGTGAACTTCAACCTGTATCTTCAATTCATTTCTTTCTTTCTGTTTCACAAGATTACAGACATTAAAGAATGTTTATGATCACCAATGACGTTGCTCTAAAAAGTTTTATATTTATCAGACTTTGATTGAGCATATATTTTTATTAAACAAATGCTGTGGGCAACTTGTCCAGATTTCTTTCTATTTATTATTTGCTCTTTTTTTTTTTTTAATAATCTTTTGCAACTGCTATATGAATGGCTATTTATAATACAGACGCTTGCAAATTGGGATCATGTGAACCATTCTGCCTTGAAAATTGAAAAATAAGACCATACTAAAATTTATTCTAAATCGTTACACAATTTGCTAAATATCAAAAAGAAGCCGGCTATATATACATTTACTTTTCAAAATAATCAAACTAGCTATTAGCTAAATTATTAATGTACATTAACTTAGATTATCCATTTATTTCTTTCAATATATGCCTGTGCTGTATTTTATTGCTTTACATTTGCAATTTGGGATTGTATGTGAATCTACTTGTGAGCATAACAATTATTAGCCAATCATTGTTAGCTGTTGGACAATTCTTAATCACACACGGTTTTGCTTTACATTTACATTTGCTTTTTCTTTTGTTTTTTGCCTTTGCAGATTATAACACACGGTTTAAATCCAATTACATTTACATATAGGGATGGCAAACCCTATATGGCCGGCCCCGACCCTCAATTGCACATCCCAGCCTCGAAAAATTTTTCGGAATTTTTTTTCTCGAGTTAAGGTCGGGTTTTCCAATAACCCAGGATTAAAATCCGGGTTGCATTTTTTTTTTAATTCTGATATTTTTTTTACATGGTATATGTGTGTGTGTGTGTGTGTGTGTGACAACGAAGTTATACATGAAATGGTTTGCGTCCAGTGGTAGCGTGTTGTTTCGATCTAGATTGGGTGAAGGGTGCGAACCCTGGGGGCTAGAGAAAATTTTTAAAATAATTTCCTTCGACATGATTGGCATAAATAAATAAATAAATAAATAATATATATATATATATATATATGGGGCAGTGAATTTACATATACATTAATTCCTCGCCAATTGTTAGTCATTGACTAGAGATAGAATGTATATGAATTAATTTCCCAAAAGCGCCAAACAACTTATAATAAGCTAAATTCCTTTCTAGTTGTTTTTCTTTCTTAATTCTATTTTAATTTTGCATATATTGTGATTTTTTTTAGGTCAACAATGTCTTCAAAACAAGTGGGGTTGTCAAACACTCTAAATCAAAGTGGTGATTTAAACCTTGATAAAGATTCTGAAGTATGTATTTATATGTGCTTATAATTTATATCATTTTTGTTAAATTTATCTTTCTAAATGACAAACCCATGATTTTTTTAATTTTAAATTTTAAGTTTTACTTTTTATTTAATTGTTTTCCTTACATTTATTTGATAGTAAAATAGATATAAATTGTAATTTAGTGATTCTTAGCACATGTACATTCATAATGAAGCTAGCTGATCTTGTCTACTAAAATTTCTCAAGTAGAGAGAATTATAACATTTTTATTAGTTATGATTCAAATTAACTTTTAATTGTAGAAAGGATCCTAAAAGACTTATCCAAAAACTTGGCTAAAATCAATTATAGTGAGTGGTTTTGTTTAGAATTTTCATCCTAATTTCTAGGGTAAATAAAAAACACAATTACATTTTGATTATTTATTAATTCATTTCAAGTACATTATAGTTAACATATAGCAAGCTAGATTGCAAGCTTGAACCATTAATTCAAGGGATATACACGAAATGAATGATTATTTAATAGCTCATGAACCTTATACACGATGTTTGGTTTCAGTTACATATAGGCAAAGAAATTGAACCCAACATTATTGCAATTATCAATATTATAATTAATAACAGGCACAAGCCGTTTCACATAAAGTAGTCTATCAAATCAATTTGCAAACTTAAAAATATTTATCAAATATCGAACGCATCAAATTCATTATATTTACAAATTCTAAAAATTCCAATATATGTGCCTGCAACATGCTATTTATGCTTCAGTACTTGTATACAATTATGGCTTAGTTTCCTTTGACTTTTTTTGTAATAATTTCTTGTATAATTTTGGCTGATCAGATAAGTATGTTATTGATGAGGAGCGGGATTCCTAGTTAAAAGAAAATGAGGAAGATGAAGAGAGAGGAAAGAGGAGAATCAATAGAAGAAATTTTATGGAGAAATATTGTGAAATTTGAGAGAGAAAATAATCTTTTTTACTAAAAAAATAAAAAACCAATGATAACCAAATCTGAAAATAACATAACTAAAAGGCTTATAAAATATGACCTTAAAATATAATTCTACTAAAAAATAAAATCCTATTAGGAAATGGAACCCCAATCCTAGTTTAACTAGAAAATACCAAAAATAAATTTTAAACCAAATAGTAAATTATTAATTAGAAAAATAACTAAAAGTAGGATTACCCCTAATTTAAGAAGTCAAACTCCCTAGTATCAAAATTAAAATTCTTAATTTATTCATAATATGTCATACATCAATTATAATAGCAAACAAGAGACATATAAAAATAAAACAGTAAAGAATGCAATTACATAAAACAAACAGCAAATTAACTAGGACTAGCTTCACATATTTTTTTTTCTTTATTCATCTGTGCATTAAAAAAAAAAAGTAAACAAAGGAAAAGAAAACAAAAAGAAAGTGTCTTGCGTATGTACCCTGCAGGTTGCTTCAAGCAGGGTTCGTCTCCAATCTCTATATATTTTGCTGGAGTGCTACAGCTGCTGTACTGTAGCCAGACTCTTAATTTATATGGACACATGATATTTGCCACGATGCATATTATTTCCTTATTGGCTTTGGCTATAATTTGCTTATTGTAAGTTTTAGGGTTCTGAATGAATATACGTACCAATTGAATCCATGTAAGAGATTGGCAGCCATGAGGCTTTGGAAATTTGATATTTAGTATCAGATTTTAGTTTCTGCTTTAAGATTTACTCAGTATAATTGGTAATTATTCTGAGATTCATTAGCATTATTTCCTTAATCAACTTAATTCTCTTTGTATATGCCCTTTTGATCTCTTTTTCTTCTTTTCATCGCCATCAAATATGCATTCCTCTTATAAACACTTTTAACAGTGAATTACAAGTCATAATCGCTTGGATCTTTTCCTAATAAGTTGAAGTCATTTAATTACCTAAAATTAGAAGGTCTAAAGCTATCGATCAAATTTGTAAAATTAAGGCCAATACAACCTTCTCCAAATAGCATATGTGTATAGCATTATAGCTAGAGGTTTCCTCAGAAGTTGAAGAATGCTGAGAGAGAAGAAGAAATATCAAAACTGTGCCATGGATAGTGACTCTAGTCACCATCTTAATCCTTAAAATTAGCAAATATATTACATAATAACTTTATTGAATTCTATTGATGAACTCTATAAAATTAACAAATCAATTTGTGAGAATTATTTTATTATTTATCCCCATCATGTACAAGGTGGTGCAAGCACTCAACTCATCTAAACTAAATTAATTGAAAAATCAAAAACTAATCAAAAGTTGGGCTTAATTGTGTTTGAAGCGTTAATAATTACTTCTAAAAGAACCCCATCTATTTGCTAACCAGCCCCATCCATACTCAGCTGGAAAGCAGAAAACCTTGCTTTTCCAAAGCATGATAAGAAGACTTCTTTTTAAAAGTTGGACAAAGACGATAATGCTTGGTTTTCATTGTTGTTTCATCTACTCATCAATCATTAAGCGACATGCATTGTATTCTTTGAATTAATTAATTAATCAAAATTTTAGATTTTGGGAAGGGGACATTCCAGATGGATTATTCCTTCTTCGTATAAATAAATACACAATTATATTGAATTAAGGGATTATCTGGAAACTTCATTAATTAATGAATTGCCTTAAGAAGAAATCAGTTTACAGCATAAGCAGTCCCATTAGAGTTTGATTTTGATTATTGTTAGGATGAAACTTCGAGTAAAGATGAGACGGGTGGGACCTTGAAATCTTTTGTGGCCAAAATTTGTTCCCGGACAAAATATTCTACACACAATTATTTGATTTTGATGCATATATATGGGTTACTAAGGACCCCTAAGTTATGGGCTAACTCAATTCTCCCCCCTTCAGATCCGAAAGTAACATACAGACCCCCATATGCAGACAGACATCAGCGTCAAAATTAAGAGTACATGGTTTACAGTCTTTATATTATGTTTTAATTACAATTCACATCAACTTCGATTTTTTTAATTATTTTTATTCAATTTTGACAAGCGCAACAAGCTTTCACATTACTTTGTGACTTCGTATTAAATTTGTCAATATATTATTATTTTTTCAATAAGATAAAACAGGGTAAATTGGTCTTTGGATAGAAAATTTGGAATCCAATAACAAATTCTCTAACGTCCGTCTGCATATGGGGTTCTGTGTGTTACTTTCGGATCTAAAGGGGTGACAATGTTTTAGCCCATAACTGAGGGGTTCCTATGAGCCCCATATATATATATATATATATATATATATATATATTAAAGTCAATTATATTTATGTCTAGCCCTGAAAATATATAGAATCAATAACGTGACGAGACTGACAGATCAAAAGCTACTTTTCGACAACTCAGAATATAGTAACCAAACATATACCATAGCTCAAGAATAATAGAAATTAATAGACAAATAAAAAGATTAAAAAAAAAAAAGCAAAAAAGTGCTTTGACGAAGTACTCAATACAAAGTATCAGAATACTCTTTTATAATTTTATTATCATATTTTTTAATTATATGATTTTTTTTTTTGAGGAATCCAATAGTATTTTCTCTTCAAATCCCATACTTTAAAAAAGAGAGTTTGTGATTCCGTTTCCCTTTTTTTTTCTTTTTTGGGGGGACAGAATTTAGAGAAAAAAAGAAAGTATCAATGACTTTTAGACTTTGGAGGAAATATTTTCCAAACTTTTTGAAAATATACATATTGCAATTTAATAATTAAGGGACACACACGAAGCCTGCTATTTTTTGTACTTCGCCACTGATGGGCATGCAGTGAATGATCATCCTCGTGTCCAATGATGTTCCATTCTCAATCATTTACATTAATCTCTTTCAATAATTGATGTCATTACATTACATAATTTTTAATCAGTCTAAAATTTAACTATTAACATGAAATGCAATTGCAATCTCGTTGTTTGTCCTCTTCAATAGTTGTTGCCTTGTTGGAGATTTCATGTCTCTTAACGGTTTTATACTTATAGTTAATTAATGAGAAGGTAGGTCTTATTCTAATATAATGTCACATGGGCACAATACAATCAAAAAAAAAATTATAACATGAGTCCTGAGATCCCTCAATCTCTTCGCTACATTTTTTATAATTTGATTTTAGTTTTTTAACGGAATCAAAATTATCAGTTAGTCATATAATAAGATAACATCAATAAGTATGTTTAAATTTTTATTTAATTTTAAGTAAATAATAATTATATATTTTTTATCAATCACATCTATATAGTTATTCATTTTTTATTAATCACATCCTTAAAAATAATAATTTAAAGATAATTTTAATAGTGTAATTGACAAAAAAAATATAACTATCCTCCTCTTAAAATTAAATCAAAATTTTAAATTACGACTCAAAAAGTATAATGCTTATAAAATAACTTATGGGGGCAGCTTGACAGAAAAAACTGCAAAGCTCTGAGGTGGAAGCGGCAGAGTAAGCGAAAAGTTTGGCATTTTCTTTTCTTTCGTTTTCCCAACGTATTTCTCACGAGCCAAACAGAAAAACGAGTGTTTGTGGCTGAGGGTATATTCGTCACTTGGAACAATTAAAAATTGTAGTCACATCACAATCACATCTCTTAAATGCTTATTCGGAGTCGGAGATCTCAATCTTTCTTTGGTAAATAGCTAAGTCACTTTCTCGAAGGTGCATGGCCCACCCTTAAAGGGCTATTTTCTTTACTTCCGTTGTGGCCTCTCATCCAAATGTGACCGTTGATCATCGACGGTCCTGATTCGAAGCCGGACTCCCAAGTCCCAACGGTTGTAAGCGAAACCTCTCGAAACATCCATCTGTTTCAATATTTTGAACGCATGTCGTTACGTGATTGGTCATTGCTAAAATCCAAAACTTATGAATTTTTATATTATCTACTATTGAAAATATTATGTAATTTCTAATATTACAATAACGCAAATACTCTCTAATTTGAGTTTTATTTTAAATAAAAAATAATTATATTTTTTTATCAATTATTTTATTAAAATTATTTTTTAAATTATATTTTTATTCTTCAAAACATAATTTTTAAAAGTTTAATTGAAAAAAAAGTATAATTATTTTTCACTTTAAGTTAAGCGAAAACTCAAAAATAATTATCGATATTATTTTAATTTATAACCATAAACTTGGCTATAATGATAAAGTTGTAAAAATACATCTTTAACAATTTAAAACCATGTAATTTTGATCGATGAATTATTTTTTTTACAGATTTTCAATCATTAAATGTAATCTTTAATAATATCACATGATTGTAGATACATTAATATATACTTTATAATTAATACTACACATTTAAAATGACTTCATTATTATCTTTATATTTCCCAATCAATATAATTGAAGTAAGGATACTGTTTTAAAGACCACGTTTGGCTGAAAAAGGTCAAACGAAATATCCGGAAAATTGCCGAAACAAGACCGATACAGTAAAGCGTAGTGGCGGTGGCCTGATGGGTGGTGCGGATGAATAGAGCTGACGTGGCAAGCGATGACGTGGGGACGTGATGTCGACACGTATGTATCGGATAAAGCTTATGAACAGGCGTGAAGAGAGAGACCCCGGTGGGGAGGCGGGGAAGGGAATGTGCCACAGCATCAAAGCCGATACTTATGCCAGCTGGTGTCCACGTGATGTTTGATTGCTTCAATTGCTGCGATTTGATCGACGTGGCCCCACATTTTGCCGTTGATTTGATTGGCGAACAGAACATGAACCAGACTTTGCCATTCCACATAATGTCTTATATGTCCGTCCACGTGGACCTGCGACTCCACCCCCGCTCCATAGTCCCTACTATAAATTTGAAAGCTCTTTTTCATTTTTTTCATTTTATTTTTTAAAAAAAAAATGATAAACGAAAGATTTCAATTCTTATTGCGTCTATTTCTTTATTTATATATTATAAAAATAAATAAATAAATCCATCGACACCCCTTAAATTTGAGTAAAAAAAAATCTAAAATTTACAAGATTTAAAAGGAAAATTTTAGTTAATGTTTGACACGTAAGATAGGAAACGCTAAAATACTAAGGCTCTGTTCTTTCTTGTTTCCTAAAAACTGTTTTTCATTTTCGGAATACATAATTCTTGCAAAACGTGTTCTTTTCTGTTTTTGTAATATGTTTTTACAAAACATTATTTTTAACATTTTCAAAGTTTAAATTTATCCCTCTCTAACTCATCTCTCTCTGTTTTTATCTTCTATTTTCTTTTTCTCTCTCTATTTTATATCAATAATTCATTTTCAAACACATATCTTGTTTTTTATTTCAAAATTTGAGCTCAATAATTCATTTCCAAACACATGTTTTTAAAACCATTTTCAAATTTGTATTTTACGAATTCATTTCCAAATGCATATCATTTACTTAAAATACATTCTCTAAATCATAGAAATTCATTTTTCATATCATTTTGAAACAAAAATACGTGAAACAAAAAACAACACACCATAAATCTCGAAAATAACACTAGTATCTAGAATACTCTTTGCACAAATTTGCCAATGAGAAGACAATTTGAAATTTGCATCTTAGGCTTCATTATTGGTCACGAAGATGAAAAGGGCCATATCTGTGTTTGAAGTTAATAAATAAGAAGAGTGCCGTTGAAGGATAAAGCCAATATAATTGAATGCAAGCAATTAAATAACCCTTTGAGCATCATTGTACCCTTCAGTTGTTCCACCTACGCTTTAAAGCAACAATTATCTATCTCAAGCGTATATGACTCACATTCTTAATGTTGTTAATTTTAGCCCATCAAGAGAAACGAATTGAAAAGTGAATGTAGTATTTAAGGACTGGAATGAGAATTATTGTTTCTTTAATTTGTTAGAGCTTACGATGTTTATCAAATATGCTTCAATTGAATCATATTATATATAGTGTTTGTTAGGGGACCATTTCTTTTTATTTTTAATTAAGTCTTCTCATTTGGCTGTCTATGCATGCTTGGTCATGGCTTAAACATTAAGGAAAATTTAAAAAATATGTCGTATTTTTAAAGTGGATTACAAAAATAACCATATTCTTGAAAATTTGTATATTATGATTTTTTATTGAATGATAAACACTATCCAATACTATCTGTCGAGTGTCAAATATTATCATATGCTATCGAATAAATCTATCAAATACCATCAGAAAGGAACAGAGACAGAATCATAGTATGTAAATTTTGAGAGAGAGAGAGAGAGAATCATAGTATGTAAATTTATCGAGAGAGAGAGAGAGAAAGAGAGTTATTTTTTTAAGACCACCTTATTTTAAGGGTAATCTTTGACTTTTCTCTAAATATTAAACGGATTCCTTCGAGTTACTTGTGCATCCATAATAGTAAAATTACAAAGCAAATGACTTATAAAATGGGTTGATAAGGATGATTTAAAGCCCATTTTCTGTTTGTCATTAAATCAAAACACGAGAGTACGAACTAAAATAAATCCAATCCATGTAAGTTTTGAAAGATGTGAGTGAAAGAACGGAGAAGAAGAATAAATTTGGAATGAGGAAAAACATGATTAGAAAGTGAGTGGAGAGGGGCCAATGAGGTTGGCATGCAACAGAGAGAAAGGTTGGCAAAGAAGATAAAAATTTTCCCGGAAAGAGAAAAGGTTAGAAAATGTCAGGGGGAGAAAGGAAAAGACAAGATATAACCGTTGTTGTTGGCGTGGTTCTAGTTGGATGCCAGGCTGACATTTTCATGATTAGTCTTCACATGGTCTCGCTGTATCCTAACCCCAACCCCTTCAATGGTCCTCCACCTCCTTTTCGCTCTTTTTAAAACTTCACAATAATTATTAGATGGAATACGAGTCTCGAAATAATTGTATATATCAGCTTATGTACAGGCACACGACAAGAGCAAAATTATTATTAAACAAATTGCTCAGTAGCCTCATCAAAAGACTCAATTGACTTATATTTTTTTATTTCTTTATTGATAAATTATTGGACGAAATTTGTTGATAGAAGAAGTATGTGTTTTAAGGGTTTGAAAAGGTGATCAATAATCTGTTTTTGGGCAGTGCTAAAACAAAACGAGTGATTATTCATGTCTAAAGGGATATATTAACACTTTAAAGATGTATTATAAATACTATATTTAAAGATTAAAAATATATTTAAAAGAAGTAATTTATTGGTTAAAAATTATTTTAAAGAGTATTAGATAATCTTCAAGGTACCAATATATGACTATATGTTCCTCATCAGGACTAGTTTATGTGAAAAGAAAAAATTCTCGTGATAAAGAAAGGAAAATTTACAAGACTAAACCTCAAATCATTAGGAAAAATCAAATTTTAACCCAAATTAAGGGAGTAAGTTGAAAATTAAGACACCCCAATAAATTTAAATGCCATGATCTTTTTTACTCTGAAAATTACTTCACTAGTATCAAACAATAGAAAAAACCAAATACTAAACGACACTTGACAAACATTAGATGATATTCGACATTAAACACTCAGATAAAATCATGTCTAACACTCTCCATCTTCCATCTTTGTCATTTTCAATTCAAACTAGTAATTATTTTCATTTTCAAATATTTTCACTAATTTTTAAACAATTTCATGTACGACAAACATTTTAACGATAAATAAACGAAAAACAATATTTAAGCATAACAAACTTTAAAAATTAAATTAAAAATCATAAACAAATTAAGAAAAATAATTAAGAAAGAAAGGTAATTATATAATCCAAAGGATCACTGCATATAAATTTTAAACGAGTGGATTATATTTTTAACCAACCCTTTCATTTGGGTCAAAATTTAAAATTTTCCTAATTATTATATAATTAGTAAGAGTAGCCCTAAACTTAAAAATCTAGTGGCTCACTCTGCAGCCGTATTACATGCGGGCAGGAGCATGCTAGCCGGAGCCTAAAATTTGCCAACAAAACGAAGATACAAACAAGCTTTTTTAATAAATAAATAAACAATAACCCATCCAGTATTCCAAAAATGCCCTTCGCTTTTAGATTAATGTGCTGTCACTCTGCTTTAAAAGGAGTGACCAAACCCAGAGAAAGACACAAATACATCAGAAACAATATCAGTGCTTGCTTCTGCTTGTTTTGTTGTTAAGAGTTAGAGAAGAAAGCAAAAATGTCCAAGGAAGTGAGCGAAGAAGGGCAGGCTCACCATCGCAAGGACTATGTGGATCCACCACCAGCACCTCTCCTGGACATGGCTGAGATCAAGCTCTGGTCTTTCTACAGAGCTCTTATAGCTGAGTTTGTAGCCACTATCCTTTTCCTCTATGTCACTATTGCTACTGTTATTGGCCACAAAAAGCTAAACGCAGCTGACCAATGTGACGGTGTTGGCCTCTTGGGTATTGCATGGGCCTTTGGTGGGATGATCTTCATCCTTGTTTACTGCACCGCTGGAATCTCAGGTAATATAATAAGATAGACTTTGGAAACAGTTTTAAACATACCCATGGGTTTATTTTTGTTTTCAAGATGCAAACTTTCAAAAAAAGTTTTGATCTTTTTCTGAGTTTGCTGATGGGGTTTTCTTGTTTTTGTTGCAGGTGGTCATATTAACCCTGCTGTGACTTTTGGGCTGTTCTTGGCCAGGAAGGTGTCACTTATCAGGGCTATAGCTTACATGGTTGCTCAGTGCTTGGGTGCTATTTGTGGTGTTGGATTAGTCAAGGCTTTCATGAAGCATCCGTACAATTCTCTTGGTGGTGGTGCCAACATGGTGGCTCCTGGCTACAATAAGGGCACCGCTTTGGGTGCTGAGATTATTGGTACCTTTGTCCTTGTCTACACTGTCTTCTCCGCTACTGACCCCAAGAGAAGCGCCCGTGACTCTCATGTTCCTGTATGCACTCACTCTTGATGTTATAACATGTTATATGCTAAATTTTGTTGCTGTTTTAGTAATATTTATGTGGGTGGTTCATGTTTGTGTAGGTCTTGGCTCCCCTCCCTATTGGGTTTGCAGTGTTCATGGTTCACTTGGCCACCATCCCCATCACCGGAACTGGCATCAACCCTGCTAGGAGCTTTGGCGCTGCTGTTATCTACGGCCATGAAAAGGCCTGGGATGACCAAGTATGTATTTATTTATATATTTATACCCATACAGAGAAATGAAGTTTGTGAATCTTTTGTTTTTATTATTAAATCTGCGTTAACATGTTTGTGTTATGTGATGGGCAGTGGATATTCTGGGTTGGACCTTTTGTCGGAGCACTGGCTGCAGCAGCATACCACCAGTACATTCTCAGAGCAGCTGCTATCAAGGCTTTGGGATCATTCCGCAGCAACCCCTCCAACTAAAGAAACGAAACCCTTACTCCCCACCAAACTAGATTTTCTTTCTATTTGTTCGTTGTGTGTATGAGAGGATGTTTATTACTATTATGACTTTTTTATTTGTTTTATTTATAATTTTATCTTTTGATTGTAGTTGTCTCTGTGAATCATTGTTAATGAGTAGTTGTGGTGTCGTTTCTCTTTCTCTTCCATGGATAATTATCTCTCTCTCTCTCTTTTCCTCCCTCCCTCCCTCCCAAAACCCTATCTCAACTTTACCACTAAGTGACATAAAAGATAGACTTTATTAGGTCAAGTAGGGTACATGTTGCGTACCAAAACCAAACGAACCTTGTTAAGTTGCGTTTGAACCTGGTGACAGGTGAGGTTGAAATGTAGTAATCAGTAAATAGTGTATGCAATCAACTTGAGTACTTAATCGCTAAGCTAATATTTGCCATGTGGCTTTAGAAAACTAGTTAGAAAGGAGCAAAGATGCTTTAACTAGGTAATGGGCTGAGAAAATTTTGAGTCTCTGTGCTTCCAAGGTGCATGATCCTTAGCTTTCAAACTCCCTGGAAATTTCTCGAACTCATTAGATGCTAGTAATAGACAAAACTTTTGGACCAAACGTCCAACCAATGAGACTGGCCAGGGGTAAAGTGGTAACAAAAAGGCCTGCTACTGTCAGGTCTGCAGTGGCCAAGTGTCATATTGGAATAGGCTATCAAGTTATGGCATCACATGGGTTGGGTTATAGTCGTGGATGAGATATGTTGATGATGTGGGGTAGGGGGTACCCCTTCGTCAACAATGGTTTACCCTACAGAAAAGCCAAAGCCAAGGAAATGAGAGAGAAATCTGTTTTTAGCTTTTACAAATTATTTTATCCGTGTTGGGTTGAAGACAGGAATCATGGTCTCTTCTTTTAACGAAAGTTATTGCCAGCCAATTGTCTTTACAACGGTTTCATCAGAGAGAGTGGTCCTCGCGGGGGTTCAGTCAAGCTGCTCAGGCAGTGATACTGGACCATCATGGGCTCTGACGACCCTGATCACGAAGCATTCTGTGGTCCAAGATGCTCAATCATGAAAAGTTTTCAACTTCTCATCGTGCAAATTGATGCTCACAACACTCTTGTTCTCTACAGGAGAGTGGAGGATTATTAGTCTCAACCTCAACTACTTGAACTTGAGCTTTGGTTGATTTTCAAACACTGAACAAAATAGATTCTTTTCTTTTTGCTAGTTCTAGAATTTTTCTCAAAAGAAGGTCTGTTCTCGGCCTCTCTAGAAAAATGGGTTTTAAGCAATTGATTTGATTCACGAAGTGATACAACCAAAACTATATTTAACTACAAGTTTACAACATACTTGTCAACGTACAAAACCATCAACCAAAAATCAAAACAGTTGAAGTCACGTGCTTCATTGTATTGAAGCACTACAAACCATGGAAGTACGTGATCTTACAGCACTCCAGTTGCTTCTTTCATATATCCAAGGACTCCAGACGGAAAGTAAATTAAAAAGGAAAAACTTTTCTTGCCTCCAATAACGTTAACAGAATTCTCCACCGGCATCTGGCAATTGCATGTATCCATGTACAATCCTGCAATGAGAAGCAACACCTCAAAATCATATTGAAACATAATTGCAAGAGTTATCTTAACAAATTCAAGATATTCTAAGGTCACTTTGAGATTACACGGTGTGAAAAGAAACTGAAAAAAAAAAAAAATCCATCCAGATCCATATTATGCTAAATTCTCAGAAAAACAAAACAGGTTTCTTGTCAATTCAGAGACATGCAAGTTATAGCTTGAACTAGATGCAATCCATTGTGATTATAACATCTGAAATCAGCATACTAAGATGATAAATGAAGTTGGTGGAACACTGGTTTCATTGGCTGTAATTGATAATTCAAAGTATATATAGTAGATAGAAATTGTGACCTAGATCAAATAATGTTATTATCTTTTCTAAACATGCTCTAGCTAGAGAAACAGAAGATAGATTAATGAAAATAAATGAGCACTATAACAAATAAAAAGTTCTTATGAACATAACCCATCCAAAGAAGAATTAAAAATGAAATGTTTCTGGCAAATGATCATCCATGCATAGTCATACATCTAAAAAGGCAAGTGGGAGATATGACGGACACAAAGATTCCCACATAGGTGATGTCTTCTCCAATCAAATAAAAATTTTAAAAATGTAGAACACAATTCACTCAGATGACCAAGTACCTTAGTCAGGCAAGGCAGTTCCTCGTTCAAGATTGTTTTTAATCTCCAGAGTATATTTACCAAATGCTCGTTCAATCTTCTTGTTGAAATGCTCATTACGGTCATTAATTGAGTCAATATCTTTCTCTTCATGAAACCTCCTCCGCCTGCTGAAGGACTTGCGTTTCTCATCTCGGTCCTTGAGTTCCTTCACCATCCTTTCAATTTTATCCTCGGATAATTTTGGTGTCTGAAAAAAATGAACAAGAACTCATAAACCAAAGAGCCTGACTTTGACCGAATTTACCTAAGAGCACCAAATCTTCCCAAAGAAACTATACCTTCCCATATTGGAGGCTTGAAGCTTCGCGGTAGAACTCTGGATCAGCTTCTTTCATTTTATTATATTCCTCTAGATCAACCTCAATGTTCTTCGTCCGTTTTTTATATGCATTGTACAGTGTCTTCTGGTTGAAGACTGTCAAAACAATATTGATATTTTATTACATGCAGCATTTAGCCATTCCCGTTAGTTCAAGAATAGAAGAAGGGGAAACACAAGCAAGACAGAAAAATAGAACATAAGCATTGTACTATTTTGATAAGTCAGTAGATATCAAATTATTTGAGCTCCAAGGTAAGCAGATGAATTATCCGAAACCTATCCCTAAGGTAGCATCTCCAGAATCTTGAACCCAAATACCCAAGGAAAAACATTTTCCTGCACATTTATGACTTTGTCACATGCATGTAAGTTCGAGCATATCCTGTCAAGTCAATTAATTTCAAGCATTTATAATATATACCATTGACTGTCCAGCATATATATAGATACTACCATAAACTAATATCAAGGAGCACAACACAATTAATAGAGCTTCTTGGAAGAGAATTAACCCAAAAAACCTGAATTGCATTTAAGCTTAGAACTTTCCTGAATTAATTCTAACATATGTATTCATGTTTCTGATAAAACTAATAAAAATTAACTCTGACATGTAAGCAAGAAAATGCATACAAAAGGATCTATACAAGAAAAAGTACAAGCAACTGTAGAATGGAAGTAACTGGAATTAAGCAGATATCCCAACATACCATCCCAACCAAAGGGAGCAGGATCTTTCTCCCATTTCTTATATTTTGCCTCAGCTGCCTCTTGTGTATCTAGCATATATGCGTTTGTCATATCCAAACCATTTGCATCTAAAAGTTTGCCTATCTTTTTCTTCCTCTCGTCAAGCCATTTCTGTTTAGAGATGCCCCTAGTCTCTGCTGGAGCTTCCATTCTTTTCTTTTCAGCAACCATTGCTGTTTGATTCGCCTTTCTTGCCTCATTCTGCAAGAATGCAGGCAATAGCCACCCATTAATTATAAATTAATTTAAAAGTAGGGGCAAAAGATAGCAGAGCACAACTGGTTAATTTTGAACCAATCAAATTACACTATGACACTTATAATTTGAAATTTAAAATAAACGAACCATTTTTAGCCTCAACTCAAACAACTTTTTCTGTCTTCCTGTAAGATTTGAAAAGTCTCCAACATTCTCCTCAGCTGGTTGGTCATTCTCACTCTCTGATTGTTCATCAAGATTTGGTCTTTCATCATGTAAATCTTTGTCCGCATTCGGGGCAGATATGTTTGACTGACTGCTGCCACCACTAGCTTGCACAACTTCTGACATAGAGCAAAATGTGTAATTAAGAAAAGAAGAATTGAATGGTGTAATAATAATTGAGTAGCTCCTAAATTTGTCCAATATCATTTTTTACAGTCTAACATCTGTTATGAAAGAAGAAGAGAAAGAAGACAGTAACATAACTTAGAAGTAAGCAGAGAGCTAGATATGAAAAGTGAAAATTAGCCAAACATTAGACCAGAAAATATACAAGCCAAAAATAAATTGATATCGGAAAAAAATTGAATTAACACATAAAATGACTTGGATATTTTCAGGATGAATACAAGTTCTGTATGATACAATGATCCAGGCATCTTGTGTTACCCATTTTGCAGTACAGCACAGAATCTAAAGTAAACAACATAAAAACATACACATCGACCAATAAATTGACTTCTTCAACCAGAAAACAAGCACAGCTACTCGAACGAAACACAAGTAGAATAAAGAATGAAAACTACCTGTTTCTTTTTGAGACATTTGCGCCTTCGCTTCAGCAATTTTTCTAAAGCAATATTCAACACATTCGTGATAAGGATTTGATGCATTAATGCAATCTGGGTGTACTCTCCTTTCTTCTTCCATCCTTTTTAACCAATTTCACCTCCTTCTACACAATTACAATTGCCTGAAAAAAACATGATAACAAGTAAACCTCCATTCGAAGTTCGTAGCCAAATCCTTATCAATAATGTGGTACACCTCATCCCACTTGTTACTTTTCCAACCCCAGTCACATAGTTGTTATAAAAATTAAAAAAAAAAAAAACCCTAAATTCACTATTTTATTTCTTTTTTTTTTTTAAATTGAATTTGACTCTTGAAGTTCAACTACAACTAATATATTAACCCAACCAATAAATTGAAATTACTTCAGAATTTTGCCTAACACTTTCCAACATCAATATTCCCAATAACCCAACATTATCAATTGAAATACAATGATCACGTGACTCTAAAAATTTAATCACAACGTAAAAAAAAAAATCCGTCGTAATTCATCAGTCAGGACGAACGAGCCAATTGAGCTAATTACTATTACTATTTTTTCTATAACAAAAAAAATAAATAATAAAAATCACCTTATCATCGAGCGTCTTAGTAAACAAACGACGACCACAAATACTTCAATCTGAAAAGCAAATTGAAAAGGTTACGAAGGCGAACCTCTGAGGAAATTGCTTCTGACCTCTCAGTCCAGCGTCGGAGGTTTTTTGTTTGGCAAGCGAGAAAAAGAGGAGGAAAGAAGAGACAAAGCGCGAATCGGAATAAATTGATTTGGGGCTTTTTTTTGGACCGCTCAAAACCGGTTTGCAGCCGAGTCGGTTCAGTATCTAATACACATATAGTTGAAACACTAACTAGCGTCGGTGGGCTGGCCCAACGTAGCCCAACTTCATAGGACGCAAGTGTGGGAATGAGCCCAAATCAAAAAATCTCGGGCCTTCACATAGAAATCACGTACCCGAATTAAACCTGATCCGAAAGCTAATTTTATTTAACCTTTATTTTTTATCTCATTACCCTCCACTTTTTATTCAATAAGGATAAAATTATAAATTAAATAATATTTTATTATACTCAATGTTTAATTTTAAATATATTATTGATAAACTATAATTAATTATCATTAAATTTTAATAATGTTTGACAATTATTTACTACAATTTAATCTTTAATTAAATTATCATTTAATCTTAATGGTGTCTTGCTTTTTTTTTCGATTTTTTATATATATTTTCATTTGGTAAATTTAAATTCTAATACCCATAGTACATTAAAAAAATTAAAGGTCTTAAATTTAATCGCTTTTTTCTCATTATATTATTGAATATTTGAATTTTCAAATATTATCAAAATAATCAATCAATTTTTTCTTAGTTCAGTCTTTGAAAATGAGAGAGAAAAAAATAGATGATTTAGTATTTAGTTCGAAGATTATGTGATGGCAGTTGAAATTTTTGAAAAAAATATCGTAATTAATTTGATATAAAAAAACACAAAAATTGGAGACTGAAAGACAGGATGAACTTAACGTTAAATTAGAGAGAAAATAGAGAAAAAGATTGTCACTCAAAAAAGGAAATGAGATTTGTATTAAGCCTCTTACTCAATATTAATTATCCTATTTATTATATTTTTATTATAATTTTGCCATTAGTTAATTTTAAGATGGGGACTAATAAGGTAGAAAATGAGGGTAGAATAGATCTACTCTTGTTTTTTAATCAACTACGTATAAATTATTTTTAAACATATTAAAATAAAACATAAGTTTCGTAATTTTTAATTAATATATATTTAAAAAATTTGGATATTTTGTAATTTCGAGATGCAAGGTAATTTTAAAACAACAAAATAAATCAATGATTGCAAAATTAATAATTTTTTTCTTGGAATTAATTAATTTTTATTCATAATCCTAGCAGTAAAGGGTGACCCCTGATCAATAAGTTTAGCGAAGATGGCTTCATTTTGGTACCACAACTTCTGGAATTTCAAGAAATTGCAGCTGCAGCCATGTAAAAAGAGAGATGAGAAGGATCAGCAGCAGCTGCAAGAACAAGATCAAACAGTTAACTGGGATCAACTGTGCGATGATATATTGCAGGAAATCATCTCCAAGTTGCATGTGCAAGTCTTGGGAGATCAGCCGTTCTTGTTAACAGGCAATATTGCTGCAATATCAAAGTACTCCTCAAATCAGTGCGAGGTGCATGGTGCTGTGGCTCTTCTTGGTTAATAATGCTCAAAGGATCCCAGAAATCAAGCACGAATGTTGCTCACATCTTACATTTAATTGGATATTACTCGACAAAGCGAAGATTAGCACTCCAGTTACGAAAAATTTGCTTGATTTGAGCTCAATCTTCCCTTCTTTCATGGGATTCTTCATTTCTTTCTTGACTTCCTTCTCAAGCTCACTTTCTTGCCTCCTCTCTTTTCTTTGTAGCTTTTCCTGATGAAGGTTGGCAATCGTGCTGAATGCAAGCCATGACTGTGAGGGTTTCTTGCATACACCTGACTCACCCTCCCTGCCATCTCCTTCTTTATTTCTTGGTGGTTTTTTAATTGTTTCTCTGCGCTTGTGGGAGCTTAATGTATTGTCTATACAACAGGTGCTTGAGGTCGTTTCTGTTATTGTGGCGGGAACAAACTAACTTCTCTCTAGTATGGAAACGACGACCTTCTCTGTTTCTGAGTAATTATTGCATGGAACCCCTTTATTTGTAAATATGTAAAAAAAAATTCTAAATCTTTTGAAAAATGTTTATTAAACCCCCAACTATTTGTTCTAATCCTTCAACAGTGACAAGCAAAGGTACAATAATAATTTCATAGCATTTGTAGAATATCTCTAACAAATATAGGTCTAAACAAACCCTAATCTTATAATATGAGCTTTATTTTTCGATTGATAAATACAAGATTCGTTCTTGATTATAATAAAAACAGACTTAATAAAAAGAATACACAATAATAAATAATTATCATAAAATGCTTCAGATAAAATTCAGATAATACAGGTTTATAACTACATAGAAAAGAAGATCCAAAGTCGACCATAAGCATCTTGTAATCCAAATGCTGAACTTTTAGCACTACTCTAAAAGACACAGCAAAGCGGAGCACATGTGAAGAGCTGATGACGAGAAGATTACACTCAAGAAAAGCTCTCTATGTATACAAACTAATTAATAACAATACTCACACAAAGCCTTACACATTTCTCAGCCTTATCTGCTCAAGATCAACTATACTGTTCCACAACATAACAACAACGCTTACTATCAATCAATTACATCATCGCTTATTGCATCGGACTACTATAAAACAAACTATTAAAAAAAAAAAAAAGTAATGAAAACCAATTTGTAAACTATAAATAATGCTTGCTTTCTGAATTCATTACAAGAGCTCATCTGCCAGGGATTTGCTTTGGAATTTTTCCACTTTCGACCTTGCAGACTGAATAGTCTTGTCCAACTGTGATAATTCAGATTCAAGCTCACTCAACCGAGCTTTGGTTCCGGCAACACGAGCCTTGGCTTCCTCAAGTTCCTTCTCCTTCAGAGTTAAATCTTTCATCTGGGTTTCTAGTTCTTTCTTTGTTGATTCCAGAAGCTGATCACAGCTAGCTTTAGCTGACTCGATCGTTTGTTGCTTAGTAATAAGTTCAATGGCCTCTGAGATTTCATTGAGAATGTTGCGCAGCCACTCTACATTGATTTCTGCAGACTCAACATCTTTAAGAACAGCTAACATTTCTTTTATTTTGGCCTTGGTTATCTGCGTGAGCGAAGTGGCTTGCAACTCTTGAACCACAGAGCAAAGGCACTCTAAATAGTAAGCACGCATGGAATTGGATTTCAATTTGCAGTTTGCTGCTATATCTCCATATCTGTCAAAGATCGTCTGCAAAATGGGCGAGACACTAGCTTTAACATGGTATTTTCCTACTGAGACACAGGAATCAGAAATCACAGATTCTGCCCCGTCCTCATCGCTGTCTTCTCCAGTATCAGCAATGCCTAAGAAACTGAAGTTCCTGGACCCAGCAGTTGATCTAGCAATGTTTTCGTCATTATCAGCATGTGCCACAGGGGAAACTTGAGGCTTCTCTTCCTTTTCATGTTTGGTTGGCATAGCATCAGTAGGGGAGTTAACACTCTCCTTCAGCAGGTCTTTAGGGGAGGTCCCATTTGGAGGGTCTTTAGACATATTCATCTGCCAGCATAGGAGAATTCAAATGAGTCGAATGGAAATTGAAATAGAAAATTGGCCTGCATATTGAGAGAGACAGAGAAAAAGAAAAGCACCATTGTGAAATTCCCAGATGGAGGCACCGGTGATTGAGGGGATCGAGCTTGCTGCTTGCTAAAAGAATGATCTTCAGGATAAATTTCTTGAGAATATTGTTCAGCAGATGAAAATGACTCATCCTTCTCAGATTCCACTTTTTTTCTAGAATATTGTTCAGATTGAGACTTTCGACCATCAGGATGATGACCTCCAATCTGGAAATTGTCTACTCGTGGCGAAACTGGTTGACTATCAGGTCCTTTCTTTTTCCTGCCAAAGCTCCAGGAGCCTGCGACAACTGATTATGTTAGGAATCAAGCATCAAAGTGGTGGCTGAGGTGGACAACAACAATGGACCTTCTATGTTTCCATTTTCATTGTAAAGACTTCCTCGGTACATTCAATTAGAACAAAATCGTAGACGTAGAAACAGACGTTTCAGTTTTCTGACGTCCATTTAAGGAAAAGAATACAGAAGAAGTACAAACAAGAAGTGAGATCAAAGTCATTTAAAAAAGTCCAATGCAAAGCAGAACACAAAGAACAAAGTTAAAAAGAAGACCTGATAGTTTTTTAACCCCCTGAGCATTGACCTCGCCATTTGTTTTCATGCAATATTCACCACACTCATGGTAAGGATTAGACGCTTTAGGGCAATTTGGGTGCACTTTTCTCTGTTCATCCTTCTTTTTGCTAACTGGAACTTCTTTTATACCATTGTGATTATCTAAAAGAAGGGAAAAAATTTTCACCTATTTTCAGTAAATGGTTAGCATAATCCAAAAAAGATTACAAAATGTTCTAATCCAATACTACCATAACTTCAATACTTCCTCATAATTCTAGATCAGTATAATTTACCGCTGAATCCAGGAACTTACCACCAAGATCACCGAAACTTAAATGAGACCTGACAAGATTCATATTAAAAAATCTATGAACTAAATTGGAAAATGTTTCAGCTAGAGCTTCTTTCAGATGTAATAAACGAAGAACTGGATGAGCGACAATTGCCTAAATACTTCATAACCCAAAGACAGAAGTTATGTAAGCTTATGACAGGCCGCTGGGGGTTTACACGTTCCATATAACACATATGCACTACTCAAGAACAAAACAGAAATTCTGAAATCAGGGAAATATAATTCCACCTATAATAAGTAAAACAAGAGCAAACATTTGAGGGCAACAACAAAATGATAGTGGAAAGGCTCATCAATCTTATTCAAGCTCCAACAACTTCATAAAAATATATTGGAAAGTAAATTGTCCATGTCATTTGATGTGTATATACACGATTGCAATAGTGTGTATTGAACAGAAATCACCACATAATTAAAGCATGTACTGCATATCCACCAAAATTTACTGTTCAATAAACATTGGCAACCCAGCAACTAGAAAAAGTAGCCATCCATTTCTATTAACTTTAGAAAAAATATCAATAAACTCATGTATATCCATTTTCTGCAGGAAAACATCAAAAAGTATATACAAATGGAATCTCCAAATACTACGAAAATAAAATTAAACATCATTAAAAGGTAGCACTGGCTTCATAAAACAACAAGATGAGAAACTTAAAAACAATTAATCAAACATAGTCTTATAAAGATTACTTGATGTAGGAATAAAGGAAAAGTGAATTACACAATCATCCATTCAACTTCAAGATGTTAGATATTACCATCATTTACAGAAACATATGAAAAACAAAGGATCCCAACAACTAATAATACTTGCCTGACTTCTTCTTTTTCTCCTTTTGTCCCTGTCCCTGAGCAATCTTTTCCAAGCAAGCCATACCACACTCATGGTAGGGATTGGAAGCATTAACACAATTTGGGTGTACTCTTCCGTTCTCAGCCATATCCTAGTTGAGTTGACTCAACCTGCAAAATTTTCAGAACAGTATTAAAACAACCCACTACAGATCTTCTTTCCAATCAAACAATAAGCCCTTCTAGTTATATCCTCCAACTTGTTCAATGCTTTATAAGCAAATTTACTGTAAAACACCTTTTTTGGCTCCCTACTTCAACTCTCAACTTTATCTTTTTCTCCTAAACTTTATGAAAAAAAAAAAGAAAAGAAAAGAAAAAAGAAAAAAGAAATCATCTTAGGCAGGAACTTCTTGATATTGACTTAACAATAAACATATCTTCAATCAAAAAAATTGAAAGCAGTACAACATCAATAATTCAGAGATTAAATTAAAAACAGAAAAGATAACTGCTTGATTGTTAAAAAATAAAAGGAGATTCCATTAAAGCGGGACTATGAATAATTACAGCAATTAAAAAAAAAAATCAAAGATTAAAAAAAAATCAAAGTATGGTCTAATCAAACAGCTCTTTAAAAACAAACACACTTCTGAGAATTATCAAATCACAAGTACTACTCATCCCATCAACTCCAAGCTGAACCCTGTTCAGTTCCTCCATGAAACACAACAACCCCATCAAACAAAAACAAAAACTTTATTCAGGCATGGAATAAAATAACTTGAACAAAATCCATGCAACATCAACAGACACAGAACATAAACAAAGAACAGAAGATTAAAAAAAAAAACAAAAACAAAAAGTACCCAGATAAGCCGTGTGAAAGAGGATCTTATTGGTTGGAAGATGTTATGTTATGTTATGTTTTTGGACCTTATGGTGCCTTGGCCTTGGTAGCGGTGGTTTTTCTCTGATGTTTCTTTTCTTTCTTCTTGTTCACTATTTTCCAACGCTGCATTTAATTGACTGTTATCTCTATTGTCTTAACCCTTTCTTGGGATGTTCGCAAATGTTGACTGTTGCCGCTCACTTTTGAAAAAGTGAGAATTCTGGAACTCTGACGTTAACCCAACTCATCTCCTCTCTCCCTCCATTATGAGTCCACGATTCGACCCAAGCATTAATTTAACCATGACATGACTTGTCTTGCCCCACACCACACTACGCAAAGCATCAAATCCTTGCGAGTTCGAAGAGTTGACCCAGTTTTGAGTTGCGAGCTTGTCCACCGATTCTGTGCCGCTTTACCTCTACCATTAGCTACAGAGAGCAATTTGCCATCGCCCCCTACTTAGCCCACGTGACACCTAAACTTTTGTGTAGGCTAATATTTAAACCTAAATCTTTTAAAAATTAATTTTTAGCCCTTATAATTAATATGATAGTATTATTATATATATTTCAATTACAAATAACAATATTCTTCATTAATGGTATATGCTTAATAAATAATATTATATTTATAAAATCTACATATGAAGTTTATTTATAAAATTAATATGATATTACTTATTTAATAATATATAATTAATTAATATTTATTACATTAACTTTTTTATATTCAACGTAATAAAGTCTTGTCAATTGGATTATATAATAATGTAATGAGTGGCGTGATATCATATGGGTATTTTAATTTTATGTTATGTCATTTTTTATACATAATTTTGAGACAAGGTTTAGAATATGTATTGCTATTCTTCAGTCATTAATGTTAAGATTTCAGAGATCATGTAATATTTCTCGAAGATATATTTAATGATACAAAAGGTATGGACTATAGTAATTTATTGTTTAAAAATTATTAAATACAACATTATAATAATTTTGATAAACATATTTTAATGTGTACTATAATCTTGACGTGTAGGATAGGGTATATATTAAAAGCTAAACCATGATCTATTTTTATTATAACAATTAGTGGATGATCTTAAAAAGCAAGGATATTGATTTGCTATTTTGCCAAATTTGATGACTTTTATAATAATGATTATAATTTGTTGTCTGGTTTAATGACTTTTGTTTATTAGAATACAAAAATTGTTTGTGTTTTGACGTGTGCCCTGGGATATAAGTTAAGCTAACTTTTTAATAAACCTTAACAATCTTTCAAAGGTATTATAGTTAAGAGCATATGATATAAATACTTTCATATAAAATTAATATAACTCATTATTAAGGGTGTTAATGTTAATTTCGCTTTTTAAAATCAATAATGCTAGACTTACAATCCAAATATCATCGAAAATCTAAAACGTGATATGACAATGACAAGCTATTGTAAGTTTTCGATGAGATTTTTAATATTGTCATAGAAAATTCATGATTTATTTGAGTTCGAGAACCAAAAATTGTAAAAATTGATAAGATCATATGAGTCTTACGATACGAACAAACCCTCAATTCAAAGGGTCAAATTCTTGGATAGTCGTCGGGAGAATTTTTGATTCTCTTCTCTTCTAATTGTATGAATTTTTGAAAACTATTTTCTTCTATTGTTAGAAATTCTAAAAACGCTTTATTTCTTGATGTCAAAATAGGATATGAAGTACAAAAATGGAAAATTTATTATTGTTTTTTCTCAAAAACAATCGTAAAATTTATTGAAGATATAATTTATCTCATTTATTTTTTATTTTTCAATAAATTTTTATCATGTAGATTGATATATCAGATTAGATATTTTTTATCGTATTTTAGTTGTAAGTCTAATACTACTATTTCAAAATATAAGGATAAAAGAGTTAATCTCATAATTTTTTGGATCCAAATGTGAACCATTAGAAATTTCAAGACGTAAGTGTGAATATCCTGCGTTCTGACACAAAGTAGGACACGTGCATATTCACATTTAGTTCCTTCTTCGCGTTTTACTTTCTTCTTTGTAAGTTAATTGTAAAACACGTGACGTGAGCTATTGGTCCTTTATTATTATTATTTATTATAATTAATTAATAGAGGAATTTTTTGAGGGTTTAATTACAAGTTGGCGAGTCGTTTCAAAGAATAATCTAGATTTCAAAAAGATTTTAAAAAAAAAAAAAAATTGTGGGTGTCGTGGTGCCATCCATGCTCGTGTATTGCAATTAGAATAATCAAAATTTTACGCTTTGTGAACATTAATTGCTTGGACAACATCGTCACTTCCTTGAAAAAGAGAAAATAAGAAAAGTAAAAGACTTTTAAATGGGTCATTAATGTTTTAAATGATATTTGTTATTTTGGCATTTTAGATGATTAATACAGTTTTTATATTGACTTGTGTTATTTAATTAAAGTTGTTTATTTCTATGAAAGAAAAATGTTATGCATTCATTCTCTTTTTGTTTTTCTTGACAAATTTTCTTTCTTGTAATTATCGTTTTAAGATTTTATTCGATTTTAAACCGTTAAAATATGGATCCATTTCAAAAATATGGATTCATTTCAAACCATATTTATATATAATTAGCAAGTTTGTAACCTTTCCACTTAGATTTAGATAACCCACAAATGAAAATTATTAAAATATAATGCTCTGTTCATTTATGAATCTAAATATTGTTTTCTGTGCAGCACATTTTTCAATGCAATTTATATTCAATCTCAACCACATATCTTTTTAAAATTTAAAATAATTCAAAATCAATCATATATTCCTAAATTCAATTAAAAACAGAAAATACTAAATTCATAAACGAACACACCATAAATAATCACAAACATATCTCTCTATTTCATTCATCTCGTATCATCTATTATAATCAATTTTTTTTTTCTTAATTTCAAGTGGGTCTAACTCTAGTGTGTGGAGGATTAGATATCAAAACCGTGTTAGACATAACATGATAAAGGTTAAATACCTAAACTTCACGAGCCAATTTTACTATTTTTGTTCATATAAGAATTGAAGACAAAAGAGGCAATTTGAGACCAATAATTCATTAATTACCATGTTGACTTTTTCCAATAGTAAGGTGGGTGTCTTTCTTCTTTTGCTTGGCAATTATACATGTACAATATTTGATAGTGAACTATCAACCAAACCAATAGTACTTTAATTTTGAAATACACAAAATCAAAAAGCAAAAAGCTAAATTTATTGTTAGCAAGAAAGTGGAAAGTCGTACTGTTTCTGGTGAGGCAATGGTTTGACATCAATCATGTTATATTTTGTTAAACAAAGCTCATGGGGTAGCAAAAGACTTGATATTTTTGACTTGTAAAGTGAACATTTCCAGCTCATGGAGAGATCATATAACAATAATAACTAAGATCCAATTTCAACCCTAACTTCTGATTAGTTTTCTATCATCTGGGCATACAAGCTTGGGTGATGTTGAATTCATCCATCGGGCCTTCTGTAGGCCCAGATTGAGGGCTCATGGCCCAACCCTAATATTGATTGGCCCACTTATGTTTAGGTTAATTGGAAAGAAAGTCTTATTCTTCATGTGCATGTCAGCACAGCTACATCTCGTGGACGTTGATGTGAAATTATATGATTGGGTAGATCCGTAAATGTATATGTACTAAATAATAATAATACTTTACTTATAATCTATTTATAACGGATTCTTTTCGTAACTTAAGTTGGTAAAATCTTATTGGAGATTTGATATCTCTTGTTTATTATTGTTTTTTCTCTTCCAGGAAATTTTTTCCAACTCATGTTCTAAGGAGAGTTGGTTGTAAATAGATTGTAAGTATAATATTGCTTATATATATTTATTTTAGATAAGATTTTCGGTAACCTAATAAAATGATATAAGAAATTAATAGACTTCATTACTCTAATAATGTATGTATATCATGTTTCGATCAAATTTTACTTGTGGAATTTTTTTTTTTATGTATATTCATATTTTTGAGAAATACTAGTTGTAGGCACAAAATAAAACATCATATGATACAAATAATGTTCTTGTTTTCGTTACGTGATCCTCGATCTCAAGAACTTGAAGAGTTTATTTAATATGGTTAAATTGAACTAAAAGTAATAAATATGACTCATAAGATCAACACTTATGCTATAAAATATGATGAAATTCCAGCTTTCTAGCCTTGTACTTGGTGGACAGTTAAATCTTTCATCAAAATGGGAGACAACCAAGCCAGAGTTTCTTTCCTTATAGACACAAATTGCTGATGTGTAATGCTTGGGTTTTCTGTTCAGAGTTTTGGAGTAGTTGGGACATGAAAGTGCACTTAACCAAAACGAAATGAAAAACTTATGGGTTTTCGCTGTTGACATCCCTCAGGTTTGGCTAAATAAAGAATAAACCCAGTGTTTCATAAGTTTGCGCTGATTACCTCCATCCATTTAACAGTCGTCAACTACATCCGTCAACTACATCCGTCGAAGAACATAACCCGTGACCCGAAAAGAACACAACCCTATGATACGAGAGACAGAGGGGTGAAAAGTTTTAAGTTTTTACTAGGAAGGCACGAGCCTGAGACCTTGATGGAGCTAAATACATCAAGCCTTAAATCCTTTGACCAACTGAATTACCTTTTAGAACAATAATGATACGAGGTTATGAAGATTTTTCAAATATTTAGATTTTTTTTTTAATTTCAACCTAAGGGGGTTGGAAAAATGATCCAATATCATATATGGTTTCATTTAAAATAAATAAGTGGCTAGTTGCTGTTAAGTGTAGAGAGGTTAGTGTTAATTTTGGGAAGTATTGGGTTTGAAAGTAAAAAACCAAACTCAAGAGGTGTAGATGAAAATAACCCAAACTTATAAGGTAGTTAGGGTATTGTACGCCATCTTAGCTCATGCAATATGCTCCTGCCATCATTACAACTCACTTATATCTTTCTATATTAGCCTAAAAAATCTCTCTTTCTCATGCAAGCACTCAACTTCACCTACCAAAGTAACAACCAAGCTTCATTACAAAAAAGATATATCAAGATCGAGCATAGAACATAGAAGTCATTGTTGTATCCTTTGGCTCAATTCTTGTTTCATTACAAATAACTCCATTTATATATTTTATATATGCATTAAAATTTTTGTTTTTTCTTCATTTGCTGAGATGGGTTTGCATGGTTTTGGATGATGTTGCGGTTAACTATTGCTATCAAACTGATCAAGTTTGTATGGATCATCTCTGCTTTTGTTTCTTTTGCTTTTCTTTTGCTTCTTTGTCCACTCTTCTTTTGTTTTTTCTGATTTGTCTAGTCAAAAGAAGTTGCCACTGCTACTTCCACAGACGTTTTTGGAATAAGAAGAGGAAGTTTTACTTGCCAGGTTAATTTAAATTTAATTTTAATTCTCTCTTTTTTCTAGCTGGCTTGGGTGATTGTTACTTTGCTTGTGAGTGTAGTAGAGAAAGTGTTTGATTTCTTTTGTGCTGTTATGAAGGAACTTTGTGTGAATTTTTGGATATATTATTTCTTTTATTTTTATTCTTTGATGATTCCTTGGCAGTCTTTAACTAGTGCTATTACTACTGAGATATCCTTCTGTTGTTTATATTTCCAACATCTGATCTCCATTTGCCAGCTTTTTGTCAATAATTGCAGGTAACATGAGCATTGTTCAAAACCTAGTGGAACGACTGAGGCCCTTAGTGGGCTTGAAGAGCTGGGATTACTGTGTTCTCTGGAAATTGAGTGATGATCAAAGGTTATATATACAGATATATATAACTAGATATATATCAACTTTTCTTTTCTCTTACATTATGACTCTCATGTATATCTGTGTGTCTGTATGAGTACTTGACATATATAATTGGTATTTGTTTTAGGTTTATTGAGTGGATGGATTGCTGTTGTGGTGGAGTAATGAAGAACTCTGATCACATGACAAATGGCGAAGAAGAGCTTCATTTTCCAGTTTCTCCAATCCTTCCTTGCAGAGATGCCATCTTTCAGCATCCTAGAAGTAAATCTTGCCAACTTCTCTCCCGGCTTCCTTCTTCTATGCCCCTAGACTCCGGGTATATATACATATACATATGTTCAAATTCATCCTCATTCTCTTAACCAAAACTCTCACTATACACTTGAGCTCATGATGAAATGATCATAAATTATTTGCAGAATATATGCACAGACCTTGATTTCAAACCAACCAAGATGGTTAAGCTTCTCTGATAGCTCAGATATTACAGATGTTATGGAGGTACATATATACATACATATATATAAATGTTTACACCTTTTTTATTATATCATAACATAAAAGAAAGTTAATTTGCAGCAATATATATCGATTTAACTATACTCCACTTAAAATTACTTTCCAGGAAACAATCTGTACTAGGGTTTTGATTCCAGTTGTGGGAGGACTGATTGAACTGTTTGCAACCAAAGAAGTAAGCACAAAATAATATATGTTTAAATGTCAACATCATATATGAGCTAGCCACAGTTTGCATGATCAGTATAGAATAATATTTTCTTTGTTCAGTTAAAAAAAAAAAAGATTTATTATTATTTTTTTAATTAACAGGTACCGGAAGAGCCTCATGTGATCGATTTTGTCACAGCTCAATGCCATATATCGGTGCAGCCGGAAGCTATGACGACCAACAATACAAGTGATCTGGATGCAAGTTTCTCAGTCAAT
This sequence comes from Boswellia sacra, assembly GCA_013180625.2. Classification (NCBI taxonomy): domain Eukaryota; kingdom Viridiplantae; phylum Streptophyta; class Magnoliopsida; order Sapindales; family Burseraceae; genus Boswellia; species Boswellia sacra. Next base: position 588,765 of record SNVD02015884.1, on the reverse strand, counting down.
ATGCATTCTTTGAATGAACTCCAGAAGCCATTTTTAGCTGATCATCAAAACAACCATTTCCACCCACCACAAGCTGTGTCATCATCAACGGCAGTATTAGAAACTATGGATGTGCCTTATGACATCTCGGTTGATCGAATCCGTCTATGCAGCTCTCCAATGAATTTCTTGCAGCAATTCAATTACTCCTCTGAAAATAATAAACCAAGCAACAACGATGTGTTCTTTGAAGGATCAAGTGATTCATTCCTTGCTTCTCATGATAAGCAAATGATCAACTCCTTCCATTCTTCATCACAGAATGGAACTCAAGAGATGGATGTGCATGCAGTCGTAAATAATTGTACCGCCAATATGCATGCGCGGTTCATGGAGCCTTTGGGCAATGAGGACTTGCAGCAAGCGAATTTTGACAAGGAGTCGAATAGCAAACCGGAGAATGGACGGTCTGATTCAATCTCCGATTGTAGTGATCAGAATGATGATGAAGATGATGCTAAGTACCGGAGGAGGACCGGGAAGGGGCCCCAATCCAAGAATCTTGTAGCTGAAAGGAGGAGGAGGAAGAAGCTCAATGATAGGCTTTATGCTCTTCGTGCTTTGGTTCCAAAAATTTCTAAAGTAATCATCATCCTTCTCTTTTTTAACCTTCTGGTGCTAGTTTACATACAACTCCATTGCTTCTTCAAGTTTATGATGCCATTAATTGCAAACTTCATGAATCCTAAACGAGTTCTTGCATTGATGCTTCTTTTTGTCTATATATTTTTACACAATATCTTACATAATTTAGGGACTATAGGATTCGAATATTTCGGAGGGTTGAGATTAAATCTGCCTTCGATAATTAGTGCAACTTGAGGGTAACATACAAAATATTAATTTAATATCAACCATTCGACATTTGTATATAACGGTCCATAAATTGTATCAAAACTTAAAAGTAAAAACTATTGTCTCCCCTCATATATGTTTCTGGTCAGTTGGATAGAGCTTCAATCCTGGGGGATGCAATTGAGTTTGTGAAGGAGTTGCAGAAGCAAGCAAAAGAACTCCAAGATGAGCTGGAAGATAATTCAGATGATGAAGGCGCCAAGAATGCTGCTGCAGGCACTAATGGCAGCAACCACAGCAATATCAAATCAGAGATTTTCAACCAAAATGGAGTGGCTCTTGACTCCAAAACAGAACATGATAAAGCAGCTTCAAATGGGTTTCGTGTGGGATCTAATTCAGGTAATGGAAATGTTAACCCAAAACAGAATCATCAAGACTTTGAAACCGCTAATGATAAAGCGCTGCTAGCACAACAGATGGAGGTAATTACGTTATAACTTTATTGTTGTTGATCTCTTGAATTGGACTAATTAAAGATGTTAATTAGTATAATAATCATATTTAGGTGCAAGTGGAAGTGGCTCAACTCGATGTAAACGAGTTCTTTGTCAAGGTTTTCTGTGAGCATAAGAGTGGTGGCTTTGCAAGATTAATGGAGGCCTTAAATTCTTTGGGTTTGGAAGTAACAAATGCGAATGTAACCAGCTTCAGAGGCCTTGTTTCTAACGTTTTCAAAGTAGAGGTAATATAATAATAATAATAATAATTAATTGACCCTTGTTACTAGAATTTAGCAAAGTTGATTATAGGTCTCTTGTTGATTGTTAAGTTTCTTTGGCGGCAGAAAAGAGATAGTGAGATGGTTCAAGCTGACTATGTGAGGGACTCATTGCTGGAGCTAACAAGAAACCCATCTAGAGCCTGGCCTCATGAGAGTGTGGCAAAAGCTTCAGAGAACGTCAAGGGCATGGACTATAATCACCACCACCACGACCACCACCTTCACAGTCATCATATTAGTTCCCACCATCACCTCCACCAACTCCACCACCTTCACAGTTAAGCATGGATCACTTCTATAATAGTTTCACATGAAAAGGGAACTTTGACCTTGTTAATTTTATCATTTCCTTTATGTAAGGTTGTCAATCAGAACACTAACATTGTAGTTTGATTAAAAGACACTTAAGCTTGTTTGACTTAACAGAAATAATTGTAACTTTCTCATGTTATTGACCATGGTTATAAGCTTTGAGCTCTACTACAAAAAAATCAGAATACTTAAATGTCTACAGACATCAAATATTCAATATTTGATGATTCCTTGATAGTTTAGAAACTGTCAAGTACAGTTTATATAGAAACTGTCAAGTATGTCAATGAAAAAGTCAAAAGATCAGATTGATCTGACTTGCATAGGCAGGAACTTAAAAAGGAGCAATCCAACAAGTTCCCAGAAAAAATAATGAAGCAGCAAAGCAAGGTCCAATGCTCTGATGACGAATGTGTCAATTTATGGTAACTGTTATTCATGACTCAGAACAGATTAAAAGAGTGATTGTACTTGTTGGCCTATCAATCAACAATCACTGCGTACAAAGCATAGAAAAATTGACAACTCATAACCACCCTAAATTTCCATCACCAGTGTACTACAATTTAAATAGCAAAATTGCACACGTAGTAGCAATGTAAATCTCAATATGCAATCTTTGAAAAGTATAGCTTACGCAAGCATTGTTTGGCTCCGGTACTGGTGGTGGTGGTGGTGCAGCACTTGTGAAATTTTTATTGGATACATCAATGCTGAACTTCATTCCTCCAAGACAATGGCCTTCTATGGTACATATAAACGAGTACTTCTTTGCCTCCGTGAGTATGATTTGATCATTTCCACTGTCATATTGTTTTATAACTCCACTGCTTGCATCACATGATCGATATGTGGCCTCCGTTACTTCATACACATTGTGCTGCCCCTTGTTGTACTTGAAAACTAACAATTATATGTATCACCCAATTAAGAGAAATTTACACTGAATTTCCCAGGTAGATTAGAAATTAATAGAGAACTACTCTATCAACTGCTTTGATGAAAGATTCGGTTGCAAAAGCAATCAATGAGTAAACAATGGAGTACTTCCTATTATGGTAGTCATTTATATACAGGGGGAGATCAAGATCATACCGAGAACATCACCAACGCTGAAATTGTATTGTTTTGCCCATGAGTCAAAATCGACCTCTGTGTCCCACTGGTCGTCACCACCAACTGTATAAACTTCAGATTTGATGCCCTTTAAGAACAAAACATTGATTATGATAAGAATCACTGTTAAGCTATGATATGTGAAGATCTTATGGTCTTCCATAGCTTCGTAAGAAATTATGAAAATAGTGAGATAAGATGGATGTTGGAGGTGGTTTTTTCTGAGGTTTTTCTGTCAAGCAAAGACTTGATCAAATCATGAAGATGCTACGCAGCTGGTGGAAACAATGTGATCATTCCTTTATATTCGGATATTTTGCCTCGTTGGGAAGCTTGTTTATTATACTATACAATAATTTAGAGAAGACTTAATTAAGGTGATGTTTACATCAAATACAACTAGACATGAATCATTAACATTAAGATTATCGATTTATATATATACTTAATCAGCTCCATGCCTGCAGTTTTCAGTACTAATTAAAGAAGAAAAATATTTCCATTAGCAAGTGGACCCAAAAGCCATTGTTGTAGAGTAGTGAAAGATACTTATAACACTTATAAATTAAAGTCTTCTCTCCACAGAAATATTAAAAATATATGCATATCGGATAGGAGAAACCATCAAAGCATGTATGAGTACTACTGATGTGTTTATTATAATTGAGGTCATTTTCAAGTGTGAGGTAGAGAGAATTAATCACCCAATAAAGTATAGCATTGAAGGAGTTTTGCTGTTTGCTTCTCAATCTCATGATCTGATACAGTGATCATCTACTATGTAACTGGACTGGTCCACTTGGTTTCCCAAAATCATGATGATAGAGCTAAGCAACTTGCTGCAGCTGACAATCATTTAAGCTTTGGCCTGCCAATTTATATATTCATAATAAAGGTTCATTCATGAGGTTGCTAGGCATTCTGGTCCTCCTGGATCTGGAGGAGTACTACGCTACCTATTAATTCTTTCCAGCCGTAAAGATGGTAAGCATTGATGGATACATACACTTACAGTACTATCCAAATGATTGCAGAAGAAACTTCAAACAGAAGATATATAACAGACATCTTGTGTCATTTGGCTTTAAATAGAAGTTAATGTATACATATTATATACATGCCATTACATATATGGAAAATTAATGAGACTTTATTTGTCTAGGTTACTATAGCAAGCTAGTTGTTCACATTGCACGCCACCTGGAGCTTAATTTATATGTTATTTTGGAGATAGTATGAAAGCCAAAGCTCCAGCAGGCTCCTTTCAGTGACCCCAAAGGCCTTTATATGAAATGAGATTCCACATTCTGCCGGCCATAGTCCGACGATGAATGAATGGCCTCTTATTTGGATCACTTTGCTCCTATTTTAATTTGGATATATATATAGAGTAAGCTGTGATAGGCTTGGGGTACATTTTCATTAGCTCAAAGGCTTAAATTCACTGTATTATAGTATAGAAATTTAGATAAACTATTTAAGTGAAACAGAGATAACAACATTATACTCACATTGTATATTTCCTCATTCATAATTTGTTATATGTTAATTGTGATTAAAATTTCAGTTTTAATTAGCTTGCTCAACCATCTTATTTAGATTTATACATACATCAAATGATATGAGGATGGATATAGTAGGGACATATAATTAAAAGAATAATTATAGATGTACAACTAACTTTTATAATCAAACTCATATAATCTAACTTGGCATCAATTTATTAGATAGGTGGATCTCATATAATTTATTAAAATTTTTTAATTTTTTTTTCGTTTTTTGCTAATCTAATTTATTTTTGCTATGTCAAATTGTATACGTAAAATTTGATTGTACAAGTTGGTTGTATACTTAACATTACTCTAATTAAAATAATATAATTTTTAATAGTAATGCTAGACTGAAAACCTATATATAACTCGAACTCTAAAACCTATGTGGGTGTATGCATAACAAGATCAACTTTCCCTCATTTTTTTTTTATTTTTTCCCTCTTCAGTGAATTTTTACTATATAGGCTCCTGCATCATGTTGTAAAGTTTATAGATTACAAGTTTAACAATACTAAATTTTAATAAATTAAACCCAACATAAGATAAAAATGTATAGTATATATTTTTTACAACACCATCACTCTAGTAGTACAATAATATAAATCATAATTTTGTATCCATATTAACAATAATCTCATACTACTATTTTAATTATATAACTCATTTGATTTGATTAGATAATTAAAAAATTTTAATTTTAATAATGCATTATGAATGAGAATAAGAGTAAAATCTTGTTTGGGGGGTGGAGGATGGATTTTTTGTTTTTATGCCACTCTTTTTAAAACAAGTCCTACTTAGCTATAAATACAGATATCAACAAAAATCAATATAAAAACGGCATCGTTTTTGAATAATATGCCAGTCCAAAAACCCTAAAACCCTGAAAAAAAAACCGCTAAAACCTCTGTTCCATTTCCGTCTCTCGCTCCCTGTCATCCGAAGAATTCAAAATCCAATCAATGGCATCCCGATTGAAGGAGTTTCTAAAGAAATATGGAAAAGTAGGACTTGGAGTCCACTTCTCCGTCTCCGCAGCCTCAATAACCGGCCTTTACGTCGCCATCAAGAACAACGTCGACGTCGAGTCGATCTTCGCCAAGTGGCACCTCCCCGGCGTCTCCTCGAAAAACCCAGATGGAACCTCAGATGGGTTTGTCGTTGTTCGGGAAGAAAACCCGGATTTAAACGATGGTTTTAAAACGACATCAACGGTGGTGATCGAAGAGGTTGAGAAGAAGAGGAACCGGACAGCTGAGCTCGCGGCGTCGACTGGTGGGGCACTGGCATTGGCTGTGCTTATTAACAAAGCGCTTTTCCCCGTAAGAGTGCCGATAACTATCGCTCTCACGCCTCCAGTGGCTAGGTTTTTGGCTAGGAGGAAGATCTATAAGAACAGTGTATGAAATTCTGGGTTTTTTTTTTTCGATGTGGGAGTCTGATCTGTATTTTGTTGAAATATAGAGAACGGATTGTTGTTAGAAGTGCTTGAAAAGGAAGTTGAAAGATTCAAAATGAATTTTGATGGATAATAAAATTGCATTTTAATGGGATAGGCATTGAAGCTAAAGCTGCAATAACTATTTTTTTGTTTCTTCTTTTTATTGTTACCAATTACTTCAAAAACTGTTTTTGTAAGGTAAGGTATGCTCTTTGAAGCTCTTTGCTCTGTAATGTGATGCAGCAGAAGGAAGGATTGTTATTAATAGCCCGTCGATTCTGAGAATACCTGGAGACCGAATCACAAGTCAATAATCCATTGATTTTTCTGTGTATTCTCAGAATCAACAGGCTATTGATAACTATGCTTCAATCTGCTACATCATGATGCTAGAAGAATCTATGGGTTTGGAGAATTGTTTAGGCATAAATTATAATGGTGTATCCTTGTGGTGTATCCTTGTGTAGATAGAGAAATATGAACTTGTGTTCATCTATTGAAGTTAAATGAGATGTTTGGAGCTTGATGCTGTGAAAATGAGGATAATTTTAGGTTTTGTAAATTTCAGGGAAACCTATGTTGAGTTTTTAAACAAGTGACATGATCAAATGCTCTGTTAAAACATTTGCATAGTTTGGGGGAAAATTTATCAATAATGATAGGAGTTAATCGAGAACAGATTATGTTCTCCTAGATTAAGGCCCTTGATAAGGAGAGAACATGCATTCTTGGATGGTAATTGTATGTAGAGGGATTCTTTTAACATAGTGGAACAAATTTAAGCTAAGAAGAGTCAATTTTTTTTTAATCAATCTGAAACTTTGTTGGTTTATGATATCCTTGCACAAACTTGAGACTTCGGCGCTACTGAATATGGTATTTTGTTTGTATACAAGTAGTTGGAATGGTGTCTGATGTTACTTTTTAAGAATGTTTGAATTTTGATATGCTCAATGGTGGCAGAAGCCAAGGCCTATTTTTAAAGGGATCTGGCACAAAACTAAAAATGGTTGTCTGGGTCTAACATGCAAAGCAGACTTTCCTGAAATGTACACGTGAAGAGAGGAGGAAGTTGGCGATTATGTTTTTAGCTTTTGGAAGGAACAAGAATAATTAATGAAAATTTGGACTTCTTCTTGCTAGTGCTTGAATAATTAAGAATAATCAATTATGTTGAAGATAGATCCAAAATTTGGATGTGCAGAGGGGGATTTTCTCGTTAATTTCTTCGTTCTCGTTCCAAGTTCAAAGTACCATTTGTACAAATAAGATTCCCTTCGTTTATGATTTCTTTTTTTTCTTTATATAGATAGATATAGGATCTATGGGCAATTATTTAGAAGTAAATTTTGTGCAACAGTTCTTCCTATTTGATAGAAAGGGATCCTGTGATCCAGAGCCGATCTTATTTGAGATTGCAAATCCCAAGTTTGTCTATTAAAAGCAGCAGATCGAATTGTATTAGTGTCTATAATTTATTTCTTCTGTATAATACTAATGCCTCATTGGTAGGTGCTACAAGGTTGTACTCATATTTTTTAAGTTATCGTTTACTGAACCTGCTAATTAGTCGTCTTTGAAGAGGCTTGTCAATGAGTTAAAGTTTTGGATCTTAAATTAGATGCCTTTGAAGAGGCTTGTCAATTAGTTAAATTTTGGATCTTAAAGCATACTCCAGATATTTACTTCTGCAAAGAGCATCTGTTCAACGTTGGTGAAACCACTCGTATGGCAATCGAAAACCAAAAGCATCTCTACTCAAGTGCATGGACTTTTGGAAAACTAGTTGCATAATAAAGTTTTTTTCGATCCATTCTAATTTTTTCTTTTTATTTTATTATTATTATCATCTTTTTTTTTTTTTTTTGGTTCTAGGCACAACATAATGAGGACCGAAATCCAGCATGAGTTACACTGTCAAAAAAAAAAAAAACAAAAAAAAGAACAAAAGATATTCAATCTAATGTACTTGCAGGACAATTCTTCATGACAATAATTATACAATTATAACGAAATGTAAGATAAGTATTTGGAGGATTTTTCTACAATTATAATCGATTCATCGATTGAACAATCAATTGGAATACTTAACCACCTCCTTGATCCTAAAGAAAGTACTTGTGTTTGGGAAGATAATGGCTGCTAAAAACAGAGTGGGAGAAACAAATGAAAGAAAGTGGTGGTGTTAGCTGACAAAAAATTCCATATGAAAACCGAGAAGGCAATTTGACCGTGCAATTTGCTCCAACAAAACCCAGCTCCTAACAATTCGTAAGGCTCCCAAACAAGACCAAAAAAGAACGCTTCTAATCACAATTCTTATGAACACAACATTCATTAAGTAACATGAAAGCCTTTTACAGAGATGAGTTTTTGGAATTGGAATCACTGGCAGCTAATAAAAAGACCTCACCAGCTCCATGGCAAACCGGGCTGTTGGTGGCAACCGAAAAGACCTCACAGTTCATTACTATGACTGCTGCAAATGCTCAAATTCATGACAATCAGCTCCGACTTCATTCAGAGATGAAAAAAGCTTTGGCACAATTTTAGCCAACATCAGCTTGAAGCCAACTGAAGTTGAATTTGCATTATCATCCTTGTCACTTACGGATGCATCTTTAGTGAGAGAACCGATTAAGTAGCCCTTCATATAGGCATCACAGGCCTTAAGTATGTAGTAACCACGCCTCCTGAAATGATCCTTAACAAGCTCTTCGAAGTCCTGAATGTGTAATATGAGAAATAATTAGTCAACACACATAGATAAGAAACAGGTTTTGGTAAACACATTATTAGTATAATAATTAGCAGAAACGAATAGAAATGATGATAAAGCATAATAATGAAATGTAACTATTACCTTAGGAGGCTTCCGCAAGAGATACATCATTGTCTTGCAATTAAGCAAGAAAGTATTCTCATTGTAAGCCAAAGAATTTTTCTCTCCTTCAGCAGTCCCAACTTGCTTATCATAACCAGCTTCGTTAAAATATGGCTTAGAATTTAGCACCAATCCCTGGAGTGAAACTAGAACTTGAAGGATGCTCGACGAAACTGGATCCCAGACTTCATTTCCTCTGCCAGTCCATGTATTTAGCAGGCTAAGGCACACATTGCCTTCTTCATACAAATTAGGATTTATCCTCCAACCACCAGAATGATAATATGCAGACTGAAGATGAAAACAAAAATAAAAATTGTGTACATTTGGTGAAGCAAGACCCCAGAACAAGTTCTGAGCCAATAATAACAATAATTTTAATCACCATTTCTTACCGGCGGCACATCAGGATATGCTGGAGGCAGATGAAAATCAAAAAAGAATAGGCCATCTTGGTAAGGTGTTCCATATGCCCCAACTATTACAGCCCTTAAGAGATCCATTCGGTCTTCATAAACCCGAACATAAATCCCATCTGTCAGGATTTTCAATTGCTTAACCAAAGATAGCTAAAATGGATAATGTTGTCGAGTTGACAGAAAATACCACATATAATACACTGGCATAACACTTACCAGGAAGGTTGTTCTGAAGGATGGTCCAATCTTGCTGAACCTTCTTAAACCACTTTCTTCCTTTGTTATTCTGCAATTGACGTGACAAAAAAATAACTAAGCAGGGCAAAACCAAGCGGTAAAACGACATTGCAAATGTCCTTTTAACAGTATTGACTATGCCAATGAAAATTTTCAGAATATGACCCACTTCGATTGAAAACTTAGCAATTCAGCTGGTTTCCAAACATCAAAGAAAAACACTAAGAAGACAAAGCAAAATGACAAAAACTATAAATTACAAAGAGAAAACAAAAATTCATGACTTTGGCAATTCTTAATTTATCATTATCAAAATATTTTACTCCCCGTCATTCCCTTCTTGCTTATTGCAGTCAGATATATTTATATGTGTGCATTGCTGGCTAAGCTTTCAGTAAATAATATGATGGTGACAAATTTCTGCTTAGTTATGTATAAAAACTTTTAAGCTCTAAAATAGAATAATGAGAAACTAGAGAGCAAGCTCCTTAGAAAGTAGTTGAGACAAAACAACATATACCTGCTCACTTGCACCGAGAAAATAATGGTCCAGAGGATCTTTAGTTATATCGAACCGCTTGAAAGTGAAAGTATTATCCCTGCAACATGCTGGTTTCTCTGATTCTTCAGTCCTCAAGTTGCCTGAAGCTTGTGCTGTATCTGAAAGTTCTGAGGCCTCAGCACCAACATCTTCTTGTTTTCCATGACTGCTCTCTCCACCGCAATGATCAGTGAAATCAGATTTCTGAGAGCTAGAGTCAGTACCAGAATCTCTTGCCCCAGAACTTTTTATCATTTCTTCTGATGAAAATTCATTTTCAGCTTTGGAATCCAAACAACCTGGATCCGAGTTTTTCCGTCGTGAGAATATTCCAGTGGCCAGCCTAGTAACAAATCCAAGTGCAGCTAACGGGAGAGACAAAGCAGCATTTCTTCCAGAATTATTCTCTATGCTTTCTTCTGCCTCAGGACTCATGCCGGTAGAATTATGCAGTCCAAGTTCCTGAAGACCACTAACTGATGTCAATAACTCAACCAACAAAAAGGGATTATTACATTAATGAATTCAGTTAACATATTTATCAAGCAATTATCAAAACTGTAATTGCTGCTATCATCTCGGGAAGGAACAAAATTTTAATAATGGTTGTTCCTCCAACATAACCAAAGGGATATTACTTCTTAGATTTTATCCATCAAACCTATGAAGAAAAATGTTAAGATCATACTCAAATTTGTCCAAAACTTGTTCTATAACGTGTTATCTACATTTTCAGCAAGTTCATATTCAAAACACCCCAGCATGAGAACCATACATGCTGGTACATTTTGTAGACCTTGCTCTAATTGACATGTAATAATTTTGAATTTAAGGATATCCATGCCACTCTTTTAAACGAACCTCTTGAGCATTCTCAAGAGCATCCATCTCATCATCATTAACCGTTTCCCAACTAGCAGCATCACTTACATCGCTCCCAGCAGCAATAGACTCATCATCATCATCTCGACCTACTACATAAATTGCTTGAGGCCCAACCTACAAACAAGCCAAAGAATATTGTCAAATCAACAACTATGCTTTATCTTTTAAAGTAGGCTATCATCATATTACCAAGTAGCAGACAGCATAGAATATCAGCCAATTTCATAGAAAACTAAAACCTACTTACCCTGATACCTCATCTTCCAATGGTATATTTACATCAATTTTAAATTTTACTGAAATACAAACTTACCTCTGAAAGCGGCTGACAGATTCATTAAACTTAGTTACATGATAAAATCCCATGAGATAAAACAGCCAACAGATAAGAAAGGTAAAAGAGAGTAAACTTATAGGTTATAAAAATACAAAGTCAAGACAGTCCGGTTCACAACTTTGAAAACTAATAAAACATTCCACGAAGAAGAAAAAAGAAATAATATTTCAGAGACTTAGGAAATGAATATACCGTTGAAACCATGCCGTCAGCCCATGTGACTTCAATATCACCATTCTTGAGGCCAGTTATATTCCCAACCCAAGAGAGATCAGTGAAATCCTTGCAAGCTTCATCTACCAATGCGTCGTCTACTTTCTTATATCCTGAGTGCTTTTTATTCTGTTTATCCTCATTTGGCCCAATTTGACGCTTTGATTCCTCATCAGAGCCCCCAACACGGGTTGTTTGAGGGGAAACTGAAACAGGGCACAACCGAACGACCACATCCCCATAACAATAATCATAATCTGTATGTCCCTCCAGCTCATACACACTTACTATTTCCTCCTTGTCAAACTCCCGAGGATCTTCTGCCCTGGCAACTGGCTTTAACCACCTTACAGAAGCTGTCCGCTCCTTTGCATTAACAGTTTTTACAACCCCAACACGCCTGGCTTCACTAGTATCATCACCATCATCAGCAGCCTTCTCCACCACATACTGTTCTGGAACAAATTCATGATCGCCAGGACTATCAATTGGAATCAAAGTAGTTGCATTTATTCCACGTTCTACAGTCCCATCTTGCCATGCTACATCAACCCTTGTCCTGGTACTGACAATCAACAGAGCTTTTTCGAAAGATTCCTCTTTCTTTCGAGCCTTCTTGTCTCTCTTAATTACAACCTTACGGATCTTTTTCCGATGAATAGGCCAAGATTCATGGCCAGGCTCCTTTGAAACTGACAATGCACGACTACAAGAGCTAGATTCAAGAGAGGATTTACTTGCAATAGTTCCATCAGTTTCATCAGGTGCAGTCACAGGATCAAGGTCCATGGATTCACCATTTTCATTTGAGTCCTCCATTGCAACCTCTTCTGAATCACATCCACTTCCCAGTTGATCAGAACCTAATTCGCTTTTGACAGAATCATGGAGTCTTAAACTTGACAAGCCCTTATATAAGTGAATGGAGGATGTTTTCGCCAATGATGGAAGAAGACACCAGTCACCTACTTGCCAATTTGCATGTGCAAAACAAGACAAGAGCTTTAAGTTCTTTGGGCTCTGTTCTTCAGCTGGGGGAGTAGAGGAATCCGGCCCATAGCCAGCAGATGCTATCCAATAAATAAATACAGATCCAGCCGTAACTTTAGTAACAGTACCTTCTAAACGATTTGCTTTCCACAAGCCAGATAGCCATCGAGAATTCTTAAAAACTGATGAAGAGCTTGCCCTTACACGCTGCCCAGGGTAGTAAGGAAAATGCCCATCATCTTCAAGAGTAGTTTTTGGAGTTGGTTTGAGACGCATTGGTTCAGCCCTCATAACTTTGCACAAAGAACCATCATCAAACAATACAGTCACGTTGTCAAAGACATCATTAATTCTACCTAGCCAAGGACCAAATACAACATAATCACCCACAGTAAAATCCCGCACACGTTGCAAGTGTTTTGATGAGACATCTTTTACAATAGATCCATCAGGGGCTAACAAGTCAACAGAGAGATTGACATCCACCACCACACCCACTTGCCCAGTTGGGTCTGAAACAGCAGCAACATAATCCCCATGCAAGAATCCCCGATCAACAACTGTTACATCACTAATATTTTGGACTGGCTCAGTGTCATCCATCCAAAGTACTCGCACCTGGTCAGCTTCAAGAGAACCACACTTGTAATTGCTTCTACCTCTATTTCTATCACCATCGTCATTAGAATTATTATTGCTTTCACCATTGCCTTCCTCATCTTCCTCGTCCTCATTCCCATCGCCATCATCATCTTCGTCATCATCTTCATCATCAGATACACTGCTATCTGAATCCGAGTCACCCGCAACTTCACTGACAATCCCAATCACACGACTCTTGTTACTTCTCACAACATCTTGTCTATATATATACGGCACATTATGCAAGTTCCTAACAACCTCACTCAACTTGTTAACTTCATTGCCTTTACTATTTACAGGTGGTTCATAAAGAAACCCATTTGCTGTAGAATCATCACCCCTTGAGGCATTTTTATTATGCTCACTTGTTGCAGGCCCATTATCTTTGGAAGCAGTGTCACATTGCTCCTTTTCCATCTAAATGCAAAATACTAAAATGTCAAGATCATTCTTCCTAATCTCATTGTTCAACACAAAATTACAAAAACAACATAGCATCCATTATTAACACGATAAATGATACCACTTTCGTCCTATCACTGTCTCAACTAAGTTTCAATAACGTACAGTCTTTTATTCATTCCCCTACTATCACAAACCAGAAATAACTACAAATAGTCATTCTAAACAGGTCATTCACCACTCAATGCCGATTCCACCATCACAGGACTATAAACAAGCCCTTCACACACAAACTGGCAGCTCTAAAATACACAAATTAACATACATCCCTTCAGTTTCGAACAAAGAGAATTTTAGAGATTACTCAATGGAGAAGAAATATCTATATTGCACGTAATATGCCAATCCAAAATATTTCCAAAGCGGAAGCTAACACATTACAATCCCAACAGTAATTCCAATCAATCAGGCCAGAAAGAGAAACAATAAATAATAAAAAAAACAACAAAACACAACCAAAACGACACCGTACTATCATCATACAAGCAACCGATGCGAAACAATATGAAGAAGAAGAAGAAGAAGAAGAAGAAGAAATAGATAAATAAATAAATACAGATTAATAGTCGAATAGAAAATGCTTCTATCAGCTGAAAAAAAACCAGAGAAACCGATCGTTGAATAAATTACACAAAAAATCCAGCTCAAATCAACGCAACAACAAGAAACAACACTACTTCAATTCAAAAAAAAAAAAATGAACAAAACGGTATCGTTTTGAGCTTACTGGACGACGAGATTCAATTCCTGGATTGCTGAATGATCTACAAATAATCTCTTTACCTATTCAAAGAATCGAAGAATTGTTTTAAATAATCAAAGTGATTTTTGTAATTTTTTTTTTTTTTAATTTGAATGGAAAGCTAAATGGTGTGTCTCATGTGTGGTTTGAGAAGAGCATATATTGCAAATCGAAAGAGAGGGCGGAGAAAGGGGCAAAGTTGGGATTTTAAAATTCATAGGGGTATATCCGTAACTTGATGCGTTATAACTCTTTTGCGGATTGATTTCCCCTTGATGTGCAAGAAATGGTACGTTGACTTACTACAGCCGTCGGATCTGTGGACCAAACTTGATTCACTTAAAATGTGAACTTTTTGAACAAAATTTATATTAAATACATAATTATTAGTTAATAAAAATACAAAAATAGTATATATTTTAACTACACACTATCGGTAAAAGAATTCTCTTTCTTCTTTTTTTTCTTTTTTTGGGTTAGATAATGTTATCAAATCAATAAGTAAATTTTGTTGAGATTTCGAAATATAGAGAGGGATGCCCCCTATTGATAATGATCAAATATAACAAAATGTTTTGAAAGTTATATGAGATAAGATAAGAGGAAATTGGGTCTATTTTTGTTTTATAAAATAAAAATAGGTAGAAGTAAAAAAAAAAAAAGTTTGATTTTATTCTTATATTAAGTTGAAGCAAGGAAATAGGATGATGCTTTTATTGAAGGAAATGGGTTAAGCAAGTGGGGGCAATTTAAGGATAAAGAAAGGTAGCCTTTGGCTGCAAGGGATGTGTTTGATGTTTTATTTTTAGCTTAATCAAGTTTAAATATTTTTAGGTCCTTTTTTTTAATTCATTCAGAATTCACTTTGAGTTACCCATTTATTACAAAAAAAAAGTATAAAAAATACTAGGAATAATAGATATTTAATTTAGTTTAATAAGTATTTAAATGCTTTGTTTTCCTCTTAAGTAAGATAAATAAAAAGTATAAGAATAATCATCAATTTCTAAAGCCATAAGAATATTTTATGAAAGGATTTATTTAAATAATAATACTAGACTTACAACCTAAATATAACTTAAATCTACAAACTGACTTGATAGTCTAAGTGATAAAATTTTACTTGATAAGTAACTTTTTTTATTCATTTTAGTTTTTTTTATTGAGATGTAACTTTTTTATTCATTTTTATTTTTTTTATTCAGTGAATTTTTGTCGTATAGACTGTCATTATATGAGATAATCAATTTTGAATTACACGTATAGATACGCTGTCATTCACATCATTTTGTTAACGAAAAAACATTACTAAATTGACCAAGGAGCATGTTGGCGGAGAGTCGGGACATAACATCCTTTACTTTAATTCTTTGGTAATTGAATAGTTTGATAGAAACTAATTACGTAGGTGTCAATAGAAAATGAATTATTTCTTGAAATTTACTTTCATTTGGTATCAAGATAAAACAAAAAGGGTGCCCCATAAAATTAACTCAATAACCAACAAATCATTATATCAAATAAATTTGAGGGAATATACATTCAATTTGTTGTTATAAAATTTGAAAAATGTAGGGTTTTAAAAGTATTAACTATGGTGTAACAAATTTTTTTGGTAATTCAATCTTGAGAATAAATTATGGGAACTTTAAGGGTGTCTTTAATGTTGTCAAAAGTAGTTTTAAGTAATCGAAATAAATTTTTTCATAATTTATTTTTAAAATTTTACATCAATTCTCTGAAGTAGGTTTATTAATGTATATATATTTTTTTAATTTATCAAAACGACAACGTATTAGATATGTTAGATTCATTTTTTTCAGCACAAGCACAGAGAAAACGAGTTGATTGTTGTTCTAACTCAGTACACTCGCTCACGCCTTAAAACTTCTCCATTGAACTCCGCAGAGAAGAGCAAGTAATCACCTTCTTCTCCGGAGAAGATGATCGTGTGCGTCGCCGTCGTTGGCCATCAGGTGAGCCTTCCTCGTTCTAATCCTTTTACGGTTTTATCCTTCCAAACCAAAATCTGAATTTTTTCTTCTCGTATTTTATCGGCAGAACAATCCGCTCTATATACAGAGTTTCACAGAGGCAGATGATGCCCTGAAGCTCCATCACATCGTTCACTGCTCCCTTGATGTTGTTGACGAGCGAGGTATAAAAATAATAACCATATCTACGTTGTTATATAACTGTTAACTGTTTGTACAAAAAGTACAATTTTTGTTTTCTTATTTTTCATTTTTTAATCCATGAAGTGATCTTGTTATATGGAGGCATAAATGTTGATTTTGGATTGTTTTTGGTGTAATCTGAACTGGGTTTTTGGTTTTCTGATGTTTTAGTTATGATAGGATTTAGATCAAGTTGATAAAGAGGATAGCTTTTGAAGCAGAAAAGCTTCAAATTGTACAATTTGCAGTCCAGTTTCGGGGTTTTTACAGGGCTTTTGAGAAATGGGATTTTTTTTTTCATTATTTATTTGAGTAGTTCGTGGAGTTCTGCTAGCCTTATTTGTTAAATTTCGATGTTTTTGTAAATATGGATATGTGCATTGAACAATCTGAAGAAATCTGGGCCGTGTCTGAACGAGGTTTTTGCAGGATTTTGTGAATGGGGATTTGATCTGCTATTATTTATTTGAGTAGATAATGTAGTCTTGCATGGCTTATTTATCAAATATTAATGTCTATGTATATATGAATATTTACAGTTAACAATCCGAAGAAATCGGGGCCAACTCTGAATGAGACATTTTTGGGCTTGCTTTACCCGACTGAAAACTATAAAGTGTAAGAAGTTATCTTTGGTTGCTTGCTATACTTAAATTTGGGAAGTTTTTGCATTGCAGAGATATTGGTATATTGGGTTGTAATTATGTAACGTGTTGGTTTTCTCTTGCAATATGTCTTCTACAGGTATGGCTATTTGACTAACACAAAGGTGAAGTTTATCTTAGTGACCACGGATCTAGATGTCAGAGATGCTGATGTGAGAAATGTAAGTGTTATTTTTTGTGACTTGTTGGGCCAAATTAATTGTGTGGAGTGGATTGCAATTGTCACTTATGAATGTATGATACCATTTTTTTTTTAATTTAAGGTAGTGGTGGCGCTGCTAAGGTGCAATAATACGTCATGTCTATGTCTTGTGGATATATACATTATATTTGAGTTATTTGATAAATTTTTGATTCAAAATGTATTGCTTTTGTTAAAGATGTGTTTGTGTGAGTTTCCGAGAGTGGTTTAGTTACGAACAGTGACAAAAATCCGGCTTTCTAAGGGTTAGCCTTCTGAGACGTGAATTTGGTGCTTGGAAACAACTTGCATAAAAAACAAACAGAGGTCTGTTCAATTTAAGGCATTTGAATGTGATTGTTACCATGATATATTGTTTGCAATCTAACTTGCTAATGTCTTGTATGGTTAGACCCTGCATATTTGGCAATTTCTAGTGCAGGTTAGGAAATTTGTATTCATTTTGATTGTAACATTGTAAACAGTGAATTTTGCTATTTGTATACTATTGGACAACTTCTTGATGTGAAACCATTATCTAGATTTGGTTTCCATATCATTAATAGTAGATTTCCTTGCCTTCAACTTAATGATTGTTAATGCTGGATGCTTGCTACTTGTATTCAATTCTTGATGTAAATGATCCTCTCTTAATCTCTAACTATAGTTACTTCTTAATGTAAGTTGCACTAAAATTTTTCAATCTGTTAAACTGCAGATTTTCAGCCCACCAACTTATTTGTAATTTAGATGACTGCTATCTCATTTTCAGTTAGTAAATTAATATCAGAATAGTGGTATAGAACACTAGTTTCCTTGTCGCTGTAGTTTCTTGCTATTTAGATGTTAAAGTCAAAATTTGCTAGAGACTGAATTTAAGGACTCACTTGTTTTGCTCTTATTTTTCGTTGAGTTCTCTTATAGTTCTTCAGGAGGTTCCACGCAGCCTATGTGGATGCAGTTTCAAACCCATTTCACGTTCCAGGTAAAAAGATAACATCCAGAACTTTTGCAGAAACAGTTAGCACTATTGTCAAGTCATTTGGGTTGAGTTCAGCTGGGTGATTGAGGCTGGTGTAAGATTGAACCTTTCGGATCTGCCTTCATTTGTATTCAACACCAATTTTCATTTCGTTGGCCTTCGCCTGCAGCTAGGAATTTAATTGATTAAAACCATTTATGATGTTTTCATGAACTCAGATTCCAACTTATACCAAGTAGAAAGCAACTGATTGTGATATTTCTGGTTTACCTATATGTTGTTAAAACTGCTACCCGTGCCCTGCTTTTCAAATAGAAAAAATTTGTAACTTCGTACATGCTGCATTGTGTTAATGACAAATTTTTGTATACCAATTACGTAAATTTTACTACTGTTCTCTCATTGGGTAACCCCTACCCACAAGCATTGACTCCTGTTTGTAGTGCCTCTTTTCATTTAACTCGAAAGTTTATAATTATCGTATCGACAATTTTGTCGTTCAATGGACATTGATTTAAATTATCAATTTCCAAATGATTCTTGGAAAAACTTGTTTAACCCACCCATGGAACACAGTTACTATCTGATATCTGTTCACCACAAGAAAGCACAAATTTTGCATCAAATGATTGCATAATCTAATTCAGTGATAATGAAAATAAAAAATGATCACAGTGATTAATTAGCAACCCCAGAACATAATTCAAAGTCGTAACGGTGCAGTGGTTGCTCAAGTTTAACAAAAATCCTATAACACGAACTAAAAGCAAGAGCCTGAAAAAAGAAATCAGTGATTTCACTGAAGCACTGAAGCGGTAAAGAGGAATAGGGAAAACTTGATGAAAGCATTCCATAGTGCAAATAGATATATTTGCAGACTAATAGT
Source organism: Boswellia sacra (assembly GCA_013180625.2). Lineage (NCBI taxonomy): Eukaryota > Viridiplantae > Streptophyta > Magnoliopsida > Sapindales > Burseraceae > Boswellia > Boswellia sacra. Next base: position 569,482 of record SNVD02015884.1, on the reverse strand, counting down.
TCAGAACTCATCATCATCCTCCTCAGCAATGTGTTTTGCAAGCTCTTGCTCCTGCTGTTGTCTCTCCCTCCTCTTCTCAGCACTTTCTTTTTCCTTGTGGGAATTTGGTGGGAAACGAAGTGCACGTACCGCCTCATTATGCATATTGAGGCAGAAAGCAATCCTCGAATTGAATGCCATTTGTGGTTCATTTGTTGAGTAGATGTCACCTGTTTCCTTTGACACCATCCACCCATTTGCATGATCCAAAGTTGCATCAATTGCACCATCTCTGATTGCCTTGGCAACTATACTCTCAGCATCAGCAACAGGATTAGCAGAGTCCAATCTCAGCTTCTTGGCAACATCAGCCAGCGAGATGCGAGAATAAGAGATGCTGATGTTTCGCAGTCCAGTCCTTATGACGTTATGCCGTAGCCTAACGATCAAATTATTGGTCCTGTCTGTACTGAAAGTACTTGAAAACTTCTCAGCAACAGACTTGAAGAGCTCCAAATCCCCAATGCGCACAGCCTGGAAATTATCAATCACAAGAGGGTTCAACTACTTTCATATAACTGATGAAAGGGATAATTTAATTTCAAAAGGCCATCTATCAGCCTTTTGCTGAAGTCAACTTTGGCTTCGATAACGAAATTTTTTAAACCAAAAAAGAAAATAAAAAAACAGAAATCCTACTTGAACCAAAGTCATCTGGGCATAGAGGTTTAGAATTTCTACTTTGAGCTATTAAATAAGAAATCATTAAAATCATGAAAATAACCAATCCACATGCAAGTCCCATCGTTTTATGGTTGAGAAAAGATAATTTTGAACTAGGATTTTTAACGCCTTGTTCTTAATGTAAGAATTAATTTAATGGCTCAAGTTTTACAAACTGAAACTCACATTTGTCAGCTCAAAATATGGCCTCAAAGCCTTCTCCATGCCTCTCTGCATAAACACTGTCCTCTCTGGAATCTCTCCTAGAAGTAATCGGACAATGATTGCCCACTTGTTACATTGAACACGAAAACCAAGGGCTGCAACAGGAGCTTTCCGTGCGGCTTGAAGGAGGGATTCCTTTGCATCTGTGTACTCCAACTGAATTGTCCTTATCTTTCCCAAATAAAAGAGGTACCGACAAAACTGCAAGTGAAAATAGTTAGTGCCAGTATACAGAGAGCTAACAAACAAAATCTTTTAAAAGACCCTGTCCTTGTGTTTGTAGCAAAGAGAGTAATGTCAGATCTACCTGTTGGTTTGAGTGAGCTTCAAATCGAGGTGCCTTTGACCTCAGTTTCTCTGCTTGATCATACAAGTTGTAATGGAGGTAATTGCGAAGTAACAGGTTGAGAAGTGTTTCCTGAAGCATTAGCCAAGAACAAATATCTTGCAGGTTATCTAAATAGAAGATAAAATCTTCTAAGCAACACAGAAACTTATTTCACAACTATATATACCTGACCCAGCTCATCATGGCGCAATGTTGCAATACGATGCAGGGCAAGAAGGTTTCTGTTCCACAAATAAAAATTTAAGTTAATACTATTCACTTCAATCTCCTGCTTCACTATCTACAATGTATTCCAATCCGAAGCTAGCATAAACATTAACATGTACGATAATGGATCAATTGTGCAATTATTATGCTTATACAAAACTCACCCTCTAATTTCGGCAAGATCACCAGTGAGTTCATAGCAAAGAGAGTAATAGAAGTAAAGCCTGGATGCTAGAACATCAACTGTTCTTCGATTCACATTCTTCAATCGTGCAATGCTTGCCGACGAACAAGCTTTAGCCTTCACACCACAATGCAATGCAATCAAAATAAAGTTTTCATATAAAAACCCAAAAATAAATAAATAGAAAAACAAATAAAACCCTTAAACGTCTACCTCATTGTATTTCTTCTTGTCAATCAAAAATATCAACACAAGCAAGTAGCAATATATCTCTATCTCAGGCAAAGAGTGTTTCACAGGCGCTTGAGCCACAGACGACGCTGTATCAACTTCCATCTCATGCTCATCTTCCTAATCATGATTTTTTTTTAACACCCAAAAAAATTAAATACGAATAAAACCCACCAAAATTAAGGAAAAAGAAAAGCCGAAATTATGCTAACCTTGGGAAGAAACGAGATCAAGCGCGCGTGCACGTCAGATCCCGGAGTGAGCACGAAATTGAGGAAAGCAGAGAGAACGGGAGCCTTGAGTTTCCGTCTCAGCGCCATCGTCAGCCTCACAGCCCGAACTATACGCCGCACTTCACGCGCATGCGCACCCGTTTCAATCAAAGACGCAATCTCCTTCAAATCTGAACATAAAAAAAAATTAAAATAAAAATAAAAATTCTGAAATATCAATACAAGAATTAGAAATCTGATCGTACGGTGGAGAGTGGAGGGGGAGGAGGAGGAGGAGACAGAGTTGGAGGGAAGCTGCTCTTTCATCTCGACGTCTTGAGTCATCTTCTTCGACAGTTACTGAAAAGAAAAAAACTACAAAAATTTGTCAGAAAAAAGCAACAAAAACTGGACAAGATTGAAACTTTAGTGAACTGACCTTGTTCGTGCTGGGAAATAAAGTGGGTCGATCGGCAAAGCTTGGTTTCGGAGATGGAGATGGTGAAGCTAGCCAGTTAGGGTGTAAATCGGACTGGCTTGGTTTCCTTCTCTACAAGTCAGAGAATGAAAAGGCAATACGACGTCGCCTTGAGATGGGTTAAACTTGTCGGATGTGGATACGGTGTCGTTTGAGTATGGCAAAAGATAATAGTCCTTTATATATTAGAATGATGTTGGTTGGCTGCTTCTTAGAATTGAAGCGAAATAAACAAGGCGAAAATGCAAAGAATATTTTGTATTGGGCTTTAGCAAAATTTTAATTTATTTTAATTGTTTAATTAAATTTTAATTTTTTATTTACCTAAGTTCAATCTTATGTCATATTTACCTTTCTTGCCTAAGTACATAAACTGAACTCTCTAATACAGATTTAATATTGGTCGATAGCTCAACAATGTGTGATTCCACACCACAAAATTCATAAAAATATTTTATAGTCATCGAATCAGTTTGTTTCAAAACTCAGACATATTGTTTGACAACTCGAAATTTGGTTACGTAATAAAAAAAATTAAAGTTTTACTAAAATTAAAATTTAGAATTCCTTTTAAAATATTATTATTTCACTAATTTTCTAAATAATAATCACGAAATTTAATCTTAGAATAGGTTCGAAGGTCAAAGTTTGACTCTTGTCCAAACTACGAAACATTAACTAGACATATTTGAGGTGGCAAGCAAAGCATTCTATCACTTTTTGTTTTCATTCTTTTGCTTCACATTCAAAGGAACCCGAACCTTACTTCTGTCTGGAGTTTCCGAATACGACTGCAAAGCGGTACAAATAAGATAATTGCCTCTGTTGACACACAGCAGACAAGCAGGCTTGGCCTCAAAGACATTCTAAGTTATAACTTGATAACCTTCAGAAAATCATAATCAAGGACAACGTTTGACAATTAAGTTATAACTTGATAACCTTCAGAAAATCATAATCAAGGACAACGTTTGACAATTACAGCAATTTTATTGCCTCACGATTTTTAAAACACAAGTACATTTTTATTGTGCAGAAACATAGTGATGCTCCATGTAGTCTCTCCAAGGAGCAGAAGTGGCTTGGCATTGGCTGCCATCAAGAAATGCTAACTGAGCTTCCCACAATCAAAATCAGCCCTCTTAGTAAGCAACCCAGCAAGAAAAACAGACAACTTGTCTCTCAAAAAGTTCATAATCTTCCCTTCACTTTGTTGTACAAAACCAATCACATAAGCTGTGGTGATAAGCTCAATGCTTCTCCATCTTCTCTCCTTGGCAAATTTTTCCAATCCCCTTTCAATCAACTCAAATTCATCCTTGTCTTCGCCAAATTTTTCTCTCGTCTTTAATGCCTCAGCTAAACACCTTGCTAAGATAACACCATCTTCCAAAGCTGCACCCCCTCCTTGGCCAAGGTCAGGTGTCATAGGATGGAGTGCATCTCCTGCTACACAGACATTGCCCTTGCTAATGTTTCCCCACAGAAGCTCCCATGGATGTCTGTATCTTAGTGGCGCGGATATGATACTATCTAATGGAGTTTTCTCTAAAACTACCTTTACTCGATCTGGAAAGTCGCGACACTTGCTCAACACAAACTGCTTCATCTTTGCTGGATTGTCCTTTAGCTCTTTATCTACAAGTAACGAGAATTTATTCAGAAAGAGCAGCGTTGACATGAGAATGAAAAAATTTGTAGTAAACAGAATTTAATATGATTATGCTTCTATTTCATCTAAACACGCAGTTATGTTTTGTATTCCTTCAGTCCAATGTGAAAATGCATAGCTAAAACATACAAATATCATCACCTCGGCTAGGGGTACTCCAAGTGAAAAACCAATAAACAGTCTGTTAAGGAAGCTCATTAAGTGGAGATTACCAGCTGAATTAATTAGTTAGTTAATTCAGTTATTTGCTCTGTTTAGTTTCCTAATCATTAGTTAGTTATAGTTAGTTAATTGAAATGATTGTGAGCTGTCATAGCCTTCTGTGCTGCTTCCAGAACATTGCACTGCTTCCAGAACTTACACTCTGGCAATTCTGTTATATGAGTCAGCATCTTCATTCATGCCGATTGGAGAATGATTGCTGGATCGTTGGATGCTGGCCAAGTGTAATCCGATTGCTGTAATTCCATCTTCCATAAATAGAAACTTCTCACTCAAGAAATAACTTGAGCTGAGATAATTCTTCAACTTGGTATCAGAGCATCTGGCCCTCGCCATGGCATCAAGCTCTCATAACCGATCCTCAACAAGCAGAAGTTCTGATCCTCATTCTCAGATCAGCACTCTGAGTGGAACCACACCCTTTGGCAGCTCCCTCAATCAAACTTTTCCTGTGAAACTGAATGAAGATAACTTCATTATCTGGAAAGAAATGATGCTGCCAACTCTAAGAGGACATCGCCTGGATGGTTTTGTTCTAGGAACAAAAGCCTGCCCACCAGAGTTCATTCCAGACATTGCAGATGAAGAAGAAGGAGAATCTCAGCTTCACTCATCTCAGCTGAAACCTAATCCTGAGTATGAAGAGTGGATCACAGTTGACAACCTGCTGAAGGGCTGGCTTCTCGGGTCAGTCACTGAACAATTAGCAGCTCAGGTAATTGGACAAAACTCCTCACGTGAGCTGTGGAAAGCTTTAGAAACCTTGTGTGGTATTAAAAACAAATCACAGATTGCTAATCTCAGGTTTGATCTACAAACAACTAGAAAAGGATCCATGAGTATGAGTAATTATCTCCTTACCATGAAGAAAATTTCTGACAATTTGGCCATAGCTGGTAGTCCTATTTCATTGAGTGATCTGATTTCATTTGTCACTCTAGGCCTAGATGGTGAATATACACCAATTGTTGTTCAAATACAGTCAAGAGATAATATCTCATGGCAGGAACTTCAATCAATCTTACTCACCTATGAGAATAGATTGGAAAGGTTGAACACCTTTTCCAATCTCAACCTGAATACAGCATCAGCCAATATGGCAATGGGAAAACAAAACTACCATCCGAATCAGAACCAAGGATCTGGTAGAGGAAATACTGGGAGAAATGCTAGAGGAAGAGGTGGCAGGATAGGCAACTCACGACCAATATGTCAAATATGTGGCAAAATTGGTCATTCAGCTTCTATATGCTTTTATAGAACTGATCTCAGCTACATGGGGTCATCAAGCAAAAACAAGAATAGCAGGCAGCAACAATTTCAGCAACAACACAGAACTAATCAGTCACAGAACTGGCAGTCACAGAATTGGCAGAAACCTATGCAGCAGCAGAGCTGGAATGGTTCACAAGGGAGTTCTTCAGCTTATACAGCATCACCAGAAACTGTTGGAGATGAGGAATGGTATGCTGACAGTGGAGCTACAAACCATGTGACTGCAGACCCCTCTCTTCTCAATGTGAGAAATGAATACAAAGGTAAACAAACTCTTTCAGTTGGTGATGGAAATAGATTAACAATTTCTCATATAGGATACTCTTTGTTGCACACTAAGAACACATCCTTAAGTCTAAAAGATATCCTGTGTGTTCCCAAAATCACCAAAAATTTGCTGAGTGTATCCAGACTTGCACAAGATAACCAAATTTACATTGAATTTCATTCTAACATGTGTCTTGTGAAGGACAAACACACCCACCAGGTTCTGCTGCAGGGGAGAATTAAAGAAGGACTATATCAGATCAATCCAAGTTCCAGAAGATCAGTTACATCCTTGCTCAGCCCTCAAAGAAGTCAAAATTGTTCTAGTTTCACTGCTGAGTTTAGTGACAGTATGAATAACCTACCTTTTATTAAGTACAATTCAGAAAAGCCTAGAGTCTGTAATCTGAGTTGCACAGCTGCAATTTACTTATCTGCTATGGAAAAACTGAATGTTTGGCATAGAAAGTTAGGACATCCATCAAGCAAAGTCCTGCATCAGATACTGAAAACCTGTAATGAGTCTTCAAACAGCAGTGAAAAATTTCAATTCTGTGATGCTTGTCAACTAGGAAAATCCCACTCTTTACCTTTCCATAAGTCAGTCAGCAAAACTAAACACATTCTAGAGATTATCTACTCAGACATTTGGGGCCCAGCACCAATTGCATCCAGCTCAGGTTTTAAGTATTATATACATTTCATTGATGATCACAGCAGATACACTTGGATTTATCCCTTGAAAACTAAAGCTGAAGCATTTGTTGCCTTTAAGAACTTTAAAAACCTTGTTGAAAAGAAATTTGAAAGAGAAATTAAATGTATTCAAACAGATTGGGGTGGTGAGTATAGAGTCTTTTCTGATTTTCTAAAACTGAATGGCATTGAATCTAGAGTGGCATGTCCCTATACACATGAACAACAAGGTATAGCTGAAAGGAAACATAGACACCTAGTGGAAACAGGTTTAACACTCTTGGCTCAAGCAAGCATGCCACTCAAATACTGGTGGGAAGCATTTCACACAGCTGCATTTCTCATAAACAGACTTCCCACACCTGTTCTTGGAGGCAAATCACCCTGGCAGGTTTTATTTAAAAGGATTCCGGATTACAAATCTCTAAGAACATTTGGCTGCTCATGCTTCCCTTGCTTAAGATCATACCAAAAACACAAATTTCAATTTCATTCAACAAAATGTGTCTTCATAGGCTATAGTGACATGCATAAAGGCTTCAAATGCCTTAGTTCTACAGGGAGAATATACATCTCAAGACATGTGATATTCAATGAAATGGAATTTCCTTTTCAAACAAGTTTCTTAAACTCCAAAAATAATCCTGTCAACCTAGAGTCAGTAGTCTCATCACCTCCCTGCTCTCTTCCAGTCCTATCACATTGGTCTACCCAAGACAGAAACTGTGAACAAAAGGCTCATACTGATGTAACTGAATCTGATGAAACATCAAGATCTGATAGAAGGACTTCTACAGCACATCAAAATTCTCCTTCTGCAGCAGCTTCATCCCCAAGGTACCCTTCTTCCTTTGATAACTCAGATCACACTCTCACTTTTCCTGAAAGTGAAGAAGACACCAACATAGAAAAGAATCATTCAGAAAACCCTGGTGAACTTACCACAAACACTTCAAAACAACCAGAAAACACCATGCTAAAAACCTGCAATCCGCAACCTTGCCACCCAATGACAACCAGAGCCAAAAGTGGCATTTTCAAACCTAAAACCTATTCCATCACACTGCAAAAGAGAGAAGAAAAAGCAACCTGTGAACCTACCACTGTAACAGAAGCAATGAGATCAGTTCACTGGAAGAAAGCCATGGATTTAGAGTTTGAGGCTTTAAGGAAAAACAAAACCTGGACCCTGGTTCCCTTCTCACCTGACTATAGCCTTGTTGGGAATAAATGGGTGTTTAAACTGAAGTATAACACTGATGGCACAGTGCACAGACATAAAGCAAGACTGGTAGCAAAGGGATTTCATCAAACACCAGGCATTGACTACTCAGAAACTTTCAGTCCTGTTGCTAAGTCCAGTACCATTAGAGTAGTCTTAACACTAGCTGTTTCCAAAGGCTGGTGTATCAGACAACTGGATATAAACAATGCTTTTCTAAATGGAAAGATTGAAGAGGATGTGTATATGGTGCAACCCGAAGGGTATGTGGATTCTTCCAAACCAGACTTTGTATGCAAACTTCACAAGGCCTTGTATGGACTCAAACAGGCCCCTAGAGCATGGTTTGATAAACTGAAAATCACACTGCAAGGATGGGGCTTTGTCAATGCCAAATCTGATTCCTCATTGTTTATTCTCAATGGAGAGAGAAGCTTAATTCTTGTTCTGGTTTATGTTGATGACATTCTGGTCACAGGCTCAAATTCATCCCAAATTTTGTTGTTCATTCAAGAACTTAACAAGCTATTCTCTTTGAAAGATCTGGGCAACTTACATTACTTCCTTGGAATCGAAGCAAACAGAGATGCTACTGGTATTTACTTAAATCAGTCAAAGTACATTGCAGACATGCTCAAACGGCTGAATATGGAACACCTCAAACCCTGTCCTACACCAGCTGCAGTGAGCACAATTCAAACTGGCTACAATTCTGACCTGGTAGAAGATGTCACTCTGTATAGGAGGACCATAGGAGCTCTGCAATACTTAACTTATACCAGACCTGATATAGCATTCAGTGTAAACAAACTCAGTCAGTCTCTATGTTCTCCCAGAGTGCAGCACTGGCAAGGAGTTAAACGCATACTGAGATATCTCAAAGGAACTATGTTTCATAGTCTTCACATCAAGCCAAGTGAAAGTCTGAGAATAACAGGCTTCTCTGATGCAGATTGGGGTTGTAATTCCGAGGACAGAAGATCAATTGGAGGGTACTGTGTCTACCTTGGAGAATCCTTAGTAGCCTGGCAATCAAAGAAACAATCTGTAGTTGCACGATCAAGTACTGAATCAGAGTACCGAGCACTGGCAAATGTGGCCACTGAAATTGCCTGGCTTGAATCTCTGCTGAGTGAGTTGCATTGCAAACCAGAACAGTGTTCAATTACTTGGTGCGACAACATCAGTGCAAGTGCACTTGCATCCAACCCAGTCTTCCACGCAAGGACTAAACATATAGAAATTGATGTGCATTATGTTCGTGACAGAGTCCTTCAAAAACAACTGGAAGTCAGATACGTTCCATCCTGCGATCAAGTTGCCGACTGCCTTACCAAAGCCCTGTCATCTCCTCAATTTGTGTTCCTTCGCAACAAACTGGGAGTGATTGAGACACCCTCCAGTTTGAGGGGGAGTGTTAAGGAAGCTCATTAAGTGGAGATTACCAGCTGAATTAATTAGTTAGTTAATTCAGTTATTTGCTCTGTTTAGTTTCCTAATCATTAGTTAGTTATAGTTAGTTAATTGAAATGATTGTGAGCTGTCATAGCCTTCTGTGCTGCTTCCAGAACATTGCACTGCTTCCAGAACATTACACTCTGGCAATTCTGTTATATGAGTCAGCATCTTCATTCATGCCGATTGGAGAATGATTGCTGGATCGTTGGATGCTGGCCAAGTGTAATCCGATTGCTGTAATTCCATCTTCCATAAATAGAAACTTCTCACTCAAGAAATAACTTGAGCTGAGATAATTCTTCAACTCAGTCTCATCTTCATAGGGCAAGAAACCAGATCGAGTGCCTTTTCCAAAGAACTGCAGGAATTTGGGCTCAAATTCATGACTGCCCTTGAAATCTACACAACCCCTTATGGCAGATCTTCCTGCAAAAGCTGGATTCTTGAAACCGAGCCATTTTGCCACCACTGATTTCACTCCATCGCAACCAATCAAAACCTTGCATTCACAAACAAAACAATATTGATGTAACTTTGACATCAATAGACTGAAAGGTGCGATACAAGCACAGATATAATGAATCTTATTCAACACCTTAATTGTCACATCGATATCATTGAATATATTTGGCAATGAATTAATCATATAACAAGTGAATTTTCACCTAATTATACTGTAAAAATATTTGGATAAAGGTTTTAACTGCTTTTTTACCTTGGCCTTGAGGATGGTTCCATCAGCTAGATGCACCAGCTTAAAGTAGCCAGATTCATCTATAGATACCACCCTTGAGGAATACCTGATGGTGCCACTTGGGAGTTCCCTTTCAAGTGCTTCTAACAACAACTTCCTTTTCACACATCGAATTTCATTTTCTCCACTACATCACAGACACAACAGTATTAAGGGTGTCCTAAATCAACTATTATCCAATGTGTTTTAGCCAATAAAAATATTAAAATGAAAAAATCCATTTCATCTCTTGCATGATTTGGCAGGCTAGTGTAGGATGAAGTCAATCACCACCATGGCACACTTGTCAATGCAATACTTACTACTTTCCTTTGGTCTTCAATGAACTCTCAAAAGGGGGCTTTCCTGATACAGTGGAGGTCACTATTATCCTGCAAAGGATCACTTCGAGTTAGTTTCGCATAAACAAATTTAGGAATTAGTGAATGTAATCTTAACGTGTGCCTTAAGAGTATACTTAAGTCTACACTATTAGTAAAAAGTTAACGATTTTAACATTCAACAATCATAATTGTTAGCTAAAAAATTGTGCTGAAACTAGAAAGTCGTTGAATATCCTATATTCTCATTTTGGTGAATTTGAAGTGTTTGTATAAGGGCAATTTCATCAATGACTGTAATACATGGACCATTCCAACTCCAGGGTAAGCAGAGAAATTTGGAACAACATCTACAGATAACAAATAACTACGAGTAGAGATTGTACCCTTGAAGCTGTTGATATTGTTGGCGAAGTGAGTCACCGATGCCAATAGCATCCAGGGCCCTCCAAGCATTACCCCAGGTTGTGAATGCAAATCCTGTGACCCTCAAACTATCAGATGATTCCAATACTATGCCTCCGATTCCCAGCCTGCATGTGAAAATTTTACTAGTCAAATATGTAAATTTACATGCACCAAGTATACATGTTACATAGGCTGATTGATAAACCTTTGAAGTGCCAAAGATGTTGTCAGGCCTGCAATTCCAGCTCCCACAATTACAATATCAATATCTTCAACTACTTCCATGATGATATCTTTGGCTCTAATTAAATTCTTTTCTTTCCGAGTAAACGAAGTAAGGCAAAGAAGTTTCCGAACGGAAGATTAAAAATAACGAAAGTTTTGACAGAAGGATATTCTGATGATGAAAGCTATGCGCATGCTCCTACGTAAGATTGTTACAAATATTATACAAATGACGAGCAGAGGTTGGCAAAAACATCTTTGTCTAAAGAGGCGGCTAAGAGATGGGAATGTTAAACAATCATGAATTGATTTGTTGATTCTATATTTCTGTAACTTAAAAAAATTTTAAAGTATCATTTATTATTTTTCACTCTATTTTATAGTTTAGAACAAAATAGGTTTTCATTTTTAAAATCTTCAAGAAAAGGAAATATACATATAAGTTAATAGTTTTTAATATGATAATTTGGTACGTTGAACCTACATGTATTCTCTAATAAACAAGTATAAAGTTAGCACTATAACGAGACCACTTAAAGACTGCATATGGGGAGTGTTTTTGACACTAACAAGACTACAAAAAAGCAATGTCATCATCAAATAACGTTTTTATTAATTTTTTGACTCTAACAAGACTACAGAAAAGCAATGTCATCATCAAATAATCAAAAACGTTTTTATTAATTTTGTAGTAGTTAATTGAAGTATCTGGACTTGAAATCATTTTCGAATAGGTTTACTTATTATAAGAAAGCTTTCAAACGCAAAGTATTTGTTGGAAGTTTCGAACGAAGCACCTTTAATTGAATTTTTTTTAAAATATCTAAAATTTAAATGTGGTTTATAAAAATGATTTTGTCTATGATAATTTGTATCTTAACTTTTTGTTAAGTGTAAGACATTATTGAATATTTTTAGACGCTTATTGGATATTGTCATACGTTATTAGACATTGTCCAATACACCTATCGAACTTAGGACAAGATCATAACATATAAACTTTTAATGATATGACATGATCATATATCAAAGAAGGCCATTTGAGACATTTTTTCAATATTTCCTTTAATTTACACTTACAGTTGCAGCCTGTCCTGTTAATTGTCTTCCCCTGTAAGTACAAAAAATCAAAACAAGATATTCTTGTGGATTTCTTGGCCCTACTGATGGCAAACGTGGCCTCCCATCAATAGAGTCTCTTTTAACCGACTTCAAAGGGCTTTAGAAGCATGAAATAGGCAGAAGGGAAGGAAAAACATTGTGTAAAATTCATTTTTTTAATTCTTCATTAGACCTTTTTCAAATAGAGCAAAAGTTGCATAGTAGTAAGAAGATTTACACAAAAATTCTGAACTGATCTGTGTCCCAGTCTTAAATTAAGTTGTATAATTACAAATTCATTATTTATATTTTGCTCGAATGAATGATTTAACGTGCAGAATTGGTGTTTTCTCCTCGCAGACAATTGCAGTGGCTTCATTCAAGAAATGCTGAGCTTCGCACAGTAAAAATCAGACACTTTGATCACAATCCCACGTAGAAACGTAGACAAAATTTTTTCTCTCAAGAAGTTTATTATCTTCCCATCATTTTGCTGTAGTGAACCAACCATTTAAGATAAGCTGATTAGCTCAAAGCTTCTCCATCGCCTCTCTTTGCCAAATTTGTTGAGTCCCATTTCAATCCTCTTTAATTTTTTCAGACAGGGCTTCAGCAATGCATCTGGCTAAAGCAACGCCATCTTGCAAAGCTGCACAGCCACGATTGGCCAATACCAGGTGCCATACGGGGGAGTGCATCTCCAGCTTCACGCCTAAACACACATTTCTCCTGCTGATATTTCCCCATATATAGCAACTCCCACGGGCGTCTTTGTCTTAGTAGTGATGCTGAAATACGATCTAGTGAGGTGTTTTCTATAATAACCTTTACTTGCTCAGGTAAATTGTAACACTTGCTCAACTCAAATTGCTTCATCTTAGCTGGATCATCCTCTAGCTCTTTATCTAAAAGTGAATTTTTATCAAAACAAAAACTGAGAACTGAAAAACTTGGTGGAACAAATAATTTGTATGATAATCCTGCTCAACCAAACTTTTCATTTAAAAAAAGGGACGGATTTATGTCATCATTTTCCCAAGTCTAGGCTTGTCACGTTCCTTTTGAACTATGTAATTTTACTTGTATAACTCAATAATCTTTACAAGATAATCTAAGTTGTAATGGTTATCTTTTGGAACTTATAGTATTAGGACTTGCATTGCAATATATGCTACTATTGCAACACTTAAGACCAACACTTACGATATACTGAATAGAATTATCGAGATGGATGAGGCGAAAGTGGGCTTCAATTCAAAATCTCGCATCATCTGATTAGAGATAAACACCTGAGTAAATATTTAAAAACTTTTTGTACATTAGTATGAAGCCTTTTGGGAAAGCTAAAAAACGAAACCATATTGGATCATATTTAAAGCGGACAATATCAGGACAATATCATATTAGATAGGAGGGGATCATTCCAGATATTTTTTGTCTGGTACACTAACTAGTTTTAAACCAGGTTGACAGAGTGGGCTCATTACCTTGGTCGGAGGGACTTCAATTGAAATCATGACTATCCTGGAAACGCCTCTTACGTCAGATATTCCCCCAGAAAACTAGCTTCTTGAAGGCAAGCCATTTTGCCACCGCAGAATTTATTCAATCGCACCTGACCAACACCTTTCACTCCAAAAGTCATAAATTATAAAATTTCAGAAAAGGAATTCCATTTAAAATGCACAAATATTGGTCGATAGCTCGACAATGTGTGGTTCCACACGACAAAATTCATAAAAATATTTTATAGTCACCGAATTAGTTTGTTCCAAAACTTAGACATATTGTTTGACAACTCAAAATTTGGTTAGATAATAAAAAAATTTAAAGTTTTACTAAAATTAAAATTTAGAATTCCTTTTAAAATATTATTATTTTATTAATTTTCTAAATAATAATCACAAAATTTAATCTTAGAATAGGTTCGAAGGTCAAAGTTTGACTCTTGTCGAAACTACAAAACATTAACTAGACAAAATTGAGGTGGCAAGTAAAGCATTCTATCACTTTTTGTTTTCATTCTTTTGCTTTACATTCAAAGGAACCTGACCCTCACTTCTGCCTGGAGTTTCCGAATATGATAGCAAAGCGGTACAAATAATCATTGCCTCCGTTGACACATAGCAGACAAGCAGGTTTGGCCTCAACGACATTCTAAGTTATAACTTAATAACCTTCAGAAAATCATAATCAAGGACAACGTTTGACAATCACAACAAGTTTATTGCTTCACAATTTTAAAAATGCAAGTACATTTTTATTGTGCAGAAACATAGTGATGCTCCATGCAGTCTCTCCACGAAGCAGAAGTGGCTTGGCATTGGCTGCCCTCAAGAAATGCTAACTGAGCTTCCCACAATCAAAATCAGCCCTCTTAGTAAGCAACCCAGCAAGAAAAACAGACAATTTGTCTCTCAAAAAGTTCATAATCTTCCCTTCACTTTGTTGTATAAAACCAATCACATAAGCTGTGGTGATAAGCTCAATGCTTCTCCATCTTCTCTCCTTGGCAAATTTTTCCAATGCCCTTTCAATCAACTCAAATTCATCCTTGTCTTCGCCAAAATTTTCTCTCGTCTTTAATGCCTCAGCTAAACACCTGGCTAAGATAACACCATCTTCCAAAGCTGCACACCCTCCTTGGCCAAGGTCAGGTGTCATAGGATGGAGTGCGTCTCCTGCTACACAGACATTGCCCTTGCTAATGTTTCCCCACAGAAGCTCCCATGGATGTCTGTATCTTAGTGGCGCGTATATGATACTATCTAATGGAGTTTTCTCTAAAACTACCTTTAATCGATCTGGAAAGTCGCGACACTTGCTCAACACAAACTGCTTCATCTTTGCTGGATTGTCCTCTAGCTCTTTATCTACAAGTAATGAGAATTTATTCAGAAAGAGCAGCGTTGACATGAGAATGAAAAAATTTGTAGTAAACAGAATTTAATGTGATTATGTTTGTATTTCATCTAAGCACGCTGTTATGTTTTGTATTCCTTCAGTCCAATGTGAAAATGCATAGCTAAAACGTACAAATATCATCACCTCGGCTAGAGGGACTCCAAGTGAAAAACCAATAAACAGTCTCATCTTCACAAGGCACGAAACCAGATCGAGTGCCTTTTCCAAAGAACTGCAGGACTTTCGGCTCAAATCCATGACTGCCCTTGAAATCTACACATCCTCTTATGGCAGATCTTCCTGCAAAAGCTGGATTCTTGAAACCGAGCCATTTTGCCACCACTGAGTTCACTCCATCGCAACCAATCAAGACCTTGCTTTCACAAACAAAAAAATATTGACGTAACTTTGACATCAATAGACTAAAATGTGTGCTATACAAACACAGATATAATGAATCTTATTCAACACCTTAATTGTCACATCGGTATCATTGCATATATTTGGCAATGAAGTAATCATATAATAAGTGAATTTTCACCTAATTATACTGTAAAAATATTTGGATATAGGTTTTAACTGCTTTTTTACCTTGGCCTTGAGGATGGTTCCATCAGCTAGATGCACCAGCTTAAAGTAGCCAGATTCATCGATAGATACCACCCTTGAGGAGTACCTGATGGTGCCACTTGGGAGTTCCCTTTCAAGTGCTTCCAACAACAACCTCCTTTTCACACATCGAATTTCGTTTTCTCCACTACATCACAGACACAACGGTATTAAGGGTGTCCTAAATCAACTATTATCCAATGTGTTTTAGCCAATAAAAATATGAAAAAGAAAAAATCCATTTCATCTTTTGCATGATTTGGCAGGCTAGTGTAGGATGAAGTCAATCACCACCATGGCACACTGTCATTGCAATACTCACTACTTTCCTTTGGTCTTCAATGAACTCTCAAAAGGGGGCTTTCCTGATACAGTCGAGGTCACTATAACCCTGCATGCAAAGGATCACTTCTAGTTAGCTTCTCATAAACAAATTGGGAATTAGTGAAGGTAATCTTAACATATGTCTTAAGTGTACTTAAGTCTACCCTATTAATAAAAAGTCAACGATTTTAACATTCAACAATCATAATTGTTAGCTAAAAAATTGTGCTGAAACTAGAAAGTCGTTGAATATCCTATATTCTCATTTTGGTCAATTTAAAGTGTTTGTATAGGGGCAATTTCATCAATGACCGTAATGCATAGACCATTCCAACTCCAAGGTAAGCAGAGAAATTTGGAACAACATCTATAGATAACAAATAACTATGAGTAGAGGGTGTACGCTTGAAGCAGTTGATGTTGTTGGCGAAGTGAGTTACCGATGCCAATAGCATCCAGGGCCCTCCAAGCATTACCCCACGTTGTGAATGCAAATCCTGTGACCCTCAAACTATCTGATGATTCCAATACTATGCTTCTGATTCCCAGTCTGCAAGTGAAAATTTTACCCGTTAAATATGTATATTTACATGCACAAGGTATACATATTACATAGGTTGATTGATAAACCTGTGAAGTGCCAAAGATGTTGTCAGGCCTGCAATTCCAGCTCCCACAATAACAATATCAATATCTTCAGCTACTTCCATGATGATATCTTTGGCTCTAAATTCTTTTCTTTCCGAGTAAACGAAGTAAGGCAAAGAAGTTTCCGAATCGAAGATTATAAATAAGGAAAGTTTTCACAAAAGGATATCCTGATGATGAAAGCTATGCGTATGCTCCTACGTAAGATTGTTACAAATATTATGCAAAGGACGAGCAGAGGTTGACAAAAACATCTTTGTCTAAAGAGGCGGCTAATAGATGGAGATGTTACTTTTGCGACATTGTACCAAATTATCATAGTTTTTAATATGATAATTTGGTACGTTGAACATACATGTATTCTCTAATAAAGAAGTTTAAAGTTAGCAGTATAACGAGACCACTTAAGACTGCGTATGGGAAGTGTTTTTGACACTAACAAGACTACAAAAAAGCAATGTCATCATTAAATAACCAAAAACGTTTTTACTAATTTTGTAGTAGTTGATTGAAGTATCCGGACTTGAAAGCATTTTCGAATAAGTCTATTTATTATAAGAAAGCTTTCAAACGCAAAGTATTGTTGGAAGTTTCGAATGGAGCACCTCTAATTGGAAAAATTTTAAAAATATCTAAAATTTAAGTGTGAGTTACAAAAATGATTTTATCTTTAATAATTTATATCTCATAACTTTTTGTTAGGTGTCATATACTATTGACACTTTCAGACACTTGTTGGATACTGTCATATATTATCGGACATTGTCTAACACACCTGTCAAACAACGGACTAAGTCATAGCATGTAATTTTTTGGTGACATGACATGGTCATCCAAAAAGAAGGTCAATTGGGACATTTTTTCAATTTTTCCTTTAATCTATGCTTGGTTGCAGCCTGTCCTATTAATTGCCTTCTATAAATATAAAAAATCAAAACAAGATATTCTTGTGGATTTCTTGGCCCTACTGATGGCAAACGTGGCCTCCCATCACTCTAGAGTCTCTTTCAACTGACTTTAAAGGGGTTTAGATGCATCAAATATGCAGAAGGGAAGGAAAAACTCTGTGCCCAATTCATTTTTTAATTCTTCATTAGACTTTTTTCAAATGGAGCAAAAGTTTTGCATAGAAGTAAGAGGATTTACACAAAAATTCTGAACTGATCTGTGTCCCAGTCTTAAATTAAGTTGTATAATTGCAAATTCATTACTTGTATTTTGCCCGGATGAATGATTTAACAAGCAGAATTGGTGTTTTCTCCTGACAGACAATTGCAGTGTTCAAGAAATGCTGAGTTTCGCACGGTAAAAATCAGACATTTTGATCACCATCCCTCATAGAAACGTAGACAAAATTTTATCTCTCAAGAAGTTTATTGTCTTCCCATCACTTTGTTGTAACCAACCATATAAGATAAGCTGATCAGCGTAAAGCTTCTCCATCGCCTCTCTTTGCCAAATGTTTTGAGTCCCATTTCAATCCTCTTTAATTTTTTCAGTCAGGGCATCAGCAATGCATCTGGCTAAAGCAACGCCATCTTGCAAAGCTGCACAGCCACGATTGGCCAATACCAGGTGCCATCGGGTTGAGTGCATCTCCAGCTACACGCCTAAACACACATTTCTGCTGCTGATATTTCCCCATAGCAACTCCCACGGTGTCTGTCTCTTAGTAGTGATGCTGAAATACCATCTAGTGAGGTGTTTTCTATAACAACCGTTACTTGCTCAGGAAAATTGCAACACTTGCTCAACACAAATTGCTTCATTTTAGCTGGATCATCCTCTAGCTCTTTATCTAAAAGTGAAATTGTATCAAAACAAAAACGGGGAACTGAAAAACTTGGTGGAACAAATAATTTGTATGATAATCCTGCTCAACCAAACTTTTCATTTAAAAAAAGGACGGATTTATGTCATTATTTTCCCAAGTCTAGGCTTGTCATGTTCCTTTTGAACTATGTAATTTTACTTGTATAGATTGTATAACTCAATAATCTTTAAAAGAAAATCTAAGTTGCAATGATTATCTTTTGGAACTTATAGTACCAGGACTTGCATTGCAATACATGCTACTATTGCAACACTTAACCAAAACTTATGATACACTGAATAGAGTTATCGAGATGGATGAGGTGAAAGTGGGCTTCAGTTCAAAATCTCGCATCGTCTGATTAGAGATAAACACTTGAATAGATATTTAAAAACTTTTTGTACATTAGTATGAAGCCTTTTGGGAGAGCTAAAAAACGAAACCATATCAGATCATATTCAAAGCGGACAATATCAGGACAATATCATATTAGATGGGAGGGGATCATTCCAAATATACTTTGTCTGATACACTAACTAGTTTTAAACCAGGTTGACAGAGTGGGCTCGTTACCTTGGCTGGAGGGACTCTAAGTGAAATCATGACTATCCTGGAAACACCTATTACGTCAGATATTCCTCCAGAAACTGGCTTCTTGAAGGCAAGCCATTTTGCCACCGCTGAATTTATTCCATCGCACCTGACCAACAGCTTTCAGTCCAAAATTCATAAATTATAAAATTTCAGAAAAGGAATTCCATTTCAAAAGCACAAATATTGGTCGATAGCTCGACAATGTGTGGTCCCGCACGACAAAATTCATAAAAATATTTTATAGTCACCGAATCAGTTTGTTCTAAAACTGAGACGTATTGTTCGACAACTCAAAATTTGGTTAAATAATAAAAAAAATTTAAAGTTTTACTAAAATTAAAATTTAGAATTCCTTTTAAAATATTATTATTTTATTAATTTTCTAAAAAATAATCACAAAATTTAATCATAGAATAGGTTGGAAGGTCAAAGTTTGACTCTTGTCGAAACTACAAAACATTAACTAGACAAATTTGAGGTGGCAAATAAAGCATTCTATCACTTTTTGTTTCCATTCTTTTGCTTTACATTCAAAGGAACCTGACCCTCACCTCTGCCTGGAGTTTCCGAATATGATAGCAAAGCGGTACAAATAAGATAATTGCCTCTGTTGACACATAGCAGACAAGCAGGTTTGGCCTCAGCGACATTCTAAGTTATAACTTAATAACCTTCAGAAAATCATAATCAAGGACAACGTTTGACAATCACAACAAGTTTATTGCTTCACAATTTTAAAAACACAAGTACATTTTTATTGTGCAGAAACATAGTGATCCTCCATGTAGTCTCTCCAAGAAGCAGAAGGGGCTTGGCATTGGCTGCCATCAAGAAATGCTAACTGAGCTTCCCACAATCAAAATCAGCCCTCTTAGTAAACAACCCAGCAAGAAAAACAGACAATTTGTCTCTCAAAAAGTTCATAATCTTCCCTTCACTTTGTTGTATAAAACCAATCACATAAGCTGTGGTGATAAGCTCAATGCTTCTCCATCTTCTCTCCTTGGCAAATTTTTCCAATGCCCTTTCAATCAACTCAAATTCATCCTTGTCTTCGCCAAATTGTTCTCTCGTCTTTAATGCCTCAGCTAAACACCTGGCTAAGATAACACCATCTTCCAAAGCTGCACACCCACCTTGGCCAAGGTCAGGTGTCATAGGATGGAGTGCATCTCCTGTTACACAGACATTGCCCTTGCTAATGTTTCCCCACAGAAGCTCCCATGGATGTCTGTATCTTAGTGGCGCGGATATGATACTATCTAATGGAGTTTTCTCTAAAACTACCTTTACTCGATCTGGAAAGTCGCGACACTCGCTCAACACAAACTGCTTCATCTTTGCTGGATTGTCCTCTAGCTCTTTATCTACAAGTAATGAGAATTTATTCAGAAAGAGCAGCGTTGACATGAGAATGAAAAAATTTGTAGTAAACAGAATTTAATGTGATTATGCTTGTATTTCATCTAAGCACGCAGTTATGTTTTGTATTCCTTCAGTCCAATGTTAAAATACATAGCTAAAACATTCAAATATCATCACCTCGGCTAGGGGGACTCCAAGTGAAAAACCAATAAACAGTCTCATCTTCACAAGGCAGGAAACCAGATCGAGTGCCTTTTCCAAAGAACTGCAGGAATTTGGGCTCAAATCCATGACTGCCCTTGAAATCTACATATCCCCTTATGGCAGATCTTCCTGCAAAAGCTGGATTCTTGAAACCGAGCCATTTTGCCACCACTGAGTTCACTCCATCGCAACCAATCAAAACCTTGCATTCACAAACAAAACAATATTGATGTAACTTTGACATACTGAAAGGTGCTATACAAACACAGATATAAGGAATCTTATTCAACACCGTAATTGTCACATCGATATCATTGTATATATTTGACAATGAATTAATCATATAATAAGTGAATTTTCACCTAATTATACTGTAAAAATATTTGGATATAGGTTTTGACAGCTTTTTTACCTTGGCCTTGAGGATGGTTCCATCAGCTAGATGCACCAGCTTAAAGTAGCCAGATTCATCTATAGATACCACCCTTGAGGAGTACCTGATGGTGCCACTTGGGAGTTCCCTTTCAAGTGCTTCCAACAACAACCTCCTTTTCACACATCGAATTTCGTTTTCTCCACTACATCACAGACACAACAGTATTAAGGGTGTCCTAAATCTTCTATTATCCAATGTGTTTTAGCCAATAAAAATATGAAAAAGAAAAAATCCATTTCATCTGTTGCATGATTTCGCAGGCTAGTGTAGGATGAAGTCAATCACCACCATGGCACGCTGTCAATGCAATACTTACTACTTTCCTTTGGTCTTCAATGAACTCTCAAAAGGGGGCTTTCCTGATACAGTGGAGTTCACTATAATTCTGCAAAGGATCACTTCTAGTTAGCTTCGCATAAACAAATTTGGGAATTAGTGAAGGTAATCTTAACGTGTGCCTTAAGAGTATACTTAAGTCTACGCTATTAGTAAAAAGTTAACGATTTTAACATTCAACAATCATAATTGTTAGCTAAAAAATTGTGCTGAAACTAGAAAGTCGTTGAATATCCTATATTCTCATTTTGGTCAATTTGAAGTGTTTGTATGGGGCAATTTCATCAATGACTGTAATACATAGACCATTCCAACTCCAGGGTAAGCAGAGAAATTTGGAACAACATCTACAGATAACAAATAACCATGAGTAGAAGTGTTTGTATGAGGGCAATTTCATCAATGACTGTAATACATAGACCATTCCAACTCCAGGGTAAGCAGAGAAATTTGGAACAACATCTACAGATAACAAATAACCATGAGTAGAGATTGTACCCTTGAAGCAGTTGATGTTGTTGGCGAAGTGAGTCACCGATGCCAATAGCATCCAGGGCCCTCCAAGCATTACCCCAGGTTGTGAATGCAAATCCTGTGACCCTCAAACTATCATATGATTCCAATACTGTGCTTCTGATTCCCAGTCTGCAAGTGAAAATTTTACCAGTCAACTATGTAAATTTACATGCACAAAGCATACATATTACATAGGTTGATTGATAAACCTGTGAAGTGCCAAAGATGTTGTCAGGCCTGCAATTCCAGCTCCCACAATTACAATATCATTATCTTCAACTACTTCCATGATGATTTGCCTCTAAATTCTTTTCTATCCGAGTAAACGAAGTAAGGCAAAGAAGTTTCCGAATGGAAGATTATAAATAACGAAAGTTTTGACAAAAGGATATTCTGATGATGAAAGCTATGCGTATACTCCTGCGTAAGATTGTTACAAATATTATACAAAGGACGAGCAGAGGTTGACAAAAACATCTTTGTCTAGAGAGGCGGCTAAGAGATGGAGATGTTACGTATGCGACATTGTGTCACATACTATATTCAAACAATCATGAATTTGATTTGTTGATTCTATATTTCTGTAACTTAAAATAATTTTAAAGTATCATTTATTATTTTTCACTCTATTTTATATTTTAAAAAAAATAGGTTTTCATTTTTAAAATCTTCAAGAAAAGGAAATATACATATAAGTTAATAGTTTTTAATATGATAATTTGGTACGTTGAACCTACATGTATTCTCAAATAAACAAGTATAAAGTTAGCACTATAACGAGACCACTTCAGACTGCATATGGAAAGTGTTTTTGACACTAACAAGACTACAAAAAAGCAATGTCATCATCAAATAACGTTTTTATTAATTTTTTGACACTAACAAGACTACAAAAAGCAATGTCATCGTCAAATAATCAAAAACTTTTTTTTTTTTTAATTTTGTAGCAGTTGATTGAAGTATCTGGACTTGAAATCATTTTCGAATAAGTTTATTTATTACAAGAAAGCTTTCAAACGCAAAGTATTTGTTGGAAGTTTCGAACGTAGCACCTTTAATTGGAAAAATTTTAAAAATATCTAAACTTTAAGTGTGGGTTACAAAAATGATTTTGCCTCTAATAATTTATTTGTTACAACTTTTTATTAAGTGTCAGATACTATTGAATACTTCTAAACACTTGTTGAATACTATCATATATTATTGGACGTTGTCCAACACATCCATCGTCGAACAAGGTCATAATATATAAATTTTTTGTGATATGACATGATCTTCTTTGAAGGCCATGTGAGACATTTTTTCAAATTTTCCTTTATTTTATGCTTACAGTTGCAGCCTGTCCTGTTAATTGCCTTCCCCTGTAAATACAAAAAGTCAAAACAAGATATTCTTGTGGATTTCTTGGCCCTACTGATGGCAAAAGTGGCCTCTAGAGTCTCTTTTAACCGACTTTAAAGGGGTTTGGAAGCATCAAATATGCAGAAGGGAAGGAAAAACTTTGTGTAAGATTCATTTTTTAATTCTTCATTAGACCTGTTTCAAATAGAGCAAAAGTTGCATAGAAGTAAGAAGATTTACACAAAAATTCTGAACTGGTCTGTGTCCCAGTCTTAAATTAAGTTGTATAATTGCAAATTCATTACTTGTATTTTGCTCGGATGAATGATTTAACAAGCAGAATTGGTGTTTCCTCCTAACGGACAATTGCAGTGGCTTCATTCAAGAAATGCTGAGCTTCGCACTGTAAAAATCAGACATTTGGATCACCATCCTACGTAGAAATGTGGGCAAAATTTTATCTATCAATAAGTTTATTGTCTTCCCATCACTTTGCTGCAGTGAACCAACCATATAAGATAAGCTGATTAGCTCAAAGCTTCTCCATCGCCTCTCTTTGCCAAATTTTTTCAGTCCCATTTGAATCCTCTTTAATTTTTTCAGTCAGGGCTTCAGCAATGCATCTGGCTAAAACAACGCCATCTTCCAAAACTGCACAGCCACGATTGGCCAATACCAGGTGTCACAGGGTGGAGTGCATCTCCAGCTACACGCCTAAACACACATTTCTGCTGCTGATATTTCCCCATAGCACCTCCCACGGGTGTCTGTGTCATAGTAGTGACGCTGAATGCCATCTAGTGAAGTGTTTTCTATAATACCCTTTGCTTGCTCAGGTAAATTGTAACACTTGCTCAACACAAATTGCTTCATCTTAGCTGGATCATCCTCTAGCTCTGTATCTAAAAGTGAAATCTGATCAAAACAATGAGTAAGAATTGAAAAACGTGGTGGAAGAAATAATTTGCATGATAATCCTGCTCAACCAAACTTTTTATTTAAAAAAAAAATAGATGGATTTATGTCATTATTTTCCCAAGTCTAGGCTCATCACGTTCCTTTTGAACTATGTAGTTTTACTTGTATTGATTGTATAACTCAATAATCTTTATAAGATAATCTAAGTTGTAATGCTTATCTTTTGGAACTTATAGTATTAGGACTTGCATTGCAATATATGCTACTATTGCAGCACTTAAGACCAACACTTCTGATACGCAGAATAGAGTTATCAAGATGGATGAGGTGAAAGTGGGTTTCAGTTCAAAATCTTGCATCGTCTGATTAGAGATAAACACTTGGATATATATTTAAAAACTTTTTGTACATTAGTATGAAGTCTTTTGGAAACGCTAAAAAATGAAACCATATCGGATCATACTCAAAACGGATAATATCATATTATATGAGAGGGGATCATTCAAAATATACTTTTTCTGGTACACTAACTACTTTTAAATCAGGTTGACAAAGTGGGCTCATTACCTTTGGCTGGAGGGACTCCAATTGAAACCATGACTATCCTAGAAAGCCCTCTTATGTCAGATGTTCCTCCAGAAATTGGCTTCTTGAAGCCAAGCCATTTTGCCACCACTGAATTTATTCCATCGCACCTAACCCACACCTTTCAGTCCAAAATTCATAAATGATAAAATTTAAGAAAAGGAATTCCATTTAACATACACAAAAAGCTTATGAAAATTGAAAACTGATATCAAAATGCACTCATAACAAGGTAGTCCACAATCCAACTGTAGTAGCTTGAATGTTTGAAGATACAATGTTTAGCTTTCTTTTACCTTGGTCTTGAGGATGCTTCCATCAGCTAGATGCACTAGCTTAAAGTATCCCGATTCTTCAACAGAAACCACCTTTAAGGAGCACTTAATTGTGCCACTTGAAAGCTCCTTTTCAAGTGCTTCCAAAATCAACTTACTTTTTGCATATCTAACTTCATATTGTACGCTAAACATCACAGAGAAGATTATTATTAGCCATCCCAAAAAAAATAAATAAAAAGAAAAAGAATTAATCATAAGCCAATATGTATTTTGCTTAATTGCATGCTAGGATGAGATGAAATGAAATGATTTTCAGGCACAAGTCAATGTAATTCCTTATCATTTTCCTTATCTTTTCAGTGATATTTCAATAGAAGGGTTTCCTGATATTGTAGAGGTACTCACTATCCTGCATTGGATTTCTGTATGTCAGTTTCAGGCAAATAGATATATTCTAAATCTTTGTTCTTTTAAGCAAGGCCAATCTGCATTTCTGTATAGTGGCAATTACCAATTATGAGAAACCTATTAGTAAGCAAATTAAGTTAGCTTTTAATTAATCCTGGAGCTGTTCATGTTGTTGGCTAAGTGAGTGACCAATGCCAAGAGAATCTAAGGCCCTCCAAGCACTACTCCTTACTGTGATTGCAAATCCAGTGGCTCTCAAACTCTGATGATTCCAATACTAGACTTACTGATTCCCAGCCTGCGACAGTAACAGTAGTCAAGTATCGTTGTTACAGATACTACACGTATATACATGCAAGACTCTATGTTCCATCAATCTATCAAGTGGCTGCTACCTGTAGAGTACTAAAGATGTTGCTAGGCCAGCAATACCAGCTCCCACAATCACAGTATCTTCAGCCAATTCCATGGTTTCTTTATCTAATCAGAGTAGAGACAATGATTGATTGAGGAATTGTAATTGCTCTTATTATTTTTTGGATGGTGGGGTTGGAATTGATGGGCCGTGCTCAATAATGATATACTAAAATAATCACCTATCATTAATACTTGCAGAATGATTTGACGATCACACCATACCCTTGTGGTAATGTTTTTGTGATGGCATCTGTACGGGTGGTCTAATGCAAGTCTGCAACTGTTACTCTACAGTTGTCAGTTCTATTTATGTGTTACTTGTACTCTAAAGTCAAATTGAACTTGGGAAGATGGGGAAAGAAAAAAAGTTGAGGGTGTTACGCAGTCAAATAAGAGAGTATAAGGGGTTCTTTGGTTAGATTACAAAACACGGAGGTTAAAAGTGGAATAAGAAGACATGTGGGAGAGAGAGTGAAAGCCTTGTGCATACTCTTTCTGTAATTCGATAACTTTGGTGCAATGAAGCCAATATCTTCTATATATAGCCATGGACCACCCTATTCTACAAATCAAGTCAAATTACCTCAACATGGCCACGTGAAAGTAATTGGAATGTGAATGGGTCACAAGGTGGGGTCTAGGGCTGGTGGAATTCACCTGTACGTACACAACAATAGGGATTGTTATAAAATTTAACTGAACCTTTTTTTATTTTTTATTTTAAGAAAAAAAAAGTTCGACTAAGTGGGGATTACACAATCATTCAATAAGTTGCTTGATATTTATTTAGTTATCTACTTTATTTGCATCAAGATATATATATTTGTCTGTCGAATATTGTTGAACGTATTCATCGGATAATATTGGATATCGAATAAGATTATAACATGTAAATTTTCAAGAATAATGTTATTTATAAATTAATTTACATTATTTTCTCAAATTTCCTAAAACAAATATCTCGATATTCTTTTTAGAATATTGATTAATTAGGAAAATTTTTTTATTTTAATATAAATATTAGATTATTTCCATGATAAAATATCAGATTAATTTTGTGATAATTAAGGTTACAACAGTTATTTTCTGCTTTTACATTATGTTTGTCAATCTAATAGTCATATTATCAACCGAGATTAATAGTAGGAAATTGGTGGTTTCTTGTAATTTCACCAAACCTTGGGGGTTAATCAAAAGCAAAACGTCGTCCTCCAGTGAATGATCCTGGGGCTGCAAACCCGACCCGTTTCTCCAACCCTTAAAGGCAAGTGACACCCAAAGCGGTAGACTTTTTAATGCCCTAGCAAAAGCGCGAGTGACAGTGTGAGAGACTGAGCGAGAGCTTTGAGTTTCTCCAAAACGTCGGCGTTTTGAACAGGTTTGAGTGCTCACTCTCTGCTGTTTTGGCTCATTTTCAACTCCCAAAACACTCTCAGAGGTTAGCGCTTTCTCGAAGCCATAATTTTCCTTATTTTTTTCAATTATGCAATAAAACTGGAATTCTAACTCTTGAACTTCTTGTTGATATTTCTAATTTTATTTTATTTTATCAAGCATTTGAATCTGTGCCTATTTAATTAGAAGCTACTCGCTTAAGTTCAATATTTGTCCACTGTGAGGAATTAAAATTTCCTGGAAGATATTTTATTGAGGGGAGATGTGTATGCGCATCTGCATAGCTGTTTTTAGGGCTAGAAAGTGATGAAATTCTAGAGTTGTCATTGAATGGAGCTTCTTCTCTGTCTTTATAATGTGCCTGATTTGAGGAAATAGAGAAGATGCTTTAATATTTGAAATGAAAATCTGTGTTATGCATTGGATAAAAGGTTTATAATTGAACTTAGTCGAAACTCAGAAAGGTATTGTTAGACTGTGCTTATTATGTTGGGGAAGTTGTACTGTAACTGGGGGTTAAGATAGCGTTTCAGTGTAGAGTGTCTGTTGGATAATGATGAGGATGATAGACTTTTCAATTTGGGCATCTTTATTCAGTGTTCCTGACCACTTCCTTTATGGGTTTTTTTTTTTTTTTTTTTTTTTGTGTCCAGTTTTCCTACTGTTGGGCATCTGGGTTTGAATTAGTATCATTGAGTTTATGTTTTTTTCTTTCTTTTTCGAATTTTGTAGGTTTATCCGGCAATAAATTAAGTTTATTGGTGACACTATTCTCAGAGTTGCTGGATTAGAGGAGATTGAAATGGATTTTGATGAGTATGAATACTTGGAGAAAACGGTTGAGAATCCTGAACCACCAAAAGGAAAGGATAGGTCAAATGGTGGTGATAAAACTATAAAATCTGAAGAGCGAGAACGTAGTCGGAGTTCAAAGTATAAGAGTGCTGAGAAAGATGATATTTATGATGATGGTCATCGCTTAAAGGCCTCTAAATCCAGAGATGAGACACGCAATCACGATCGGCAGAAAGAGAAAGGCTCATCCCGTCATCGCTCAAGGTCAAGAGATGGAGGGAGGGATCAACATAAGAGTAGCCGAGAACATAAGGATAGAGAGAGAGATAAGGACAGGGACAGAGAGGAAAGGAATGGGAGAGATAGAGACAGAGATAGGGATCGGGATCGGGACAGGGACAGGGACAGGGACAGGAGAGATCGGGGCCGTGACAGCGAAAGAGAGAGGGGTAGAGATAAGGAGAGGGAGAGAGACCAGTCACGTCGAAGTGGAAGTCGATCAGAGAGGCATCAAGGTGATCGTGATGAAAGAGAGAAGAGTCGGGACACGGAGTATAGAGAAAGAGAAAAGGAGAGGGAGTTAAGGGATCGAGACAGAGAAAGCAGGTATTCTTAGTTTTGCTTTCTAACTTTATCTTCTTATGTATCAGCATCTGGTGCAATTGTTTTTCCGCTGTTGAATTAAGCTACAGACCCTTTCTTACGGAAGTCTTCAGATTTTGATCAAGTTTTATTTTATGATGAAAGAAGTTAGTTTATGTCTAATAATTTTATGATGACATAAAAACTTTCTGTCGAGTTTTTGTCAAATTATTGATTGCATGAGCTTCATGAAAGAAGTTAGTTTATGTCTAATAATTTTTATATGGTGTATGTTCATTTTGTTGAAAATGGAGCAATGATTCTATTTTGTGTATGTTTTTTAGTCTGATATTATTTTATGTTACACTTGACAAAAACTATTTTTATGTCACCTACTCTTCCTATGGGGAAAATGGTATGGTGTATAATAGTGTACTTAGTCAAAGTTGAGAGAGACTTATGTCATTTTCAGATGTTCCATCAGAAACACTACCAGACCATCTATTGAGGTGTATGTGTACCAAAGTTCTGTTATCCTCATTTTTTATCCCAAGAAAAAGGAAAATAAACATACTGGATTTATATGTGTTTCAGGCCTGCTCCAGAATGTTAGTGTTAATTTTTCACAAAGCTGCATACAAGAAGCAGCTGCTAGGGCTTGGAAGTGAGCCTTCAAAGGGCTGGAGTTTATGATTAAATATCTAGCAAATCGGTCTTCAGATTGTTAAGATACTATACAATTATTCACCTTTCATCCAATTTCAGTCAATCTTTCTGCTTTGTTTACCCCAATAATTTGTTTGTCTAGTACCAACTTGCAACACTGCTTTATTATAATTTAAATGTAAGATAGAATAGAATACTTAAGTGAAAACTGTGTGCTTTAAATAGGGAACCAAATACCAAGGAACTAATTTGTTACACCTACAAAAATAAAAATAGATCTATGTCCTATCTTTTTTATTCCTGTCTAGATTGGGCCTTTTCAATATCTATTATATTGTTGACTTTAACTATTATTCCGAATCTATATAAGATGGCTTATCTAAGATTTTATGTGATTTCTGGCTTTTTTTTTTTTTAAATGTACTTTTCCTTTATATAGTTATTTATTTTTGTTGAAATTATTTTTAGCCATGTGGTTGTTCTGTCATTTTTTGCTGGAAGGTGATTGTAGTCTCCATGGGTGTCTCCTTGTGCAGTGTTGATCTGAGCATTTCATATAATTGCAGGGGGGTGCTCATTTCTTTTTGGGGAGTGGTTCTTTGCAGTTTTTGCATAATCATATTCTATATTATTAGAACCTTTGTCCAGTGTTATATATACATATATGTATTTTGGGGGATCCTCTGTGCAATATTTGGGGTCACATCTTTCTAAGTCAATAATTCATATGTATTACTTTTAAAAATTTCAGTGCTTACCAGTTGGGTGCCTTAATTTACTTCACTATCTGGACTTTGTTTTATACTTATACCCCCATAGACGCATCACACATAAGTATTTACACTAAATATCCCGTCTAAACTGGTGAAGTTTGATGGCCTTTATTTATTTATTTAATGCTTATAGTGTTGACATTTATCATGTGTTTGCCTTGCTAACCTTCCTCGCTCGCATGCGAAGTTACTTCATGGATTGACTTTCCATTACTGTTCCAACATTACTGGCGTGTATTTATTCTAAAATTTTCCTCCCATATTTTTCTTTTGATTCTGTTCTGGCCCTATAGTACTTAAACCCAATATGAAGCCACCTTGTTTGTGCCATATTTTCTTCCAAGTACAACTCTCACTTAACGAGTTTTATACCATTATAAAATATTCTTGGCAGTTCTTAAGTTTCATGCAGTTACTTGTGCTATTTAAACAATCTTAAAAATTCTGGTTATTGAATATTAGATTCTGGGAACTCGCAGATTCGCTAGAGCAATCTTCAGATGGTCCCCCTGGTAATTGGGCCAGGCACAGGAACTCAGATCATGGGTTTAAAATGTTTCTTCCTAGACTTAAAAAGGCTTGCATTGCAAGATTGGGTATTTCAATGTTGGAGGTTTTGAACAGGATGTTTATGTCCTGCAATGGTTTTCGTTCTGTCCACCTTTGCAAAGTCATCTGCTTAATTATATTTATTCTGTTGCAGAAATGCCGGTGAGGGAGTGATGGCTTTAGAGAAGCAGTTCATCTTCTGATGCCTGTGGGAAATTCAATGTCCAATTGGATACAGGATTGGCTATAGATATGTTTATATATATTTTTAATTTTTTCTGGGTGCAGGATATATTAATTCTTAATGAGATGTCGTTTGATTTCATTGTGTTGAAAATATGGTCATCAGTTAACCACAAGTGCTCTGAGTTAATTTTTCAAGGTTCTTACAGGTTCCTTGATCTGCTGGAGTCAAGAGTTTTGTTCAAACCTCGAAACTTGTTTTTGGTAGACACCAGTACTCAAGGACCTATGTGTCTTAATCTCCTTTTGCTACCAAGGATATATGACAAATTTTTCCTCATTATATTTTTTCTGTCCCCTGGGGACTTCTCTCCTTCTGCTTTTTTCTATTAGCACTTGGAAAACCAAAAGGGGCTAGATAAGCTCAAATTATCACTTCTGCCGCATACTTTTTGATCGTAAAACTCTAAACTTCAAGCCCTAGAGAATTGTCCATAACTTTTGGTTGGGTCTGCAAAATGTGCAGCATTGCATTTTTATCTGTTACTTAATTTCAATATTTCACAATGTTAATGCAAATTTAAGCTTACAGATAACTACTGTGTGTTTGATATTCTCTGAATATGTTTGATCTCTTCTTTGTAAGGTTCAGTATATAACCATTATTAACGGATATTAGCTATTTAGAATCCTTGAATATGTTACTTATTTTGTCTTGATTATATATTTTGGGAGTGTACTAATTACAACTGAATTATAACCTTTTAACAGGTTCTAAGATAATGTCAATTAGGTCAACACTGCCATCTTTGCAACTTTTTATGTTGGTGCTTTATTTTAAGATTATGTTATAGGTGCAATTCTTGTTGGATTATGTACTTCTCTTCTTGGTATCAATGTCCCATTTTCCTTAGTTGCATCGTCATTCTCCAGGTTGGTTTTTATTGACTTAGAAAGTCACTTTATTTCACCATTTACATCCATTGGTCTTCTCATGTTAACCCACTGTAGTTCTCTGCAGGACTATGTTACATGGGTTCAGCCTTTTTACTCATAGTGGAGAAATATTTGATGCTGTTTAGGGGATTCCCTTTTTTTTCTTCCTCAAGTTTATAATAATGAGGAAAATGCCAAAATGTTACTTCATTCAAGGAGCAAAATATCTTTTAAGCTATTGCTCCATGGATGTTCTCGTCTGTGGCTTTTTTTTTCTTTTTTCTTTTTTTTTTTTGGTAAAAAAATTGATCAACACTTAAGTCACTGATTTGACAATTTGATAATTCTTTTACATTCACATTCTTTGTAGACGATATAAAGAGAAGAAAGATGAAGTAGGGGAGCCGGAGGCTGATCCTGAACGGGATCAGAGAACAGTTTTTGCATATCAGGTATTAAAAATGCTTTTGGCCTGTGCATCGTGTTGTGTTATTTCTTTTTGTATTTATATTTTCCATCAACCCAATTTTTGTTGCCTACTGACCTATAATTTTGGTAAATGATTGACAGATTTGTTTGAAGGCTGATGAAAGGGATGTTTATGAGTTCTTCTCAAGGGCTGGCAAAGTTAGTTCTTTCTTATGGCAGTCGGATGCTTAACTTGTCTTTTGTTGCTTCTTCCCTTTAAAAGTTCATATTACCATTTACTTTTATGTTAATAAATTTATAAGATTTGGTTGGAAGTCAGTCATAATCTACAGTTATCAAGAAAGATGTTGTTTCATTGATGTTATTTTTGTTACATGTAAGTACAAGTAAATGCTCTGTTTCAGTAAGAAACTAGAGAAAGTAACTGTCTTTTTATAGGTGTAAAAAGTGTTTCTTCTATCTTATTCTTCTAATACACTTGTACTACAATATTCAGGTTCGAGATGTACGCCTAATAATGGACCGAAATTCAAGGCGATCCAAAGGGGTTGGGTAAGTCTTTAAACACCATTGCAGAATTAATTTAATTTTATATTAAAATAGCTTTTCTTGCATGTGTTTGACCTCCTCACTTAAACAAGTCTTAAAGAGAGCAAGCATTTTAAAGAAAAAGGCCTCTTAACTGCCCATAAAGAAAGTGAGAGGAGTCATCCCCAAGACTTTGCAAACTTGACATCATGTTATGGTCGTTTATTGATGAAGTCCATTCAAGTTAAAGAGTAATTTCTTTAATGCTTGAGGAATTTTCTATGTTCAAAGTTACCATCTGGTGAATCAAACTGCATTTTCATGGGGACTATGACAGAAGATTGGTAATTGTAGATGGCCAATTACACTTCTCAAAACGTCAATTCAAAATACTTGAGATATTAGTCATCTTCAGTTATTGCATGAGCATGAACAAACATCAAAGTCTTATAGTTTGTGGATTCTTTATTATTTTTTTCTCTAGCTCTTTGTGTATTTGCATGCCTTTTTTGACAATTTTTGTAGTTCTAAACACTGTCTATGGTTGCCAGGTATATTGAGTTTTATGATGTAATGTCTGTCCCTATGGCAATAGCACTCTCTGGGCAGCCTCTTCTTGGTCAGCCAGTGATGGTTAAACCATCAGAAGCTGAAAAGAATCTTGTTCAGTCAACCACATCTGTGGCTGGAGTTTCTGGTGGACACATTGGTCCTTATTCAGGTGGCGCTAGGAGACTCTATGTTGGCAATCTTCATGTTAACATGACAGAAGACCAACTTCGTCAAGTAAGGATTTCCTGCTCATACTTATGACACAGATATAGACCAAAATACTTGTATTTGTTGTTTGAGATTGGTGTTGTTAAGAAATTGGGATGGAGGTATCCAGTGAGCATAGATTTTTTTTTTTTTTGGTTAATTTGTGTTTTATTTGCTTTTGGGATCAATGTTCAGGTTTTTGAACCATTTGGTACAGTGGAGCTGGTGCAATTGCCCCTCGATGAAACTGGGCATTGCAAAGGTTTTGGTTTTATTCAGGTGAGTCTGATTACAACATCTGATGCTTCATCAAACAGCCTGAAAATGCAAATGTTGGCTATCCATGCTGAAGAATGTGCTAATGCATGCATTGAATTGGATTGTGAAATAGAATGCATGTGGATAATTTAAACAGGAATTTTAGGGTTATGTTAGACTTGCTGAACGGACAAAATAATAGTTATAGACCATAGGTTTCAAACTTGCGTAAGATAGCTTGGCATATTCTTATTTATATAGTAGTTTTAACTTTAATAGTACCTAAATAGGCATCTTGAGATCATAGCTTAATTAATGAGCTGTTTTATTGCAGTTCGCACGTCTTGAAGATGCTAGGAATGCATTGAATTTGAATGGACAGCTGGAGATTGCTGGCCGGATGATTAAGGTATTGCCACTATATTCATCTTCCAAATATGTGCTTGCCATGTGATATGGGCTTGAGTTCTTTCATGTCTTATCAGTATAGGTTCTGTTTTTCTTTTTAAGTTTTACCATGTTAACTTTGGATGACTCAAATTAATTGTAATTAAGGATTGGTTGAATTGTTGATTTGAGTTGAATGTTACCATATAACATTGGATGCAACTTCCATGGACATTCAACTAGAACGTGCATTTTGTAGATTTATTAGTGAGGATTGGAAACAAGCTGCGATTAGCTTAATTCCCTTCCAATTTATTTTGACTTGTAAATGAGATGCATCAAATGGTGGGGAATGATCCTTTTCTTTTTTAAATGACTCTAGGTAAAATTAATTTCATATTTCTTATAACTTGGAACCTAATCATACATGATTTTGGTTTAGGTGTCAGCCGTGACAGATCAAACTGGAATGCAAGATGGTGGGACAAATACTGGTGATTTTGATGATGATGAAGGCGGTGGTTTGGTTAGTAAAATATGTTCTTTTATCATCCTTTATGTTGACTATAAGAGTTGCCATGTAGATGTGAGCTGATTTTCTACAATGGTGCAGGCCTTATGTTAACTAATGTTCTATATAAAAAAGCAAAAATCTGTCTTTATTTAAATTCTGAAAAACAAAAAGAAGTTTTGTGATTGTTTGTCATCCACACTAGACCGGTAGACCTGGTTGTTGTGTATCTTTAAAACCTGAAGTTACTTTTGGGTTGTTCTTTGGTATTGGCTTTTGTTTCTTGGCTGAAGTAACAGCTTACTTGTGTATGCTTCTTGGTTTACTACTGGCCTGGATATTGGTCAGGGTGTTATTTCTTCCGCATTTTAATTTTTGCACGAGACTTTTTTGACTGACTGTTTGGATCCTTGGTTTTCATGGCCGGGAAATGCATCATTGCAGATAATTATCTTCACTTTATTACTTGGATTTTAATGTTTTTTTTTTTACAGTTGTGGTTATATTTTCATATCATTGAATCTGTTTTACCTTTCTCTGCTGTTAGTAGTTACCAGATTACAGTTTATTTTTATTTTATATGAATTCAGTTTAGACTCTGTGTTCAATTCTAGAGATTATCTCGTCAAGCTATACTAATGTTCTTGCAATTTTGCAGTCTCTGAATGCTCGTTCTCGAGCCCTTCTTATGCAGAAGTTGGATCGAAGTGGCAGTGCTACCACGTATGCCCCTGCCAAGTTTTTTTTTTTTTTTAATTTTTATTAATTTCTTTTTTGGTTACTGTTCTCACATCTCTCATCCATTTGTTTAGAGTTGCTGGTTCACTGAGCACCTCTGTAATCAATGCTACTGGGCTTGCTTTACCGGTGGCACCAATCCTTGGAGCTGCACCTGCAGTTTCTTCCCTTGTTCCTCCTCTTGTACAGGGTTCTGTTCCTACTCTTCCTGGACAACTGAGCACAGGTCTTCAAGTTCCCGCGGCTAGCATTCCTTCTGTTGATGCAGTTGGTATTCCAAGTGAATGTATTTTGTTGAAGAATATGTTTGATCCAAACAATGAGGTTAGTGGGCATTCGGAAATTTATTTTCACCCTACCATCTTTGGCAATGCTTTAACATATAATTCTTTGGCAGACGTATGAAGACTTTGACATGGATATCAAAGAAGATGTTGAAGGAGAATGTTCAAAGTTTGGAAAATTGAGACACATTTTTGTTGAGAAGTGAGTTCAACATTCGCACTGAGATTGCGGATTCTAATCTGAACTGATAGTTTTAAGATGTCTCTCACAATGCCAAACCCTTGTTTCCTTTTCCAAAATTTTTGAAATGTTTCAAGTATTCTCCAAAGCTACCTTTATTCCTGATCTTTTGTCTCTGTTTCTCAGCTTAATTATCGTGCCTCATTCATTTTCCTATTCTTGGTTAACAGGAATAGTGCTGGTTTTGTATATTTGCGATTTGAAAAATCTGAATCTGCAATAAACGCACAACGTGCTCTCCATGGAAGATGGTTTGC
This sequence comes from Boswellia sacra, assembly GCA_013180625.2. Taxonomy (NCBI): domain Eukaryota; kingdom Viridiplantae; phylum Streptophyta; class Magnoliopsida; order Sapindales; family Burseraceae; genus Boswellia; species Boswellia sacra. The sequence continues at coordinate 533,307 of SNVD02015884.1, read as the reverse complement.
TGGGAAGATGATCACTGCAACATTTTTGGTACTAGCATTTTGCTCAAACTTATTTTTTCATGTCTTCCTTGATAAATCTGAATTATTGGAATGAGGACATTTCTTTTTGCCATGCATGCAGTTGCCCCAGAACTATGAGACTAAGTTTCCGGACAGCAGATAAGATTCTGGAATTTGGATGTCCCACAGACCCTGTTAAGCAGTTGGCATACTGTGTAGTTATACTGTATCTCCTCAACGTTTAGATGAGAAACGGCTAGCCCGTTGGGGCGTTATGGCTTAACGGAAATTTTTTGGGAGAGGCCGTGGCAGTAAATCTTGAATTCGTAGGTGTTAATACGCAGATCTTACTGCCTCAGCATGATTGCCTGGAAAGCGAAGCAAAGTTTACTTCTGATAGTTAATTTTTGTCAGGGAATGGTCTATTAATGTAGCTCTCTTTATGTAGTTATTCAATGTGACTGTTGATTTAAGTTATGATAGGTTTATGACTTTTTTTTCTTCAATGTTATTTTTTATATATGATGTAGTTTGCATCTCTTCGTTACTCTTATGAGGATACAATTGACCACTAATCTTCCTGTTATAAGACCCTTTTTGTTGTCGCCTCTTTGAAATTTAAGTGTTTCTATTCAAGTAATTTTATCTCTTTAATTTGAACATGGCTAGTTGATCAAAAAATTTAGTTTCTGATATCTCTCGAAAGGAGTTAACTTTGCTAGTTTTTTGATATCCAAAAGTACTTTTGTAAAATATGGTATTCCAAGCTATACCGACGGAAAGAGGTAGACATTTGAAACGAAAATGTTTAGAAGTCTAATGGGTCTCTTAGGCACCACTATATGCTATAAATTTCTCAAAGTGAAACCACTTGAATTTAGATGCGTCGTCTATATATTTTTCACACCACTTCTAAGGGTGCAACATTGTTATTTTTTACAACATTTTACGTTCTATTTTTTCACATCGTTAAACTTAGTACAACGTTTTTTAGTAGGAAAATGTTAAAAATTGTCAAATTTTTATAAGCATTTCGAGATTTAATCAATTTTTTTCTTATTCTATTGCTAGTCAAATCTCAAAAATTTTTTAAGTACTATTCAAGTGTTTGAGTTATTGAGTAGCAGGGTTATTCTATAGTCTGCCATCTTACTTGTTGATTAAATAAGTAATAATATTAGACTTATAATTGATGTAGGATATGTTAAGAATAAATTATGGATTTTAATTTTGATTTTAGGGATTTTAGTTAATTAAGGATTTTAACTATTATTAGGGATTTTGACTTCCTAAATTGGGAGTAATCCTAATTTGAGTTATTTTCTTAGTTAATAGTTTACTATTTTATTTAGGATTTAATTTTTATATTTTCTTGTTTAGTTGGAATTAGATTCTATTTCCTAATTAAGTTATGATTGTCGACATTATAAATAAGTTTCTTTAGTTATTTTATTTCTTAGGTTGTTGAATATTGATTTTTGATCTTTTAGTAAAACGGTTATTTTTCTCCCTCAATTTCACTCTACTTCTCCCTCAATTTCTTTTATTATTTATCCCCTTTCCTCTGTTTCTTTTAATTTGAGGAACCCGTTCTTTATCAATTGGTATCAGACTGTGGTTTTAATCCCCTCTTATACTATTTATCCTTTAATTTTTTGTTCAATCCATAAACCTTAAACCTCCCACCATCATTAACTTACTGTACCCCAATTTAATCTTCCATCACCCATTCAATTAAAAAAAAAAAAAAGTTACAGTCACTATTCACGAACGTGTACTGTTCCCCCCTCCCCCCCCCCCCGAAACCACTTTTCACCGAAGTTACAGTTCACCGCAGGTGCTGTTCACCAGAGTTATTGTTCACCGCGACCACCATCATACCCTTCATGTCGATATCTACAATGTGTCCTTTATTACAAACTTCAATACTCTCAATGATGCAAGCCTCAGAAAATAGGACAAACATTAGGATTGATGCTTTGGAAAATAGAATGGACGCCATTGACAATATGATAGTAGAAATATTAGCAACAATAAAAGCCTTACAAGCTTCCTTTCTCGCAAAACAAGACTCTAATTTGGAGTCATCTACCAAACATAGGAATCAATGGATTTTTTATGCAACTCCTAAGAACCATGATGATGAATGTGATGATTCTGGTGGAGATGATGATGCAAGCAAGATTGATATTGAAGATGGGCATGAATCTAGAAGGATATTGAGATCGAGGGCAAGATAAATTCTAATGATAATGTGGAGCCTACATGTGAAGAATCTTATGAAATCATTCAACAAGTTGATTTCATAGGTTGTGATTCATATTTAGATTCTTTTATACCTATCATTGGGTCAACGATGAAGTCTTCCATGATGAGTATTATTACTCTACCAAAATCGAAGGCCGCTGAAGCATCAGTAATTTTTCTATCACGTGTGCTTCCAATTTTGGATCGTTATGAAGTGAAGATGTGGATTGACGACTTTTCAATGATCGTGCAAGACAAGACGTGGTGTTTCCTTGTGTATTGGCAATTTCTTCTTGACAACTAGCCAGGAGTCAAGTTCTTTCAAGTAGGGGAGAATTGATGTAGTAAGAATAAATTAGGGATTTTAATTTTGATTTTAGGGATTTTAATTTTAATTTTTTGGATTTTAATTAATTAGGGATTTTGACTATTATTAGGGATTTTGACTTCCTAAATTTGGAGTAATCCTAATTTGAGTTATTTTCCTAGTTAATAGTTTACTATTTTATCGAAGATAGTAAACTATTAATTAGGAAAATAACTCAAATTAGGATTACTCCAAATTTAGGAAGTCAAAATCTCTAATTAATTAAAATCCATAAAATCAAAATTAAAATCCCTAATTCATTCCTAGCATGTCCTACATCAATTCTCCCCCGCTTGAAAGAACTCGACTCCTGGTGACTTGTCAAGGAGGAAGTTGCCAATACACAAGGAAATGCCACGTCTTGTCTTGCACGATCATTGGAAAGTCGTCAATCCACATCTTCACTTCATAACGATTCAAAATTGGAAGCACACGTTATAGAAAAATTTCTGATGCTTCAGCGGCCTTCGATTTTGGTAGAGTAATAATAATCACCATGGAAGACTTCATCGTTGACCCAATGATATGAGTAAAAGAACCCAAATGTGAATCACAACCTATGAAATCAACTTGTTGAATGATTTCATGAGATTCTTCACATGCATGTACGCTCCACATCATCATTAGAATTCATCTTGCCCTCGATCTCAATATCACTTCTAGATTCATGCCCATCTTCAAGATCAATATCGCTTGCTTCATCATCTCCACTACAATCATCACATTCATCCTCATGGTTCTTAGGAGTTGCATAAAAAATCCTTTGATTCCTATGTTTGGTAGATGACTCCAAATTAGAGTATTGTTTTGCGAGAAAGGAAGCTTGTAAGGCTTTTATAGTTGCTAATATTTCTACTATCATATTGTCCATGGCGTCCATTCTATTTTCCAAAGCATCAATCCTAATGTTTGTCCTATTTTCTAAGGTTTGTATCATTGAGAGTATTGAAGTTTGTAATAAAGGACACATTATAGATATCGACAAGAAGAGTATAATGGTGGTCACGGTGAACAATAACTTTGGTGAACAGTACCTACGGTGAACAGTAACTTTGGTGAAAAGTGGTTTCGGGGTGAACAGTACACATTTGTGAATAGTGACTGTAACTTTTTTTAATATTTTGTTGTTTAGTTGGAATTAGATTCTATTTTCTCATAGATTCTATTTCCTAGTTAAATTGTGATTGTTGGCATTGGTTGTTGAATATGGATTTTTGATCTTTTAGGAAAAAGATTATTTTTCTCCCTCGATTTCACTCTACTTCTCCCTCAATTTCTTCTATTATTTCTCTCATTTCCTTTGTCTACATCTCCCTCCATTTCTTTTAATTTGAGGAACCCCGTTCTTCATCAATTGGTATCAGAGCGTAGTTTTGATCCCCTCTTATACTATTTCCTAATAGATTCTATTTTCTAGTTAAGTTATGATTGTTAGCACTATAAATAAGTGTCTTTAGTTATTTTATTTCTTAAGTTGTTGAATATGATTTTTGATCTTTTAGTAAAAAAGTTATTTTTCTCCCTCAATTTCACTCTACTTCTCTCTCAATTTTTTCTATTATTTCTCTTCTTTCCTCTGTCTACATCTCCCTCCATTTCTTTCAATTTGAGGAACCCGTTCCTCATCAAAAATATTCATACAATATAAATTTAATCAATAATATTAGACTTAAAATATTCATACAATATAAATTTTATAACATGATGTGATAGTCTAAGTGGCAAAATCCTATTGGAGATGTAATTTTTCTCGTTCATTTTTGTTTTTTCGTCCTCCAGTGAATTTTGGCCATGTAGGCTATCACGTCATGTTATAGAATATATTTTGTATAAATGTTGTAAGTTTAGCATTACTCTTAAATAAGCTTTGGAGATGCTTGAATAATCTTTATACACAATTTACTTAGAGGTATTAAAAAAGAAAATAGAGTTATAAGAAAAAAATAAAGATTTTTAGCAAGACATTAATACGACTTATAATTGTAAAGTAACAGTTGCAGACTTGCAATAGACCACATCAACCAATGGCATCACTCTCCAACTATTGATGGCTTTTTATTATTGATATGGTAAAGTGTCGCATCCGTCTTAGAAAATGTGGCCCACCGATTCCAAATCCACCACCCAAAAAATAAAAGTCAACCACGAATCCTCGAATCAGCCATAATTTCTACTCTGATTAGCAAAGAAATCATGGAAGGAGCTGAAGAGATTGTGATTGTGGGAGCTGGAATTGCTGGCCTAGCAACATCTTTAGGACTCCACAGGTACCAGCCAACTGATTGAACATGGAGTTGTCTCGTGCATGTATGTACACGTATAGTCTCTGTAACTATACTTGACTACTGTCACTGCTGCCTGCAGGCTGGGAATCAGAAGTCTAGTATTGGAAGCATCAGAGAGTTTGAGGGCCACTGGTTTTGCAATCACAACAAGAAGTAATGCTTGGAGGGCGTTAGATGCTCTTGGTATTGGTCACTCACTTCGCCAACAACATGAACAGCTCCAGGGGTAATTCATGGATTATTCTACTTAATTGTACCAAATACCAATAAATTGTTAGTACTTTAATATTTATATAAAATTTGTAAATATATATATAATTTATAAAAAATTATAAAAATTTGCCACTAACATTTTATAATTATATTTTTTTTTACCACAGTTAATATTGTTCCCTTTGAGAATACAGTCTGACGAGTCCGACACGATTTTGTTTTCCAACTTTATCACCCAAAAAGCCTTTGATGCTTGAAACTTAAGGAGCTTACATGTGTTTAACCCACTTCATGTATCCTTTTTAAGCCACATATCCTTACTAAGCAATGTAGGATATTACAACCATAGCAAAATCCATAATTTATATAGCTGATTTGCTTACTCATATGTCAATATTTTCTACTGACTGGTAATAGTGGGAAAAAAAAAAAAAGGAGGGAGTTCCCTACTGGGATAGACACCGTTAAATGACTAATATTGCTTCAAAATAACAAATTTTTACCGGCAACATTAAGTAGCAATGCTTACGGGTTCAATGCATGATATTGTTTACCTGAAACTGACCTGAAGAAATCCAATGCAGGATAGTGTTTGCCTCCACATCAGGAAAGCCTTCTTTTGAAACATCACTGATGAGCAAAGGAAAACAGTGAGCAATTTCGTTTACTTGTGTCTGACTCCTCATTTCATTTCATCTCATTCAAGCATGCCAAATTAAGCAGAATACGATTGGCTTATGTTTGACTAAAATCCTTTTGATTTGTGGATGACTAATAATAATCTGGTCTGTGATGTTTAGTGTAGACCATGAAGTTCGATGTGTAAAAAGGAAGTTGCTTTTGGAAGCACTTGAAAAGGAGGTTCCAAGTGGCACTATTAGGTACTCCTCAAAGGTGGTTTCGATAGAGGAATCAGGATACTTCAAGCTGGTGCATCTAGCTGATGGAAGTACACTCAAGACCAAGGTGAAGGAAAGCTGAATTTTATATTTTTCAAATATTCAAGCTATTCAATGGTGCGGTTTGGCGACAGTTGGATTGTAGACTACCTTGTAATGGGTGCATTTTGATATCAAATTTCAAGTTTCATAAGCCTTTTGTCTATGTTTAAACGGAATTCTCTTTAGTCTAGTTGGTGAAATTTTTTCACTCTGTGAATGAAAGGTGTTGGTTGGGTGCGATGGAATAAACTCGGTGGTGGCAAAATGGCTTGGCTTCAAGAAGCCAGTTTTTGTAGGAAGATCTGACATAAGGGGCTTTGCAGACTTCAAGGATAGCCATGGCTTTGAGCCAAAATTCCTGATGTTCATGGAGAAAGGCTTTCGATCTGGTTTCCTCCCCTGTGATGATCAGACTTTCTATTGGTTTTTCAATTGGAGACCCTCCGGCCAAGGTACTGATCCCTCCCTCTCAACCTGTTTAACTCAACTAGTATATAGCTAGTTTATATACGTTTGTAACGATTCATTTCCGCACCGCATTGTATGATATTGTCTACTTTGAGCCCAACAACATTATTGTATACAATATTTGTTCTACTGAGTTTTTCAATTCTCACTTGGTTGTTTTGATAAAATTTTACTTGTAGATAAAGAGCTAGAGGATGATCCAGCAAAGATGAAGCAGTTTGTGTTAAGCAAGTGTTATGATTTACCTGAGAAAGTGAAGGGTATCATAGAAAACACTTCACTAGATAGTATCTTAGCATCACCACTAAGGCACAGACACCCATGGGAGTTGCTATGGGGAAATATCAGCAAGGGAAATGTGTGTGTAGCTGGTGACGCACTCCATCCTATGACACCGGACATCGGCCAAGGCGGGTGTGCAGCCTTGGAAGATGGGGTTGTCTTAGCCAGTTGCATTGTTAAAGCCTTAACTGCAAAACCAGCAGGTGAGACTAAAGCGAGAGCTTGTGAAGACATGGAGGAATTTAAGAGGATTGAAATGGGGCTGAAAAAATTTGGCCAAGAGAGGCGATGGAGAAGCTTTGAGCTAATCAGCTTATCATACGTGGTCGGTTCTATACAGCAAGGTGATGGCACGATAATGAGCTTCTTGAGAGATATAATTTTGGCTACATTTCTGGGGAGAATGGTGATCAAAATGTCTGATTTTGATTGTGGGAAGCTCAGCATTTCTTGAATGCAGCCACTATATTCACTGTCAGGAGAAAAAAAAATTAAAAAAAAAACCAATTCTCCTTGTTAAATCATTCACCAATCTCCACAGCAAAATACAAGTGATGTTGAATTTGAAAGTATTCAACTTAATCAAAGACTCAACCACAAATTAGTCTAGAATTGTTATGTAACATCTTACTTCTATTTGAATAAACTGTTCTGGGTAATTAAAAAATGAATTTTATACAAGTTTTTCTTTCTCCTCTCTATAATTGATGCACTAAACCTCTTCAAAATCAGTTAAAAGAGACATGGATTGAAGGTAAGTTTACAATTAGTAGGGCCAAGAAATCTACAAGAATAGAAAATAGAACAGGGTGGAAATATAAACATAAATTATAACACTTCTTCCTTTTTCTACATTCATTTCATTTTCACTTCTCTATTACCCTATTCCTACCACTAATATTTGAAAGTCCAATCAAAATTTGGATTCATGGTCAAGATGGTGTGTTTTAAAGCTTTCTTTAAAAGAAATAATCTTGTTCCAAAACACTTGGAGCGCCAAGTGCTTCAATCAACTACTATAAACCTAATAAAGTTTTTATGATTATTTGATGTATGATATTGTTATGTAAATAACAATAGATAGTGAGACTGTGAGAACACAGGTATGGGGAGTGAAAGGGTAATGAAAGCTGCGCAGTGTGCTTCTGCCACCCCTTTGGACAAATTGAAACTTGCACAAGCAGTCCTCCATGTATCAAGTAATTACATCTCTAATTTAAAGACATTAGACATCTGTTAAGGCATGTGTCTTATGACAGAATGCTTGATATGCTGCATAAAGCCATGTTCATTTTGTTTGGTAAATTGTGAAGATTCCACATATGGTAAAATCTGTGGATACCGATTGCCATACAATACTCTTCACAAATTATTGGTCGATTTTGTAAAAGCATTGTCCTTGGCATGTAAGCATTGTCATCTTTGTGTCAACAGATGCAATTATCTTATTTTTTTGCACTGCTATGCTATCATTAACATCAAAATGAACTTTGACCAACAACTACAATAACATGAGGTTTGAAAAATATAATCAGTTTTTGTATTTTATATCTAATACTAATCGAATCAAAATTCAATGATCACTTAATAATATATATGACACTAAAACAAGTCGGACCAAAGAAACTCTCAAATGAGTTTGAGATTGTTACGTTATTGTAGAAAGCACTCCTATATTGTTACGTTATTGTAGAAATACCCCTTTACTAAAATATGAATCTTATATTTTATGGTTCGTCAAAAGCCAATTTACCAGTTTCTTCTAATTTTCATTGTTTTGCCCGAGACCACAATTCTTGTGGATTGAACCAAGCCTTCATGCTCTTGAAAAGTTGACTTTTGGCTCTCCCGTAAAAAAACAAGCTCATAATAGTTAAGACTTAAAGTAATTATTATATTTTATGTACTTATTTTAAGATTTATATTTTGTTTTAGAGATAAACTTTACGAGTTTTCAAATTTAATTTTATCATCTTAGCTACTCCAAATTGAATGCTTGGCTTATGAGTTTTCCACCTATGCTTGGCTTCTAAAAACCTGAATGCTTTGATAATCAAAGACAAGATGAGGCCAAATTGATTGGCCTGTTATTTCAAAGACAGTGACTCGATTTAGCTTAATTTTAAGAAGAGTGTTTCCAATTGGCAATAATTCGAATTACCTTAGTAGTAGGACAAGTAGACAATAAATTAACAAAACATATTTATGAAGTGGACTTTTATAATCTAATATGGAAAATATTAATTTGGATAAATAATTGGTGGGAATCATGTATTTAGTTTTCTTTTTGAAGTATAACATGCTTTGAGATTACATCGTTGTCTCGTAATTACATATTGTAGGTTTGAATGTTAAACAATCAATCAAATACGTCAAGGAAGACTATTTTTGGTGTACTACTGTTGTTTTAATTTGTTTTTGTTTTTGTATAGAACATGCATTTTGAGGGTAAGATTCATTATTTCCCTAAATCTAGTTGTTAAATTTAAATTTCTTTTTAATAAAATTTTAGTACATCAAGGTTCTCTTAGTTAAATGCAGTCTGGTCTTGAAAAAGTTCCGGGATCCTCCCATGTATAGTTGTATAGATGTGCTGTATCAATGCAATGAGTTAGTACACAAATATTCGTAGCTAGATTTTCTCCTATATGTCTCCGAGTTGCATTTCTAGATCTTCACTAGTGTTCAAAATTGAAAAAAGAAAAAAATGGTTTGACAGTCTCCACTCTTCGTTTGCATATATGGTAACTGGTATGTAAGGGCATACGTATAGCTTTCATCATAGAAAACTACCCTTCTGTCAAAATTTGATTTATCACTCTGCTGTTCAGTTTTAAAATTTATTGCCTTATTATCTGCTCCCTTTTGCATGGTAACTGTAACAGATCTTACATTAGAGCAGGCGTATTGCTTTCTTCACAAAAAATTACCCTTTTGTCAAACCTATTCTTTTTGCTTTTAATTATTTAATTTCCATAACTATGCCGTTGAGTTTAACAAAATCTTGATAAATGCCCTCTTATCTTGCTCATATATAGTGTTCAATGCCCATCAATTCCATTGAGAACTTGTTTGCCTCAGTTCATTTACTTATGAAGGAAAGTAATGTAAAGCCAAAGATATCATCATGGAAGTAGTTGAAGATATTGTAATTGTTGGAGCTCGAATTGCAGGCCTCAGAACATCTTTGGGACTTCACAGTATATTAATCAACTTTTATGTATACTTTGTGCATGTACATGTGATGTAAACATGTACATTTTACTAGTAATTTTGAATTATTTACTTGCAGACTTGGAATCAGAAGCTTAGTATTGGAATCATCAGATTGTTTGAGGACCACAGGATTTGCACTTGTAGCCTGGAGTAATGCATGGAGGGCCCTGGATGCTGTTGGCATCGGTTGAGTCGGTGCTCACTTCGCCAGCAACATCAACTGCTTCAAGGGTACACTCTACTCAGTCATTGGTTCTGTAGATATTGTTCAAGTGTCCCTGCCTGCCTACCTTGGAATGGTCTATGCACTACAGTGATTGATAAACTTGTGCTTATACAAAAACTTTAAATTGATAAAAAATGAAAAGAGTTTAACACCTTGAAGACTTTTTTTTTCCTCAAAAACAGTGTAATTTCATTATAAAAATCATTTAGCAAGGCATTCAATGATTATTGTTTCCAAAAATTTTCAATCACCAGATATAATCTCGAAAAAGAATTATGCAATCTTCAAGATATTGACATGTGTCTTTAGGATATATATTAAGGCTGCCCAGATGAAAATAAGGGATATTCATCAACTTTCTGCAAAATTTTTTAGCTAACAAATATTCAGAGTTGAAACCATTAAATTTTTACTGATATGCAAATTTGTTTGCATGAAACTAATCAGAAGAGATCCGATATTGCAGGGTTATAGTCACCTCCACCGTATCAGGCAAACCCTGTTCTGAGAGTTCATTGAGGACCAAAGGAAAATAGTAAGTTGTTACATTGACAGAATGCCATGGTGATGGCCTGATTCATCTTCATTTCAATATCTTATATTCGCCTGGCAAATTAATCATGCAAAAGATTAAATGGATTTTTTTTTTTTGGGGGGTTGCTAAAAGATACTGCATATATAATATAAGGCTTAGGAGAATCTTAATGCTGTGGTGTCTGTGATGTAGTGGAGAAAATGAAACTCGATGTGTGAGAAGGAGGCTGTTGTTAGAAGCACCTGAATAGGGACTCCCAGGGGGCACCATCAGGTACTTCTCAAAGGTGCTACTTTAAGCTGGTGCATATAGCTGATGGAACCATCCTCAAGACCAAGGTAAAAAAGCAGTTAAAGCCTATATCCAAATATTATTCAAGTTTTTACAGTACAGTTAGGTGACTATTCGCTTATTATATGATGCATATGATCAATTCATGCCAAGTAACAGACATTCACGTTGATGTGGTGATTAAGGTGTTGAATAATTAAGTTTCATTATATCTGTGTTTGTATAATACCTTTTTGTCCATTCTCAAAGTTCTAACAATGTTGTTTTTTTTTTTTTTTTGAATATGTGCAATGTTTTGCTTGGGTGTGATGGGGTGAACTCAGTGGTAGCAAAATGGCTCGGCTTCAAGAAACCAGCTTCTGTAGGAAGATCTTCCATAAGAGGATATGCAGATTTCAAGGGCAGTCATGGCTTTGAGACCAAAGTCTCCCAGTTCTTTGGGAAAGGCATTTGATCCGGTTTCCTCCCTTGTGATGATCAGACTGTTTATTGGTTTTTTATTTGGAGACCCTTTAGCCAAGGTGATGCATAGACCTTTAACGTTGAACCCATAAATGAATATTTAGTACATATATAGCGCACTGTACTTCGTAACTTGTATTTAGCACCTGTTATGAAACACCTATTATCCCATCTTTGGTCTAGGCTTCATGCTGGCTCTATATTTGAATTGCACGCCTAATCATATATGGTACATTCTGTTTACTACAAATTTTCATTCTCAATGCTGTTCTTTATAAAAAGAATTTCCATTACTTGTAGATAAAGAGCTTGAGGATAATCCAGCTAAGATGAAGCAGTTTGTGTTGAGCAAGTGTCAGGACTTATCTGATCGAGTCGAGGCAGTTTTGGAGCACACTCCATCAGATAGCATTACATGCTCACCACTAAGATACAGACATCCATGGGAGGTTCTGTGGGGAAATGTCAGCAAGGGCAATGTCTGTGTAGCAGGAGATGCAGTCCATGCAATGATACCTGACATTGTCCAAGTGGGTGTGCAGCTTGGAAGATGGTGTTGTCTTAGCCAGGTGTTTAGCTGAAGCATTGAATACAAACGAAAAAACTGCAGGTGTAGACAAGGATGAATTTGAGTTGATTGAAAGGGGATTGGAAAAATTTGCCAAGGAGAGAAGATGGAGAAGCATTGAGCTTATCACCATAGCTTATGTGATTGTTTCTATACAACAAAGTGAAGGGAAGATAATGAACTTTTTGAGAGATATCTTGTCTGCCTTTCTTGCAGGTTTGTTGACTAAGGGGGCTATTTTGATTTTGGGAAGCTTTAATTAGCATTTCTTGAGAGCATCCAAGCCCCGCCACTTGTGCTTGTTGGAGATAAACATGGAGCATCAATATGTTTCAGTACAATAAAACCGTATTTTTGTGTTCTAGAAGTTGCTGAGGCAATTAATTAAAATGTTTTATCGTCCTTGACATATAAATATGTGTAGTAGAGTACCTTCAGATTACTATTTTCTGAAGATTAAGATATAACTTAGATGTATAGTTGGGGCCATAGCTGCATGTCTGCTTTGTGTCAACAAAGGTAATTATCTTATTTGCACTGCTTTGGTATGACTCTACATAAAAGAGTTGGACAAGAAAAAACCTCGAGGAGTTTGAGATGGGATGTATTATTACTTTGCGATCTCCCAACAAAAAGAATAATCGCCTCAAAATTGTTAATGATTTTACAGGATACCAATATAAAATGCTAGTACTCTATCCTGATAAGGAATAACAGTTAGCAATACAATCATAAAGTTTCCGCAGCCTGTTAAAACAAGGCATTACAACAATAAATATGGTGAATGATGAGTAACAAGCAGATCATCAGATGACTTACAAGTCATCTTTACCGAAAACTTTGGATTCACCAGATATCAGTGGCAGCTATCAATGTACTTGATTGATCAGTGCATCTTATTTGGATGTTCTGCTGGTATGCAGCACTTACGGTCTATCTACTGAATATTCCAAATTTTCCTTGTCCAGCGTTATCATCACTCGGCCTTTGTCCACCACCACCAGATTTTAGACCTGGGTTATTTTGGTTTGCTTTCTCTCCTGTGCCGGGATTTCCAGTAGCATTGGCTTTTGAATTGCTGAAAATTCCATAACCAGGCGTTGGATTACTGCAAACATCAGGGCGAGATGGTTCTTGCTTGGGTATAGTATTAAGAGGCTTTGTGTTTCTATAAACAGAAGCATCAGTTCCAACTTGCTTTTTTTCTCCCATCGAGTGCGATTCTTGCATTTTTGCTGGTGGTTGCCTTCTTTGATTTGGAAACTGGGGCTCTGACCTGATAGAATCTCTCATACCTTCCCCTCGGTTATCTATTGATCTAGTTTGTGGGAACTGATTCCTAGGCTCACTTCTTTTGTACCTATTTTCAGTTCCAAAGGAAGGCTTCGGTGGAGAAGAAGTAAGCGTATCTGCTCTTGGAAAACTAGGCCCAGCTTTGGGGTGTGAAAAGTTTGAACTATGTTCTGGTATTGAAGTTGACCCTTTTGTATTGTCACAAAGATCAAATACTCCGTTGAAATCATCTTTAGTTTCGGAGGCAAGTTCTGCAGGACCTTCTTCGTCCAAGGGGCCAGTGATTGCCGGCGACACTGCAGCCTTATTAACAACAGCACTAGTATCTCCAACAATCTTGGATTTCTTTCCACCACCTTTCTTTGGTGGACCAAACTTCACATGCCTGATTATAACATACGCCTGTTTTCTCTCCACATGAGGTCCACTTTCGATAACACATGTATCTTCAACCTGCAGATTATCCATAACAAAGGTTGGAGGGGAGAAGCAAAAAGAACGTGCAATATCTCAAGTAAATGAAAGTAGAAGAAAACTGAAGAAAAACAGCAGTACCAAAGCAACCAACCGAGATAAGTATCCTCCCAAGTCCTCTCCTTCTTCTCTTTTACCCACTGGCAAGGCCATACACTGTTTCAGAACCAGGAAAGACAATTAACTTATTTCAGAACAGATGCATTAATTTTTTATAACCTTGACACATGACTTCTGCAGCAGATACATACAACACAAACGTTTGCAGAACAAACCAATCTCCACTTATGCATATATTTGGGGAACTTTGCTGTGCCTATGCATGCAGTGCACCAACTTAGATGAATAAGTACATATGCTCATATGGTATAAATCAACAAAGATTAGCACTCAATAAATAACGGATGTAAAGAAAATTTAGAAATCTTACAATGTCAGGACAAATGATGGCAAAGTTTAAAAAAGAAAAAAAGAAAAAAAACCCAGCTATATTCTCCTAATAACAGAGAAACAATGATGATAATTCACTATCATCCAAAAAAGATGTTATCAAACATAGACTGCACACGATAACCTCCAGATAATACTTTCTAGACCAGCAGTTATCTTTCGATAAAGTACCTTCACCCGGTAACCACGCTCCATCAATCTTTTGACTGTATCTGCTTTCATCTGCAGGTCTTTTTGCTCCTGAAACATAAGTAGAGGAGTATAATGTAACATAAGTTCCTTATCCAACCTATGAATTCATAGAAATTGATCATGCTGTCATTACCTTTATTTGAGTTTTAGAACAAATTTCATAAGCATCTTTAAGGTGATTTATAATCAAATATTTGTCCATAGCTATCAAACTTTCCTTCCAACATAATTTCAGTATTTTAAAAGGCATGGATAAAAGAAAATACGAATAGAGTATTTAGGAGACGTACAATTTTCCCCGAAAATCTAACTTCTTTGCAATCTCCTTTTTTCAAAGCCGTCTCAGACTGCATAAAATAACAAGCTGCTTAAAAAAATGATCACATAACAGCACATCATAAAAATGCTCTAACAACAGACCACAGCTGAAGGGCTGATTGTAAATGATAAGATTCTTTGAGATTACATGCAAATAATTTTCTGAAAACATACAGGTCAAAATTAGCAGGAACCAGGAACTATAATTTGCATTACCCTTTAGAACACCGGAAGGCAAAAGACTATATAATAGATTAAGAGAACAAAATAATCAAAAGTCAGCCATAAATTTAGAAGTACAGTTCACATCATACACAATATACTTTAGACAGAAATTTATTCAAGAAATGTTCACATCAGAATCCTTTAACAAAAAGAAAAGGAATAAATAGACAACTAAATAATTCCCAAAATAACAGATGGATGAGAAATAAAATTATATTGCGTCATATCCACATATAAGAAACAAAATCTGAAAAGGCTACCAGTTATCAAATAAGTCAACTACCCATTCAGTGAAAAATGTCATGATGTTTATCAAGGTCACTGCTCTTGCTCAAGTAACTTACATCTAGTTCACCTAAAATAAAATGAAAGCAAAGATATAAAACAATCCCTACCTTTGCTTTAGCACGATCCTTTTCCTTTACTTCTTTCTTGTACTTCTCTCTATGGAAGTCCATGATTTTACAGACAGGTGGACTGGCATTTCTTTGGACCTGTAAAATATCAAACATGCTTCATTAAAACCATATCACCATAAAATCATGCACGCAGCAGGAAAGTATGAATGTAAAAAGTGCATCATTCTTCTAGAACTTGGAAGCATGAGGCAAGAATAAAGATGGCCATAACAGTGGGAAACCATTACCTCAACCAAATCAAGTTTGAGTCTCCTAGCACGTTCAAGTGCCTCATGCATTGATACAACCGTATGTCCTGCAAATACAAATGATTTTCAGTCAATTGTAATAGATATCCACTACATGCCTACAAGGAAAACGAAATGAAATGCGATTTCATACTTATTGATGAATTTATATTCCAAATGTTGAAAGTAGAAATTCTACAACGTTGGCACACACAAAACAATCCTAAACATTTTCATCAATTATAAAAATATACCATCCTCAGTCACAAGCCGAACAAACTGAGCTCTGATTTGCTCATTCAAACGGGTCCCATTCGGGTCCTTATCTTCCTTCTTCGACTGAGCCTAAAAAGAAACAACAAAGATCATGAAGAAATTGAGCTTTTGTGAATGCTAATATGCAAATACACAGCACAAACTAATCAACAAAATATACTCAAAAAAATTCAACAACATGAAAACAAACAACAATCCTCAAATAACAAAAATTAGAATTCAATTTCACAGACCCAGCAACAACAAAACAACAAAAATCATAAAACAGAAACAATAGCCACATCGCATTCATTAATTTTAAATCCAAACCACTAATGATCCACAAAATCAATCCCGCAAAAAAAAAAAAAATGAAGACCCAGATACAGAATTTTTTTTTTTAAATCTTGGAAAGCACATATTACCTGACCAGGAGCAGCCAAAAACCTCACATTGTTGCAGAAATCAGATGGCTTTTTCCCAATTCCCCAAAATGGCTTCTCTGCTATGCAATTTGCGGTAGCTTTGACAGAGTAATCAAGTGAAGGAACTTGATTGTGATGCCTCGTTAATTGACATGCAAAGTGTTTGAGCTTTGATTGGTTGATTCTACACCAAAAAGCCATCAAATTTTATTTGATTTTGTAAGAAAGTTGCATTCTTTTGATCAATTTTTATTTTTATTTTTCCTTTTTTATGAGAGCATTGATAAACCCTAATTAAACCATTTCCAGAAATTTGGGTGCGAAGTGACTGTAGAGTTCCTTGTTTTTCTTTTTGGGCCTTCGGTGGGCCATTTGTGGGCTCCTTGAGTTCTTCTTTTCTGGGCCTTCCGTGGGCCATTATGGGCTCCATGAGGTAATCCAAGCCCAAATACTTTTGTTTTAAGTTTTTTTTTTTAATTTTTACCTAATACACTCTCATTGAATCTTTAAAAAGTTTTGGTTTTAATTACAACGTCTGATTTTTTTTAACAAAGATAATAATAAATTAAATTAAACCTCATATCGTCTGTTTTATTTGGTTTTTAATAGAATTATAAAAACAAGAGGAAAATTTTTATTAAAAAGTAAAAATAATAACTCTCTTGCAAACTATTAGTACTAAAATAAATTTCTACAACCTTACCAAATAGTAAAAATATTTTAATTTAGATTGAATAGTGTTAAATAATTCTCTCCAGTAGTCTCCATCTCTCATGCTTAACGATTCTTCATCATTCAATATTATGTTTCTGTCAAAACTTTTGAGTTTGTGCTAGTGCTGATTTACAACAGTATCTCTATTATCTTGAAGTTTTATTTTTTATTTAATTTTTATTTTACATGTCGTGGAAAAAAATTATTTTTCCTTTGATCTATTTTATAAAATTATTTTTAATTAAATTAAAGATAGAAGTTTGTATAGTAAATCAATGGAGTTTATTTAACATCACTCATTTAAATGTTCTCAACTTTATTTTTGACAAATGGACCTGTGTTCAACTTAACATTAGAATGATGGCAAGTCCAAGTACCATCTACTTGGGCCTGGCCCAAAAATAGGCCTAGGAAGATCCAACATGAGATTGTTTGATTTTTAATAGAATTTACCTTTTAATTTAAATTTATTCCATAGTGTCCAAGATCAAAGGTATCCACAAAAGACAAATAAAGTGATGCAAACTATATTGTATATTATAAAAGATACTTGACTTTGTTTTACTTTTATTTTTTGTCATTAACAATAGTGTGTTAGTGTTGATATTGAGCCAATCTGAGCTTGGTACGAGTGGAAATATTCACATGTTTGGTTGGGCTCAACCTACATTATATTCCTGAAAAGGTCGATTAGGGATATTATTATTCATTTATTATCATAAATGGTGTGTTGGGAAGCACTTTCCAGAAAATTATTTTCAGAGTAAATGCAGGATTATGTGAGTACCTCTCTTAATCTAAGTTTTCCCGGAAAAAAAATGATTGGTTGTTATAAAAAAAAAAAAGTATATATTAAAACTCAAGAAGAATGACATAAATCTTTACCATATATATATAACATCATAAGATGATACTTCGAACAAGTGAAACACTAGTTCGAGACACCGATCATGAAAGAATCCTAATTCACATAGGTATAACTCTTTTGTTATTTTATTCTTCATTACGTTTTTAATGTTGATGGATATAAACAACGCTATTAACATCAACTGCATCATCATTCATCAATCTGATAGATCTCCACTGAGTTTTCTTGGCCTAAAAGTATTAACAAATTTCACAGGTGCTTTGTTGCCACTAGTTCCATGTCAAGGTTCAAGAAATTAAATTTAGTCAATTAATGAACTCTACTTTAAAGGGTTTTTGTTTTTGGTTCTGAATTTTCTATAAGTGAGAGAGTAATTGAGAGGTCCACAAAGAGAGACTTGCATGGTTCTCCACTGAATATGGCTAAGACTCTAGATGGGATTCACTTAGGTTCCAACTATAGAATATTACATAAATGCAAAAATATAATTGTCACAAAGTAACCATCAACTAATTTACAGGAATATTCATTTGCATATATCATTCCATTTTCTAAACATCAAAATCATGGTCAACCTTGATGTTAAGTTAACCTAATTTCACAAGACTACAAGTAAAGAGCCAATTGCCCATCTAATCTATATACTGTTTTAAACTATGACATGTTACATGTACATAATCTTAAGTATTTTTCTCTTAGATAACATCACATCCACAATGATGCCCACAAATTAATGACTTTTGAGTTAGAAAGATAGTGAAAGAGAGAGAGGGTTTGATTAACTAACTCTTTCTTGTTGGAAAATGACTTCGCACCTTGTAAGAATCCACCATACAAGTGATTCTTAATTTTTTTTGTTTAATCTTCTCAAATTTTTTTACTTTGTATGATGCTAGTTATATCTAATTAGATCAAAATCACTGGCATGTAACAATACAATTTAAAAATTGTATTAAGATAAGCGAATGTCAAAAATTATATTGATGTGATTGAAACCAAACTTAGCTATATATAACCTTAATTGTATATATACTATTTTCTTTTTATTTCCTAACAGTTTACATTTATAAATAGAATAGTCTTAATATATGCATGCTTTAAGAGTATATATTAACATCTCGAAGACTATATCAAACCCTTCAAAGACTATATATATAGTTTAATTATAAAATTCATTTTGACACCATATATATTCAACGATTTTCTTATCAATAAATTACTTCTTTTAATAAATTTTCAGTCACTCGATACAATCTTTGAGACGCATTAAACGATTTTTGAAGTATCAATATATATCTTTAAAATATATATGAATTTCATTTTTGGGATGCTATAGAAGTAATGATTAGAATACGTAGCCATGCATTACATGGGCAAGTTTGAACGTGAAATGGCAATTTGCAGCTCTGACTTTTTGTGTTCTATATATGCTAAGGGGTCATATTCTTAAAATAAACTAGAAAAAGAATGGTCATCCCACACAATTTAATATATGATGCCGCTCCTTATTGAAAACTTATAAGGATATAGTTGTTTAATCTTTATTTATTGACCACATGAAATGCAAGAACCAAAGCATGCAAAGTCCTCAAAGTCAAATTGGACCCATTTTTTACAGATTCATGGCATCTTTGCTGAATCAAATCTGAGATTCAATATGTCATGCCATATGTAAGTAATTTGACTGTAAAAATAGATGTTTATATGATATATGGTTTTCCTTTGTCAAAATTCCTACTCCTGTACACATGTATCAGAGCATACGTCAGAAGAGATTGTTTTGGTTTTCACATGGAGAATGCTGAAAGCATAGCTTTCATAGAGTTTACGCAAATGGGTATTGGCTCATTGGTGTAAACATTTCCAAGTCGGGCGTCAATATATGTGGGACAAAAAAAAAGAGATAGAAAACTTATTAGGAAATTAAAGCAGCCAAAATCCAGGGCACCCCCCACACGAAACTAAGCAAACCAATTTAAGGTCTTGTCCAGTTTCGAGAGCTTTTGAATAGAGTTTTCTTTGGTTTTGTATTGAAAATACTCAGAACCTAGCTTTCATGAAGTTTACGTAGATGTGTATAAGTGTGAACATTAGACGCCAAGTGGTCAATATACGTGACAAAGAGATAGAAAATTATCGGGAAAAAAATTGAAGTAACCCAAATCCAGGGCAACCCCCCCAGATGAAACTGAGCAAACCAATTTTTTTTTTATGTAAGTTTTAATTTCAATAGGCTGTGAAGTGCTTGCTTTATTGGATTTTGCATGGAAACTGCTGAAAACTTAGCTTTCATAAAGTTTATGCAGATGGGCATTGGCTCATTGGTGTAAACACTCCAAGTCAGTGGTCAATATATTATATATATGTGACAAAAAGATAGAAAATTATCCGGAAATTAATTAGAGTAACTCATCAAATCTAGGGCACCCCAGATGAAACTGAGCAAACCCATTTGTTTAAACTTCTAGTTTTTCAAGAGGCCGGCATGTAGGAGACCTTGCCTTCTGCAAGTTTTTATCTGAGGGAGGCCTTAACTAAGCTGTGAAACTTCATTCAAGGTACGCGGAATTGAACAATAAGTGAAATTGAATATGCAAAGTCATAACACTGGCTCGTTGTTTGTTTATTTTTGTAAATGTAGCATGGGACCATCGCATTAATGTTTCACAACCTAGACTAAGTACATTGTTCTCATCTGAGACATGACTCTCCGTAGATTTGAGTTGAAGAACATTATCCGAATTGTCGATCTCTCCAGTGGTTGAGATAAGGCTGATAACTGACATGATCCGCAGCTTTTTCTTTTATATAATTTTCATCCTCTCTAAGCTCTCTTCTTCAATCATCGAGATCTCTGTTTTGTATGTGATCTAGTTCGATGATCTTGTTGTGGACTTGTCATACTTTTATTTGATTTATGACTCCTTACCCACCATAGCAGCGAACCCTTTTGGTCAAGTCACATTCTAAGAGCTGTTAGAAGAAGATCGTGTGGAAGCATGTTGTGTGTTAAGATTAAATATTACACAAGCATACATGAAATAACACGCAAAGAGAAAAATATGTAACGTTGTTTTACAACATCTTTTTACGTTCATGGATGAGAAAAATCCACTAGAAATCAAAACTTAAAAGAGTGCTAATGCCAAATTATCTTTGTATTTAACGTAATATAATTGATCCAAAAGAAGTTAAGTTTGTCATTTTTTAAAAATTTAAACTTGTAGACTGTGTGTTTAAAATTATTTGCTTAATTCTTCAATAGAAACTTCCAACTATTTTCCATTTCACCATTACCACGAGTGTTTAAACAACTCTCTAATTAATAACTCTTTCTTACTTCGCATAGAAGTCAAGTTGAATACGGAAGCTTGATAGTGATAATAATCCATTTAATGTTAATGGGGTTTTGATACAGACTCTTAAAATGTGTGTTAGAATGAAGCTAAACAAAAGAAATCATGTAAAATCTTTAAAATATATATGTTGTTTTTGTAAATTGAGATAGACTTGCACATCATCTAGAGAATCATATATTTGCATGATGGTCCCAATATACTTGATCATTGTACTCTTTTTGGCTTGTCAAATGCATATCAGAAAGTAGGACCAGATTCAGTTCAACACAGACCCAAAATTATTTGCAAGCTGTTGTTGGCCTTTCTCTTTATTTCTTTTTCACTTTATTATTTTCCGTCTTAATTTCTTCTGCTATTTTTTGGAACTATTTTCCAAGCTCTACCCACCATCTGGAGTGTAATGAAGGCTGTAAGCCAAAGCAACAGTGTGCTGTCTCCTCCTCCTATTCACGTGGCTCACTTTCCGCTTCAAAGTTCAAAGAATGACAATAATGTTAATTGGTACGGCCTGCTTGTGCCCCCACCATTGCTGTTCAGTTTCTAGTTGCAGATGCAAACATAAAGCCCTGAGCTTGTTAGGCTTTGAACAGAATGAGAAATATATCCAATCAAAAGATTGGAGTTGGACACATTAAATTCAAACATTAGGTAGAGGGGCATATCTCCTCTGCCCGTTGTCCAACTTCTATCGATATTGAATAATTAACATTTCCTCTCATCAGGCCAATCACTAAAGTAATTGTTTAATTTACAAAACAGGTTGTTTCAGAAATTATATTCATCTCGTCATCAGAAGGCTCCTTTCTCAGTTCTGAAAGTGTTACATTAGCATCAAATTAATCTGCTTTTGTTTCGTAGAAGTTGTAAAACAAGTTTGGCTTTTGTTTGAAAATGAAAAAAATTTGAAAATTAAAAAAATATATATAGTATTATACATGGATTTTACAAGGTTTGCGTCCTAACGAATTATTATCCTCTTTGGACTAAAGTCAGCACAATTTTTTTCTTGAAAATAACCTCGTTAAGAAAGAAGTTAGTCGCCCTTTTTATAAGTTACAAGTCAATTCACTATACAAGAAATATGAGATAAAATTACTATCTGTGATTGAGATCCAACGTCAACAACGTACAGATAATGTATAAGTTAAAAAAAATACATTACTTTATAAGAAAAAACAAAAAATTATTTTCTCCATTTTTTTTCCTACTTTTTTAATACCTTCTCGTTAAAACACGAATCAAACATATTTTATTATTCATTTTCCTCAAAAAAAACACGAACAAATCTTCTTTTTTCATTTTGATATAAAAATTTTAAAACAGAAACACAAACTTTTAAACCGGACGTCATCTAAAGCAAATATAGACATAATAAATAATATGTGGTCCTATTCCATTAAAAGTACTTTGAAGGCCAAATTTGATGGTAATTTTGTTGACATATGGTTCCTTTCATCATATCTTTTCCCTTGAAAGGGTGAAGTTTGTAAAACTAGAACATGATCCACAATTTCAGCCGTTGACAAGATGGCATTAACCATAAGGATAAAACAAAGAAAATGAAAGCACTTGGGTGACATATTTGTTTTTTTGCAATAATTTCATTTTCATGATCCTCACAAGGGTGAAAACGTAGCAATGTCATTGGCTTTTATTTTTTACCAATCTTTTAAAGAAATTTGGCTTAATCTTTCTTGCTATTGTTCTATCACTCTCTTTTCTCAAGAGCAAAGACCGACCTGTCATCATCCATAACAAAAAATGTGATAGAAGAATGGTGTGCAAGGCCATGAATTTGAAGAAAGTGACGTGTCCCCACACTGGCAAGTATCGATCAAATGTGCATGCAATGAATGAGTTGCTTTAATCTCTTCACAAACGCTACCATCATTCCTTCTCTTTCATTTCAAACCTAACAGAAAATAAAACAGGAGGAGAGGGCACATCAAATCATCACACATGAAACAAAAAGGGTAATCTGTATCCAATCTATGTGCACATCCCATTACTTGATTATTGATGCAATTTAGGCACAATTTGATTGATCAATGATGAGTTGGGTTCTGTAGCAAGCACGAGCAGCCAGCATGAACGACGTTTTTTCTTAATTTTAATCAAGCAATTCGGTCAACTATTCTGTAGAAGAGAGGAGAGGATCACATTTTGCTATGAAATGATATTTCCTTGAAGTCCATTGCATGCCATTTAGTAATTGATGTTGAATGCTCCAGCTACCCACATTAACGTGTCTCTGAAGCTTGAGTTTAACTTAATTTGTTGACTGTTAATTCTATTATCCATTTATTTTTTTTTTTAATTAAGCAAGCTTCCTAACAGTTTCACTCTTTTCCTTTTAAAAAAGGGTTTTAGAAGGTTTGGCATACACAAACCGAATATATCATATTAAAGAATTAGCTTGGCCTACCTCCAAACCAATTTAGATAATCTAAGGCTCCACTAATAAGTATTGTTTCAGTATACTGGAAGAAGGCAAAATCTCAGTACTTGGATTTCTAAAATGATTAAAAAAAAAAATAGGGTTTAAATCTTTGCCAGTCCTAACATGGTTTTGATACATATGCATTGGATAGAATTCACTTAAAAAAAACTAGTTTATAAAAAAAATGGTGTATAAATGTCCTTATAACGCAATTGTTAGACCTTTACTTAGTGATGTGAGATTCAATATGGTTGTTACAAACATGTATATGATAGCAAATAAGCTTATAATTGACATCATTATCCACAACCAATCGTTTTATATAGACATCAAAATCATCAACAAACAATACATAGTATACATTTCCGATCAAAACATGGAAATTAAAGATGGTTGCTTGAGATCATCGATACGCGGAAACAGTTCACCAGTAGAATTGCATGCCATACATGGTATGAAAACTGAAAAATGCACATGCATATGGATAATGCTAACTAGCAGACGAGGAAAATAAATGTGAGGTTTCCAGGCTCACGTCAGCTCCAACCATGGTGTGCCTGTCCATTAAGGAGAATGAGAGGAACCTTTGATATGACCTGACAATCCCACTATTGCAGACCAAACATTGCACGGTTGGTTCATCATCCCATCTTATCATTTTACCTAAATATGTGATGGTGTCCTTTGCCAAATCCATAGAATTCTCCTTACTCAAAAAAGGCGCTGCCATCTGTCAATGCTACACGGTATTGGTGTTTGATGTAATGGATATCTGTAGACTGAGAATTGGGGAATTAATGAATGATTAATTTGATTAAACTATAGTTTTTCCTTCAGTTTTTATTTTCCTTGGAAATAGAAATGAATGCTCGAACCCTCACAAAAATATATTTTAGTTATGTAACGATGCAATTGATACGTACCCACATCGTTAAATTAAGGTATTAGGGCATCTTCCTTTTACAAATCCCTTTTTTGGGGTGAATTTCTATGGAATGTATGTGCGACAATTGGTATGTTATCAAAAAAAGTCTTAGTCTTACTGGCATGGACTAAAAGTTTCTCCCAAAGATTTTTTTGTTTATTTAACTTATTTTGACAACTGTGTTTTTCTATAAAGTCAAGATATATGTTCTTCGGAAGAGATATTTTAATATAAGATTTTAATATAAGATTAGATATAATTTTTTAATAATTGACCTATAAAATTCAATAATTAAGATGGTTGATAAGTTGACAGCATTAAATATATTTTGTTGATTTTCAATTTCAATAACTAGATTTTATAATATCAATGACTATAAATTTGTATTAATAAATTATATCAAAATTATGTATTAAAATATCTCCTCTTTTTTATAAATACACGTAAAATATTTTACGTTGAATTCAGTTTTCCATATACTTTTCTAATCGTATAGGTGATTGCATTGAATTCATATCTGAAAACAATGCTTGTTATTTGAACAGAACTCTGAAATGATTTTCTTGTTTACTAATTATTTCATATGGCTCTGTTCTGTTATACAATTAAGACGACAAGCATGGACTAGTTAAGTTTTATCTCAAAGATTTTGTCCAATTATTAAATTATTTGACAATTATATTTTCCCAGAAAGTCAAGGTATATTTATATATATTTTTTCTAAACATGTAGCCAATGAATTGCATTGAATTATTCATAATTCTCAGAACAAAGTTTGAAAGTTGAAACTTTGAATTTGAAATGTTTTTCTTGTTTTCAAAAAGTGCATGCAAAGTACGTAAAACAATGTACATACATAAATTAATGAATGAGTGCTAAATGTGTTTTCTGAAATTGGAAAAAAGGAAATAAAATTAAAAAGGCAAGATCTTGCAAGGAAGAAAACAATTTAGAGGTCATGAAAAGTCGGCGTTTCATAGATATGTCCAAAGTCCAAACATCAAAAAGCTATTCTGATCCTGAGCTGTTCTCTAATTGTTTATCAACCAAGCATAGGATAGCATACGTTGATCTTTAGGGGGCTATTATATTAATTATGAAAATCATTATATAATATAACATAACATTAATTATAATTTACATAACATTAATTATAATTTTCATCCTCTTCTCATCTCTGTCTCTCTTTGTAAATTTGTAATTAAGGCAAAGCAAAAGCCAACCTGAAGAAGCTTCCAACCTCTTTCTCATAAATCCACAAAAATGCCGACTAAATTCCTCCTATTTGGTTCAATGCCTCTCAGTAGATTTGATGGTGTTAGCCCACATGTGACTATTTTTCTTCATAAGTATGATTAGAATCCTCTACTAATAATATCTTCAATGATGTCCAAAAATACTTTTCTTAACTATGTCTTATGATATTTAACAAAAAAAAATGTAGATAATGTCACTATTTAAGTTGTTTTAAATGAATTTGAGAAAAAATTATAAGGGTAATGAAATCTATCCTTTTAAAGCAAATCTCAAAAACCCAAAAAGCTTTCTGATTTTAGTTTTAGATCTTGTACGAATCCAACTCAAAATATCTTCTACTTGTAGAACTTGTCTTGAATTATTTGTACTTAAATATTATAGATATTGGATTTTTTTTTTTCAAGTATGTGCTAAAAAATTTGATAAAATTGAATAATATGTTAATGATAAACCATTAATGTTGTGGTGAAGTGGATAAATTGATTATTTATTCGGACAAAACAAAGAACTGTGAGTTGAGTTCTGAGTGCTTTAATGTCAAGCAGTAATTGGTCCACGTGTGGTCACATGAACCTTATTTCATGCAACACCCCCATGCCACGGTGTTACTGTTTACAGAATATCATTGTCCAAAATAACTCCAATTCATTGACCCTCTCTCTCTCTCTCTCTCTCTCTCTCTCTCTCTCTATCACACCACTGTGGAGCCCAAAACTGGACCTTTGCTTTGCTGGCTTCTACCTCTCCATTGTTGGGCCTTTATGGCTATTGTCTGCTCAGCATATACATAGAAAGCTAAGAGTTTTATAGTAGTTTCAGCTCATTTTTTTCTTCTCACATAAAAAGACTAGTTTTTTTTATCAGCTTCTCTTTTGTGTTCTTCACTTGGGAGAAGAGAATCCACCAACATACCAAAACCCCACTTGAGTTTCTCTTTCTCTTGACCTTGTTGATCCACAGATCTAATGCTTTTGATCATACCCACATGAAGGTTTCCTTTCAGATCCTTCTCTGCTCATCAACTCTGAAAAACTAGTCAAATTTTTTACTTGGTAAGCTCTATTTTTTATTTTGTTTGTTCAAAGAGTTGAATTTATGTGATTAATCAGTTTACGTGGATGTTTGAACTTGTTTGTTGTTTACTTGTTCAATGTGAACTAGTGGGCTCACCCTTCTGGATAATCTTGATAGTTTGATTGTTTGTGACAGTAAAGATGGGGCTTTGACCCTTTTATTTTTCTTCCAAAAGTTGCTACTTTTATTGTTATTTGTTGATTTTTTTTTCATTTTTAGCCGCTGTTTTGGACTCGTTGATTCTTATTTTTTGAGACAAACGTTCAAATGTTTTCATATTATAGGCTCTGTTCCCTCTCTTTTGAATTCATTAGCGAAACAAACTAAAAGAGGATATTTCTTGACATCATTTCTTTGATCTGTTAATTTCTAGTTGTTGCCATTGTTGCTTTGTGTGTATTGTGTTTATTGATGTTGTTGCTGTGGTATGTATTTATGGTGCTCAATTTACTGTATGAGTCAGTGTAAGTGCGTGTTATGGCTTTGCTGAGAAGTAGAGGAAGGTACAATTAAGAGTTGGTTCTTTTGAGTCACAGCTGTCTTGAATTATACTGTGGAAGTACTAATTTTGTTGTGTTTTGTGTGATGTTGTTGATGCTGTAGAGTGTTATTTTTGTGTTGAGACATCGAGAAGTGAAGGAGCATATAGGTTACAGCTGGGGTTATCACGTTGGTGCTATTTTAAGTGGTTCTTAGATGTGGAGAATTCGGAGGGTTTTCCGGATGAGATGAGGGATGTTAGCGGGGTTGATGAACTTTTTGAGGGCCTGCTTTCGGCCGAGGTCTGATCGATATGTTCACTCGAATTCGGATTCCGGGGGTCGCCAAGATGGGCTGTTATGGTACAAAGATTCTGGACACCACTTGAATGGTGAGTTCTCAATGGCTGTAGTGCAGGCCAATAATTTACTGGAGGATCAAAGCCAGCTTGAGTCTGGCAGTTTGAGCTCTCATGAGACAGGACCATATGGTACCTTTGTTGGTATTTATGATGGTCATGGAGGACCTGAGACATCACGCTATATCACTGATCACCTCTTTCAACATCTCAAGAGTAAGTGGCTTAAGCTGCAAATTTCTCTTTATTCATTTATGGTTCCATGGCTTGTTTTGTCTTTAAATCAGTGGCTTAGAGAGTTGAAGAAATTATATCTAATGAAGTATATGGTTCTATGTAGAATTAAATGGAAGAATCAGATTCATGTAATGCTCTTTTGGTCGAGGGGATTGAAGATTGTCGACTTTAGTTGAGAAGAAAAAAGAAATTCTAACATCATGAATATATTTCTCTCTCTCCATCTCTCCCTCCCTCTCTCTGTTTCTCCCTTTCTATGTATGCTATGCCAAAATATATATATAGGAATGTGCAAGATGCAGAAGTTCAAAGCCTCTCCCAAGACCGAATGGGCAATAGGATCCTGAACTTTATTTAGACATTTTAACAATTACATGTGACTTCAGATATGTGGATATTGTATGTTTTTTCTGTGGTGGCCTTTTGGAATTGGAAAGCTATTCCTAGTTTCTGAACTTTGTTATGTCTTGATCGCTTGTGTTCAGGGTTTACTTCAGAGCAACAGTCAATGTCAGTGGATGTCATACGGAAGGCATATCAAGCAACAGAAGAAGGTTTTATGTCTATTGTTGCTTCACAGTGGCTTGTGAAACCGCAAATTGCAGCAGTTGGGTCATGCTGTCTGGTTGGTGTTATCTGTAATGGCACTCTTTATATAGCCAACCTTGGTGATTCACGTGCTGTTTTGGGGAGAGTTGTGAAGGCAACTGGAGAGGTTCTGGCCATTCAGCTCTCAGCAGAGCACAATGCATGTATAGAGTCAGTGAGACAGGAGTTGAAATCTTTGCACCCTGATGACTCGCACATTGTAGTTTTAAAGCATAATGTATGGCGTGTGAAGGGCCTTATACAGGTAATTTATTCTGTGTTCAGAAAATCGTCATAGATGATAGTCTTTCTTAAAGCTAGGGTAGCAGTGTCATACTTCTCAGTCTCTGTACTATTGTAATCTTGTAGACTTCATGATACTTGAGCAGTACTGTCATTAAGAGTTAAAAATCATCAATTAAAATTACGGGAATAGGAAACTTCCTTGTACTGGTAGCTTATTCACCTATATGTCTAAAAGATTATTAGGAATTGGAGTGACTTAAGAGTCTTAAATTTTCATAGCTTATGCAGAGCCATGTTGATAGCAAAGAACAGGAATGGAGGAGTTATATCAGCCTTTCAAGAATGTAAAAATTTTAGTCTTCTATTGGATGAAGTGAGGTCGAAATTTAGTAGGTGGAAGAGTGCTGAAGAATCAATAAGGTGATGGGAAAAGTTTGTACAAGGATGACATGCAAAGGGCTAAAGTTGCAAGCTATGGTTTTTTTCTGTTATATGAGCTTCTGTTATGTTATGAAAGTGTCAGTTGTCATAAACTGATAAGAGAGATAGGCTTCAAGTGAGGCACTCTTAGTATATCTGATTCTTCATTACTTATTACCAGTTAGTGTCAGAGGTCAGTCTGTAGTGAGGAATTTCACGGTCTTCTATTTCTAGTCCCTGCATATGAGGACTCGTTGCACAACACATCTGGAAAAGAGGTTCAGTGTGTGAGTTGCTTGTGCTCTTTACCAGGGTTGATTTTCTACATCCTCAAAAATATTCCCACTTTTTAAACAAATTACACCACAAGAGTTGATTTGGTCAGGATTGATGGGTCCTAGGGTTGGCCAATATACTACTTCCAGTTTCCATGTAAGTGCAATGAGAGGATGATTTAGACAGCGTTGCACCTTAACCTAAATGGGGTCCCTCATGTGAGACAGCAATGAGACAAGACATTTAAGATTTGGGAAGAGTTAACAATGCCTATCATGTTAAGAATGATAACTAATCCCACACTTTGAACTTATCAGTATAATCCTGCTTGACTCTACTGAGGTGATTATGTTGAACCATGAAAATAATATTTACTTTCTATACTCGGGAAAAAGCTGCTATAGATACTAAATATTGATCGGGATGTTCCAATAACTTGAGGATTTCTAAACAAATGGCACACAGGATTTAATGTCATGATGTCAAACAGATTTGACAGATTTCTCTGTCACAATTGGTTTATGCTAGTTATTTTTTCGCAGATTTCTCTGTCACAATTGGTTTATGCTAGTTATTTTTTCGCATGCTTTCTCCTGATACATCTTCACTGTGGCTTTTTTTCTGAGTCAGAATCTCATTCCTTTCAGGTTTCCAGATCTATTGGTGATGTATATTTGAAAAAGGCGGAGTTCAACAGAGAGCCTTTGTATGCCAAGTTCCGCCTTCGTGAACCTTTGAAAAGGCCAATATTGAGTGCAGACCCAGCAATTTCTGTGCACCAGCTGCAACCTCATGATAAGTTTATAATATTTGCATCTGATGGGCTCTGGGAGCATTTAAGCAATCAGGAAGCAGTTGATATAGTTCAAAATCATCCACGCAGTGTAAGATACACATTTTCACAATAATTATTATATTTCATTACAGAATTTTGTTTTTCCCTTATAAAATTTGTTAGCTTAGAAAGTCTTGTCCCCATTTGTTCATGTTACTTGATCTTAGAGTTCAAATTGTTGTTGAAATTTATGTTTAGTTGTCTTTAGATCAATGAAGCACCAGTTCTATTTTGATTTCTATATTATTGCTAGAAGAGCCATCAGCTTGATGATGATCTTTTCGTGATCCTAACTATTTGGAGCTGGCATATATTATTAAAGTGTTTTTGTTTGTATTTAGAGTATTTGGTTTCCGTCTTCTCTTATTGCAACTTTTTTCATCATGTATTTTGTGTTGATAATAACTTTTGAAGGCACAGAGAAAAAGAACAAAGGGAGAAACATTTAATTTTGGCCAATGATTTGGATGGCCCTCATGGTGTCACAACATTTTTGCTTAAACCTTTTCAATCATCTTTTGTGAGGTGATTGGCAACTTTAGGTTGGTGGTGGCTTTAATTGGTTTACTATTACATCACACTATGTTATGTAAATGATTGCTTGCATGTTTTAATAAAAGCTTTCCAATTTGTTTTCTGGAGTGTTTAAATGTTCAAATGCATCTATGGAACTGGCACAATTACAAGAACCATATGGCAATATTGCGTGAAGAATTTGAAGTTCCTTTTGGTGCAATGTACTTTGAAATGTTTTTCATTTTCATTGAGCATTTCAAGCATGCTTGTTGATCTTATTTTAATGTGTTTGTTAAATTCATAATTAAAAAAAGCTGTCCGGCGTATCTCTGAAATTGTCAGTGGTCCAAGAATACTTGAAACTTATAAAATAGCCCTTCTATGGATGTACTTTTTTGTTGATTGCTGAGCCGCCTGAGAGAAATCAATTTTCTGCTACAGTTTTGAGAATCTTCTGGTTACATATTATAAGTTTACTGTTGCCCCATCTGATTTTGGTACATGCTGAAGAAATTCAGGATATATACTTTTGTGTATTCTACTTGCAATCAGATTTCTATCAGAAAATTTTGTAATTTCAAATCAGGAAAGTAAAAAATGAGATGAAAATTCACTTTTGTGTGAACCTTCATGCAGGGAAGTGCTAGGAGGCTGGTGAAAGTTGCTCTGCAAGAAGCAGCAAAGAAGAGAGAAATGAGGTATTCTGACCTGAAGAAGATTGACCGTGGTGTCCGCCGCCATTTCCACGATGACATCACTGTAATAGTTGTGTTTCTTGACTCGAATCATGTGAGTAGGGCCAGCTCTGTGAAGTCCCCAAATATATCAGTGAGAGGAGGTGGAATCAACCTGCGCTCTAACACATTGGCTCCTTGCACTCCGCCAACTGAAGCTGGCAGTACCTGATGGATTTGTAATCTCATGTTGCCATATGCTGTATCATTCTCTTGTGTGAATACCAGGTAGCTTCCTGATTGGATAAAAGGAGCAAGCCTTCAATTCTTTAATATACCGCTGTAACTTTTACCTGAGGACTGATACTTGCATTTTAGCTTCTGTGCTAAAAAAAGGACCTTTTAAAAGAAGTGGAGGAGAAGAGGAGTATAAATTGACAAGTATTATAGTTACTCTATTGAACGGTTGCCTACCATGCTTCATTAGTTTTTTTTTTTTTTTGCCCCTCCTTTTGGCATCTTCCACTTTCAGATGTAAAGTGTATTACTTAGCAAATAAGTTTTCTCTCTTATGGGTTTGTTTACTGTCATAAAGATTACTGACTGATGCTAACGTGAAGAAATATGGTTCCAGCTTGTATGGTTAACATTGAGCGGCATCACATGAGCAGATGTGGTGGAGGGTATTGTACAAAGTTGGGAAAGATTATCATCATCCTCCTATAAGAGCCCTGATCAGCGGTTAATTACTTGATCAATTTTTTAATTATTTGGAAATATGTTATTGTTTGGTCTCATGCTAGAAGACTGATCTTCATTACCTCATAGAGGGTCATGCCTACACAATAC
This sequence comes from Boswellia sacra, assembly GCA_013180625.2. Lineage (NCBI taxonomy): Eukaryota > Viridiplantae > Streptophyta > Magnoliopsida > Sapindales > Burseraceae > Boswellia > Boswellia sacra. The sequence continues at coordinate 500,812 of SNVD02015884.1, read as the reverse complement.
ACAAATTTACAACTACCTAGCTATTTCCATCGTGCTTAGATTCATTACAGTAGAAATTGTGTTCAAGCTTTCCCAGTTCCATCATGTCAATGGAATTCTACATTAGATATTTTCTGTTAATTTTTCTTGTGAGGAATCAAGGGTGATGTTTTCCAGGAGTCAAAAGTACAAAGGTAAGAAATGGAAACTATCAAAGTTGGACTGGTAAACTTGAAGCCAAGTCCAAGTAATCTAACTTGAATATGAATCCAAATGGAAATGCTCGTTGTCTATTGAAGCCTATCAAGGCATCAAAACTCTACAATTGATTGATGCAAATTCTCCACCTTGACTGGCACTTTTACTGTACTGCAGCCTAAGTTCTAAGTAATGAGAAAGACTTTCTTGCAATTGCAATGAATGCATCACGTGGTTGGACTGATGTAGTGCATCCGCTCAATAGAAAACTAAAAAAGTGGGAGACAAAGATTGTAAAATCTATTGTTTACTCTACTTTTCTAACTTTTCATCGGGGGGATGCACTATATCAACTCAGCCACGTGGTATATCCGCTGTAGCGAAGATTTTCACTTTTAAGTAATTTCTTTTGAGTTCTCAAACTAGGGTGTTGGCTAAGAACTTTCAAAGGAGTGATAGAGAGAACTCCCGGATTTATGCTTCATAACATGGCCATCAATGAAGTAGGCTACTAAACTGTCAAGCTAAAAAGTTGATTTCTGCAAAAATCAGGTCAGATGACTAGTCATTCATTCATATATCTTAAAACAAAATGACTTGTTTTGTCACTACACCACAGCAGCGCTCACCCCTCTATCTATCTATTATATATGAAATAAATGAGGTGACTTCTGCTGCCCCTGAAAACGAACATTATTACAATATGCAATTTATTGTAAATAAAGCCTTGTCGTTTGTTAATTGAACATATGAACAGACTGTCTAGTTGTTTCCTTTCATATTATAAAAATGTAATGATCCATATCATGAACATTCTTTGTGCTATTAGCCTAATCTTTTCATAACGTTTTCAAAGTTTATATTAGTTAAAAATGGGAAGGACAAGAAGTGGGGATTTACGAGGTGCCTTTTTCTCTGTGTTATCAGAGACTAGACTACTGTGGTCTGTGAGTGCATATTCTCACAATCCCACGATGCCCCTTATCAAGCTATGCAATGGTCATTTTGTTCTTTTATACTATTATTTTTATTATTTGTTTATTGCTTGCAACTTTTTTAACCTAGACAATGGCTGAATGGCTCAATTCCCCATGGAGACACCACTCTTGTGCCCAAAGAATAAAAGGGCTCAACTCAGTGAATGTAGAATGAAATAATAAACAAAAAGTTAGTAAAACGAGAACAAAAATAGTATTTACCATTGTAAACCTTCTTGAAGACCTCAAAGACAAAATTTAGGTGATATGTTTATGCGCTTGATGATACATTGATTAGAGAATAAGAATTCTTAGTACCTTATTGTTGATACAAACAAACCCAACTAAGCTTTGCTAAATAAACTCATTAAATAATATCATTAGTTGTTCTTGTTAGAATCAAACTGAAGAGAGAGGGCTAGCCATTTCTTTTCTCTTTTCCCATGATAATAGAAAGGACCAAAAGAATAGTAGGTAGAAGTTTAATTTAATTTATTATAATCTTTCATTGTTTGAAGCTACTAAGGGGAACAGTACTTGCTTTGACAGTTTGACGAAGAGGAGTCAAAGATTGAGTTTGTTTTGAAGTGGTGTTGGTTTAACCGAGTTTTGACTCAAATGGTTTAGTTAAGATTTGCTGCAGGCTCTGCTCAAGCTGTACAAACTCAAACTGTGAGGTGAGAGGCCCTCTCTCATAGCTTCGGGTGCCATTCTAGCTCTTTTAGCTTGCTCTTGCCTTGTGCATTCTTTTATCTTCCAGTCAATTAACAGTACATGCTGAGATGCATTTGCAGCTTGTAACTAAATGCTCAGATTTATCTTTATTTGTCCGGTATATGAGAAACACTAATATTGTACTTCAGCACAACCTTATCTATTGGGAGCATGTTATCCTTGTGTGGGTTCAAGAGGACTGAGATTTATTTGATATTTATTTGAAAAAATTCAAAGAATAAATTTAAGTGTAGGTTATAAAAATGATATTATTTCAAAAAATTTGAATGTCAATATTCTCTCTTTAGTGTTGAACATATGTTAGACACTATTTGATATACTCGTCGGACAGTATTGGATGTCAAATACGGTCATAATATATAAATTTTTAAAGATATGATCATTTATCAAAAAAACCTCTTTATTTAAGAATTTTTTTCAAAATTTTCTATTTATTTATATAGTGGATTATTTGTGTCTTATAAAGAAAGAGTTAATCCTTTTTTCACAAGGACCCTTTTAAAGAACAAAATCCCATTGAGTTGAGAATTAAAAACGGACGAGAAATAATGCCTCAGGAAATACAAATACAAATACAAATACAAATCTATGCATCAAGAGACGGAGGCAGAGCAGACAATTTCTCTGGGTTTTTTTTTTTTTTTTTAATAACAATAACAATGATGAAGTTGTTAGGGAGGTTGGTTCCATGACCACTCCAACAAGACTAAAATTTAAAGGGGAGTCAGTTCTCTGTCGTCACATTTATCTTATGCAAGGCATTAAATTTTTCCTTTTCATTGAATCCTGTAAGGAACGAAGTACAAGACAGCAAAACCAGAAAAAGAGAGTAAAATGTGCTCAGAGAAGTTATTTCAAAGCAAATGTGAATTCTAAAGTATGTGCCTACCATTTAAAGTCTTGTTTATGATGTGCATGGAGGTGGAGTGGTCAGGCACTCAAATGGTATCAAACTGAGTCACTTGATGATCTAAACAAGAATCTTCACTTCCATGCAATGCAATCGCATTTCCAAAGCAACAAACCAAAAATCCTTTCAATGTCTAGAAATACCCTTGTCAAAATGGCAATATTCCACCTCAGAATGGGGTCATAGAGGCTGTGCAAATTATTTGACTAACAATTTAATAAGTTTCTAGCTGTGTATTGGGTTTCAATAGATTTTATACATGATTGCACCATGTGATTATTTTGATTCCATACTATATTAAGAAATTATTAAATTTACAAACTTTGATCCAATATTTTAACAATATTTTAACGTATTATGAAGTGCGTTTCAGGATGATAATTTTTGACACGATATGAAATTAGTAGGTTAGTGTTGACATGATTATTAATTGAGTCGTGTTAATGTTAAGATACTCAACACGAATAGTGTATGTGTCACATCTATGTTTGGAGTATTTAATATATCAATTCGTTTAATGACACAAATAATTAAGTAATTTATATCGAATACAAATTATTAAGAAACAACTTAATCTATTTAATAGCAAATTTTAAATATTATAGTTAATTTTTTTATATCAATAATTATTCATATTAATGATTAATTTTAAATAATATAAATATATAAAATATGGTTGATTAAACATATATATATATATTAAATAATTAAGTGGGTTACAACATATTTAATAAATGAGCTATAAATTTAATAAACGGGTTGTTTTCATATTTTAAATCTTGATATAAATAATTAAATATATCACATTATTGTTAGCAAAAATTTTATCAGTTACACACGTGAATAAAAATTGTCACCCTTAAATAAGTTGCATTGTAGAGAAAGTATACCAGCAAGTGCATATACGTTTCTCCAACGGGGAATCAAAGTACAAACTTTGTATTGTACAGGGATAGATATTTATCTATCCATACAAGAAAGACAGGGAGAGCTGAGACATTTTCTTGACCTTACTCAGTAATCACATTAACTAATCCAAAACGTAATAAGCTGCATAATTATAGAGCTATCATGAAATGTTAAGAGAGAGTGAAGCAGGTAAGAATCAACAATACCACCAAAGACAAGACAAATCACACTCCTCTCTCTCTTGTTATCACTGGTCTCTGGCAGGAGTGGTCTGGTCACCATCATTTTACTGAGTGACGGTACGTTTGACTCCTCTTTTTACTCACAAGTCTGCCCATGTGTCTCTTCTAAAAAATCTCTCCTCTATATTTACCACTTTCCTTCTTTTTCTATTATTTTAGCTATGGTTATACGCCAACTCCATTGAGATACATTACAAAATCAATTGACCAAACACAAGTTACACAGCAGCGCAACACAGCAATCTTTTCTCTCTCTTTCTCGAGCCCCTACCTGCTCGATCATCACCTATGGGCTATGCCCTTTGCCTGCCCTCCCTCAGGCCTCAGTTACTATGTCCATGTTACCTGCTAATTTGAGCTGCGTTTTAACTTTATTAAGATAAAATTCCTTTTTCAGAAATGTGAGAAATTGTTAAGTTGGAGGGTTATTTTGAAATTTGATAAAATATAAACATGTTATAAGTTCATAACCAGCTGATTATAGTTCTTTTAAGAATTCTACAACTCTACAGTCCTAGGGCTGTATAATAGTTAATTAAGAAATGTAAAGTTTTTAAAAAATAAGTATTACGATAAAAATCTTTCACAATTTGAGTAAAAATTTTTAATTATTTTTAACTGTTGAATCAAAAAAGTGCAATTTGTGAATTACATACTTGTATGTTTTTATTAGCCTAGCAACAGGTTTAGAAGAGACGATTAAACCCCTCAACCTTTTCACCGTTTCCCTTAACCCCCTGTTTTTAGTATATGAGGTAGAATGTCGCTTTGTACAGAGAAAAAAGAGAACTCTGCCATGGATGATGGATTATTAAAAAGAAATATGGATAGTTTCTAGGTGCGTTTCAGGAGCTGAAGAGCTCCGTTTCTAACAGAAAATCTTCCTTTGTTAACAAAACTATGAAATGGGTTGCTTCAAAACCACTGAATAAGCTGCTACCTTTTCCTCCTTTCTTCTGTAAAGCCCTTGTAAAATCTTAAGCAATCCTCGTTTCGGCGCAACCCCACTTTCTTTTTATCACAAAAGAATACACAGATTCCTCCAAAATACCTCCTTTCTCACTTTAACCTATCCCAACAAAGCAACCAACCTCCACGCTCATTGAAGTGAAAAGGATCACTTTCAGCATTAGCAAGAGAGAAAACAAATGGGTTGTGTTGCCTCTAAACTTGAAGAAGAAGAAGTTGTAGCCATTTGTAGAGAAAGGAAACACCAGCTGAAGTTGGCAGTAGAGAGAAGATATGCACTTGCAGAGGCACACGGAAAGTACTCTCAATCTTTGTATGCTGTTGCAGCAGCTATTAAGCTGTTTGTTGCAAGACATTCTTCACCTTCGTCATCATTTCTCATCACTTTCCCTCCTCCCTGTCCTTCAACACCACCCTCCGAAGACAACCAAAATGTGATAAATAATCCAATGTATCTTCAGCAAACACCAACCGAGTCGAACCATGAAGCCATTGCTTGTGACTCTTGCGGTGACGCTTCAACTTCATCAGACTCTTCTGAGGAAGAAGAAGAAGAAGAAGAAGCTAGAGAAGATGTGGTTAGGGAAGAGCAGCCTTCTAGGTACTTCTACATGCAAATGCCACCACCAATGCTTTCACCACAGAGGGATTTTGGGTGGGATTTCTTCAACCCTTTTGATGGTATGAGGCCAGAAGTTATGAGTGGTTACAGAAGGATTTCTGAGGATGAAATAAAGGCAGTGAGAGAGCAGGAAGGGATTCCAGAGCTGGAAGAGGAAGGGGAAAGAGAGAAGGAAGAGAACCAGCCAGCTATGGTTGAAGAAGATGTGCATAAGGAGGTTGAGGAGAGTGAAGTTGGTCCAGTGAATGTGGCAGCAAATGAGGCTGCTACTTTTAGCCAAGAAGAGCAGCCAAAGGGGCTCTCAGTTGAAAGTCCAGAAAAGGGAAGGGAACTGCTAGAAGCATTGAAGGACATTGAGGACTATTTCATCAGGGCTTATGATTCTGGGAAGGAAGTCTCCAGGATGCTTGAGGCTAGTAGAGTTCATTTGCTATCAAATTTGGAGGACATAAAGGGTGTGTATATACAGATCTTCTTATGTTTCTACAAAAAGTGTTTTATTTTGGGGGGTTATTTTAAAGAAATCGTTCTCCTAAAATGTGGCACATATTGTTTTCCTGGGTTTCATGTTTAACTGCGCATGAGCCCGATTTCAAGTTGCTGTTTTTCTGAGAGACTGAGATACTCTACAGCCTGGCTTAAGAATATTACATAGAAAGCTTGATGTTTTTCCTGAAGGGTTTGGTCAGTCCTTTTGGTTGTTTAATTAAACAACTTTTATCTTTTTATCTTTTATCTTTCGACAAGATCTAATTTTGTGGGGCTTATGCTGTTATTTTGGTTTAAAAATGCAAGTTATTATGTTAATTGCTTTGTGAATCTTCTTCCTCTGCCTTTATGCTATTATGCAGACTAGGTTTCCCAAAAACCTCTCTTTCATTGCTTTCTGAACAATTTAAAACGTTGGATTTGTGAGAATTCCCTCAATGCCTTCGTCATTTTATATTCCGTGTCTCAATTTTGAGAAATTAACATTTTTTTTTCTTTGTCATTCTTTCTAAAAGTAGCCATTGCAAGCAACTCTAGGGAAGAATTGCTTGTAATGACTGGCATTATTGCGAATATTATGGGCAGATCATTGGAAGAGCTTGCAATGTCATTTACCCACATGCTTCTGTATAATTATATCGAAATACCTTTCTCACAGTATAGTTCATTGTTCTGTATCAAAGTTTTGCTGCTTTTCTTGTGATGAATCAAACCTCAAAATGACTTCTTTTCTCAAAAAGCTTATAGTTGTTTTTAATATGTTTCTATACTTTCACTGAAGTGGGTCTAATATTCAGTTGCTCCATTGCAATGATTATGTTGTGTGACCCTGAATATCTGCATTCTTCTTTTCTCTATCCCCTTTATACTTGGCAGGATTTGCTCTGTTCCTATGGAGTCCCTCTTTTATTTGATGAACATCACATATTATATCTTTTTTATAAAAATATTCTTAAACTTATCTCATTTGATTCAGAGAACTCAACGAAACTCCTTCAAGCAGCTGTTTCATGGAACCGGTCCACCTCATCCAAAACTTCATCTTGTAAGAGCCTTGTAGCATCCAGTTCCAAAAGCTCTTCAGCTTGGACAGAGTTTAAGAATGATCTCTTTGATGACTTTGGAGGGATGGATTCTGGAAGCCATTCATCAACATTAGAAAGGCTTTATGCCTGGGAGAAGAAGCTCTATGAACAAGTGAAGGTAATTAAATTTATAGAAATTGTCTTCCCGATTGCTGAAACTATCTTTTGCAACATTAGTCCTTACCCTCTGTAACGTTATTAGCATAGCGGATTTTTGGTACGTTTTCTGTCATTATAACTCACTGTAATGTTTGTAAAAGGCAAAGCAGATAGTAAGTTAAACAAATATGTACATGTAGCAGCAAATTGCTTTGTGAAGATAAATATAACAGAGATCAAAATGAATATTAGAAAAACATATGCAGTTTTCTGAGCAATCTTTGGGATATCCTGATACAACTTCAGACCAACCGTAGTGTCACCTTATATATCCGCTTGAGCTATGATGAAGAGTAATGAAGGCAGTTATGGTAGACTGGAGTCTTATTCTAGGATTTTCTCCAATTCGAAAGATGATTGGAATGAGGCACTCTAAAAGTTTGAATTTGTATTTGATTACTTTCTACTACTATCAACTTGGTGTTTAACATGCTATCTTGCTTTAGACTGGGGACAACACACGGAAATTATATGAGAAAAAATGTTCAAAGCTGAGGAGCCAGCATTCCAGAGGAGATGAACTCTCTACAGACAAAACTAGGGCGGGTGTAAAGGAATTATATGCCCGGATCTTAGTTGCTATTGAAAGTGCTGAGATTATCTCAAAGAATATTCAAAAACTGAGTGAAGAAGAATTGCACCCTCAAGTTGTTGAACTGTTAAAAGGGTAAGGGGTTCAACTTCTTAAAACCAAGCATAATTGCATATTGATTAAAGTTCTTTGTTTCACTGTGTTTTAATTTTATTCTTTTTCCTTGTGCAGCCTAATGCAAAATTGGAAAATTATGTTGGAATCCCATGAAACCCAGAAAAGGATTATTTGTGAAGTAAAATCTTTTGCCTGCCCAACTTATGCAAAATTCTGCAATGACTCCCACAGACTTGCTACACTTCAGCTGGAGGCAGAGCTTCTAAACTGGCGTGCATGCTTTACGGAATATTTTGCAGCACAAAAAGCATACGTTGAAGCACTCCACAGTTGGCTAACCAAATTCCTTGAGCCCGAGGTTGAATTCTCTTCTAAGCGCAGGAGTTCGTCGGCATCATTTCGAGCTAATGGACCTCCATTACTTGTGATTTGCCATGACTGGTTAGCTTCCATGGATAAGTTACCAGATAAGTCAGTGGCCTTTGCATTGAAAAGCTTTTCAAAGGATGTGAGGGCTTTGTGGAATCAGCAAGGGGAAGAACAGAGTCAGAAGAGAAAAGTAGATAGTCTGGCAAAAGAACTCAACAGAAAGACTTTGGCATTTCAGAAGATAGAGACCAGGTTCCTCGAGTCCAGGCTTGCGGAGGTGAAATCAGAGGTAGATGCAGACCATCAAAATCTCTATTTGGTCGAGAAGAAGGATCAGTTGGACATCTTTAGAAGAAAATTGGAAGTTGAGAAGGAGAAACACCACAACTGCATGGAAGAAACACAAAGGATCACACTGAATGGATTGCAGACAGGGTTTTCTGCGGTTTTTGAGTCCTTGACAGACTTCTCCAAGGCTTCTCTAAAGATGTATGAAGACCTTCTAACTTGCAAAGGAAATGCTGAAAATGCTGAGAACCCATCATACATTGAGGGTTCCCAAGTTGAAGAAAATGGTAGCCGATGACACAAGATACCAGGGGTGCCAAGGGCCGATCATTCAGGGACACACAGTTTTTTTGTATATTGTATCATGTCGAAGCAGCTCGCTGAGACAAAGTTTAAGTTATAATTGAAGTAGGGTTTCTTTTAGACAGATTGCTAATCATTTGTCTTAATGGTTGCCCAAAATTTTGTTTAAAGACTTGTATATTTCCAGTTTCTGAATGTCTTTCTTGGTCAGGGACACCAAAAGCATGAAGGAAATTTCATGGGCAATTCTTTTGTAAGTAGGAGTTACTACTCTTTCAAGTGAACGAACAGGTGATTTTAATTTGTTAGCGGTGACACTAAAAACAGATTGTGTAACATCCCACATCGCTTGGGAATATAATGTGATATGTGCTTAAATACCTTGTGAGCTCCTTAAGCTGTTGGAGGCCTTTTGGGTTGCAAAGCCCGAAAGCAAAACCGTGACGGACTGTGTGTCCAAAGCGGACAATATCCAACAGTGGGTCGAGGTATTGGACTTTGCGCGTGCATGGGGGCCACCGCTTGAGACTATGTGGGGGTCACCTCTTGAGGGTTTATGGGGACCGCAAAGTGCCACACATAGTGCAAAGTGCCACATGCGGGCCGGGATGTTACAAATGGTATCAGAGCCAGACCCAACCGGAAGTGTGGGAAGTGTGGGATGTCACCCTGAGGATATAAGCCCAATCAAGCGAGGACGCTTGATTCCTAAGGGGGGGTGAATGTAACATCCCACATCGCTTGGGAATATGATGTGATATGTGCTTAAATACCTTGTGAGCTCCTTAAGCTGTTGGAGGCCTTTTGGGTTGCAAAGCCTGAAAGCAAAACCGTGACGGACTGTGTGTCCAAAGCGGACAATATCCAACAGTGGGGGCCACCGCTTGAGACTATGTGGGGGCCACCTCTTGAGGGTTTATGGGGACCGCAAAGTGCCACATATAGTGCAAAGTGCCACATGCGGACCGGGATGTTACAGATTGATCCATAATTTCTTGATACAGTGCCATTATTGTACCTTCTGTGAGTGGCTAAAACTTGAGAAATATTCATGATGAATTTGTATTATTGTTCACGCTTGTGTGGAATACTAATCTTCAGAAAAGCAAAAAGACTGACTTCCACCAGCTCTTATATGGAACAGCTTCTTGCAATGGCAGTGCTTTGAGCTGAAAAGCATAAACAACCATTTTAAGGAGTGTCATCATATTCCCTGCAACACAGCAGAAGATGGGCCTCGCACGGGCGTCTCTTCTTGCCTTTTAGCAAAGCTTGGTGTAAAGTGAAATTCCTCTAAACAAGACATTTTCTAATGCAAATATTTTAATTGAGCAATCCGGCTCCTTATCATTCCATTCTACCTACAGGTCCTCAACCCCAGTTCACATCTAACTTGGGATTGAGAATGAAATTCCCGTAAATCTTCATATAGTAATGGAGAATCAAAAAACTTTATGGTGATTCCGGTTCTGATTCACATAAAGGCAAAATGAACACCACGGAGACACTGTTCATCTTTTAATTAACGTCCAGAAAACAGTTGTGTTAATGTTGGATATAAGCAGGATTTTGATAGGAATGTTGATTGGTGCTACTCAGCCACTTATTTTTAAGAATACCCCTTTTCAGAACATTAGTTATTTTTGAATTTAGGTCATCCACCTTAGAATATCATGCAGGTTCTTGAGAAAAAGAACGCAATTAGTTAAGGACAAATAGTTTCTTCCTCCCACAAATAAGATTAGGTTATAAAACATAACAGAAGTTTGAAAGTTTTTGTTGTAATTCTCAATCTGGTTTTCAGAATAATTCAAGTTTCACTACATTCTACTAGTAGTTTTGTACAAAATATGCAATGATACACTTCCTAAAAAAGCTGGGGTATGATCATGCAACTGAATAATTACAAGTTTTACAATGCAAATGAATAATTACAAGTTTTACAATTCATGCTACAATTAGTCAATTACAATCTCCTCTTCACCCTACCTTAAGTACAGGGAGACCATAAATTGAGAAAAGAGTATGAATTCGCTAACTACAGTAGCAGGGGAGTGTATGCCAAGAAACGGGACAATGTCTACCTGCAGCCAGTTCTCAACCGCCGAGCCAACCACTGCACCAGCCACAAGACCCCCTATAGTTATTACAGTGGCCTTCCCTGCAAAAATGAACAGAGAATTGGTCCAAATACTTCTATGCAAGTTGAAGAATTGAACTACAGTTCATACAACCTGTTACTGTAAACTATATTATGAGTAGATATTTACAAGACAAAAATTTTTTCATCAAACACTACAACCGATCTTGACTACAAATGGATTTCTTACTCAAGTTTTACAGCTATATTGATTTCTATTATATGTCAAGTGTTCTTTCCATGGGGAACCAATTCACTTGCTTTTCTATTTCTTTGGAATTAGAAGACAAAAAGAACCAGGATCAGAAAGAGATGAGAATGCAGCTCTTTGCCACGTGTTTTAATGGAAATACTAGATAAAGATATATCAATAGCTGTCAGCAGCATTGAAACTATATATTTTATAACTGCCAGAAACCTTCCTATTTCATGAGTGAGAAGAGAATATAACTTGACCGTTGTTACACATGATGATAAGAATAGCCTACAGCGATAGGTAGAAGTCCGTGTCACCTCTTACAAAAAATTTCCAGTTGGACTATATATGCTTCGTAAGATGATAATAGAGGTGTAAAATGCTGCGCTCCAAAAACAAAGTGTGTTGCTCCACACCTCCTGGTATGATTATTCCTATTGTATTTCTTACCATTATTAAGTAAACAAAGAGACCCAGCCAAATAAGCAGAAGAAATAACTTCCTAAAGAACACATAAACTAACATTTTTTTTTTCTTGCTTCTTCACAAAAAGAATAAAGAAAATAGAATTAAAGAACAGAATGCTAGCGAAAAATGCAAAAGGCCCAAACTTCAAACTCCTTAAAATAGAGATAAAACCATGCAGGAAGCTCTCGATAGAATTTAACTCATTACCTAACTTAACATTCTTTTTCGTCATGAAGTACAAGGAAGCCCCAAAGCTACTTGCTAAGATCAGCCCAGGAACATCAGCACCAGCATAAGGTGCAATAGAAGATGATGAAGCTCCATTTACATAAGTTAAAACCATCAAAGCTCCATAGACTCCTGCTTGAATGCCCAAATCTCCAGTTGATGGTGTTTCTACAGAAACAGATGACTTCTTCAAAGTAGTCTGCAGCCACTGCGGCATTGATCCCATCCCAGACGTGTTCACAGTATTCACATCCGCATAACGAATGCTACTATCCACAACTTTCCCAGCTCGTCGCTGAGTCAAACTCCGCATAAGCAACATGTCATATGCAGCCTCAACCTAAATCACAATTCAACCATCACAATAACGATAAAGCAACAATTACCAACAACGTCACTAGACTAAAAATAGTTGCAGCACAATAAATTCTTGCTTTAACAAATAGGAAGCCTATTGCCTTACGCAATGATATCAACCACCAAATGGCCCTCACAGAGAAATCATCAAAACTAAAAATTAGCTTTAAGCGATGACACACATCCCATACCAAAAATTAAAATATTACAACCACATCAATATCAAAACATTAACAATACTGTATCCAAAAAAGGGCCATCAGTAGCAAGCATTACCTTACATACATCAAAACACATATTACACACGCGCTATAAATGGCTTAACCCTTGACTTTTCAACAAGAATGGAACAAAAACAAGTCAATGAAGCATCAAGTTCAAAGCTTATCGCAATGAGCACAATACAACAAGTTCCAAAATTGCAGACTATATGATACAATAGCTCAGTTGTTCAAAAACCCCAAATTCAATCATTCAGAACTTGATGCATATTACATGTGACGTGTTTCGTTGCAGCTCCGTAGAAATTGCTTTTGAGCAAATGCAATTGAGAATGTACTGATGTAATGCTTCTCTTATATACCAAGTGCTCAAAATGCAATTCAGCTAGTCATTACAAAGTACAAAATTAAAAACAAAAATGCCTTTAACAAATCGAAAGCGTTTTCAATGTCGAACAAAAACAATTTTTAATTAAATTTAAAAAATTTCAGAGCTTTTGCGCGATTAAAAATTAAAACTTTGCAACCAAAGCAAAGAAAAAACACAAACTTGCACAAGCAAACTCGCATATTCCACAAAACCCATCACCAAAAACAACAGAAATTCCCTCAATTCACAAACCATTAAAGCGGGAGCAGCAATCAAGTACGAGCAAAAGCTAAGCTTACCTGTGCAATCGCCTCTTGGTCGTCTTTACAGTTAGCAATAATCGCATTTTTGGCGCGAAGTATGTCATCAAAAGACGCAGTTTCGGACACTCCGAGAAGCTTGAGTGCGTTCTCGACCGACATCTCGAAGGGAGCGGAGTCGTCGGCTCTGGAGCCGGCTCTGGCAATCCCGGGTGAAGTGCGCCGGGACAAGACAGCTAGGCCCCTCCATAGGTCGGGTTTGGCGGGTTTTAATGAAGAGAGATGAGGAGATAGATTCGGGAGATGAACGGCAGACGGTCGAGGGAAGGGTGAACCGGCGGAGAGGCGGTTGGGGCGGACGGAGAGTGTGGCAGCTGCCATGTTTGATGGAAATGCGAGGCTGTGTTGGTATCCTTTTGTTTTGTTTGTGTGTAGAAGAACGAGTGAGAAGAAAGAAAACGGTTAAAATCTTTGTGATCCTGTGATGATGTGGTGTCGGTGCACTCTACTTGACCACCGTTCGATGCTTCCATCGTTTCTTTATCACAAGCATTTCTTTAAGATGATCCCAAATCTTGGGGACATGGATAAAAATATGCAAATCAAACATAATTTTTATTGAATGTGTAAAAATGTGAATTATAAGTAAAGTGTCTAATTACTACTATTATTGAGTTGGCTTGTTGGACAGAGAATGATAGTTGTCAAATGAAGGTAGATTAGTATTTAATAAAGTGTTAGACTATTAAATATGACTAGATATTTGTTAAATAATGTGTGAAGCTATGAAGATTATGTTTATATTTCAAAGGGTAATGTTAGATATACAACTAAATTGTATAATCTAATTTATATAACCTAATATGACACAAATTCACCGGATGGATAAAAAATATAATATAAATTAAATAAATTTTGAATAAATAAAGTGGAACTTATCCATCCAATAACTTTGTGTCAAGTCATGCTATATAAGTTAAGTTATACAATTTAGTTGTATAACTATCATTACTCTATTTCAAATAATAATAATCGATTTAATATTTTAAATGAGAAATTAACCAAAACATCTATGAAAAAAAAATTCGTATTCTTTGTAATAACATCTAAAAGAAGATTATTTATTTATTTATTTTTTACTTTTTTTTTGTATACTTTTCTTGTTATTTTATATTTTATTTATTTAAAAGAAGCTACCGTAGTTTAATGTTGAAGTGTGACGAATTTACCTCTTTTTTATTAAAGGTAAGTGTTAAAGACTCGGGTTAAGATTATCTAATAAGACCATTTAACATCCCAAAATTTGATAGACAAAGCATCTAGCATTAATTATTAGGAAATTGTTTATACATAAAATATCATGTTATTCTAGAGGAAAAGATGGAATTATTTGAAAACTTGTTGTGTATGAAAGACTCTTATCTCTACAAAGCAATACTTTAAACAGTTACGACACTGTATTTTGACATCATTCAACATTGTCATGTCTTGAGCCACCAACTTTCTATGTCGCTCTCTGTATAATGATGTTATTCAATTATTGAGGTGATGATCCCTTATAAAGCTCCTCAAGTTACTATTTCCTGAATGAGTCCATCTATTGTAACAGTAATATTACTAAAGTAATGTGTTGATAACAAATAAGATATTCTGATCTTAGTAAGTTGATCACGGAAAGGGAAAATCTATGTTAACGTACGAAGTGGCTAATAATTGATAAGAGAGGTTGATTTGGCTGCAAGTAACTCGTGGCAGAGAATGGTACACGTGGTGGCATCAAGATGTAGTTCTGATTTTTTTCGGTTGGCTAGTTGGAGATGAAATGTCTTTTGAAAGTTTAAGCTGAAGAAAATTAAACACGTTGGCTTCTTGGAGAGTGAGTCTCTCAGGACCCTCACCTTGCTTCTTATCAAGGAGAAATAGACGTGGGTTCCGTTGCAGACCAAGAGCAACTGCTCTTCAAAGCCACGCAAATGTTGATCAAAACAGTGATGAAAATAGAATATAAAAGAAGTAGATAGTCATCGTTGGCTCCGGCTGGGCTGGCCTTGGTGCTGCTCACAACCTCTGCTAGCAGGTCCTGCCCCTCCAGTTTCACCTCAGTGTGTGTTGCGTGCGTCAGTGAATGTGGGTTGACATTTTGGTCTGCTTTACTTCGACTGGTTTCAGGGCTTTGTCACTTTGCTTGATCATGGAAATGGTTTTGGCAACCCCAGAATATGTGAGTGTACAGGGTAATTGAAGAAGATACTCAGTTTATTGGGTGAAAGAAATTAAATATGATAATCTTCTGAACCTAATATCTCCATTTCTGACTTTATTTTAAGGTTTTTGGGATCCCTACCTGAGCATATTCAGCCTTGTTGATGAGCTTGGTATCAAGCCCTTCCTCACTTGGATGAAATCTGCACAATCTCAATATTCAGAGTAGGGATTGGAGGTAACTAAAATTTGCGTTCCGCTTTTATTTATTTATTTTTTCTTTTATGGATTATTGGAGAAATTCAACATTCAAAACGATCCATGATACTGGCTGCTCTGTCTGGCCTCTCGGCATCTATACTTCAGCTTACTATAACCCCCATCATGACATTACAAATCAGATTAGAAAGACTTTAGCCAAATATGTTTTTTTTAAAAATTACTATTGAATACTGAATAACAGAAAACTAACTTTAGAGGAAATTGGAAAAGATAAAATGGAATAATTAGGACAAAGGCATAATTTATTGGTAGATTCCTAGGCAGAACTATAACCATTCATCCATCACAAGCATATCCAAATCCATGTCATTCTGATGGCATCCTTCAGTTTTGCAGAATATAATTAGAGAGGAACTAAATATATATCCACACACATCATGTTGTGTGTCTGTTCCATGCTGAAAGATCACCCCATAAAGAGATCTACCTTACCAAGAGGTGTTAACACATATGCAAGCATTTCTGTACACATAAATTTGATTGTCATCAGTCATGAAATGTCAACCTGAAATCTATTTTATTTGTCATACAAGTGATAAAGCCAGGGATTATCCACATAAATCAATTTTATATAAGTGGAATTATTTTTCCTTGCTTTTATCAGGTCTTGGCCTCCAGTACTGGAATCCATCCTCCCATTTGACAGAGGAACTCTTAACATTCTCCATTTTTCAGAATTTGGAAACAGCACAAAAGCAATCACTCCAGCAAGCCTGTCTACACCAGTACTCATCCAGTGACGCAAAATTTTCATAATCAGATAGCGCCAGTCTGTATTGAGCACATCTAGAAATTCAAAATAGTCAAATTCTTGGGATGCATTATCACAACTCTGTTGAGCAAAGTTTTGTTTGCATTTCTTCATCAAATCATCTGGAGCCAAGAAGTTGTATCCACCAGGGCACTTGCAAACCTCTATCAAACCATCATCCTAAGTGAAATGCAGTAGATAATTGACCCACGTGCTCCAATGACTGTTTCTCCTCTAAAACAAATTTCTGATGGCATCAGGTATTTTGCTAAACCATATGATTGGCAAGAAGCCTTGTTTTCTATTTGTCTGAAACTAAAAGCAATTCATCAGAGATGGTGACACTCAGGAAAATGAGGCAGAGCCATCATCGTTTGATGCAGCAAGAGATGAACCCAGAGATATATTACTATAACTTTTGAGCAGCACTGGAAACTAACTGTAATAAACAAATCAACGAGAAGAGAGCGTACACAAATACAAGAGCCATGTGTGTATTTTCCAGGAAAATGGAGAAGTTAAACAACAGCCTGATTCATACACGTCAAAAGAACTGTCATAATTTTGAAACCTATAGGAAGGTTGCAGTTTGCCATCGAGTTACAGATTTAGGGTTTCTTCATTTATTACCTCTGATTCAAAATCAAATGAAACTCAAATCGGAAAAACCAACTGAAAATGTAAACTAAAATCAAACATAATTTTTTATAGTGGTTCCTCATTTTTTGAAAACTGACATGTTAATTTCCAAGAAAGGATTTCATGATGCATTGTTTTTCTAATTTTACTGAATGCTGAACAAATTAAGCATCTTTATTTCTTAACTGGCCTCTTTTTCTGAGGAAAAGGAGCTACACTGACAATGCTAGCTTCATTTTGTGCCGTGGAGTATCTTAAATTGGAGTGATCGGCGAGAAGTTTGTTGCTTTCCCTACGTTCTTACCCATCACGATTTCAAGAATAGCTATGCTTCATACCCAATTCATTTTGCATAATATTTCAGGAAGCCATGTTAATCTTCAGGAGTTTAGATGACAGGAGCCTTGCGAGAAAAACAACAAAAATCAGATCCATTTCTTTCAATGAATTTTTTGCAGAGCAGAGTTGGTTGACTGGTTGAAGAACTAATAAAATGTTAGGATTACTGTAACGACCGGACCTCTGTGGTACGCTCCCGACAGGCTACAGTCGCACACAGTCCAGTATTGTCCGTTCTGGGCCCACCGGCCCTCACGAGTTGTCCGAATGGTACTCATGTTGAACTCCAATGACCTATGGGTCTTGGGTTCGAGTGGGGGAGGCGCTCCTGGGAATAATCCCTTAAGGGTAATAGAGGGTGTCCTATAAGGGCCCGTTCCCCAAGACAGGGTAGTACCGGGGGACAAAACCGTGAGGGCCGGTGGGCCCAGAGCGGACAATACTGGACTGTGTGCGACTGTAGCCTGTCGGGAGCGTACCACAAGAGTCCGGTCGTTACATAAAAAGGCGCCTACTGTCACAACTCATACTAGACATACAAAATATAGCATTTATACAGTCATTTAAATATGAACTCTGTTATTTCTTTCACTAATTAATATTAGTATCACACAAAACAGAGTTTCTAATTACAACCACACCAATTCACTGTAGCTAGATACATTCAAAATCAAAAGGATTCCTACAATATGGCTATAATAATTTAGGCAGCGGTCTATGGTTGCCAAGGGAACTCTATCAGCAATGCCAAAAGTCCTCCATCCATAGCTCAATCTATTGATCACCTGAGGCACACAACAACTTTAATGAGTAAAACTCAGTAAGTAAGCTAGGTGAATATACAGTAATAAACAATAACAATAGAATTCAGTCCAGTATGAAACTATCCATTTCTAACTATACAAGCATTAGCTAACTCGTTAAAAAAAGAATGCCCCAGAGTTCACTTCGGTTACATTTGCACTCTCGCGCCGATTTTCTTTCTAGACCTCTATAGGTCGATTCAACCTCACATAAGTGAGTTCACATTTCTCTACTCATCGCTTTTTCATGTACAATCACAATCACATAATGAGGAAGCTTCCATAGTATCAATTACAGTCACCTAGGGGAAAATTCTCTCTGATCAAGGTAGGACTTTTCATTTTACAGTTAGTTCCCATATAATAGCTCAAGGCTAGTCTGACAATCTGGGTGATACCGGGCCCATGCTACCGAATCTCGTCTAGAGAAACACATGGTCCAGACCTCCCCTCAAGCCATGGGAGTACGGAATGCTCAAGGCTAGTCTGACAATTCGGGTGATACCGGGCCCATGCTACCAAATCTCAACTAGAGAAACACATGGTCCAGACCTCCCCTTAAGCCATGAAACAGTACAGAACAGTACGAATACATTTAGATGCCTACACTTGAAATAGCTCGAGGTTAGTCTGACAATCCGGGTGATACCGGGCCCATGCTACCGAATCTCATCTAGAGAAACACATGGTCCAAACCTCCCCTCAAGCCATGAGAGCCAAACTTCCTAGGTCTTGGCATGCCAATCACGTTTCATCATTCACAATCAGTCACATTAAAAAAGCTCTATATCAGGCTTCCAAAACAGTCACAATATCTCACATTCAAGCATCAAGTTGCTAGCATTTATTAGTGTTACAATCCACAAAATTACATACATACAGTACACAATTTATTGTGGCCTCAGAATAGTTAGCTTACTTACCTTGTATAGCTGCTTTTCGATGCTTGTGATTGACCTAAAAATAAAACAAAATCTCTTTTTAGGTCACCATACACTTGTAAAATATTTCCCCCTTTTTGGCTCTATTTCCATACTTACTTTGACAAACAATTCACAACAACAATTATCTACTTCCAAAAATTCACACAAGTAGGTAGACATCTTTTACACACATACCTCATGTCTCCTTAAAATTTTCAGAGCCAATTTGGGGTCATTTGGCCACTCAAAATAATCAAATTTATTACCTCAACAATTCTGCCATTGCATTCATTTCACTGAGCACTATCAACTTAAAAATTTGTAAGAATTTCAATCCTACTCAAATGGCTAAAATAATTTACAGGCTGGTATATAACATATTTATATACCTCCATACCAAAAATCAGGGCTTTTCAAGATGTTTAACCCATTCAAATCCATTTATTTCTAACTGCCCTGTTTTGGAAACCAAAAATTCCAGTTTTAACAAGCCAACTTTAAAAATCTATAACAATTCACACAGAGCTTCAATCTCAGTGAAAATTTATAATCTCATATATGACACATAGAAGAACTTTCATAAAAAAATGCAGGCACTTTTACAAAGATTTGCCCCCTCAAATCGAGTTCACTCTCCCTGCCCTGTTTTAAAACAGGGGAAATTCACAAATTTCGAACCAGAATTTCAAAATTCATTACAATTTACACACTATGAATTTTTAAGTGATTCCAATTTCTATAAACTCCTGGATATGTCTATTTTCATCCATAAAATTTTCAGAACAAGAAAATGTCCCCCTGATTTTTGAGAATTTTCGGAACATGTACTGTTCAGTATAGACAAAAATTCCAGGATTGAACTAATCTCTCATTTCTAGCTCATATCTTCATCTCCTTACTTAGATACATTTAAAACTCATTCAAATTCATGTTTCCACACAAATTTCCAGCAGCACAAATAAAAATTCATATACTCAGATCACAATCCAAAAGAATTCTTGCAAACACACACACTAAATCAAGAATTCTAAGGAAAAAGATGAGTTCTTACCCTTTTCTTTCTTCCTTCTCCTTCCCTTCTTTGTGGTCTTGATGAATTTTTGTGTTGAAAACTTAGAGAGAGTGTGAAGAGCTGAAACCGTTCATTTAGGAGCAAGAGGGAAGAAATTCTAGAATTCTTCCCATTTTTATAGATAAATATCAAGGTAAATTTCCCATTAGTCCTTCTCTCCTCTTTTATGACTATTAAACCAATCATTCTTTTAATTAAGCCCCTCATTCTTTCATTTATTACATTACAATTCAAATACATTATATATACATTAAGACATATGTAACCATAACACATGATATAATGTACACTACAAAATTTAGGATATTACAATTACCGTCGGGACTATTGTAGTAAAATGTTTTTGCGACAATCAAAATAACTTCTTTATATTCTGGAGTTATATGCTATAAGATCCCAAATTATTTACCTGTGAGATGCAAGATTGGACGCTTATTCTTTGAATCTTATTAATAGTCATGCATCTCGTATCGTCTTTATGTCTTCCTGACAAATTTTGACATAAAATTTTCTCCAAATAGGACAAATTAAAAGACGATCTTTTGATTATTGCAATACTATATTTCATTATTGAAGTACATAAACAAGACTGCTCCTAATTAACAAAGCACAATCTAGCAACACTTTCTTCCAACACAAACAAATTTGTCCCCAAGTTGATCTAAGAAGTGGTAGTACTTGTACCTCCATCTTCTGTTCACAATTAGAGGACTTATTACACTCCAAAAGCCCACCATGAATCCAAGACCCATGCTCACATAGAACCAATCCACTTCATGTCCGTTGCCCTCTTTTCCTCCTCCACTGTCAAAGTTTGGTGTTGGAATAGTTCCAGTACAATTCTCAGGAAGTGGTGAACCACAAAGATCATTCCCAACAAAACTAGACCGGTCCAAGCTTTGAAGTTGAGTGCTTAAAGGAATTTTGCCAGTCAAGTTATTGTTGGATAAGTTCAAAAAGCTCAAAAAGGTTAAGCTTGATATACTTTGTGGAATCTCACCGTGAAGGTGATTTTCAGAGAAATCAATGGATTCTAGTGATCTCATGACACCAATATTTTTAGGAATTCTTCCAATAAAATGATTGCAATGCTGTGAGATTTGTCAACTCTATTGGAATCTCTCCTGAAAACTTATTGTTTGAAAGGTCTACACTTCTTACCAAATTTAAAATGGTATTATATTCATTCCATTTCCCTTTCATCAGAAGCAGTGCATCGTCATCAAAGCTGCCAAAACCATTGTAACTAGAGTGTAATTCATATTGTAAATTGCCACTTTTAAAATCCTTCATAACCGCCATACTGCTGAAGTTGCTGATACATCTCGGTATGGTTCCAAATAGATTGTTCTGAGCAAGGTCCAATACTTGCAAAGATGCTAAATGGCAAAGCCCTACTGGTAAAGGGCCACGAAACTTGTTTGCATGGAAGTCGAGAATTCTTAGGCTGGAAAATCTTTCTCCAATCCATTGTGGAACAGTTCCGACAAACTCATTTTTGCTAATGTCAAGAATTACTAACTCTGTACAATTGCTAAGTGACACAGGCATGATCCCAGAGAAACTATTTTTGCGAAGCTGTAATGATTTGAGTGAACTTAAAGAACCAAAAGAGGCTGGAATACTGCCTGTAAATTTATTGTTATTTAATTTTAGAACTTCCAAACTACTCCAACTCCTCCAACAATCAGGTAATTCTCGTGACAAAAAATTATTCTCAAGGTTGAGAATTTCTAATGACTTTGATTCATTCATCTCCTTGTAACAAAAAAAATGGTGAAGACATGATCCAGACAAAAGATTGTTGGAAAGATCGAGTAAACCCGAAACATTCAAATGTGAAGATCTGAGAGATGAACATGATAGATTATTCCAACTCAAATCAAGTACGGCAACTTGATCAGACAAGCTTAAGTTTGGAATTACCCCATAGATTTGGTCGTGAGAGAGATTGAAAAAACTATACCCAAGAGCAGTTTCCCAAAACTTACTAAGAATAGCATCTGCAATTCCAGCATTAGAGATATCCAAATAAAGCAAAACGTGTTGTGAAAGGAGCCACAATGGGAATTGAGGTCCCAAATGACAAGATTGCAAATCTAAGAGTACAAGCTGAAACGGAGGAACCCAATCAGGATGCGCTTTCATCATTAGGGAGTTACCACGTGCACTGAAAGAATCCAATCCAGTAAGGTTTGCAAAATGAATTGGGAGAAGAGATCCATTCAATTTGTTAAAGGACAGATCTAGGGAATCTAAGGAAGAAAGTTTTCCTAAAGATAGTGGAATATATCCGCTTAATTGGTTATAGGAAACATCTACTCCTTCTAATGATGACATATTTCCTATAGACAAGGCGATAGATCCCTCCAAACTATTATGACAAAGATTTAGAAATTCTAAGGATGAAAGCATTCCTAGAGATGCTGGAAGAGATCCGCTTAGTAGGTTATGAGAAACATCTAGAGATTCTAAGGAAGAAAGCTTTCCCAAAGATGAAGGAATAGATCCACTTACGCTGTTATTTGAAAAATCTAGAGATATTAAGGAGGAAAGGTTTCCCAAAGATGATGGAATAGATTCACTTAGGTTATTATTTGAAACATCTAGAGAAAGTAAGGAAGAAAGTTTTCCTAAGGATGATGGAATAGATCCGGTTAGTAGGTTATTGGAAACATCTAGATATACTAAGGATGAAAGATTTCCTGTTGATAAAGGAATAAATCCGTTCAACGTGTTGTTGGACATTGAAACATGTTTTAAGAGTGAAACTTCACCAAAACAGGAAAGAATATGACCTGAAATTGAGTTGTGGGCTAGTGACAAAAACTTTAGATTTTGAAATTTCACAAGCCGACTGGTTAAACTACCAAAAGATTGACTATCACTCAAATCCAAATGTTCCAAAGTCTTTGAAACACATCCTGAAAATATACCTAAGATTTCAGATATTTCTTGACGCAAATTGACAGATGACATAGAGAGTGAACCCAATTTGCAAAAATTTCCCCATGATTTTGGCACTTTCCCTTCAAGAAAAATATTAGATGAGAGATCTAATACTTTGACGGAAGTCAAATTTCCAAGGCCATCTAAAATTGCACCTTGCAATTCACTCGAGCGGAGAGAAAGATACTCAAGATTTTTAAATTTGCACCTGTTATTAGATGTTGAATCATTGAGATTGTTTTGAGATAAATCAAGATGACTAAGAGATGTCAAGTTTTGCAGTCCATCAAGAATTGGACGCCCAAAATCATTGCCACTTAAGTCAAGGAATACTAAATGACTAAGACCAAAAACCCACCCAGGAATCTGAGAGTAATTGAAGTCGTTAAAAGAAAGATCAAGGGCAGCAAGAGATGAAAAGTTTGCAATGGGTAGCAGAGGAAGGTGATTGAGTCCACATCCTGACAGTTTTAACACTACTAAAGAAGGAAGTGTGTTTGACACTGAGAGCCAGTTAGAGGCTTTGCTAAGGTCTACAAAACTCAAATCTAGGTGCTTTAGTAGCGAAAGACCCGACAGCCAATAAAAATTCTCAACAAATAGATCAGGATTTTGACTCCCACCAAGGTCAAGATATTGCAGATTGGACAGATTCCCGAGTTCTTGAGGAATTATTCCCTTAAATCCAGAATAGGAGAGATTAAGGTATCTTAAATTCCTCATAGAACCAAAAAATTTAGGAATCTGAATTGGCCAAAAATTGTTACAACTCATGTCCAAATAAATCAATCGCTCTAAATTAAGCAAGGAGGGATTTAACTTACCACTCAATTCTTTCCTGTCATAAGCCTCGGATTTAGCTTGAGACACGTGGTAAGAAAAGTCAGGAGGATCGCTGAGGTGGAGCTCAAGGACATGGCCAGTGAAGTTGTCGCAGAAAACACCGGCCCATGTACAATAGTCCCCATCACCAGTCCAAGAGGCTAGCTGGTTGGAAGAATCAATGAGATCTTGCTTGAACCTTAGAAGTGCTTGTCTCTCACTTCCGATGCAACCGATGTGAGAGCTAGAGCTTCGTTCGGGGAAGCCAACATTAGTGGTTGGAATAGCGAGTAATTGTAGGACAAGAAAGGCAACAATAAGACTCATGGTTGGTTTCATTGCTGTAAACTGAAATTATAATGTGCATGAGAACATCATCAACTGAAGAAGTATTTATACGGCTATTTGTCACTGTATAGGATTCTAGTGTACGTGTAAAATTTTCTTTTGGATAGGACGCTAGAAGCAGGTCTTCGAAACATAATTAATACTCTGGAGTCAAAGGTAGACTCTCACCATCAAGTGTATCACGCGCCTTCCTCTACTGTTGTTTTCAATTTTCAATTTGTCATCACACTGTTCTATACTTTATGTTTTATGTGGGACCCAAGAGTGAAGACCCCGTCATCGCCAACTTCATTGCCGCGGACAGAGCAGCCGTCGCCTTTTGAAAAATTGTAGGTCAATTCTACACAATTTCCACCTCATTGCTGCAAGTATTGCAGAATGTCAACAACAATCATTGTTGGTTTCATTTTTCCTCTAGATGTCTTAATGCCCTTAAAAGAGTGAAGACCACGACACACACACAGAAAGCAGACCACGAGACATTAAGTGTAACATGTGAAAAACATAAAGCAGGGCTACATTTTTATTATTATTGTTGAAATATCAGGGAGAATAGATTTCTTATTCTTTTTTTATTGTAAAACTCTTGTACATTGGTTTATATAGGGATGAATTCACCGACAAGAAATATGAATCGAAACCTAGAATCAAGCTAATTATCCTTATATAATTTCATCAAGTCATATTGGTTTGATCACAGCTAAGCTAAAATATCTTCTAACATGGGAAAGGAAAATCAATCAAATCTTCTGAAAATGGAAAAAAAAACACTGAATTCTAACATTAAATGCGGAAAAAGTAAGGATAATGAACTTAAATTATTCTACTTAACTCTCTTCTTTTAAAATTGATTCAGAAAATTAGAGCAAATAATCAAATTGGATTAGTTGTTTTGATTTTTTTTTTTATTTATCATTATTTAGCCAAAACCGGACCTTGGATGAC
Organism: Boswellia sacra; assembly: GCA_013180625.2. NCBI lineage: Eukaryota > Viridiplantae > Streptophyta > Magnoliopsida > Sapindales > Burseraceae > Boswellia > Boswellia sacra. Next base: position 475,614 of record SNVD02015884.1, on the reverse strand, counting down.
AGATGACAATACCTTCCAGGTGAGATGAAATCACTAATGACTAAATGATTGGTTAGATGATAATAATAATAATGATAAGATTTAGTAATTTTTAAAACACTCTTTCAACTTGGTTATGTATGTAATTATCTCAAATTGTATTTAAACTCATATGATGCTGGTCACTGGTTTGATTTAATGAATCCTTTTAAACAGTTTACATATCGTTTCTGTTGATAAACAAGTAACTCGCATACAAATTAGAGGATGACAATTGACAAGTGGTTTATCTCGTAAATACATAGTGACAAGAAGTCATCAAATTTTTGAGACAGAAGACGACAGCATGTTGTTTGTTAAGAACAGAAACAGCTAACTATTGACAGTCCGAGACATCAAATCAATGTTTCATTTCACACTTCATTGAGAAATGAGGTAATGTTCATTTGGGCTTAACACTAAATTCCAACTTCCAACAGAACTTTGTATGATTTCAGCTGGGTATCTCTATCTTTTGACCAATTGTAATATATTAAGTAGCCATCAATTTAATTGCTATTTATTGATCCCACTCGCAGGCTTTTTCTTTGGAAAATATTATCTATCATTTCAGGAAATAAATTGGAGTTGTCTCACGTTTGCTTGCACTGGATTTTATATATGGGCATTTGATTTGGATACTGTTGGGTAACTTGGTTTCGTAAGATGGTTGTTAGATCTATATTTATGCTCTTTCCAAATTAATATATTGGCTTACGTATTCAACTCTACAGTTATTTTGGGGCTTTTTGGTTTCAAAATGTATTGATTATTTCCTTTTAATTTCATTTGTATTATGAGGTGTAAAGTAAGCTGAAAGAAAACAAAAAATCACAACACAAAAATTTACCCAATGAAGCAACCTACATGTGCAGAAAACGTTTTTATATAGCCATTACAAATTTTTCTTTATGGTAAGAATAACTGGTAATGGCATTATATAAATATGAAAATTTTAGAAGGTCAATATATAGAATTATAACTTATTTCATAAAAAAATTTACATTATATCTCATTTACATTTTTTACTGGAGAGGCTAATAAGCAAAATTTCAATGCATACGATATCGAAGTGGACTTTTTTTTTATCACCATTAAGGACCTATGCTTTAGACTGAACAGCCAAGCCCCTCAGGCCTAAAACGGAGATCCGCCACTTTATATAATAGCCTGATTATCATTAAGGTTATATTCTTTTATGAATCCAAATCCTGTTTTCTATACTGCACATTTTTCAATGTAATTTACATTCAATTTCAATCACATATCTTTTTTAATATTCAAAATAATTCAAAATCAATTACATATTTCTAAATTCAATTGAAAACAAAAACAATGGATTCATAAAAAAACACACTCTAAATAATTCAGTTTGGATTGATAGACTTAAGGAAAATTATTGAATTATTTAAAAATTTCTTGTATACAAAATATTCTAATCGCTAGAAAGCAATCATTTGAATAGATAAGAAACCGTAATTTGGCATAATTTATCATTGGCTTGAGTCACCAACTTTCTATTTTGATCTCTCTATAGTGATATTGTTCAATTATTGAATTCATCGTCACTTACAACCTTGTTAACTCATTACTTCCTGAATAAGTCCCGGTATTGCATCCCATAATAGCGGTCCGTTGTCACGTCTTAACATCTAAGCAAGTTTCGAGCTTTCAATGAATACCACAGTTATGAAATTGATTTTCTCACAGTTCAACAAAAAAATATAATTATGACCTATGCTAGACAAGCTACTAATTGTAATATTGAGAATCACCATAATATCGTAACCGCGATGATATTAAACTAATATATTGATAACAAGCAAGATATTTTGTGATATTAATCAAATTGATCACATAAAAAGAAAAATCTCTGTTAATTTGGTTTAAGAAGTGGCTAATAACTGATAGCTAGAGAGGTTGATTTGTCTGCAGCTGTCTTGTGGCAGAGACTGGCATAAGTGGTGGCACCAGGATGAAGTTCTGATTTTTTTGAACTTGGTTATGCATGTAATTATCTCAAATTGATTTGTCATTTAGGGAAAACAATCGATAACCTCATATTTGTTATATGCATTCTGCACAAGTAAGATTAAAACGGTATGATCTTGAATTTACACTCAACCTGATATAAAATATGTCACTTTAGTATATTTATTATAGGTTTAAATTAATATATTTGTTGTATGTTTGGATTAATAGAAGGGTTAAAGTATTAATGTTAAGCCCACATTTAAAAGCTTCACACTTAAAAAGCTTTTGCTTTCAAAAAGCTGATAAATTTAACATTGCATTAGAGTTACAGTGAATCTAACGTTCACAGGCTTGAGGGCCCTGAGGCATGTGAGGTTCGATCTTGTCTACAGCCTCTTGCACGTGAGGGGGCTAATAGAGACATATACAGGCTTAAGTTTTTAGAAAAATAATAAACTTAAATAATATTTGACATATTTTATGAATAAGATACTACTACACTATTCCTTCAGCTAGATACTATCTCTACAATATTGCTTCTCAGTTCCATACCTAGTTTCGTCATTTCCTGGATCACTATCCCTTCCGGGGGTTCTTCCAGTACCCAAGCCAGAATTCTGCCAAAGACCGGACCCATATTCATAATCTCCATATTCTATACCAATGGTCTTCTCATTATTAGGCTCACCAGGGCATCTTGTGAGAATGCTGAATGCTCTGAAAAGTTTACCATGTAATAAGACCATGAAAATGAAAATAATACATAAAATAGATAAATTACTCTGCCTCCATGTACTTTTACCAGAGGACCCCCCGATTGCCTGCTGCCATGATACTGCCAGCTCTATCGGGCTTCTCAGCATCTACAGTTGAGCTTACCCTAACCCCCATCATGACATTAACCATACTTTCCCCTCATAACATAAAAAGCAATCAAAACAGAAAGAACTCGGCCTAATATATTTCTTCAAATTACTATTAAATACTTAATAAAAGAAAACTAACTTAAGAGGAAATTGAGAGAGATAAAAATGGAATAACTAGGACCAAGGCTTAAATTTATTGGCGGATTCCTAGGCAGAACTATAACCATTCATCTATCACAAGCATATCCGACTCATACTGACGTCTCTTTCAGTTGGCAGAATACAATTAGGAGGAACAAAATACATATACACACACATCATGTTGTGTGTGTCTGGTCCATGCTGATAGATCACCTAATAAAGAGATCTGCTTTACCGGGAGATGAAAACAACATATATAAGCATTAATGTATGCATAAATTTGATTCTCATATCAGTCATGAAATGTCAACCTGGAAATGTATTTTATCAGTCATACAAGTGATAATGCCAGGGATTGTCAACATAAATTTGTATACATAATTAAGCACCTGTGTTGGCATTTTGGTCTGCTTCACTTTGATTGGTTTCAGGGCTTTGATGTCAGTGTCCTTGATAATTCAATTTTATATTAGTGGAGTTATTTTTCCTTACTTTTATCAGGGCTTTGCCTCCGGTTCCGGAATCCATCCTCCCATTTGACAGAGGAACTCTTAACATTCTTCACTTCTGAATATGGCAGCAGCACAAAAGTAATCACTCCAGCAAGCCCGTCTACACCAATATTCATCCACCGATGCAAAATGCTCATAATCAGATAGGGGCCAGTCTATATTGAGCATATCTAGAAATTCAAATGATCAAATTCTTGGGAAGCATTATCACAACTCTGTTGAACAAAGTTTTGTTTGCATTGCGCCATCAAATCATCTGGAGCCAAGAAGTTGTATGCAACAGGGCACTTGCAAACCTCTATCGAACCATCTTCCTAACTGCAGTGCACCAGATGTTTGACCTGCAGGCTCCAGTGGCTGTTTCTCCTCTAAAACAAGGTTCTGATGGTATCAGGTAGTTTTCTAAACCAGATGGCTAGGAAGAAGCCCTTATTTTCTATTTGTATGAAACCAAAAGCAAATTCACCAGATGGTGACACTCAGGAAATTGAGGCAGAGCAAAAGCACCAGCATAAGGTGCAGAAGATGATGAAGCTCCATTTACATAAGTTAAAAGCATCAAAGCTCCATATCTGCGGCTTGAATGCCCAAATCTTCAGTTGATAGTGTTTCTACAGAAACAGATGATTTCTTCAAAGTAGTCTGCAGCCACCGCGGCATTGATCCCATGCCAGAAGTGTTCACAGTATTCACATCCGCATAAGGACTGCTACCATCCACAACTTTCCGTGCTCGTCGCTGAGTCAAACTCTGCATAAGCAACATGTCATAGGCAGCCTCTACCTAAATCACAATCCAACCATCACAACAATGGGAACAAAAAAAAATTTACCAACAACGTTACTAGACTAAAAATAGTTGCGGCATAATAAATGCTTGCTTTAAGAAATAGAAAACCTGTTGCCTTACGCAATGATATCAACCACCCAATGGCCCTCACAGAGAAATCATCAAACTAAAAATTAGCTTTAGGTGATAACCCACATCGCATACCCAAAATTAAAATATTAAAACCATACCAATATAAAAATAGTAACAATACTTTAGGCAGAAAAGGGCCATCGATAGAAAGCATTACCTTACATACATTAAAACACATATTAACCACATGCTATAAATGGCTTAACCATTGATTTTTAACAAGAATGGAAAAAACACAAGTCAATGGCTCATCAAATTCAAAGCTTATCACAATGAGCACGCAACAAAAAGTTCCAAAATTGCATAGAGTAAATGATACAATAGCTCACTTGTTCACCAACCCAAATTCTAACATTCAGAACTTCTTGATGCATATTAAATGTGGCGCGTTTAGCAACACCTCTGTAGAAATTGCTTTTGATTAAATGCGATTGAGTAAAATACTGATGCAATGCTTCTCTTATAAACCAAGTGCTCAAAAAGCAATTCAGCCCGTCACTACAAAGTACAAATCAAAATAAAAACATGCCTTTAACTAATTGAAAGCGTTTTGAATGCTGCCCAAAAACAATTTTAGTTGAAATTTAAAAAATTTCAGAGCTTTTACGCGATTAAAAATTAAAACTTTGCAACCAAAGCAAAGAAAAAACACAGACTTGCACAAGCAAACTCGCATATTCCACAAAACCCATCACCAAAAACAACAGAAATTCACTCAATTCACAAACCATTAAAGCGGGAGCAGCAATCAAGTACGAGCAAAAGCTAAGCTTACCGGTGAAATCGCGTCTTGGTCGTCTTCACAGTTAGTGATATTCGAGTTTTTGGCGCGAAGCATGTCATCAAAAGACGCAGTTTCGGACACTCCGAGAAGCTTGAGTGCGTTCTCGACCGACATCTTGAAGGAAACGGAGTCGTCGGCTCTGGAGCCGGCTCTGGCAATCCCGGGTGAAGTGCGCCGGGGCAAGACAGCTAGGCCCCTCCATAGGTCGGGTTTGGCGGGTTTTAATGAAGAGAGATGAGGAGATAGATTAGGGGGATGAACGGGAGGCGGTCGAGGGAAGGGTGAACCGGCGGAGAGGCGGTTGGGGCGGACGGAGAGTGTGGCAGCTGCCATGTTTGATGGAAATGCGAGGCTGTGTTGGTATCCTTTTGTTTTGTTTGTGTAGAGGAATGAGTGAGAAGTAAGAAAACGGTTAAAATCTTTGTGATCCTGTGATGATGTGGTGTTGGTGCACTCTACTTGACCACCGTTCGATGCTTTCATAGTTTCTTTATCACAAGCATTTCTTTAAGATGATCCCAAATCTTGGGGACATGTATAAAAATATGCAAATCGAACATAATTTTCATTGAAATTGTAAAAATGTGAATTATAAGTAAACTGTCTAATTACAATTATTGAGTTGGCTTGTTCGACAGAGAAAAATAGTTATCAAGTGACGGTAGATCATTATTTAATAAAGTGTTAGATTATTATATAGAATTAGATATTTGTTAAATAATATCTGAAGGTACGAAGATTACATCTATATTTCAAATAATAATAATCGATTTAATATTTTAAATAAAAAATTAAATAAAATATCTACGGAAAAAAATCCCAATTCTTCGTAAAAACATTTAAAAGAAGGTTATTTATTTTTTACTTTTTTTTTTTTTACGTAAACTTTTATTGTTTAGTCAAGTTAAATGTTGAAGTGTGACGAATTTACCTCCATTTTATTGAAGGTAGGTGTTAAGACTCGGGTTCAGATTATCTAACAAGGCCGTTCAACATCTTAAAATTTGATAGATAAAGCATCTAGCATTAATTATTAGGGAATTATTTATATATAAAATATCATATTATACTAGAGGAAAAGATGGAATTATTTGAAAATTTGTTGTGTATGAAAGACTCCTATCTTATCTCTACAAAGCAATACTTTAAACAGTTACTACACTGTATTTTGGCATCATTCAACATTGTCGTGTCTTGAGCCACCAACTCTCTATGTTGCTCTCTATATAATGATGTTATTCAATTATTGAGGTGATGATCCCTCATAAAGCTGCTCAAGTTACTATTTCCTGAATGAATCCATCTATTGTAACAGTGATATTACTAAAGTAATGTGTTGATAACAAATAAGATATTCTGATCTTAATAAGTTGATCACGGAAAGAGAAAATCTATGTTAACTGGCGTACGAAGTGGCTACTAATTAAGAAGAGAGGTTGATTTGGCTGCAAGTAACTCGTGGCAGAGAATGGTACACGTGGTGGCATCAAGATGTGGTTCTGATTTTTTTCGATTGGCTAGTTGGAGGTGAAATGTCTTTTGAAAGTTTAAGCTGAAGAAAATTAAGCATGTTGGCTTCTTGGAGAGTGACTCTCTCAAGGCCCTCACCTTGCTTCTTATCAAGCAGAAATAGAGGTGGGTTCCGTTGCAGACCAAGAGCAACTGCTCTTCAAAGCCACGCAAGTGGTGATCAAAACAGTGATGAAAATAGCTTAAAAAAGAAGTAAATAGTCATCGTTGGCTCTGGCTGGGCTGGCCTTGGTGCTGCTCACAACCTCTGCTAGCAGGTCCTGCCCCTTCAGTCTCACCTCAGTGTGTGGGTGTTGTGTGCATCAGTGTGTGGGTGTTTGCTTTACTTCGACTGGTCTCAGGGCTTCGTCACTTTGCTTGATCATGGAAATGGTTTTGGCACCCCCTAATATGTGAGTGTACAGGGTAATTGAAGAAGATGCTTAGTTTATTGGGTAACAGAAATTAAACATGATGATCTTGTGAAGCTAATTTCTCCGTTTCTGACATTATTTATAGGTTTTTGGGACCCCTACCTGAGCATATTCAGCCTTGTTGATGAGCCTGGTATCAAGCCCTTCATCACTTGGATGAAATCTGCACAATGTCAATATTCAGGGAAGGGATTGGAGGTAACTAAAATTTGCTTTCCGATTTTTATTTATTTATTTATTTCTCTCATGGAATATTGGAGAAATTCAACCTGCAGAACGATCTATGATAACTGGCTGCTCTGTCTGGCCTCCGAGCATCTATACTTCAGCTTACTATAACCCCCATTATGACATTACAAATCAGAACAGAAAGCATTTAGCCAAATATGTTTTTTCAAATTACTATTGAATACTGAATAACAGAAAACTAACTTTAGAGGAAATTGGAAAAGATGAAATGGAATAATTAGGACCAAAGGCATAAATTTATTGGTAGATTCCTAGGCAGAACTATAACCATTCATCTATCACAAGCATATTCAAATCCATGTCATTCTGATGGCATCCTTCAGTTTTGCAGAATACAATTAGAGAGGAACCAAATATATATCCACACACGTCATGTTGTGTGTCTGGTCCATGCTGATAGAGCACCCAGTAAAGAAATCTGCCTTACCAAGAGGTGTTAACACATATGTAAGCATTTCTGTGCACATAAATTTGATTGTCATCAGTCATGAAATGTCAACCTGAAATCTATTTTATTAGTCATACAAGTGATAATGCCAGGGATTATATACATAAATTAATTTTATATAAGTGGAATTATTTTTCCTTTGCTTTTATCAGGGCTTTGCCTCCAGTACTGGAATCCATCCTCCCATTTGACAGAGGAACTCTTAACATTCTCCATTTTTTCTGAATATGGCTACAGCACAAAAGCAGTCACTCCAGCAAGCCTGTCTACACCAGTACTCATCCAATGACGCAAAATTTTCATAATCAGATAGCGGTCAGTCTGTATTGAGCATATCTAGAAATTCAAAATGGTCAAATTCTTGAGATGCATTATCACAACTCTGTTGAACAAAGTTTTGTTTGCATTACTTCATCAAATCATCTGGAGCCAAGAAGTTGTATCCACCAGGGCACTTGCAAACCTCTATCAAACCATCATCCCAAGTGAAATGCAGTAGATAATTGACCCACGTGCTCCAATGACTTTTTCTCCTCTAAAACAAATTTCTGATGGCATCAGTTATTTTGCTAAACCATATGACTGGCAAGAAGCCTTGTTTTCTATTTGTCTGAAACTAAAAGCAATTCATCAGATGGTAACACTCAGGAAAACGAGGCAGAGCCATCATCGTCTGATGCAGCAAGAGATGAACCCGGCGATATATTACTATAACTTTCGAGCAGCACTGGAAACTGACTGTAATAAACAAATCAATAAAAAGAGAGGGTACACAAATACAAGAGCCATCTGTGCATTTTCCGGGAAAATGGAGAAGTTAAACAACAGCCTGATTCATACACATCAAAAGAACTGTCATAATCTTGAAACCTATAGGAAGGTTGCAATTTGCCATCGAGTTACAGATTTAGGGTTTCTTCATTTATTACCTCTGATTCAAAATCAAATGAAACTCAAATCGGAAAAACCAACTGAAAATGGAAACTAAAATCAAGCATATTTTTTGATAGTGGTTCCTCATTTTTTGAAAACTGACATGTTAATTTCAAAGAAAGGAATTCATGGTGAATTGTTTTTCTAATTTTACTGAATGCTGAACAAATTAAGCATCTTCATTTCTTAACTGGCCTCTTTTTCTGAGGAAAAGGAGCTACATTGACAATGCTACCTTCATTTTGCGCTGTGGAATATCTCAAATTGGAGTGATCGGCGAGAAGGTTGTTTCTTTCCCTATGTTCTTACCCATCACGATTTCAAGAATAGCTATGCTTCGTACCCAATTCATTTTGCATAATATTTCAGGAAGCCATGTTAATCTTCAGGAATATAGATGACAGGAGCCTTGCGAGAAAAACAACAAAAATCAGATCCATTTCATTCAATTAGCTCTTTGCAGAGCAGAGTTGGTTGACTGGTTGAAGAACCAATAAAATGTTAGGATTACCTTCGGAACTAATGTAGTAAAATGTTTTTGCTACAATCAAATTTATATTCTGGAGTTATATGCTATAAGATCCCAAATTAGTTACCTGTGAGATGCAAGATTGGATGCTTATTCTTTGAATCTTATTAATAGTTATGCATCTCCTATCGTCTTTATGTCTTCCTGGCAAACTTTCACATAAATTTTTCTCTATGAGAGAGACAAATAAAGGAGGATCTTTTGATTATTGTAATACTCTATTTCATTAGTGAATTACATAAAGCAAGACTGCTCCTAATTAACAAAGCAGAATCTAGCAACACTTTCTTACAGCACAAACAAATTTGTCCCCAGGTTGATCTAAGAAGTGGTAGTACTTGTCCCTCCATCTTCTGTTAACAATTAGAGGACTTACTATACTCCAAAAGCCCACCATGAATCCAAGACCCATGCTCACATAGAACGAATCCACTTCATGTCCGTTGCCATCTTTTCCTCCTCCACTGTCAAAGTTTGGTGTTGGAATAGTTTCGCTACAATTCTTAGGAAGTGGAGAACCACAAAGATCATTCCCAACAAAACTAGACGGATCCAAGCTTTGAAGTTGAGTGCTTAAAGGAATTTTGCCAGTCAAGTTATTGTTGGATAAGTTCAAAAAGCTCAAAAATGTTAAGCTTGATATACTTTGTGGAATCTCACCGTGAAGGTGATTTTCAGAGAAATCAATGGATTCTAGTGAACTCATGACACCAATATGTTTAGGAATTCTTCCAATAAAATGATTGTATGATAAATTCAATGATTGCAATGCGGTAAGATTTGTCAACTCTATTGGAATCTCTCCTGAAAACTTATTACTTGAAAGGTCTACACTTCTTACCAAATTTAAAATGGTATTATATTCATTCCATTTCCCTTTTATCAAAAGGAGTTCACCGTCAACAAAGCCGCTAGCACCATTGAATCTAGAGTATACTTCATATTGTAAATTGCTACTTTCAAAATTCTTCGTAACCGCCATACTGCTGAAGTTGCTGATACATTTGGGTATGGTTCCAAATAGATTGTTATGAGCAAGGTCCAATACTTGCAAAGATGCTAAATGGCAAAGCCCTGCTGGTAATGGGCCACGAAACCTGTTTGAATGGAAGTTGAGAATTCTTAGGCTGGAAAATCTTTCTCCAATCCATTGTGGAACATTTCCAACAAGCTCATTTTTGCTAATGTCAAGAATTACTAACTCTGTACAATTGCCAAGTGACACAGGTATGATTCCAGAGAAACTATTTTTGCGAAGCTGTAATGATTTGAGTGAACTTAAAGAACCAAAAGAGGCTGGAATACTGCCTGTTAATTTATTGTTATTTAATTTTAGAACTTCCAAACTCCTCCAATTGCTCCAACAATCAGGTAATTCTTGTGACAAAAAATTATTCTCAAGGTTGAGAATTTCTAATGACTTCGATTCATTCATCTTCTCGTAACATAAGAAATGGTGAAGACATGATCCAGACAAAAGATTGTTGGAAAGATCGAGTAAACCCATAACATTCAAATGTGAAGATATGAGAGATGAACATGATAGATTATTCCAGCTCAAATCAAGTACGGCAACTTGATCAGACAAGCTTAAGTTTGGAATTACCCCATAGATTTGGTTGTGAGAGAGATTGAAAGAACTATACGTAAGAGCAGTTTCCCAAAACTTACTAGGAATAGCATCTGCAATTCCAGCATTAGAGATATCCAAATATTGCAAAAAATTTTGTGAAAGGAGCCACAATGGGAATTGAGGTCCCAAATGACAAGATTGCAAATCTAAGTGTAGAATCTGAAATGGAGGAACCCAATCAGGATGCGCTTTCATCATTAGGGAGTTACCACGTGCACTGAAAGAATGCAATCGAGTAAGGTTTGCAAAATGAATTGGGAGAAGAGATCCATTCAATTTGTTAGAGGACAGATCTAGGGAGTCTAAGAAAGAAAGTTTTGCTAAAGATAGTGGAATATGTCCGCTCAATTGGTTATAGGAAACATCTACTCGTTCCAATGATGACATATTTCCTATAGGCAAGGGGATAGATTCCTCCAAACTGTTATGACAAAGATTTAGAGACCCTAAGGATGAAAGCATTCCTAGAGATGATGGAAGAGATCCGCTTAGTAGGTTATGAGAAACATCTAGAGATTCTAAGGAAGAAAGCTTTCTCAAAGATGAAGGAATAGATCCACTTAGGCTGTTATTTGAAAAATCTAGAGATATTAAGGAGGAAAGGTTTCCCAAAGATGATGGAATAGATTCACTTAGGTTATTATTTGAAACATCTAGAGAAAGTAAGGAAGAAAGTTTTCCTAAGGATGATGGAATAGATCCGGTTAGTAGGTTGTTGGAAACATCCAGAGATACTAAGGACGAAAGATTTCCTGTTGATAAAGGAATAAATCCGTTCAACGTGTTGTTGGACAGTGAAACATGTGTTAAAAGTGAAACTTCACCAAAACAGGAAGGAATATGACCTGAAATTGAGTTGTCGGCTAGAGCCAAAAACTTTAGATTTTGAAATTTCACAAGTCGACTGGTTAAACTACCAAAAGATTGACTATCACTCAAATCCAAATGCTCCAAAGTCTTTGAAACACATCCTGAAAATATGCCTAAGATTTCAGATATCTCTTGACTCAAATTGACAGATGACATAGAGAGTGAACCCAATTTGCAAAAATTTTCCCATGATTTTGGCACTTTCCCTTCAAGAAAAATATTAGATGAGAGATCTAATACTTTGATGGAAGTCAAATTTCCAAGGCCATCTAAAATTGCACCTTGCAATTCACTTGAGTCGAGAGAAAGATACTCAAGATTTTTAAATTTGCACCTGTTATCAGATGTTGAATCATTGAGATTGTTTAGAGATAAATCAAGATGCTTAAGAGATGTCAAGTTTTGCAGTCCATCAAGAATTGAACACCCAAAATCATTGCCACTTAAGTCAAGGACTACTAAATGACTAAGACCAAAAACCCACCTAGGAATCAAAGAGTAATTGAAGTTGTTAAAAGAAAGATCAAGGGCAGCAAGAGATGAAAAAGTTTGCGATAGGCAGCAGAGGACGGTGATTGAGTCCACATCCTGACAGTTTTAACACTGCTAAAGAAGGAAGTGTGTTTGACACTGAGAGCCAATCAGAGGCTTTGCTAAGGTCTACAAAACTCAAATCCAGGTGCTTTAGTAGTGAAAGACCTGACAGCCAATAAAAATTCTCAACAAATAGATCATGATTTTGACTCCCACCAAGGTCAAGATGTTGCAGATTGGACAGATTCCCGAGTTCTTGGGGAATTATTCCAGTATATCCAGAATTAGAGAGATTAAGGTATCTTAAATTCCTCATAGAACCAAAAAATTTCGGAATCTGAATACCTTCAAAACTGTTGCGACTAAGGTCCAAGTAAATCAATCGCTCTAAATTAAGCAAGGAGGGATTTAACTTACCACTCAATTCTTTCCTCTCATAAGCCTCGTATTTAGCTTGAGACACGTGGTAAGAAAAGTCAGGAGGATCGCTGAGGTGGAGCTCAAGGACATGGCCAGTGAAGTTGTCGCAGACAACACCGGTCCATGTACAACAATCCCCATCACCAGTCCAAGAGGCTAGCCGGTTGGAAGAATCAATGAGATCGTGCTTGAACCTTAGAAGTGCTTGTCTCTCACTTTGGATGCAACCCATGTAAGAGTGGGTGCTTCCTTCGGGGAAGCCATCATTAGTGGTTGGAATAGCGAGTAATTGTAGGAGAAGAAAGGCAACAATAAGACTCATGGTTGGTTTCATTGCTGTAAACTGAAATTACAATGTGCATGGGAACATCATCAACCGAAGAAGTATTTATACTGCTATTTGTCACTGTATAGGATTCTAGTGTACGTGTAAAATTTTCTTTTGGATAGGACGCTAGAAGCAGGGTCTTCGAAACATAATTAATACTCCGGAGTCAAGGGAAGACTCACACTATCAAGTGTATCACGTGCCTTCCTCTACGGTTCTTTTCAATTTTCAATTTGTCATCACACTGTTCTATACTTTATGTTTTCTGTGGGACCCAAGAGTAAAGACCGCGTCAACGCCAACTTCATTGCAGCAGACAGAGTAGTCGTTGCCTTTTAAAAAATTGTCGGTCGATTCTACACAATTTCCACCTTCGTTGCTGCAACTATTGTAGAATGTCAACAACCACGGTTGGTTTCAAATTTTTCTCTAAATGTCTTCAATTGATTGCTCGATTGGATGCCATCAAAAGAGTGAAGACCACGACACATTAAGTATGACATGTGAAACACAGAAAGGAAACCACGACACATTCTGTTTTACGTGTGAAAAACAGAGCAGGGCTACATTTTTATTATTATTGTTGAATAACAGGGATGACTAGATTTCTTATTCTTTTTTTATTGTAAAACTCTTGTACATTGGTTTATATAGGGATGAATTCACCAACAAGAAATCTGAATCAGGACCTAGAATCAAGCTAATTATCCTATTATAAATTCATCAAGTCATATTGATTTGATCACAGCTAAGATATCTTCTAACAAAGCAAAGAAAAATCAATCACATCTTCTGAAAATTGGAAAAAAAAAAGGATTCTAACATTACATGCGGAAAAAGTAAGGAAAGGATAATGACTTGTCATCTTTTATGTTATCATTATGAACTTAAATTATTCTATTTAATTCCCTTCTTTTAAAATTGATTCAGAAAATTAGAGATAACCAAATTGGATTTGTTGCTTTGATATATATATTTTTTCATTATTAGCCAAAACCTGGCCTTGGATGATAGATACAATACCTTATAGGTGAGATGAAAATCACTAATGACTAAATGATGGATTAGATGATGATAATAATAATAATAAGATTTAGTTAATTTTTGAAACACTCTTTGAACTTGGTTATGTATGTAATTATCTCAAATTGTATTTAGATCCATATAATGTTTGTCACTGGTTTGATTCAGTGAATCCTTTAAACAGTTTACATATCGTTTCTGTTGATAAACAGGTGACTAGCATACAAATTAGAGGATCACAATTGACAAGTGGTTTATCTCGTAAATATATAGTGACAAGAAGTCATCAAATTTTTGAGACAGAAGACGACAGCATCTTGTTTGTTAAGAACAGAACAGCTAACTATTGACAGTCCGAGACATCAAATCAATGTTTCATTTCACACGTCATTGAGAAATGAAGTAATGTTCATTTGTCCTTAACACTAAATTCCAACTTCTAACAGAACTTTGTATGATTTCAGCTGGGTATCTCTATCTTTTGACCAATTATAAGATATTAAGTAGCCATCAATTTAATTGCTATTTATTGATCCCGCTTGCAGGCTTTTTCTTTGAAAAAAATTATCTATCATTTCAGGAAATAAATTGGAGTTGTCTCACGTTTGCTTGCACTGGATTTTATATATGGGCATTTGATTTGGATACTGTAGGGTAAGCTGGTTTCGTAAGATGGTTGTTAGATCTATGTTTATGCTCTTTGCAAATTAATATACTGGCTTACGTACATATTCAACTCTACGGTTATTTCGGGGCTTTTTGGTTTCAAAATGTAATGAATTGATTATTTCCTTTTAATTTCATTTGTATTATGAGGTGTAAAGTAAACAGCAAGAAACAAAAAATCACAACGCGAAAATTTACCCAATGAAGCAACCTACATGTGCAGAAAAAGTTTTTATATAGCAATTACAAATTTTTCTTTATGGTAAGAATAACTGGTACTGACATTATATAAATATGGAAAGGTAATGACTTTATATAACAGCCTGATTATGGCTAAATAATTCAGTTTGAGTCGATAGAATTAAGGAAAATGATTGAATTATTTAACAATTTCTTGAATACAAAATATTCTAATCGCTAGAAAGCAATCATTTGAATAGATAAGAAACCGTAATTTGGCATCATTTATCATTGGCTTGAGTCACCAACTTTCTATTTTGATTTCTCTATAGTGATATTGTTCAATTATTGAATTCATCGTCACTTACAACCTTGTTAACTCATTACTTCCTGAATAAGTCCCGGTATTGCATCCCATAATAGCGGTCCATTGTCATGTCTTAACATCTAAACAAGTTTCGAGCTGTCAATGAATACCAAGTTATGAAATTGATTTTCTTAGAGTTCGCCAATAAAATATAATTATGACCTATGCTAGACAAGCTACTAATTGTAATATTGAGAATCACCATAATATTGTAACCGCGATGATATTAAGGTAATATATTGATAACAAGTTAGATATTTTGTGATGTTAATCAAGTTGATCACATAAAGATCTCCTAAATTGGTTTAAGAACGAAGTGGCTAATAACGGATAGCTAGAAAGGTTGATTTGTCTGCAAGTGTCTTGTGGCAGAGACTGGTATACGTGGTGGCACCAAGATGAAGTTCTGATTTTTTTGAAGTTGGTTATGCATGTAATTATCTTAAATTGATTTGTCTTTTAGGGAAAACATTCGATGACCTCATATTTGTTATATGGATTGTGCCAAGTAAAGATTAAAAGGATATGATCTTGAATTTATACTTAACCTGATATAATACATGTTACTTTGGTATATTTATTGTAGGTTTAAATTAATATATTTATTGTATGTTTGAATGAATAGAGGACATAAAATATTAATGTTAAGTCCGCATTTAAACGCTTCATAGTTAAAAGCTTTAACTTTCACGAAGCTAACAAATTTATCATTGTAATAAAGTCATAGTAACCTAATGGTCATAGGTTTGGGGGCCTCTTTGAGTCATGTGAGGCTCGATCTTGTCCTCAGGCCTCTTGCAGGTGCGGGCCTCTTGCAGGTGCAGGCTAATGGAGACATATACAAGATTAAGTTTTTAGAAAAATAACAAACTTAAATAATATTTGGTATATTTTATGAATGAGATACTACTAGACAATTCCTTTGGCTAGATACTATCCCTACAATATTGCTTCTCACTTCCACACTTAGTTTCGTCATTTCTTGGATCACTATCCCATCCATGGGTTCTTCCAGCACCCAAGCTAGAATTCCGCCAAAGAACGGACCCATATTCATAATCGCCATATTCTATACCAATGGTCTTCTCATTATCAGGCTCACCAGGGCACATTGTGAGAATGCTGAATGCTCCGAAAAGTTTACCATGTAATAAGACCATGAAAATGAAAATAATACATAAAAGAGATAAATTACTCTGCCTCCATGTACTTTTACCATAAGACCCCCCAATTGCCTGCTGCCATGATACTGCCTGCTCTATCACAAACCCAAGTTATTAACCTTTCGAATTTCAGATCTGCCCTTCAATATCACGGAACATATCTTTTTCTTAAGAATGAAATAAAAGATGATTTTGAAAAACAAGGAATATTTTATTACGAACTACGACATAAACATAAACCCTTTTGGAATTTTGGAATGAATGAATGAAAAGCCTGGTTAACGGGTCATTATCAATATCAATACGATTTATCTCGGATTAGATGGGCTAGATTAGTACCATAAAAATGGCGAAATAGAGCCAATCAACACTGTATGACTCAAAATAAAGATTTAAACAAAAGGGATCCACATGAAAAAAATAGATTAATTAATTACGAAAAAAAATGTTTTTGAAAAAGACTCGTTACGGAATCAAAAATCGAATTTTAAAAAACTTTATAGGTATGATCTTTTATCACATAAATTTATTAATTATGAAGATCAGAAAGACACATATTCCCAGCATCTACCCTCACCCCCATCATGACATTAACCATACTTTTCCCTTCATAACATAAAAACAAATCAAAACAGAAAGAATTCGGCCTAATATATTTCTTCAAATCACTATTGAATACTTAATAAAAGAAAACTAACTTGAGAGGAAATTGAGAAAGATAAAAATGGAATAACTAGGACCAAGGCTTAAATTTATTGGCAGATTCCTAGGCAGAACTATAACCATTCATCTATCACAAGCATATCTGAGGCATACTGACGTCTCTTTCAGTTGGCAGAATACAATTAGGAGGAACCAAATACATATACACGCACATCATGTTGTGTGTGTCTGGTCTATGCTGATAGATCACCTAATAAAGAGATCTGCTTTACCGGGAGATGAAAACAACATATATAAGCATTTATGTATGCATAAATTTGAATCTCATATCAGTCATGAAATGTAAACCTGGAAATGTATTTTATCAGTCATACAAGTGATAATGCCAGGGATTGTCAACATAAATTTGTATACATAATTAAATACCTGTGTTGGCATTTTGGTCTGCTTCACTTTGATTGGTTTCAGGGCTTTGATGTCAGTGTGCTTGATAATTCAATTTTATATTAGTGGAGTTATTTTTCCTTAGTTTTTTCAGGGCTTTGCCTCCAGTTCTGGAATCCATCCTCCCATTTGACAGAGGAACTCTTAACATTCTTCACTTCTGAATATGGCAGCAGCACAAAAGTAATCACTCCAGCAAGCCCGTCTACACCGATACTCATCCACTGATGCAAAATGTTCATAATCAGATAGCGGCCAGTCTATATTGAGCATATCTGGAAATTCAAATGATCAAATTCTTGGGAAGCATTATCACAACTCTGTTGAACAAAGTTTTGTTTGCATTGCGCCATCAAATCATCTGGAGCCAAGAAGTTGTATCCAAGAGGGCACTTGCAAACCTCTATCGAACCATCTTCCTAACTGCAGTGCACCAGATGTTTGACCCGCAGGCTCCAGTGGCTGTTTCTCCTCTAAAACAAAGTTCTGATGGAATCAGGTAGTTTTCTAAACCAGATGGCTAGGAAGAAGCCCTTGTTTTCTATTTGTCTGAAACCAAAAGCAAATTCACCAGATGGTGACACTCAGGAAATTGAGGCAGAGCAAAAGCACCAACATAAGGTTGCAGAAGATGATGAAGCTCCATTTACATAAGTTAAAACCATCAAAGCTCCATATCTCCTGCTTGAATGCCCAAATCTTCAGTTGATAGTGTTTCTACAGAAACAGATGATTTCTTCAAAGTGTTCTGCAGCCACCGCGGCATTGATCCCATGTCAGAAGTGTTCACAGTATTCACATCCGCATAAGGAATGCTATCATCCACAACTTTCCATGCTCGCCGCAGAGTCAAGTTCTGCATAAGCAACATGTCATATGCAGCCTCTACCTAAATCACAATTCAACCACCACAATAATGGAAAAAACAAAAAAAGTTTACCAACAACGTTACTAGACTAAAAATAGTTGCGGCATAATAAATGCTTGCTTTAAGAAATAGAAAACCTGTTGCCTTACGCAATGATATCAACCACCCAATGGCCCTCACAGAGAAATCATCAAACTAAAAATTAGCTTTAGGTGATAACCCACATCCCATAGCCAAATTAAAATATTAAAACCATACCAATATCAAAATAGTAACAATACTTTATGCAGAAAAGGGCCATCGATAGAAAGCATTACCTTACATACATTAAAACACATATTAACCACATGCTATAAATGGCTTAACCACTGATTTTTAACAAGAATGGAAAAAACACAAGTCAATGGCTCATCAAATTCAAAGCTTATCACAATGAGCACGCAACAAAAATTTCCAAAATTGCATAGAGTAAATGATACAATAGCTCACTTGTCAACCAACCCAAATTCTAACATTCAGAACTTCTTAATGCATATTACATGTGGCGCGTTTGGCACCACCTCCGTAGAAATTGCTTTTGATTAAATGCGATTGAGAAAAAACCGATGCAATGCTTCTCTTATATACGAAGTGCTCAAAATGCAATTCAGCCCGTCACTACAAAGTACAATAAAAAAAAAAAACATGCCTTTAACTAATTGAAAGCGTTTTCAATGCTGCCGAAAAACAATTTTAGTTGAAATTTAAAAAATTTCAGAGCTTTTACGCGATTAAAAATTAAAACTTTGCAACCAAAGCAAAGAAGAAACACAAACTAGCACAAGCAAACTCGCATATTCCACAAAACCCATCACGAAAAACAACTGAAATTCACCGAATTCACAAACTATTAAAGCGGGAGCAGCAATCAAGTACGAGCAAAAGCTAAGCTTACCTGTGCAATCGCCTCTTGGTCGTCTTTACAGTTAGCGATAATCGCGTTTTTGGCGCGAAGCATGTCATCAAACGACGCAGTTTTGGACACTCCGAGAAGCTTGAGTGCGTTCTCGACCAACATCTCAAAGGAAGCGGAGTCTTCGGCTCTGAAGCCGGCTCTGGCAATACCGGGTGAAGCGCAGCGGGACAAGACAGCTAGGCCCCTCCATAGGTCGTGTTTGGCGGCTTTTAATTAAGAGAAATGAGAAGATAGATTCGGAAGATGAACGGGAGGCGGTCGAGGGAAGGGTGAACCGGCCGAGAGGCGGTTGGGGTGGACGGAGAGTGCGGCAGCTGCCATGTTGGCATCCTTTTGTTTTGTTTGTGTGTTGAAGAATGAGTGAGAAGTAAGAAAACGGTTAAAATGTTTGTGATCCTGTGGTGACGTGGTGTTGGTGTCTATTACGCTCAAGGATTATTCCCGGGAGCCTCTTCCCCACTCGAATTCAAGATCTCAAAAGTATTTAATATTCAAAGTGAATACTATTTAGATAACTTGTAACACTCTAATACGTGTAACCATAATTATTATATATTTAAACATATAAATTATTAGTACTTTTGTATAATTGTAAGAGTGATAAAGCAAATTATAAATTATGATAGGGTGACTTGGGGGAATTGAAAAATAGAGGGCTTACATGAGATTCACCCAATCCTTATCTATATAAATTTGGAGAATTTTAGAAAATTTTATTTTCCTTCTTGTCTCTACAAAAACGTTTCCAGCCCTCTCTCTTTCTCTCAATTTACTTTTTTCACTTGTGGAATTCAAGGAAAATTGAATAAGCTAGAAGGAAATTAAGGTAAATTCATCTTCTCCTTCTTCCTTTAGAGCCTAACCATGAAATTCTATAAGAAAAATGTTAGAGTTTACTATGATCAATCTTGTATTTATGTTATATACATCATGGTACATGTTAGAAAACATGATATTACATGTGCTATGGTATATTGAAGGAGAAGGGATGATGTTTGGGAAGTTAGGAAACATGATTGAGTGAAATTCCTGCAGAGCCTCTTTTCTGAACAGGGGTTAGTCCAAAAATTCTTATAAATTCTGTGGTTGTTTGCTGACTCTGAAATTTTTATATGATAAACTAGACATCTCAAGGAGTTTATAGAATTTTGAAACACTCAAAAATTCGCAGTGTGTGAATTGTAATGAATTTTTTAAGTTCTGGTTCGAAATTGAGAATTCCCCTGTTTTAAAACAGGGCAGCGGAAATGAATTCCATTTGAGGGGGAAAATCTTTGTAAAATTTCGTGATTTTTAATATGAAAACCCTTGGGTATGTTTTCTATTAGACTGTAAATTTTCATGGCTTTTGGAGTTGTATATGAATTGTTATGATTTTTCAAATCTGGACTTGAAGAACTGTGAATGATAAGTTCCAGAACTGAGTATGTGAAATAAATTCTGTCTGACTGCCTTAGACCCTTTAGAAAATCATGGTTTTTGGTGGAATGACTCTTATATGTGTCTAGTTGTAGACTGGAAAGTTTGGTAGAGATTGGATTATTGTAAAATTTTAAAAAATTCTTCAAAGTTTCACTGTTCAGTTGAGAGGTCTGCAGATAGATTTGCTGTGTGAATGAAATTAAGGATTTTCAAGGGGTAAATGACCTTATTTTGACTCAATAAAATTCATGGACCACAATATGTATGTCTATTTGAGTTCCATGAAGTTTGGTGATGATTGGAAATGAATAACCTCTTATTATAATAATCCAACCAATATGTGTGTGTGATAGAATTTAATAAATGATGTTATTGGTTGGTTGAATTGTTGTTAACCTATAAGCGATTTAATAACTTCTAAATGGGCACTAATTAGTGTGTCATGACTATGGCAATGGTTATCAGAGAGGAAGGAGAAGAAGAAGAGATGAACTTTAAACAACCGCTTGTCAAGAAATACAGGACAACGAAATTAAGAGGCCAGGCTAATCAGGTAAGTAGCTAGATATTTCTGAGGACACAACAGACGTTAACTCTTAATGAAATGTGTTTAATGATTGTGTTCGTGAATATATGTGAAATGTGTTGATAGAATGCGGATAGGGCCATGAATACATGGACCTTGACATAGGAAATGATTTGATTGGAGTTTATAGTGATTTATGAAATGTGTGATTTCACACACTTTGATATATATGTGATTGACATGTTGGTATAAATTCTATGTGTGTGAGATGTAGAAATGTGAATGTGCCCTCATGTAGGTGAATTTGTTATGATATGACTTGAATAACATTGCCAATGAAACAACGTATGCATGTGAAGAATGAAATACATGCCAAACATTCGAGGATACTATTTCCTCATGTGAGATGGCATGACAAATGAATGTCTATAAAAAACCATGTGTATTAGAGTGCCATGAACATGTACGAGTGGAAAATAAATGAGACTAGTTATACATGGAAATAGTTGTGCAACGATATGATTGAAATACATCGAAGAGTAATGGAAGGTGTTGGCACGAATAAAGATGTCATTGGGGTTCTATGTGTGTAGAAATGATGCCAATGTGTGGATTGTGCACATCCATAACCGTATATGAGATATGTAGGCTTATTGTATTTGGTGAATGTATATGTGATTAATGAGAAGCCTACATAGAACCTCAATTATGAAAGTAAACTGCAATACTGTGATATGTGAAGGCATGCATCATTGTGTGATGTGTTATGAATTTGAAATTTTCTGCCAAGCCCATGGGAATATATTGAATGTTGAATGTGAAATGTGATACCGTTAAATGCTAGCATTATGGTGAATGAATTGTGATAAGTTGTGATTGAGTTAGAAGCTTGATATAAAGAGCTTCACTTATGTGACTGAAATGTGAAGTATGATATGTGATATGTGAATGAAAGCTTAATATAGAGCTTCACTTATATGACTGACTGAAATGTGAAATGTGATATGTGAGTGAAAGCTTAATATAGAGCTTCACTTATGTGACTGAATATGAAAACTGATATGTGAATAGCATGCCACAACTTAGGATACTTGGCTCTCATAGCTTGAGGGGAGGTCTGGACCATGTGTTTCTCTAGACGAGATTCGGTAGCATGGGCCCGGTATCACCCGGATTGTCAGACTAGCCTCGAGCTATTTCAAGTGTAGGCATCTAAATGTATCCGTACTGTTACGTACTCCCATGGCTTGAGGGGAGGTCTGGACCATGTGTTTCTCTAGATGAGATTCGGTAGCATGGGCCCGGTATTACCCGGATTGTCAGACTAGCCTTGAGCTATTTCATGGGTAGGCCTCTGAATGTATCTGTGCTGTTCCGTATCCCCATGGCTTGAGGGGAGGTCTGGACCATGTGTTTCTCTAGTTGAGATTCGGTAGCATGGGCCCGGTGTCACCCGGATTGTCAGACTAGCCTTGAGCTGATTCATGGGTAGGCCTACATATAGGAACTGACTGTGAAACGAAAAGTCATACCTTGATTAGAGAGCATTGTTCCTAAGTATCTGTGACTGTACTGTAGAAGCTTCCGAAATTATGTGAAATGGATATCCATATAAACAATGTAGCTAGCTTATGGAAACTCATGTGTGAATGATTTATATATTTATGGGAGCACATGAGGATGTGATAGACTTGGAGAAAGTTTATGTGTAAATGAGACGTGTATGTAAATGGGTGTATGTGATAAGCTTTAACATGAAAAAGCCGTGCTTGATTACGCATAGACAGGTATTTATGGAATTAGGAATATGACTAGATAAGAGAGTAATTGGTCTAGGAAATGACCAATGATATAGGGTGGCGCAGGAGCACAATTAAATGGTGCAAGAGTGCATCTTTAACGAATCTAAAGAGATATAGGCAGAGAGTTGGCACAGGCGTGCCCTCCCTTGGCGTAGGAGCGCGAAACTGGAATTTGCAACGGATTGGAAATCAGAAACTTGGCGTCGCCGTGCCAGTTTCCTCGCACAAGGGCGCGTTCCTTGAACACTGAAATCAATGTTCTGATTTTCTTAGCAAAGCACTGGTGGCTTGTATACCAAGAAATGAACAGTAATCAGTGATTTATGGAATAAGTATTGAATAGTAGTCATATTCTGAAATGGTTATCGCCATTTATTGTTTTATTTTGAGTGTCACGCTAGTTTTATAATTCTAGCTGCTTACTGAATTTCATACTCACTAGTCTGTTGTGTACCTCAGGTATTCGATCAGTTAAAGATTAAGGAAGGATTTCGGCATAGCGACGACTGTGTTCCCTTGGCAAGTTCTTTTCCGCTGCAATATTACTACATTGAGTGCGGGTTGTGACAAGATTAGTATTTAATAAAGTGTTAAATTATTAAATATGGTTAGATATGTGTTAAATAATATTTGAAGTTTCAGAGTACTACATTTATATTCAAAGACTAGTTATAAACTTATTATTTTAAATAAAAAATTACAAAAACATCTTTAAAAAAAATCCCTATTTCTTGCAACAACCTCTAAAATGAGGTTATTATTTTTTTGGCACACTTTTTTTCTGCATATACTTTTATTATTAGTTTAATGTTGAAGTGTCACGAATTTACGTCTATTTTATTGAAGGGAAGTGTGAAGACTCCATATAAGATTATCTGACAGGACCATCTAACATCTCAAAAATTGATAGATAAAACATCCAGCATTAATTATCAGACAATTATTTATGTATAAAATGTCATATTATACTAAAGGAAATGAATGAATTATTTTGACAGCTTCTTATGTATGAGACTCTTTATCTCCACAAAGCAAAACTTTAAATAGTTACGACACTGTATTTTGGCTTCATTAAACTTTGTCATGTCTTGAGCCACCAACTTTCTGTGTGATCTCTACATAATGATGTTATTCATTTATTGAGATGATGATCACTTTTAAAGCTCCTCCAGTTACTACTTCCTCCATCTATTGTAACAGTGATATTACTAATGTATTGATAACAAATAAGATATTCTGATCTTAATCAAGTTGATCACAGAAACAGAAAATTTATGTTAAGCTGGAGCAAGAAGTGGGTAATATGATGTCACTGTGCTCGATCATCGAAATGGTTTTGGCAGCAGAGATGAAGTATGTATACAGGGTAATTGAAGAAGACACTCAGATTATTGAGTGAAAGAAATTAAATATGATGATCGTCTGAACCTACCAGAACATAATCAGCCTTGTTGATGAGCTTGGTATCAAGCCTTTCGCCAATTGAAAAATCTGCACACTATTCAGATCAGGGACTGGAGGTAACTAATAATTGCATTATTCCACTTTTGATTTTTATTTATTTATTTATTTATTGTCTCTCTTGGAATATTGGAAATTCAACCTTCAAAACGATTGGTGATACTGGCAGCTCTGTCTGGCCTCTCAGCAACTAGAGTTGAGCCTACCACAAACCCCATCATGACATTAACCGTACTTTTCCCTTCATAACATAAAAAACAATCAAAAGAGAAAGAATTCAGCCAAAAATATTACTTCAAATTACTATTGAATACTAAATAAAAGAAAACTAACTTAAAGAGGAAATTGGAAAAGATAAAATGGAATAATTAGGGTTAAGGCATAAACTTATTAGTAGATTCCTAGGCAGAACGATAGCGATTCATCTATCACAAACCATATCCAAGTGATTCTAATGGCATCCTTCACTTGGCAGAATACAATCAGAGTGAAACCAAACACAGACACACACACACAGCATGTTATATGTGTTTGGTAAATGCCGACAGATCACCCAATAAAAAGATCTATCTTACCAAGATGCGTAAACAACATATCGAAGCATTTCTCTTTACATAAATTTGATCCTCGTATCAGTCATGAAATGTCAACCTGGAAATCTATCTTATCGAAGCAAGCGTGTCTGCACCAATATTCATCCACTGTTGCAAAATATTCATAATCAGATAGAGCCCAGTCTGTATTGAGCATCTCTAGAACTTCAGAATGACCAACTACTTGGGATGCATTAACACAACTCTGTTGAGCAAGGTTTTGTTTGAATTACTTCATCAAATCATCTGGATCCAAGAAGTTGTATCCACCAGGGCACTTGCAAACCTCTATCAAACCATCTCCCTAAGTGCAACGCAGTAGATATTTAACCCACAAGCTCCAATGGCTGTTTCTCCTCTAAAACAAATTTCTGATGGTGGCAGGTATTTTACTGAACCAGATGGCTAGCAAGAAACCCCTGTTTTCTATTCATCTGATACCAGAAGCAAATTCACCAGATGATGACACTCAGGAAAATGAGGCAGACCCATCATCATTTGATGTAATAAATAGAAGCAGAGAGGGTACAGAAATACAAGAGCCATATATGTCTTTTCCGGGAAAATGGAGAAGTTAAACAATAGCCTGATTCATGCACATCAAAAGAACTGTCATATTCTTGAAACCTATTGGTAGGTTGCAGTTTGCCATGGAGACATAATATGATCAAAGTAGCAAATTACAGATTTAGAGCTTCTTCATCTATTACTTGTGATTCAAAATCAATTGAAAATCAAATCAAAATCCAGACTATAATAAAAAATATTTTTTTGACAGTGGTTCCTTATTTTTTGAAAACTGACATGTTAAATTTCAAAGAAAGGATTTCATGATGAATTGTTCTCTTAATTTCACAAACTGTTGAACTAATTAAGTATCTTCATCTTTTGATTGGCCTCTTATCTGCGACGAAAAGGAGCTACACTGTCACTGCTAACTTCATTTTGCACCGTGGAGTATCACAAATTGGAGTGATTAGGAGAAGGATATTTTTTTCCCTATGTTCTTGGCCATCATTATTTCAAGAATAGCTATGCTTCATACTCAACTCATTTTGCATAACGTTTCAGGACGCAATGTTAATTTTCAGGAATATAGATGACAGAAGCCATGCGAGAAAAACAACAAAAATTAGACCCATTTCTTTTGAGAGGCGCGGAGTTGAGTGGCTGGTTCAAGAACTAAAAAAAAATGTTAGCATTACCTTTAGAACTATTGTGGTTAAATGTTTTTTCGGCAATCAAAATAATTTCTTCATATTCTGGAGTTATGTGATACAAAATCCCAAATTGCTTACCTCTTAGATGCAAGATTGAGTGCTTATTCTTTGAATCTGGTCAATATTTGTGCGTCTCCTATAATCTATATGTCTTCCTTGCAAACTTTCACATAAATTTTTCTCCCTGAGATAAGGAGAAATTACAAGAGGATCTGTTGATTATTGTAATACTTTATTTCATTATTGAAGTACATAAAACAAGATGCTTCTAATTAGCAAAGCGCAATCTAGCAACACTTTCTTACAACACAAACAAATTTGTCGCCAAGTTGATCTAAGAAGTGGCAGTATTTGTACCTCCATCTTCTGCTAACAATTAAAGGAGTTATTATACTCCAAAAGCCCACCATAAATCCAAGAGCCATGCTCACATAGAACCAATCCACTTCATGCTCGTCACCATCTTTTTCTTCCCCACTTTCAAAGTTTGGCGTCGGAATAGTTGGAGCACAATTCTCAAGAAGTGGAGATCCACAAAGATCATTCCCAACAAAACTAGACGGATCCAAGCTTTGAAGTTGAGTGCTTAATGGAATTTTGCCAGTCAAGTTATTGTTGGATAAGTTCAAAAAACTCAAAAATGTCAAACTTGACATACTTTGTGGAATTTCACCGTGAAGGTGATTTTCAGAGAAATCAATGGATTCTAGTAATCTCATGACACCAATATTTTCAGGAATTCTTCCAATAAAATGATTGCATGATAAATTCAATGATTGCAATGCTATGAGATTTGTCACCTCTATTGGAATCTCTCCCGAAAACTTATTGTTTGAAAGGTCTACACTTCTTACCAAATTTAAAATGGTATTATATTCATTCCATTTCCCCTTTATCAAAAGGAGTTCGCCGTCAATGAAGCTGCTAGGACCATTGAAATTAGGGTATAATTCATATCGTAAAATGCTACTTTCAAAATTCTTTGTAGCCACCATACTGCTGAAGTTATTGATACATCTAGGTATGGTTCCAAACAGATTGTTATGAGCAAGGTCCAATACTTGCAAAGAACCTAAATGGCAAAGGCCTACTGGTAAAGGGCCACGAAACTTGTTTGAATGGAAGTTGAGAATTCTGAGGCTGGAAAATCTTTCTCCAATCCATTGTGGAACATTTCCGACAAACTCGTTTTCACTAATGTCAAGAATTAATAACTCTGTACAATTGCTAAGTGACACAGGTATGATTCCAGAGAAACTGTTTTTGCGAAGCTGTAATGATTTGAGTGACCTTAAAGAGCCAAAAGAGGTTGGAATGCTGCTTGTAAATTTATTGTTATTCAATTTTAGAACTTCCAAACTATTCCAATTCCTCCAACAATCAGGTAATTCTCGTGACAAAAAATTATTCTCAAGGTTGAGAATTCCTAATGACTTTGATTCATTGATGTTCTCGTAACACAAAAAATGATGAAGACATGATCCAGACAAAAGATTGTTGGAAAGATCGAGCAAACCCGCAACATTCAAATGTGAAGATCTGAGAGATGAACATGATAGATTATTCCAACTCAAGTCAAGTACGATAACTTGATCAGAGAAGCTTAAGTTTGGAATTACCCCATAGATTTGGTTGTGAGAAAGATTGAAAGAACTAAACAAAAAAGCAGTTTCCCAAAACTTGCTAGGAATGGTATCCGAAATTCCAGCATTAGAGATATCCAAATATCCCAAACCATTTTGTGAAAGCAGCCACAACGGAAATTGAGGTCCCAAATGACAAGATTGCAAATCTAAGATCGTAAGCTGAAACGGAGGAACCCAATCAGGATGCGCTTTCAGCATTAGGAAGTTACCACTTGCACTAAAAGAATACAATCCGGTAAGGTTAGCAAAATGAACTGGGAGAAGAGATCCATTCAATTTGTTAAAGGATAGATCTAGGGAATCTAAGGAAGAAAGTTGTCCTAAAGATTGTGGAATAAATCCACTTAATTGGTTATAAGAAACATCTACTATTTCTAATGATGACATATTTCCTATAGACAAGGGGATGGATCCCTCCAAACTATTATGGCAAAGATTTAGAGATCCTAAGGATGAAAGCATTCCTAGAGATGATGGAAGAGATCCGCTTAGTAGGTTATAGCAAACATATAGAGATTCTAAGGAATAAAGCTTTCCCAAAGATGAAGGAATAGATCCACTTAGGCTGTTATTTGAACAATCTAGAGATATTAAGGAAGAAAGGTTTCCCAAAGATGATGGAATAGATTCACTTAGATTATTATTTGAAACATCTAAAGAAATTAAGGAATAAAGTTTTCCTAAGGATGATGGAATAGATCCTGTTAGTAGGTTATTGGAAACATCCAGAGATACTAAGGACAAAAGATTTCCTATTGATAAAGGAATAAATCCGTTCAAAGTGTTGTTGGACAGTGAAACATGTGCTAAGAGTGAAACTTCACCAAAACAGGAAGGAATATGACCTGAAATTGAGTTGTCAGCTAGAGACAAAAACTTTAGATTTTGAAATTTCACAAGTCGATTGGTTAAACTACCAAAAGATTGGCTGTCACTCAAATCCAAATGCTCTAAAGTCTTTGAAGCACATCCTGAAAAAATATCTAAGATTTCAGATATCTCTTGACTTAAATTGGTAGATGACAAAGAAAGTGAACTCAGTTTGCAAAAATTTCCCCATGATCTTGGCATTTTCCCTTCAAGAAAAATATTAGATGAGAGATCTAATACTTTGATGGAAGTCAAATTTCCAAGACCATCTAAAATTGCACCTCGCAATTCACTTGAGCGGAGAGAAAGATACTCAAGATGTTTAAATTTGCACCAGTTATGAGATGTTGTACCAATGAGAATGTTGAGAGATAAATCAAGATGCCTAAGAGATGTCAAGTTTTGTAATCCATCAAGAATTGGATATCCAAAATCATTGCCACTCAAGTCAAGAAATACTAAACGACTAAGACCAAAAACCCACCTAGGAATCAAAGAGTAATTCAAGTAGTTATGAGAAAGATCAAGGGCAGCAAGAGATGAAAAGTTTGCAGCGGTTAGCAGAGGAAAGTGATGGAGTCCACATCTTGAAAGTTTTAACACTATTAAAGAAGGAAGTGTGTTTGACACTGAGAGCCAGTCAGAGGCTTTTCTATGGTCTACAAAACTCAAATCCAAGTACTTTAGTAACGAAAGACCAGACAGCCAATAAAAATTCTCAACAAATGGATCCGGATATCCATTCCAACCAAGGTCGAGATATTGCAGATTGGACAGATTCCCGAGTTCTTGAGGAATTTTTCCAACAAATCTAGAATTAGAGAGATTAAGGTATTTTAAATTCCTCATAGAACCCAAAAATTTAGGAATCCGAATACCTAAAAAACTATTGCGGCTCAGGTCCAAGTAAGTCAATCGCTCTAAATTAAGCAAGGAGGGATTTAACTTGCCACCCAATGTTTTCCTCTCATAAGCCTCGTATTGAGCTTCAGAGTCCATCCCGTAAGAGAAGTGAAGAGGATTCCTAAGGTGGAGCTCAAGGACATGGCCAGTGAAGTTGTCGCAGACAACACCTTCCCATGTACAACAGTCTCCATCACCAGTCCAAGAGGCGAGCCGGTTGGAAGAATCAACGAGATCTTGCTTGAACCTTAGAAGAGCTTGTCTCTCACTTTGGATGCAACCCATGTAAGAGCTAGAGCATCCTTCGAGGAAGCCAATATTAGTGGTTGGAATAGCGAGTAATTGTAGGAAAAGAAAGTCAACAATAACACTCATGGTTGGTTTCATTGCTGTAAACTGAAATTATAATGTGGATGCGAAAATCATCAACTGAAGAGGTATTTATACAGCTCTTTTGTCACTATGTAGGATTCTAGCGTACGTGTGAAATTTTCTCTTTGATTGGAAGCTAGAAGCAGGGTCTTGGAAACGTAATTAATACTCTGGAGTGAAGGAAGACTCACACTATCAAGTTTATCACGTGCCTTCCTCTACTGTTGTTTTCAATTTTCAATTTGTCATCACAACCCTAGAGTGAAGACCCCAGCATCTCCAACTTCATTGCAGCAGAGAGCACTCATTGCCTTTGGAAAAATTGTAGGTCGATTCTCCACAATTTCCACCTTCATTTCTGCAAACTATTGCAAAATATCAACATCATGGTTGGTTTCATTTTTCCTCTAAATGTCTTAGTCTCCAACCGATTATTTGATTTGATGCCATCAAAAGGGTGAAGACCACGACATATTAAATGTAATATGAATAGATTTCTTATTCTTTTTTTATTGTAAAACTCTTTACATTGGTTTATGCAGGGACGAATTCACCAACAAGAAATTAATATGAATCAAAACCTAGAATCAAGCTAATTATCCTATTATAATTTCATCAAGTCACATGGATTTGATCACAGCTAAGATATCTTCTAACAAAGGAAAGGAAAATCAATCGCATCTAAAAAAAAAAAGAAAAGAAAAGAAAACACTGAATTCTAACATTACATGCAGAAAAAGTAAGGAAAGGATAATGACTTTTCATCTTTTTTTTAATGATCACGAACTTAAATTGTTCTACTTAATTCTCTCCTCTTTTAAAATTGATTCAGAAAATTAGAGAAAATAAAAAATTGGGTTAGTTGCTTTGATTTTTTTTTAAAAATTATTTAGCCAAACCCAACCTTGGATAATAGATACAATACCTTCTATGTGATATGAAAATCACTAATGACTAAATGATGATGATGATGATGATGATGATAATAATAATATTTAGTTAATTTTTAAAACACTATTTGAACTCGATTATGTATATAATTATTTCAAATTGTATTTAAACTCATATAATGTTTGTCATTGTCTTGATTTAGTGAATCCTTTCAACAGTGTACATATCTTTTCTGTTGATAAACAACTGACTCGCATACAGATTAGAGGATGACAATTGACAAGTCATTTATCTCGTAAATATATAGCGACAACAAGTCATCAAATTTTTGAAACAGAAGACAGCATCTTGTTTGTTAAGAACATCAGCTAACTAATGATAGCCCGAGATATGAAATCAATGTTTGATTTCATAGTTCACTGAGAAATGAAGTAATGTTCATTTGGCCTTAAAACTGAATTCCAACTTCTAACAGGACTTTGTATAATTTCAGCTGGGTAGCTCTATCTTTTGGCCAATTAGAAGATATTAGGTAGCCATCAATTTAACTGCTATTTATTGATCCCACTTGCAGGGTGTTTTTTTGGAAAAAAATTATCTATCATTTCAGGAAACAAATTGAGTTATCTCATGTTTGCTTGCACTGAATTTTCTGGACATTTGATTTGATACTGTTGGGTTCATAAGATGGTTATTAGATCTATATTTATACTCTTTTACAAATTAATATCTTGGTTTTACGTATTCAACTCTACAGTTATTTCGAGGCTTTCTGGTTTCAACATGTGAAATTTCATTGATAATAAATTGATTTTTTCTTTTTAATTTCATTTGTAATATGAGGTGTAAAATGAACAGGAAGAAAACAATAAATCACAACACGAAAATTTACGCAATAAAGCAACCTACCTGTGCAGAAAAAGTTTTTACATAACAATTACAAATTCTTCTATATGGCAAGAATAACTGGTAATGACAAGGAGAACTTCAATTTCTCCTTAAAATTTGCAAATCAATTTTTCCCCAAGCCACTCAATTTTCTCTGCTCCTCAAGTCAAGTTAGGTGGAAAATATTGATAGAGCCAAGTTGGAGAGTATCTCATGAAACTTATTGTCATTAAGCTCTTTGTATGGTTATCAGCTAGCTGTTGATAACTACAAACAAAAGTTGTACAAATCACATTGGAATGCACATTTTCACAAACAAAGTGATAGTCTATTTCAATATGCTTGGTTTCATTGGTGTAAACTAAAATTATAATGTGGATGAGAACATCATCAACTAAAGAGGTATTCAGTTTCTGGTATTGGACATGTAAAATACTCTTTTGGATAGGATTATAGAAAGCTATCATGTGTCTTCCTCTATTTTTGTTTTCAATTGCCATGACACTGTTCTATAATTTTCAGTGGGACTAAAGCGTGAAGGTCTGGCATCTTCAACTTGCGATAAAAGGGAGAGAAACAGCTTGCAGCAGACAGAGAAGTCGTTGCCACTGGAAATTGTAGGTCGATTCTGCAAAATTTCCACCTTCGCTGCCGCAACTATTAAAGAATGTGGCAACAACAGTCCTGGTTGGTGTTATTTTTCTTCTAAATGCTTGGTCTCCGTTTGCTTGCTCGGATGTCATCAAAAAATAAGTATGCTACTTGCTTCCTATCCAAAAGAAAATTCTATTAAAGTTCATAACATGGAAGTCATTATCCGTCTCCATCTTTTTCCAGATGTAAAAAATAATGTAATCAATATTCTGGGGTCGAGGGAAGACTCACACGATCATGTTTCTTCCTTATTCTTTACGTTTAGGAAGCTAAAGTGTGCATACTTGAAAATTGAAATCATGAGATGATCACATATTATTCTACACGGCAAAAAACTGAAAGTGTCGAGTTCTTTATTAGAATTTCAGTTGTTATACCATTAACTTATCCAGACGTAGGCACCAAGGAATAGAATGCCAATTTTAGGCCACTTATTTACGCTGGACTGAAGATGCAACTTAGACGTCCCTTTTGTGGAAAAACTTTGAAAAGGGGTCATGCGAAGGAGTGAAGACCCCGGCATGGAAAAATGTAGAGACAGCTTTCAGCCGACAAAGCACGTCTTGGCTTTCAATAAGTGGAGGTCGATTCTATACAATACAATTTCCATCTCCATCCCCGGAACTATTAAAGAAGGTTAACATTAATCATCGTTGGTTTCATTAATCGTTTGTCTCCGGTTGATTGATTGGCCACCACACATTAATTGTTGCATGTGGAAAAGTTAAGGGAAGGCCAATGACTTTTCATCTTTTATGGTATCATTGTGAACATAAATTGTTCTATTTAATTCTCTTCCCTTCTAAAATTGATTCAAACAATTAGAGAAAATAATCAGATAGGATTAGTTTTCTTGATATTTAATTTTATTTTCATTATTTAGTCAAATTAAATCCTGAATGATAAAAATATCCTTCCAAAAGAGATGAAAATCACAAATAATGATTAGATGATTGGCAAGATAATAATAATAATAATAATAATAATAATAATAATAATAATAATAATAATAATAATAAAAGATAGGTGAGGTTATTTGCATGAAAGTTTTTTTTTTATTAATACACCCACTCATTAAATAAACCCATTTCGTCACTTTAAAACATTCATTTTTGTTTTATGAACCCACACTAATCAGAAATATAACTATGCCAAATATTTTTTTTAAAAGATTTCTTTTTTTTTTTACTGCTCTTGGTATGTTCTGGAAATTGGTAAGTATTCATATACAAAAAATCATATCTTTTTTATATTATCATCTTCATTAATGTTGATTTGTTGTTCATACAGAAAAATTACTTGGTCTTCATAGAATGTTTAAAAAACTTGAATTTTTCCCAAAAAAAAAAAATCATAAAATGATTACCACAATAGAATTCGGTTGAGCACTAACTTGTTGACTGACTTTCAGTTTGTCTTCACAACAAGTCAGTCTCTTTAAACTTTTGAAGTGAATCACTGCCTAATCTTTCCCTTAGAAATTAATTAAATAAACGCACTCACATTTGTCGAGAAAACAAAAACCAAGGCGGCTAGTCTGAATACTTCTAGTGTTTGGAAAAGAGGTCTCCGTCATCCCTTCCCTTCACCAATTACTTAGCAGTTTGAATACTTCTACCGTCTGGAAAAAAGGCCTCCTTCAATCCCCTCACATCCTCGATTATCTATGTACGTGGACGTAGTTGCTTTTAATAGGTGGTTTGAGGTGATAGTGTGTTTTCATATATTTGATTTTACTCCATGAAGACTATAAACAAAAGAGATTTCATACTTTAATTGTCTTTGGAGATACAGAGTGGGAGGTGTGGAGATGAAAGAGAGAAGGGTGGGTAAGTTTGGTGTGGAGAGAAAAATAATTAAGTTAATTAGGTTTTATTATTGTACTTAATTTTAAATTGACTCATGGAAAATTTTGCAATAGAATTTTTAACAAAAAGTGGGTGTATTAATAAAAGGATAGAGCTATTGTACTCATAAAAATACTCTGAACACCCAATAAAATTTTAAAAATAAATAATTACTTTGTATGTATTTTTTAATACTGAAATACCCTTCTAAAATAATTGAGTTTTTTTTTTTTTGTTTGAAAGTTATCATTTCTAAATAATTTTTTATTATTGATGGCAAATATTTAATTTGAATCCACACCAATTGAAAGAAGCATGATCCATAAATAGCTATTGGGAAAAGATTGATATGAGCACATATTGGAAAGAAAATAAATATAAACATCGCCTCAAAACTCTATCACAACTGGAACGGTGAGACCACCAAAAGCATAGGCCTGAATATCCGTTTTTTTAATTTTTTAATTTTTAGCATTTCACTTGTGAAAAGGCCTAGCTGTTGGAGATATAGTGGCTGTCCAGACATTCCTTGGTTTTTGAAGGTGTTTTATTAGGTATGGAGTCCTATTATTCATTCTCTTTAGTTGAAGAAAAAATAAATATGTTTAGTTTCTTTAGTTTAATTTTTTATAAGTATAAAACTTTTAAAAAATAGGGTTTATATTGATAGAGAAAGGTTGATGATGATTATGAAAAGATAATATTTGTCCTAAATAGTAAATTAGTAAATAAAACTATTAAAAAAATATTAATATGTTTAAATAATGGGTGTTGAGAGTATTTTTAGGGGTGCAAATAGCCCCATCCTTAATGAAAAGTTTGGGTGCAAATAACCCCTTAGTTAATTTTCAAAACACTCTTTGAATTTGGTTATGTATGTAATTATCTCAAATCGATTTGTCATTTAGGGAAAACATTAGATAACCTCACATTTGTTATATGAATTTTGCACAAGTAAGATTAAAATGGTTTGGTCTTGAATTTATATTTGACCTGAAATAATTTGTCACTTCGGTATATTTGTTTTATGTTTGAATTTCTAGAGGGCTTAAGATATTAAAGTCAAACAAATATCTAAAAGCTTTTAACTTTTATAAAAGTGGCAAACTTAGTATGGTATTATCAAAAAGCTTTTAACTTTTATAAAAATGGCAAACTTAACATGGTATGAGATCCATAATGATCTAAAGGTCGTAGGTTCAAATTTTCTTTGTGAGAGGGCTCACTAAGATGTAGGGCTAAATTTAGACTCTCGCATGTGGGGGGGGGGGGGGGGGGGGGGGGGGGGGGAGGCCCGGTAATAGAGCCACAATATTTACCAGCGTAAGAGAGAAGTGACAAGCTGATATTTGGTATATTTTATGAGTGAGATTCTGCCGCTCGTTCTGCTTGCTATGTTTTATATTAGCATTAGATGCACAACAGAATTTCTGGATTTGGTTGCCAAGTGATTTTGAAAACCATGATTGATAGTACTAAATTATTCCTTTGGCTAGATACTGTCTACCGAGATTAGCCATTTCTTGGATCTTTTTCTGAGGAAAAGGAGCTACACTGACAATGCTAGCTTCATTTTGCGCTGTGGAGTATCTTAAATTGGAGTGATCGGCGAGAAGGTTGTTTCTTTCCCTACGTTCTTACCCATCACGATTTCAAGAATAGCTATGCTTCATACTCAAGTCATTTTGCATAATATTTCAGGAAGCCATGTTAATCTTCAGGAGTTTAGATGACAGGAGCCTTGCGAGAAAAACAACAAAAATGAGATCCATTTCTTTCAATGAACTTTTTGCAGAGCAGAGTTGGTTGACTGGTTGAAGAACTAATAAAATGTTAGCATTACCGTCGGAACTATTGTAGTAAAACGTTTTTGCGACAATCAAAATAACTTCTTTATATTCTGGAGTTATATGCTATAAGATCCCAAATTATTTACCTGTGAGATGCAAGATTGGATGCTCATTCTTTGAATGTTATTAATAGTTATTCATCTCCTATCGTCTTTATGTCTTCCTGGCAAACTTTCACATAAATTTTTCTCTATGAGAGAAGGAAAAATTAAAAGTGCATCTTTTGATTATTGCAATACTTTATTTCATTATTGAATACATAAAACAAGACTGCTCCTAATTAACAAAGCACAATCTAGCAACACTTTCTTACAACACAAACAAATTTGTCCCCAAGTTGATCTAAGAAGTGGTAGTACTTGTACCTCCATCTTCTGTTAACAATTAGAGGACTTATTATACTCCAAAACCCCACCATGAACCCAAGACCCATGCTCACATAGAACCAATCCACTTCATGTCCATTGCCATCTTTTCCTCCTCCACTGTCGAAGTTTGGTGTCGGAATAGTTGCAGTACAATTCATAGGAAGTGGAGCACCACAAAGACCATTCCCAACAAAACTAGACGGATCAAAGCTTTGAAGTTGAGTGCTTAAAGGAATTTTCCCAGTCAAGTTATTGTTAGATAAGTTCAAAAAACTCAAAAATGTCAAACTTGATATACTTTGTGGAATTTCACCGTGAAGATGATTTTCTGAGAAATCAATGGATTCTAGTGATCTCATGACACCAATATTTTCAGGAATTCTTCCAATGAAGTGATTGTACGATAAATTCAATGATTGCAATGCTCTGAGATATGTCACCTCTATTGGAATCTCTCCCGAAAACTTATTGCTTGAAAGGTCTACACATCTTACCAAATTTAAAATGGTATTATATTCATTCCATTTCCCTTTTATCAAAAGAAGTTCGTCCTCAACAAAGCTTCCATGACCATGGTAAAGAGCGTGAAATTTATATTGTAAACTGCCACTTTCAAAATCCTTCATAACCATCATACCGCTGAAGTTATTGATACATCTAGGTATGATTCCAGATAGGTTGTTATGAGCAAGGTCCAATACTTGCAAAGAGGCCAAATGGCAAAGCCCTACTGGTAAAGGGCCACAAAACTTGTTTGAATGGAAGTTGAGAATTCTTAGGCTGGAAAATCTTTCTCCAATCCATTGTGGAATATTTCCGACAAACTCGTTTTCACTAATGTCAAGAATTACTAACTCTGAACAATTGCTAAGTGACACAGGTATGATTCCAGAGAAACTGTTTTTGTGAAGCTGTAATGATTTGAGTGAACTTAAGGAACCAAAAGAGGTTGGAATGCTGCCTGAAAATTTGTTGTTATTTATTTTTAGAACTTCCAAACTACTCCAATTCCTCCAACAATCAGGTAATTCTCGTGACAAAAAATTATTCTCAAGGTTGAGAATTCCTAAAAACTTTGATTCATTCATGTCCTCGTAACATAAAAAATGGTGAAGACATGATCCAGACAAAAGATTGTTGGAAAGATCAAGTAAACCTATGACATTCAAATGTGAAGATCTGAGAGATGAACATGATAGATTATTCCAACTCAAGTCAAGTATGGTAACTTGATCAGACGAGCTTAAATTTGGAATTACCCCATAGATTTGGTTGTGAGAGAGATTGAGAAAACTAAACTCAGTGGCAGTTTCCCAAAACTTAACAGGAATAGTATCTGCAATTGCAGCATTGGAGATATCCAAATATTGCAAAGAATATTGTGAAAGGAGCCACAATGGAAATTTTGGTCCCAAATGGCAAGATTGCAAATCTAAGGATAAAAGCTTAAACGGAGGAACCCAATTAGGATGCACTTTCATCATTAGCGAGCTACCAGATGCATGGAATTTAGACAATTTAGCAAGATGAACAAAATGATTTGGGAGAAGAGATCCATTCAATTTGTTGAAGGATAGATCTAGGGTATCTAAGGAAGAAAGTTGTCCTAAAGATTGCGGAATAAATCCACTTAATTGGTTATAAGAAACATCTACTAGTTCTAATGATGACATATTTCCTATAGACAAGGGGATAGATCCCTCCAAACTGTTACAGCGAAGATTTAGAGATCCTAAGGATGAAAGCATTCCTAGAGATGATGGAAGAGATCCGCTTAGTTGGTTATAGCTAAAATCTACAGATCCTAAGGATGAAAGCATTCCTAGAGATGATGGAAGAGATCCGCTTAGTTGGTTATAGCTAACATCTACAGATTCTAAGGAAGAAAGCTTTCCCAAAGATGAAGGAATGGATCCACTTAGGCTGTTATTTGAAAAATCTAGAGATACTAAGGAAGAAAGGTTTCCCAAAGATGATGGAATAGATTCACTCAGGTTATTATTCGAAACATCTAGAGAAAGTAAGGAAGAAAGTTTTCCTAAGGATGATGGAATAGATCCTGTTAGTAAGTTATTGGAAACATCCAGAGATACTAAGGTCGAAAGATTTCCTGTTGATATAGGAATAAATCCGTTCAACATGTTGTTGGATAGTGCAACATGTGTTAAGAGTGAAACTTCTCCTAAACAGGAAGGAATATGACCTGAAATTGAGTTGTCGGTTAGGGACAGAAACCTTAGATTCTGAAATTTCCCGAGTTGATTGGTTAGACTACCAAAAGATTCACTATCACTCAAGTCCAAATGCTCTAAAGTCTTTGAAACACATCCTGAAAAAATGTCTAAGATTTCAGATATCTCTTGACTCAAATTGACATATGACAAAGAAAGTGAACTCAATTTGCAAAAATTTCCCCATGATCTTGGCATTGTCCCTTCAAGTAACATATTAGATGAGAGATCTAATACTTTGATGGAAGTCAAATTTCCAAGACCATCTAAAATTGCACCTTGCAAGTCACTCATGCTGAGCGAAAGATACTCAAGATTTTTAAATTTGCACCAGTTGTTAGATGTTGAATCACCAAGATTGTTTCGAGATAAATCAAAATGCCTAAGAGATGTCAAGTTTTGCAGTCCATCAAGAATTAGACCCCCAAAATAAGCACCACTTAAATCAAGAAATACTAAATGACTAAGACCAAAAACCCACCTAGGAATCAACGAGTAATTGAAGTCATTAAAAGAAAGATCAAGGGTAGTGAGGGATGAAAAGTTTGCAACAGGTAGTGGAGGAAGGTGGTCGAGTCCACATCTTGGCAGTTGTAACACTACTAAAGAAGGAAGTGTGTTTGACACTGAGAGCCAGTCAGAGGCTTTGCTAAGGTCTACAGAACTCAAATCTAGGTGCCTTAGCAAAGAAAGACCAGACAGCCAAAAAAAATTCTCAACAAACAAATCATTCGAACCAAGTTCAAGATATTGCAGATTGGATAGATTCCCGAGTTCTTGAGGAATTATTCCCTCAAATCCGGAACAAGAGAGATTAAGGTATCTTAAATTCCTCATAGAACCAAAAAATTTTGGAATCGGAATACCGTCAAAGCCATTGCGGCTCAGGTCCAAGTAAATCAATCGCTCTAGATTAAGCAAGGAGGGATTTAACTTACCACTCAATTCTTTCCTCCCATAAGCGTCGGATTTAGCTAGAGACACGTGGTAAGAAAAGTCAGGAGAATCGCTGAGGTGGAGCTCAAGGACATGACCCGAGAAGTTGTCGCAGACAACACCGGTCCATGTACAACAATCCCCATCACCAGTCCAAGAGGCGAGCCAGTTGGAAGAATCATTGAGATCTTGCTTGAACCTTAGAAGTGCTTCTCTCTCACTCTGGATGCAACCCATGTGAGAGGGAGAGCTTCCTTCGAGGAAGCCAAAATTAGCGGTTGGTATCCCAAGTAAGTGTAGGAAAAGAAAGGCAAAAATAACACTCATGGTTGGTTTCATTGCTGTAAACTGAAATTATAATGTGGATGAGAACATCATCAACTGAAGAGGTATTTATACTGCTCTTTGTCACTGTATAGGACTCTAGTGGACTTGTAAAATTTTCTTTTGGATAGGACGCTAGAAGGAGGGTCTTCGAAACATAATTAATACTCTGGAGTCAAGGGAAGACTCACACTATCAAGTTTATCACGTGCCTTCCTCTACTGTTGTTTTCAATTTTCAATTTGTCATCACACTGTTCTATACTTTATGTTTTCTGTAGGACCCAAGAGTGAAGACCCCGGCATCGCCAACTTCATTGCAGCAGACAGAGCAGTCGTTGCCTTTTGAAAAATTGTAGGTCGATTCTATGCAGTTTCCACCTTCTTTGCTGCAACTATTGCAGAATGTCAGCAACAATCGTGGTTGGTTTCATTTTTCCTCTACTTGTCTTAGTCTCCATTGATTACTCGATTGGATGCCATTAAAAGAGTGAAGACCACGACACATTAAGTGTAACATGTCAAAAACAGAAAGAAGGGCTACATTTTTACTATTCTTTTTTAATTGTAATACTGTTGCACATCGGTTTATATGGGGATGAATTCACCAGCAAGAAATCTGAATCAAAACCTAGAATCAAGCTAATTATCCTAATATAATTTCATCAAGTCATATTGATTTGATCAGGGCTAAGATATCTTCTAACAAAGGAAAGGAAAATCAATCAAATCTTCTCAAAAAAAAAAAAATTGAATTCTAAGATTACATGCAGAAAAAGTAAGAAAAGGATAATAACTTTTCATCTTTTATGTTATCATTATGACCTTAAATCTACTTAACTCTCTTTTCTTTTAAAATTGATTCAGAAAATTAGAGAAAATAAACAAATTGGATTAGTTTTTTTTTTGAATTATTTAGCCAAACCCGACTTTGGATAATAGATACAATACCTTCTAGGTGAGATGAAAATCACTAATGACTAAATGGCTGGTTAGATAATAATAATAATAAGATTTAGTTAATTTTTAAAACACTCTTTGAACTTGGTTATGTATATAATTCTCTCAAATTGTATTTAAACTCAAATAATGTTTGGCATTTTGTGAATCATTTAAGCAGTTTACATGTCTTTTCTGTTGATAAACAAGTGACTCGCATACAAATTAGAGGATAACAATTGACAAGTCGTTTATCTTGTAAACATATAGTGACAAAAAGTCATCAAATTTTTGGAACAGAAGACAGCATATTGTTTGTTAAGAACATCAGCTAACTAATGAGGAATTTAAGATATGAAATCAATGTTTCATTTCATGGTTCATTGAGAAATGAAGTAATGATCATTTGTTAGAACACTAATTTCCAACTTCTAACTGGACTTTGGAGAATTTCAGTTGGCTAGCTGTATCTTAGAACCAATTAGAAGATATTAATATCTTTCCAAATTAATACTTGGTTTTACATATTCAACTTATAATGATGATGATAGATCTAATTAATTTTTAAAACGTTTCTTTGAACTTGGTTATGCATATAATTATCTCAAATTGATTCATCATATTTAACTTGATATAATATATATCACCGGTTTGATTTAATGAATCCTTTAAACAGGATATTTAACCTGATATAATTTGTCACTGGTTTGATTTAATGAATCCTTTAAACAGTTTACATTCCGTTTCTGTTGATAAACAAGTGACTTGCATAGAGGATGATAACTGACAAGTCGTTTACCTCGTAAATATAGCGACGACAAGTTATCAAATTTATGAAAAAGAAGACAGCAATTTGTTTATTAATTAAGAACAGATCAGCTAACTAATTGATGACAGCTTGAGACACCAAATCAATGGGTTGATTTCATATTTCATTGGGAAATGAAATATTGATCATTTGTCCTTAATACTAAAATCCAATTAACTGGACTTTGTAGGATTTCAGTTAGCTAGCTCCATATATCCTTAGACCATCAATTTAACTGCTATTTATTGATTCCACTCCCAAGGTATTTCTTTTGGAAAAAATTATCTATCATTTCAGGAAACAAATTGAGTTGTCTCACGTTTGGTTGCACTGAATTTTCTGGACATTTGAGTTGATACTGTTGGCTTCATAAGATGGTTATTAGATCCACATATATGCTCTTTTTTACAAATTAATATCTTGATTTTATGTATTCAACTCTACAGTTATTTCGAGGCTTTTTGGTTTCAACATGTGAAATTTCATTGATAATAGATTGATTTTTTCCTTTTAATTTCATTTGTAATATGAGGTGTAAAATGAAAAGGAAGAAAACAATAAATCACAACACGAAAATTTACCGAATAAAGCAACCTACCTGTGCAGAAAAAGTTTCTATATTGTAATTACAAATTCTTTCATATAGTAAGAATAACTGGTAATGACGAGAAGAACTTCAATTTCTTCTAAAAATTTGCAAATCAATTATTCCTCAAACCACTCAGTTTTCTCAGCTCCTCAAGTCAAGTTAGGGGAAAATATTGATAGGGCCAAGTTGGAGAGTATCTCCTGAAACTTATTGTCATTAAGCTCTTTGTATATATGGTTATCAGCAAGCTGTTGATAACTACAAACAGAAGTTGTACACATTGGCGTGCACATTTTCACGAACAAAATGACAGTCTATTTCGATACGCTTGGTTTCAATGCTGTAAACTGAATTATGATGCGGATGAGAACATCATCAACGAAAGAGGCATTCAATTTCTGGTACTGGACGTGTAAAATTTTCTTTTGGATGGGAAGCTATATATCATGTGTCTTCCCCTATTTTTTGATTTCAATTGCCATCACACTGTTCTATACTTCTGTGGGACTAATGAGTGAAGGCCCGGCATCTTCAACTTGTGGAAAAAGGTAGAGAAGCAGCTTGCAGCAGACAGAGAAGTCTTTGCCATTTTCATTGCCGCAACTATTAAAGAATGTGGCCTGGTTGGTTTCATTTTCCTCTAAATGATTGGTCTCCGATTGCTTGCTCGGATGTCAACAAAATAGAGTAAAGACCACGGCACATTATTTTTTACATCTGGAAAAAGATAGAGACGGATAATGACTTCATGTTATGAACTTTACAGCGTAGAATTTTCTTTTGGATAGGAAGCAAGGAGCGGGGTCTCCACGAAGTAATCAACACTCTAGGGTCAAGGGCAGACTCACACTATCATGTGTCTTCCTTTATTTTTTACGTTTAGGAGGCTAAAGTGTATTTGCTTGAAATCATGGCTATGATCATCATATTATTCCACTCGGCAAAAAAATGAAGTGGCAAGTTGGTTATTGGAATTTCAGTTGTTATACCATTAACTTATCGAGA
This sequence comes from Boswellia sacra, assembly GCA_013180625.2. Taxonomy (NCBI): domain Eukaryota; kingdom Viridiplantae; phylum Streptophyta; class Magnoliopsida; order Sapindales; family Burseraceae; genus Boswellia; species Boswellia sacra. Next base: position 432,038 of record SNVD02015884.1, on the reverse strand, counting down.
CGTAGGCTCCAAGGAATAGAATGCCAATTTTAGGCCACTTATGTACGCTGCACTGAAGTTGCAATAAGTGGAGGTCGATTCTATACAATACAATTTCCACCTCCATTCCCGAAACAATTAAAGAAGGTTAACAACAATCATCGCTGGTTTCATTTTTCCTCTGAATGTTTTGGTCTCCGATTGATTGATTGGCCAACACACATTAATTGTTGCATGTGGAAAAAGTAAGGGAAGGATAATGACTTCCATCTTTTATGGTATCGTTATGAACAAAAATTGTTCTATTTAATTCTCTTCTCTTTTAAAATTAATTCAAAACAATTAGAGAAAATAATCAAATAGGATTAGTTTTCTTGGTATTTAATTTTATTTTAATTATCTAGTCAAATTAAATCCTGAATGATAAAAATATCCTGCCAAAAAAGATGAAAATCATAAACAATGACTAGATGATTGGCCAGATAATAATAAATTTAAAAAAAGATAGGTGAGGTTATTTGCATTTATGTTTTTTTTTTATTAATACACCGACTTATTAAATAAACTCATTTCCTCACTTTAAAACATTCATTTTTGTTTTATGAACCCACCCTAATCACAAACAGGGACGGAGCCACATAGTGACGAGTGGAGGCAATTACCTCCACTGAATTTACAAAATTCATTTATTCTCCTTACAGTTTATATTTTAACACAATAACCTTTTTTTTCTAGTTTAAGTAATTTAAATTTCTAATCATCTTATAATCGCTTTTACTCTTAACAGTTTCAATAATAGTTATTTATATTAAGTATTAAACTTTAATATATGGTTAATTAATATCATAATATATTTTTAATTCATAAAATCCCATATTAATTTTATCAATTTATAAAACATTCAAGTACTTAAGAATTAAATTGCAATAAACTAACCTTCTATCAAGTTTTTTGGTATAATATGTTTCAACAAAGTACTTATAAGTAAAAAATATTTTCTATACAAAGAACCTCGATATCAAATATTCTTTTTTTTTTTTTTACACAAAGAACCTATAGATCAAATATTCTTTTTAAGTATTTTTATAGATATTAATTTAACTCTACAAATAAATATAAAATAGCTTTTGAACGAGTACTTTTTATAGTTTATAAATATTTTCTTTTGGATTCTTAATTATACAATCTTTTTAATATAAAAAATATATAAATTTAATAATAAATATAATTTTTTAATTTTATTTTTTGTGAATATTTTTTTTAATGCCTCAATTTTCCCCCACTCAAGTAAAAAGCTGGCTCCATCCCTGATCACAAATATAACTTTGTTAAATATATTTTTTTTTAAAGAAAGTTTTTTTTTACTGTTCTTCGTATGTTCTGGAAATCAGTAAATATTCATATGTAAAAAATCATATCTTCTTTAATGTTGATTTGTTGTTCATACAAAAAAATTACATTGGTTAACTATTTGCATGTTGGTTTGGAAACTTCTAGTGTTTAGAAAAAAGGTCTCCTTCAATGCCCTCACATCCTTGATTGCTCACGTACGTAGACAGAGTTGCTTTTAATAGGTGGTTTAGGGCGACAATGTGCTTCCATATATTTGATTGTACTCCGCGAAATGATAAATAAAAGAGCTTTTATACTTTAGTTGTCTTCGGAGATACATGGTGGGAGGTCTTATTAGAGTTAAGTTTATTAAGTTTTATTGTTGTACTTAAATGTAAGTTGACTCATGGATAATTTTGTAATGAAAATTTTAACAAAAAAGTATGTGTATTAATAAAAGAATAGAGTTATTTGTACTCATAAAAGTACTCTGAATACCCAATAAAGTTTTAAAAATAAATAATTTCTTTGTATATCTTTTTTAATACTAAATTACGCTTACCAAAATAATTGAGATTTTTTTCAAAGTTATCATTTTTTAATACTTACTTATTATTGATGGCAACTTTTAATTTGAACCCCACACCAATCAACAGGAGCGCAATCCATAAATAGCTCTTGGGAAAAGATTCATGTGAGCGCGGATTGAACCTAAAATAACTATGAAGATGCCCTCAAAACTCTTATCACAACTAGAATTAGGCCTGATATATTTTATATGATCCGTTAACACGGCACGAATCTATTTGATAAAAACATGTTTTTGATTTAATATTCTTGGATTGGATCGTTAACGGGTTAACACGGTAAAACCTGTTCGATATTGGATCGTGTTTGGGTTTATCCTATAAAAAACCGTTTCACCCGTTTAACCCGTTAATATTAAGAATAATATAGTAAATTTATTTATGATAAATAATAAAATATAACAAATACTAATTTATAACTATGTTTAATCTAATTAAAATTATTCTAATATAATTATACCATTTTTTTCTTAGGTATGTATAAGTAATAACATTTTGATGGGGAATACAAAGAAGAAACTTATAAAATGACCTATTTTATTTTTAGAAATCATTTAATAATTGGACATTATCGATTATTTATCTTAAATATGCTTCAGATGGATCTTTAAATGATATTGGATACAAATTTTTTTTTAATGTTTTCGTATTATATTAAATTTAGATATTTCAATAGATTTTAAAATATTTGTTGGATTTTAAATTTATAAACTATTGGTTGTATTAAATGTTTAGAATTTATACAGATCTTGTTCCATATATTATTGCTTAACTTGAAAATAAAAAATGGGTTAAATGGATTGAATTCGGGCAACAGGTTCAGTTAACAGCCGGGTTTGACTTTTAAGATTTAGACCTAATAAATTAATGGTTCGTATTTGGATTAATATAATTTAATACGATACGAATGTGAAACGACACCAAACACTGTAACACGACCCATTGCCAAGTCTAACTAGAATGTTGAAACCACAAAAAACGAAGGTCGGGTAATTTTAGAGCAATTAAATGTTTAGAATTTATACAAATCTTGTTACACATATTATTGTCTAACTTAAAAATAAAAAATGGGTTAAATGGGTTAGATTCGGGTAACACGTTAAGTTAACAGCTGGGTTTGAGTTTGGTTGTATTAAATGTTTAGAATTTATACAAATCTTGTTATACATATTATTGTCTAACTTGAAAATAAAAAAATGAGTTAAATGGGTTGAATTCGGGTAACACGTTAAGTTAACAGTTAGGTTTTGGTTTTAAGATTTAGACCCAATAAATTAATGAGTCGTATTTAGATTAATATAATTTAATACGATACGAATGCGAAATGATAAGAAAGACTGTAACACGACCCATTGCCAGGTCTAATTAGAATGTTGAAACCACAAAAAACGAAGGCCTGAATATTCATTTGTTTTTTATTTAGCATTAACTTGCGAAAAGGCCTGGCCATTGGAGATCTTATGATTTTACACATATCTCAGTTTATATATTAATTTTACTTTTGATTTTATTTCATATAGTAAAAATATTTGTATATTAAAATTCATTATAAATTTAATTTATTAAAATGTGTATAATTGGATGAAAAAAGTTATTTTTTTAAATTTATATAAATAAGCTAAATAAATATAAAATAAATTTAAAATTATGTATAGATAATCATAATATAAAATTAAAAATAAATAATAATGTTCCAAAATTAAAATATTAAGCTATAAACAAATTGGTTATAAATAATTTTTTAAGAACATTTAGGAGAATTAGAGAAGTAATAAATGATTCATTTATTTATACTCAGACAAAAGCTAGAATTTTTTATTTTTTTCATTCAGATAAAAATGTCTTAAATTAAGTCTTCAAGTCAAAAATACAGCTATCATGAAAATATCTTAAGTCAGAGAATAAGTTAAATTCAAGTTTTATACCAAAAAACAACAAACCTCTTAGTTGAATTTGGATGAGTAAAAAGCAATAAAAATTAAGGTTTATATTGATTGGGAAAGGTTAAAGATGATTACTAAAAGATAATATTTGTCCCAAATAGTAAAATACAAAATAAAAATATTAACAATTATTAATATGTTTAAATAATGGGTGTTAACAGCATTTTTAAGGGTGCAAATAGCCCCACCCTAAAAAAAAAGTTTGGATGCAAATAACCCCTTAGTTAATTTCAAAACACTCTTTGAACTTGGTTACACATGTAACTATCTCATATTGATTTGTCATTTAGGGAAAGCATAAGATAACCTCACATTTGTTATATGAATTTTGCAAGAGTAAGATTAAAATGGTGTGGTCTTGAATTTATTATGTTTGTTGTATGTTTCAATTAATAGAGGACTTAAAGTATTTATGTTAAACCTACATCAAACAGCTCCACACTTAAAAGGTTTAGGTTTTAGAAACCGACAAACTTAATGTGATATTAGAGTCATAGTGATCACAGTCACAGGTTTGAGGGGCCCCCTTAGGCAGGTGAGGCTCGATCCTGTGCACGTGAGGGGGTGTAATAAAGACATAAATAAGCTTAAGCTTTTAGAAAAATAGTAAACTTATCTAATATTTGGTATATTTTACGAATGAGATGGTACTAATCTATTCCTTTGGCCAGATACTGTCTCTACACTATTGCTTCCAGTTCCTTTCCCAAATTTGCCATTTCTTGGATCACTAGCCCTTCTAGTGGTTTCCAGTTCCCAAGCCAGGATTCCACCAAAGATTGGAACCATATTAATCTCCATATCCTATACCAATGGTTCCTTATTATTAGGCTCACCAAGGGCATTCTGTGAAAATGCTGAATACTCTAAAAAGTTATACCATGTAATGAGACCATGAAAATGAAAATAATACATAGAAGGGATAAATTACTCTGCCTCCATGTAATTGAGGGCCACCCCAATTGCGTACTGCCATGACACTGCTTGATCTATCCGGCTTCTCAGCATCTACAGTTGAGCTTCCTGTAACCCCGATCATGAGTCATGACATTAACCATACTTTTCCCTTCATAACATATAAACTAATCAAAACAGAAAGAATTCAGTCAAATATATTTCTTCAAATTACTAACATAAGAGGAAATAGAGAAAGATAAAAATGGAATAATTAGGACCAAGGCCTAAATTCATTGATAGATTCCTAGGAACCCTTCGTCTATCACAAGCATATCCAAGTCATACTCATGGCATCCTTCAGTTGGCAGAATACAATTAGGAGGAACAAAATACATATACACACACATCATGTTGTGTGTGTCTGGTCCATGCTGATAGATCGCCTGATAAAGAGATCTACTTTCGTGAGAGATGTAAACGACATATACAAGCATTTCTGTATGCATAAATTCGATTCTCATATCAGCCGTGAAATGTCAACCTGGAAATGTATTTATCAGTCATACAAGTGATAATGCTAGGGATTGTCGACATAAATTTGTACATGTGTTGACATTTTGTTCTGCTTCACTTTGATTGGTTTGAGGGCCTTGATGTCACTGTGCTTGATAATTGAATTTTATATTAGTGGAGTTATTTTTCCTTACTTTTATCAGGGCTTTGCGTCCACTTCTGGAATCCATCCTCGCATTTGACAGAGGAACTCTTAACATTCTCCAGTTCCAAACATGGCAACAGCACAAAAGCAACTACTCCAGCAAGCCTGTGTACACCAATACTCATCCACTGATGCAAAATGTTCATAACCAGATAGCGGCCAGTCTGTATTGAGCATCTCCAGAAATTCAAAACGATCAAATTCTTGGCAAGCATTACCACAACTCTGTTGAACAAAGTTTTGTCTGCACTACTTCATCAAATCATCTGAAGCCAAGAAGTTGTATCCACCAGGGCACTTGAGAACCTCTATCGAATCATCTTCCTAACTGCAGTGCAGCAGATATTTGACCTGCAGGCTCCAGTGGCTGTTTCTCCTCTAAAACAAAGTTCTGATGGTATCAGGTAGTTTTCTAAACCAGATGGCTAGGAAGAAGCCCTTGTTTTCTACTTGTCTGAAAGCAAAAGCAAATTCACCAGATGGTGACACTCAGGAAATTGAGGCAGAGCAAAAACACCAGCATAAGGTGCAGAAGATGATGAAGCTCCATTTACATAAGTTAAAACCATCAAAGCTCCATATCTCCTGCTTGAATGCCCAAATCTCCAGTTGATAGTGTTTCTACAGAAACAGATGATTTCTTCAAAGTAGTCTGCAGCCACCGCAGCATTGATCCCATCCCAGAAGTGTTCACAGTATTCACATCCGCATAAGGAATGCTACCAGCCACAACTTTCCCTGCTCGTCGCTGAGTCAAACTCCGCATAAGCAACATGTCATATGCAGCCTCAACCTAAATCACTATTCAACCATCACAATAATGATAAAACAAGAATTACCAACAACGTCACTAGACTAAAAATAGTTACAGCATAATAAATTCTTGCTTTAACAAATAGGAAGCCTATTGCCTTACGCAATGATATCAACCACCCAATGGCCCTCACAGAGAAATCATCAAAACTAAAAATTAGCTTTAAGCGATAACACACATCCCATACCAAAAATTAAAATATTACAACCATATCAATATCAAAACATTAACAATACTGTATCCAAAAAAGGGCCACCGGTAGCAAGCATTACCTTACATACATCAAAACACATATTACACATGCTATAAATGGCTTAACCCTTGACTTTTCAACAAGAATGGAACAAAAACAAGTCAATGAAGCATCAAGTTCAAAGCTTATCGTAATGAGCACAATAAAACAAGTTCCAAAATTGCAGAGTAAATGATACAATAGCTGAGTTGTTCAAAAACACCAAATTCAATCATTCAGAACTTGTTGATGCATATTACATGAGACGTGTTTGGTTGCTGCTCCGTAGAAATTGCTTTTGAGCAAATGCAATTGAGAATGTACTGATGTAACGCTTCTCTTATATACCAAGTGCTCAAAATGCAATTCAGCTAGTCATTACAAAGTACAAAATTAAAAAAAAAATGCCTTTAACTAATCGAAAGTATTTTCAATGTCGCCCAAAAACAATTTTTAATTAAATTAAAAAAATTTCAGAGCTTTTGCGCGATTAAAAATTAAAACTTTGCAACCAAAGCAAAGAAAAAACACAAACTCGCACAAGCAAACTCACATACTCCACAAAACCCATCACCAAAAACAACAGAAATTCACTCAGTTCACAAACCATTAAAGCGGGAGCAGCAATCAAGTACGAGCAAAAGCTAAGCTTACCTGTGCAATCGCCTCTTGGTCGTCTTTACAGTTAGCGATAATCGCATTTTTGGCGCGAAATATCTTATCAAAAGACGCAGTTTCGGACACTCCGAGAAGCTTGAGTGCGTTCTCGACCGACATCTCGAAGGGAGCGGAGTCGTCGGCTCTGGAGCCGGCTCTGGCAATCCCGGGTGAAGTGCACCGGGATAAGACAGCTAGGCCCCTCCATAGGTTGGGTTTGGCGGGTTTTAACGAAGAGAGATGAGGAGATAGATTAGGGGGATGAACGGGAGGCGGTCGAGGGATGGGTGAACCGGCTGAGAGGCGGTTGGGGCGGATGGAGTGTCATAACCCATTCTAGTTATACAAAATATAGCATTTATACGATCATTTAAATATAAACTCTATTATTTCTTTTAAAAATTAATATTAGTATATTCTTAATCATAATCACACCATTTTACTGCATATAGAAATATTCAAAATCAAAAAGATTCTTACAGTATGGCTATGATAATCTAGGCAGCGGTCTATGGTTGTCAAGAGAACTCTATTAGAAATACCAAAAGTCCTCCATCCATAGCTCAATCTACTAATCACCTGAGGCACATAATAACTTTAATGAGTAAAACTCATTAAATAAGCTAGTTGAATATACAGTAATAAACAATAATAATAGAATTCAGTCTACAGTAGAAACTATCCATTTCTAACTATACAAGCATTAGCTAACTCGTTAAAGAAAGAATGTCCCAAAGTTCACTTCGGTTACATTTGTGCTCACGTGCCGATTTTCTTTCTAGACCTTTATAGGTCGATGCAACCTCACATAAATGAGTTCACATTTCTCTACTCATCGCTTTTTCATGTACAATCATAATCACATAATGAGGAAGCTTTCACAGTATCAATTACACTCACCTAGGGAAAAAGACTCTCTAATCAAGGTAGGACTTTTCATTTCACAGTCAGTTCCTATATAATAGCTCAAAGCTAGTCTGACAATCAGGGTGATACCGGGCCCATGCTACTTAATCTCGTCTAGAGAAACACATGGTCTAGACCTCCTCTCAAGCCATGGGAGTACGGAATGCTCAAGGCTAGTCTGACAATCCGAGTGATATCGGGCCCATGCTACCGAATCTCATCTAGAGAAACACATGGTCCAGACCTCCCCTAAAGCCATGGAATCAGTACAGAACAGTACAAATACATTTAGATGCCTACACTTGAAATAGCTCGAGGCTAGTCTGACAATCCGGGTGATACCAGGCCTATGTTACCGAATATCATCTAAAGAAACACATGGTCCAGACCTCCCCTCAAACTATGAGAGCTAAACTTCTTAGGTCTTGGCATGCCAATCACGTTTCATCATTCACAATCAGTCACATTAAAGAAACTCGATATTAGGCTTCTAGAATAATCACAATATCTCACATTCAAGCATCAAGATGCTAGCAATTAATAGTGTTACAATCCACAAAATTACATACATACAGTACACAATTTATTGTGGCCTCAGAATAGTTAGCTTACTTACCTTATACAGCTGCTTTTCGATGCTTGTGATTGACCTAAAAATAAATTTTTAGATCACCATACACTTGTAAAATATTTTCCCTTTTTTTTTGCTCTATTTCCATACTTACTTTGACAAACAATTCACAACAACAATTGTCTACTTCCAAAAATTCATACAACTAGGTAGACATCTTTTACACATATATCTCATGTCTCCTTAAAATTTTTTAGAGCCAATTGGGGCCATTTGGCCACTCAAAATAATCAATTCATTACCTCAATAATTCTGTCATTGCATTTATTTCACTGAACAGTATAGACTTAAAAATTTGTAGGAATTGTAATCCTACTTAAATGGCTATAAAAATTTACAGGCTGGTATATAATACATATATATACCTCTATACAAAAAATCATGGTTTTTCAAGGTGTTTAACCCATTCAAATCTAATTATTTCTAACTGCCCTGTTTTGGAAACTAAAAATTCCAGTTTTAGCAAGCAAATTTTAAAAATCTATAACAATTCGCACAATTCTTCAATCTCAGTGAAAATTTACAGTCTCATATAGGACACATAAAAGGACTTGCATACCAAAAATCAGGTAATTCTATGAAGATTTGGACTTTCAACCAAAATCATCTTCCCCTCCTCTGTTCTAAGACAGGGGAAATGTGCAATACCATACCAGAAATTCAAAAATTCACTACAAATCACCTACTTCGAATTTTTGAGTGAATCCAATTGCTATACACTCCTGGACATGTATATTTTCACCCATACAAATTTCAGAACAAGAAAATGTCCCCCTGATTTTTGGTAATTTTCGGAACATGCACTGTTCAGTGTAACAAAATTTTCAGGATTTGAACTAAACTCTCAATTCTAGCTTATGTCTTCATCCTCTTGCTTAGATGCATTCAAAACTCATTCAAATTCATGTTTCAACACAAATTTCCAGCAGCACAAACAACAATTCACATACTCACAACACAACCCAAAAATATTCTTGCAAACACACACACTAAGACAAGAATTTTAAGGAAAAAAGGTGAGTTCTTACCACTTCTTTCTTCCTTCTCCCTTTTTTTTCTCCCTTGATTCCTTGATGAGTTGTGTGAAAATTTTTTTGAGAGAGTAGAGGCTTGGAACGTGTATGCAAGGAGAGAAATGAAAGAATTCTAAAACTCTTCCCATTTATAGATAAATATTAGCCCAAATTTTCATTTAGTCCATCTCTCCTCCTTTATAACTATTAAATCCAATACTCTTTTCATTAAGCTCCTCATTCTTTCATTTGTTACATTATAATTCTAATACATCACCAATATATTAATACATATTATTACATATGTAACACAACACATGGTATAATGTATATTATAAAAAAAAAAAAAAACTTAGGATATTACACGGAGAGTGTAGCAGCTGCCATGTTTGATGGAAATGCGAGGCTGTGTTGGTATCCTTTTGTTTTGTTGTGTGTAGAAGAATGAGTGAGAAGTAAGAAAACGGTTAAACTCTTTGTGATCCTGTGATGATGTGGTGTTGGTTCACTCTACTTGACCACCGTTCGATGCTTTCATCGTTTCTTTATCACAAGCATTTCTTTAAGATGATCTCAAATCTTGGGGACATGTATAAAAATATGCAAATCAAACATAATTTTCATTGAACGTGTAAAAATGTGAATTATAAGTAAAGTGTCTAATTATAATTATTGAGTTGGCTTGTTCCCTAAGAATAGTTGTCAAGCGATAATAGATTAATATTTAACAAAGTGTTAGGTTATTCAATATGATTAGATATTTGTTAAATAATGTGTGAAGCTTCGAAGATTATATTTATATTTCAAATAATAGTAATCGATTTAATATTTTAAATGAAAATTTAATTAAAACATCTATGAAAAAATCTCTATTCTTCGTAATAACATCTAAAAAAGAGGGTATTTATTTATTATTTATTTTTTTATGTATATTTTTATTGTTATTTTATATATTATTTATCTAAAAGAAGTTATCGAAGTTTAATGTTGAAGTGTGACGAATTTACTTCTATTTTATTGAAGTGTTAAGACTCGGGTTAAGATTATCTAATAAGATCATTTAACATCTCAAAATTTGATAGATAAAGCATCTAACATTAATTATTAGGTAATTATTTATATATAAAATATCATACTATACCAGAGAAAAGATGGAATTATTTGAAAAATTGTTGTGTATGAAAGACTCTGATCTCTATAAAGCAATACTTTAAACAGTTACGACACTGTATTTTGGCATCATTCAACATTGTCATGTCTTGAGCCGCCAACTTTTTATGTTGCTCTCTATGTAATGATGTTATTCAATTATTGAGGTGATGATCCCTTATAAAGCTCCTCAAGTTACTATTTCCTGAATGAGTCCACCTATTGTAACAGTGATGTTACTAAAGTAATGTGTTGATAACAAATAAGATATTCTGATCTTAATAAGTTGATCACGGAAAGAGAAAATCTATGTTAACCGGAGGACGAATTGGCTAATAATTGAAAAGAGAGGTTGATTTGGCTGCAAGTAACTCGTGGCAGAGAATGGTACACGTGGTGGCATCAAGATATAGTTTTGATTTTTTTTCGATTGGCTAGTTGGAGATGAAATGTCTTCTGAAAGTTTAAGCTGAAGAAAATTAAACATGTTGGCTTCTTGGAGAGTGAGTCTCTCAGGAACCTCAACTTGCTTCTTATCAAGCAGAAATATAAGTGGGTTCCGTTGCAGACCAAGAGCAACTGCTCTTCAAAGCCACGCAAATGGTGATCAAAACAGTGATGAAAATAGCTTAAAAAAGAAGTAATAGTCATCGTTGGCTCTGGCTGGGCTGGCCTTGTTGCTGCTCACAACGTCTGCTAGCATGTCCTGCCCCTCCAGTTTTGCCTCAGTGTCTGTGTGTTGTGTGCATCAGCGAACGTGGTTGACATTTTGGTTTGCTTTACTTCGACTGGTTTCAGGGCTTTGTCGCTTTGCTTGATCATGGAAATGGTTTTGGCACCCCATAATATGCGAGTGTACAGGGAAATTGAACAAGATGCTTAGTTTATTGGGTGAAAGAAATTAAATACGTAATCTTCTGAACCTAATATATCCATTTCTGAATTTATTTTTAGGTTTTTGGGATCCCTACCTGAGCATATTCAGCCTTGTTGATGAGCTCGGTATCAAGCCCTTCCTCACTTGGATGAAATCTGCACAATCTCAGTATTCAGAGGAGGGATTGGAGGTAACTAAAATTTGCGTTCCGCTTTTTATTTATTTATTTCTCTCATGGAAATGGAATATTGGAGAAATTCAACCTGCAGAACGATCTATGATAACTGGCTGCTCTGTCTGGCCTCTGAGCACCTATACTTCAGCTTACTATAACCCCCATCATGACATTACAAATCAGAACAGAAAGCATTTAGCCAAATATGTTTCTTCAAATTACTATTGAATACTGAATAACAGAAAACTAACTTTAGAGGAAATTGGAAAAGATGAAATGGAATAATTAGGACCAAGGCATAAATTTACTGGTAGATTCCTAGGCAGAACTATAACCATTCATCTATCACAAGCATATTCAAATCCATGTCATTCTGATGGCATCCTTCAGTTTTGCAGAATATAATTAGAGAGGAACCAAATATATATCCACACACATTATGTTGTGTCTGGTCCATGCTTATAGATCACCCAGAAAAGAGATCTGCCTTACCAAGAGGTGTTAAAACATATGTAAGCATTTCTGTACACATATATTTGATTGTCATATCAGTCATGAAATGTCAACCTGAAATCTATTTTATTAGTCATACAAGTGATAATGCCAGGGATTATCAACATAAATCAATTTTATATAAGTGGAATTATTTTTCCTTTGCTCTTATCAGGGCTTTGCCTCCAGTACTGGAATCCATCCTCCCATGTGACAGAGGAACTCTTAACATTCTCCATTTTTTCTGAATATGGTAAAAGCACAAAAGCAATCACTCCAGCAAGCGTGTCTACACCATTACTCATCCACTGACGCAAAATTTTCATAATCAGATAGCAGCCAGTCTGTATCGAGCATATCTAGAAATTCAAAATGGTCAAATTCTTGGGATGCATTTTCTCAACTCTGTTGTACAAAGTTTTGTTTGCATTACTTCATCAAATCATCTGGAGCCAAGAAGTTGTATCCACCAGGGCACTTAGCAAACCTCTATCAAACCATCACCCCAAGTGAAATGCAGTAGATAATTGACCCACGTGCTCCAATGACTGTTCCTCCTTTCAAACAAATTTCTGATGGCATCAGGTAATTTGTTAAACCATATGACTAGCAAGAAGCCTTGTTTGCTATTTGTCTGAAACTAAAAGCAGTTCATTAGATAGTAACACTCAGGAAAATGAGGCAGAGCCGTCATTGTTTGATGCAGCAAGAGATGAACCCAGAGATATATTACTATAACTTTTGAGCAGCACTGGAAACTGACTGTAATAAACAAATCAACAAGAAGAGAGGGTACACAAATACAAGAGCCATATGTGTATTTTCCAGGAAAATGGAGAAGTTAAACCTGTAGGAAGGTTGCAGTTTGCCATCGAGTTACAGATTTAGGGTTTCTTCATTTATTACCTCTGATTCAAAATCAAATGAAACTCAAATCGGAAAAAGCAACTGAAAATGGAAACTAAAATCCAACATATTTTTTGATAGTGGTTCCTCATTTTTTGAAAACTGACATGTTAATTTCAAAGAAAGGATTTCATGATGAATTGTTTTTCTAATTTTACTGAATGCTGAACAAATTAAGCATCTTCATTTCTTAACTGGCCTCTTTTTCTGAGGAAAAGGAGCTACACTGACAATGCTACCTTCATTTTGTGCTGTGGATTATCTCAAATTGGAGTGATCGGCGAGAAGGTTGTATCTTTCCCTATATTCTTACCCATCACGATTTCAAGAATAGCTATGCTTCATACCCAATTCATTTTGCATAATATTTCAGGAAGCCATGTTAATCTTCAGGAATATAGATGACAGAAGCTTTGCAAGAAAAAAAACAAAAATCAGATCCATTTCATTCAATTAGCTCTTTGCAGAGCAGAGTTGGTTGACTGGTTGAAGAACTAATAAAATGTTAGGATTACCTTCGGAACTAATGTAGTAAAATGTTTTTGCTACAATCAAAATAACTTCTTTATATCCTGGAGTTATATGCTATAAGATCCCAAATTAGTTACCTGTGAGATGCAAGATTGGATGCTTATTCTTTGAATCTTATTAATAGTTATGCGTCTCCTATCGTCTTTATGTCTTCCTGGCAGACTTTCACATAAATTTTTCTCTATGAGAGGACAAATAAAAGAGGATCTTTTGATTATTGTAATACTTTATTTCATTATTGAAGTACATAAAACAAGACTGGTCCTAATTAACAAAGCACAATCTAGCAACACTTTCTTACAACACAAACAAATTTGTCCCCAAGTTGATCTAAGAAGTGGTAGTACTTGTACCTCCATCTTCTGTTAACAATTAGAGGAGTTATTATACTCCAAAAGCCCACCATGAATCCAAGACCCATGCTCACATATAACCAATCCACTTCATGTCCGTTGCCATCTTTTCCTCCTCCACTGCCAAAGTTTAGTGTCGGAATAGTTGCAGTACAATTCTTAGGAAGTGGAGAACCGCAAAGATCATTCCCAACAAAATTAGACGGATCCAAGCTTTGAAGTTGAGTGCTTAAAGGAATTTTGCCAATCAAGTTATTGTTGGATAAGTTCAAAAAACTCAAAAATGTCAAACTTGATATACTTTGTGGAATTTCACCGTGAAGGTGATTTTCAGAGAAATCAATGGATTCTAGTGATTTCATGACACCAATATTTTCAGGAATTCTTCCAATAAAATGATTATATGATAAATTCAATGATTGCAATGCTATGAGATTTGTCACCTCTATTGGAATCTCTCCCGACAACTTATTGTCTGAAAGGTCTACACTTCTTACCAAATTTAAAATGGTATTATATTCATTCCATTTCCCTTTTATCAAAAGGAGTTCGCCGTCAACAAAGCTCATAGGACCATTGATAAGATGGTATAATTCATATTGTAAATTGCCACTTTCAAAATTCTTTGTAACCACCATACTGCTGAAGTTATTGATACATCTAGGTACGGTTCCAAACAGATTGTTATGAGCAAGGTCCAATACTTGCAAAGAGGCCAAATGGCAAAGCCCTACTGGTAAAGGGCCACGAAACTTGTTTGAATGGAAGTTGAGAATTCTTATGCTCGAAAATTTTTCTCCAATCCATTGTGGAATATTTCCGACAAACTGGTTTTCACTAATGTCAAGAATTACTAACTCTGTACAATTGCTAAGCGACACAGGTATGATTCCAGAGAAACTGTTTTTGCGAAGTTGTAATGATTTGAGTGAACTTAAAGAGCCAAAAGAGGGTGGAATGCTGCCTGAAAATTTATTGTTATTTAATTTTAGAACTTCCAAACTACTCCAATTCCTCCAACAATCAGGTAATTCTCGTGACAAAAAATTATTCTCAAGGTTGAGAATTCCGAATGACTTTGATTCATTCGTGTCCTCGTAACACAAAAAATGGTGAAGACATGATCCAGACAAAAGATTGTTGGAAAGATCAAGTAAACCCCAAACATTCAAATGTGAATATATGAGAGATGAACATGATAAATTATTCCAACTCAAGTCAAGTACGTCAACTTGATTAGACAAGCTTAAGTTTGGAATTACCCCATAGATTTGGTTGTGAGAGAGATTTAAAGAATTAAGCTCAATAGCAGTTTCCCAAAACTTACTAGGAATAATATCTGCAATTCCAGCATTAGAGATATCCAAATATTGCAAAAACTTTTGTGAAAGGAGCCACAATGGAAATTGAGGTCCCAAATGGCAAGATTGCAAATGTAAGCTTACAAGCTGAAATGGAGGAACCCAATCAGGATGAGCTTTCATCATTAGGGAGTTGCCAGATGCATAGAATTGAGACAATTTAGTAAGATGAACAAAGTGAATTGGGAGAAGAGATCCATTCAATTTGTTAAAGGAAAGATCTACTATTTCTAATGATGACGTATTTCCTATAGACAAGGGGATAGATCCCTCCAAATTGTTATGACAAAGATTTAGAAATCCTAAGGATGAAAGCATTCCTAGAGATGATGGGAGAGATCCGCTTAGTAGGTTGTAGCAAACATCTAGAAATTCTAAGGAAGAAAGTTTTCCCAAAGATGAAGGAATAGATCCGCTTAGACTGTTATTTGAAAAATCTAGATATATTAAGGAAGAAAGGTTTCCTAAAGATGATGGAATACATTTACTTAGGTTATTATTTGAAACATCTAGATATACTAAGGAAGAAAGTTTTCCTAAGGATGATGGAATAGATCCGGTTAATCGATTATTGGAAAAAACCAGAAATACTAAGGACGAAAGATTTTCTATTGATAAAGGGATAAATCCGTTCAATGTGTTGTTGGAGAGTGCAACATGTGTTGAGGGTGAAACTTCTCCGAAACAGGAAGGAATATGACCTGAAATTGAGTTGTAGGCTAGAGACAAAAACTTTAGATTTTGAAATTTCACAAGTCGACTGGTTAAACTACCAAAAGATTGACTATGACTCAAATCCAAATGCTCTAAAGTCTTGGAGGCACATCCTGAAAAAATATCTAAGATTTCAGATATCTCTTGACGCAAATTGACATATGACAAAGAAAGTGAACTCAGTTTGCAAAAATTTCCCCATGATCTTGGCACTATCCCTTCAAGAAAATAATTAAATGAGAGATCTAATACTTTGATGGAAGTCAAATTTCCAAGGCTATCTAAAATTGCACCTTGCAATTCACTCAAGCTGAGAGAAAGATACTCAAGATGTTTAAATTTGCACCAGTTATTAGAAATTGAATCGGTGAGATCATTTTCAGATAAATCAAGATGCCTAAGAGACGTTAAGTTTTGTAATCCATCAAGAATTGAACCCCCAAAATAAGTACCACTTAAATCAAGAAATACTAAATGACTAAGACCAAAAACCCACCTAGGAATCAAAGAGTAACTGAAGTTGTTAAAAGAAAGATCAAGGGTAGCGAGAGATGAAAAGTTTGCAACAAGTAGTGGAGGAAGCTGGTCGAGTCCACATAGTGATAGTTGTAACACTACTAAAGAAGGAAGTGTGTTTGACACTGAGAGCCAGTCAGAGGCTTTGCTAAGGTTTACGAAACTCAAATCTAGGTGCCTTAGCAAAGAAAGACCAGACAGCCAATAAAAATTCTCAACAAACAAATCATTCGAACCAAGGTCAAGATATTGCAGATTGGACAGATTCCCGAGTTCTCGAGGAATTATTCCCATAAATCTAGAATCAGAGAGATTGAGGTATCTTAAATTCCTCATAGAACCAAGAAATTCAGGAATCTGAATTCCTTGAAAATTGTTACAGCTCAGGTCCAAGTAAATCAATTGCTCTAAATTAATCAAGGAGGGATTTAACTTACCACTCAATTTTTTCCAAAGGTCGTTGTCAGAAAAGTCAGGAGGACCACTAAGGTGGAGCTCAAGGACATAGCCAGCGAAGTTGTCACAGACAACACCGGTCCATGTACAACAATCTCTATCATGAGTCCAAGAGACGAGCCGGTTGGAAGAATCATTGAGATCTTGCTTGAACCTTAGAAGAGCTTGTCTCTCACTTGGGATGCAACCCATGTGAGAGCGAGAGCTTCCTTCGAGGAAGCCAATATTAGTGGTTGGTATAGCGAGTAATTGTAGGAAAAGAAAGGCAACAATAAGACTCATGGTTGGTTTCATTGCCGTAAACTGAAATTGTAATGTGGATGAGAACATCATCAACTAAGAGGTATTTATAGTGCTCTTTGTCACTGTATAGGTCCTAGTGGACGTGCAAAATTTTCTTTGGATAGGAAGCTAGGAACAGGGTCTTCGAAACGTAATTCATGCTCTCGAGTCAAGGGAAGACTCACGCTATCAAGTCTATCATTTGCCTTCCTCTATTGTTGTTTTCGATTGTCATAACACTGTTCTGTACTTTTCTGTGTTCTGTGGGACCAGAGAGTGAAGACCCCGGCATCTCCAACTTGTGGAAAATGGCAGAGAAACAGCTTGCAGCAGACAGAGCAGTTGTTGCCTTTGAAAAATTGTTCGTCGGTCCTACACAATTTCCACCTTCGTTGCTGCATTTATTAAAGAATGTGTCAACAACAGTCCTGGTTCGTTTTATTTTTTCCTCTAAATGTCTTGATCTTTATTTAATTGCTTGGATGCCATCGCAATAGAGTGAAGACCACGGCACGTTATTTGTTATATCTGGAAAGATAGAGAAGGATAATGACTTCTATGTTAACTTATATCCAGACGTAGGCTCCAATGATTAAATTGCCAATCCTCAACGGAGCATTTTTTCCAATTCTTTTACTTTGATATTGAATGTGTATAAAATTATCAGAGGTGAAACAGGGGTAGGTAACTAATGGCTGCCAGTCAGCCAGGGACATGATTGGTTTGAAATAATTGACAGAAAATGTTTTACAGCTTTTACAGTGCTTTCAAATAATTATGTTGCATAATGGTTCCTTAACCCTACACGGCACCTAGATTCAGAATACATTGAATTAGTATTGGTTCGTGCAGGATAGACTCTGGCTCAACCGGAGAGTAAATTATTAATGGGTGTGTTTGTTTTTGTATTTTGTGCTTAAAAAAAGAGTAAAAATATTTGGTTGATTTTGATTTTTTTTTAATTTTAAAAATTATATATGATTGATATTAATTTAAAATATATTAATAAATATAGGCTTTCTAAAAATAAAAACAAACGTAGGCAAAGCTTTCTTTCTTTTTTTTTTCCGGTTATATTTCAATGGAATTAATGAAATTCATTCACCCTCTAAAGAAAGTAAGGGCAATCACACAATGGCCTGGATTTATAAAATTCTTGAATTTCTGTTGTATTTGATCATTCGACCATTTTAGGCCTCTTATGTACGCTTGAGTCTAAACATGAGACTTAATACTCTTTTGTGAAAAATCTTAGATCATGATCAGGGGCCGCGCAAACAGTGAAGACCACGGCATGGAAACAAGTGGACAAACAGCTTGCAGCAGACACAGCAGTTATTGCCTTTGTATAAGTGGAGGTCGATTCTATGCGATAAAATTTCCACCTCCATTACTTTGGCTATTAAAGAATGTCAACAACGATCATGGTTGGTTTCATTTTTCCTCTAAATGTCTTGGTGGTCTTCAATTGATTGCTCGATCGGATGTAGTCAAAAGAGTGAAGATCACAACACATCGTGCGGAAAAAGTAAGGGAAGGATACTGACTTTTATCTATGTTATCATTATGAACTTTAAAATTGATTCAGCAAATTAGAGAAAATAACCAAATGGAATGAGTTGTTTTGATATTTAATTTTTTTTATTATCTAATCAAATTGGATTTCTAAATGATAAAAATACCCTTTTCCAAACCATCTTTGAATTTGGTTACATATGTAATTATCTCAAATTAATTTATCATATAACACCGGATATAATGTGTGTAACTGGTTTGAATGAATCCTTTAAACAGTTTACAGACCGTGTCTGTTCATAAACAAGTGACTCGCATACAAATTAGAGGATGACAATTGACAAGTAGTTTATCTCGTAAATATCGCGACGACAAGTTGTCACAACTCATACTGGACATACAAAATATAGTATCACACAAAACAGAGTTCCTAATCACAACCACACTATTTCATTGTATATAGATACATTCAAAAATCAAAAGAATTCCTACAGTATGGCTATGATAATCTAGACAGCGGTCTGTGGTTGCCAAGGGAACTCTGTCGATGATGCCAAAAGTCCTCCATCCAAAAACTCAATCTACTGCTCACCTGAGACACACAACAACTTCAATGAGTAAAACTTAATAAGTAAGCTAAGTGAATATACAGCAATAAACATTAACAATAGAATTCAGTCCACAGTATGAAACCATCTATTTTTAACTACACAAGCATTAGCTAACTTGTTAAAGAAGAAATACTCCGAGTTCACTTCGGTTACATTTTCTCTCACGTGCCAATTTTCTGTCTAGACTTTTGTAGGTCGATTCAATCTCACATAAGTGAGTTCACATTTCTCTACTCATCGCCTTTTTATGTACAATCACAATCACATAATGAGAAAGCTTTCACAGTATCAGTTACAGTCATCTAGGGGAAAATGCTCTATAATCAAGGTAGGACTTTTCATTTCACAGTCAGTTCCCATAAAATAACTCAAGGATAGTCTGACAATCCGGGTGATACCGGACCTATGCTACTGAATCTCGTCTAGAGAAACACATGGTCCAGACCTCCCCTCAAGCCATGGGAGTACGGAACGCTCAAGGCTAGTATAACAATCCGGTGATACTAGGCCCATGCTACCGAATCTCATCTAGAGAAACACATGGTCCAGAACTCCCCTCAAGCCATGGAACAGTACAGAACAGTACGAATACATTTAGATGCCTACACTTGAAATAACTCGAGGCTAGTCTGACAATTCGGGTGATACCAGGCCCATGCTACCAAATCTCGTCTAGAGAAACACATGGTCCAGACCTCCCCTCAAGCTATAAGAGCTAAACTTCCTAGGTCTTAGCATGCCATTCATGTTTCACCATTCACAATCAGTCACACATAAAAGAAGCTCGATATCAACCTTCTAAAACGGTCACAATATCTCACATTCAAGCATCAAGGTGCTAGCAATTAACAGTGTTACAATCCACAAAATTGTATACATACAGTACATAATTTATTGTGACCTCAGAATAATTAGCCTACTTACCTTGTACAGCTGCTTTTTGATGCTTGTGATTGACCTAAAAATAAAACAAAAATCTCTTTTTAGGTCACCATACACTTGTAAAATATTTCTCCTTTTTGGCTCTATTTCTATACTTACTTTGACAAACAATTTACAACAACAATTTTCTACTTCCAAAATTCACACAATTGGGTAGACCTCTTTTACACACATACCTCATGTCTCCATAAAATTTTTAGAGCCAATTGAGGTCATTTGGCCACTCAAAATAATCAAATTCATTACCTCAACAATTCTGCCATTGCATTCACTTTACTGAGTAGTATCGACTTAAAAATTTGTAGGAATTTCAGTCCTACTCAATTGGCTATAAAAATTTACATGCTGGTATATGACACATATATATACCTCCATATCAAAAATCATGGCTTTTCAAGGGGTTTAGGTCATTCAAACCCAATTATTTCTAACTGCCATGTTTTGGAAGCTAAAAATTCCAGTTTTAGCAAACCAACTTTAAAAATCTATAACAATTCATACAGAGCTTTAATCTCAGTAAAAATTTACAGTCTTATATTTGACACAGAGAAGAAATTACATACAAAAATTCAGATAATTTTAGAAAGATTTGAAGCTTCAACTAAATTCGTTTTCCCCTGCTCTATTCCAAAACAGGGAAATGTGAGATTCCAGACCAGAAGTTCATAAATTCACCATAATTCACACACTTTGAATTTTTAAGTGATTCCAATTTCTATAAACTCCTGGACATGTCTATTTTCATCCATAAAAATTTGAGAACAAGAAAATGTTCTCCTCATTTTTGGAAATTTTTGGAACATGCACTACTCAGTGTAAACAAAAATTCTAGGATTGAACTAAACTCTCATTTCTAGCTTATATCTTCATCTCCTTACTTAGATGCATTCAAAACTCATTCAAATTCATGTTTCCACGCAAATTTCCAGTAGCACAAACAACAATTCACATACCCACATCACAACCCAAAAGAATTCTTGCAAATACATACACAATACCACAAGAATTCTAAAGGAGAGAGGAGTTCTTACCACTTACTTGAATTCTTGATAAAATTGTGTGTGTGTGGAGCTTAGAGAGAGTGAAGGGCTAGAAACATGAGCTGGTAAGCTAGAATGGAAGAATTCTAGAATTCTTCTCATTTTATATATAAACACAAGGCAAAATTTCCATTTAGTGCTCTCTCTCTCTTCCTCATTACCATAAAACCCACCATCTCTCATCTATTATACTACAAATCCCATACATTACCAATACATTAACACATATGGTTCCATATGTAACCACAATAAATGGTATGCTATACATTACAAAAACTTAGGATATTACACAAGTGATCAAATTTATGGAACAGATAACAGCATGATTTTTGTTAAGAACAGATCAGCTAACTAATGACAGCCCGAGACATCTAATCAATGTTTGATTTCATATTTCATTGAGAAATGAGCTAATGAACGTTTGTCCTTGATACTAAATTCCAATTTCCAGTACTGGACTTTGAAGAATTTCAGTTGGGTAGCTCTATCCTTTGACCAAGTAGAAAATATTAAGTAGCGATCAATTTAACTGCTCTTTATTGATCCCAATCCCAGGGTGTTTCTTTGGAAAAATTTATAATTCATTTCAGGAAAAAAAAATGGAGCTATCTCACGTTTGCTTGCACTGAATTTTGTAGGCATTTGATTTGTTACTATTGGGTTCATAAATAAGATGGTTCTTACATCTAAATTTATGCTCTTTTCCAAATTAATATCTTGGTTTCACGTATTCACTCTACAGTTATTTCGCGGCTTTTGGTTTTCGGCATGTGAAATTTCATTGATAATTAATTGATTATTTGCTTTTAATTTCATTTGTATTATGAAGTGTAAAGTGAACAGGAAGAAAACAATTAATCACAAACTCGAAAATTTTCCCAATGAAGCAACGTTCAAGTGCTAAAAATGTTTTTACATAGCAATTACAAATTTTTCTTTATGTTAAGAATAACTGTTAATGACAAAAATAACTATCAATTTCTCCTGAATAGTTGCTAATCAATTATTCCTCAAATCACTCAATTTTCTCTGCTCCTCAAGTCAAGTTAGGTGGAAAATATTGATAGAGCCAAGTTGGATAGTGTCTCGTGAAACTTATCGTCATTAAACTCTTTGTGAGGTTATCAGCAAGTTGTTGATCACTACGAATAAAAGGTGTACAAATCACAGTGGCAAACATATTTTCACATACAAAGTGACAGTCTTTTCCGATATGCTTTGTCTAATCATAAAAAACTAGTTTGAAGTAATATGTAACAACAGCCGCCCCAAGATTTTAGTTTTGGGGGGATCAAAATATAAAACTATATTATAAATTCAAATATAACAAAATATATATTCATTGATTAATATAAATCATATTAAAGAAAAGAATAAAAGATATTCTTAATATGAATCGTAATTATGATACTCAATAATTCATAATTATTTATATAAATATGAAAAATTTAGAAGGTTAATATATAGAATTATAACTTCTTTGCATTTTTACACTGGAGGGTTAATTTGCGAACTTGTTTTAGGGCTTAGCCCCTCAAGCCCAAATGTAGTCCACCACTTTTTATTTCAGCCTGATTATCACTAAACAATTCAGTTTGACTTGACGGAGTAAAGGAAAATGATTGAATTATTCGACTAGTTGTATGAAAGATTAAAAGCTCTAGAAAGCAATCCTTTGAATAGTTCAGAAACGGTAATTTGGCGTTATTTATCATTTTCTTGAGTCACCAACCTTCTAGTTGGAATACTTTACAGTGATGTTGTTCAATTATTAAATTCTTCATCACTTCAATCTCGTTAAGTTTCTATCGAATGTGTAACCAAAGTCCCATATTAGTTAGACATAAGGATGATCATGGACATACAAGTATGGACAAGTACTCTATTGGTATGAGGTCTTTTTGGGTAGAATACAAAAGCAAATCTATAAGAGATTGGACCCAAAGTGGACAATATCATACCAACGTGAAGAATACGTGATGAAAATTCTCAGAGTACACCCAGTTGAAGCTCATAACATAATATTGGCTGATAATTGATAGCTAGAGAGCTTGATTTGTCAGCAAGTGTCTTGTAGCATAGAATGGTGTACGTGGTTGCACCAAGATGAGGTTCTGATTTTTTTGATTGGCTAGGTAGAGATGATAATATGTGATAAAAATTCTCAGAGTACCCATAGTTGAAGCCCAGACTCAAACTTAATCAGGAGAATACGTGATAAAAATTCTCAGAGTACCCCAATTGAAGCTCACTACTAGATCCGTGGTTAAAAAAAAAAAAAATACAAAATAGTATGATCCTTAGTTATGATCCTTGGTCATGTCTTAACATCTAACCAATTATCAGGACCAAGTTGTGAAATTGATTTGCTTACGGTTCAACAATAAAATATAGTTATGACCTATGCTAGACAAGCCGCTAACTGCAATAATGAGAATCACCATAATATTGTAACAGTGATTTACTAATGTATTGATAACAAGTATAGTTTGTGATGCTAATCAAGTTGATCACAGAAAGAAAGATCAATGTTAAACTGATGTAAGAAGTGGCTGATAATTGATAGCTAGAGAGCTTGATTTGTCTGCAAGTGTCTTGTGGCACATATTGGTGTACGTGGTGGCACCAAGATGAGGTTCTGATTTTTTTGATTGGCTAGTTGGAGATGAATTGTCTTTTGAAAGTTTAAGCCGATGAAAGTATGTTGGCTTCTTGGAGAGTGACTCTCTCAGAACCCTCACCTTGCTTTTTATCAAGCAGATATAGAAGTGGGCTGTCTTGCAGAGCAAAAGCAGCAACTGCCCTTCAAAGCCGTGCAAAAGGTGATCAAAACAGGGATGACAATAGTAACAAGAAGAAGATATTCATCATTGGCTCTGGCTGGGCTGGCCTCGGCGCTGCTCACCACCTCTCCAAGCAGGTCCTGCTCATCCTGTTTGAAATCTCTCTGTGTGTGGGTGTGTTTGACAATTAGTTGAGCTATTTTGATCGGTTTCAGGGTTTTGATGTCACTTTGCTTGATGATGGTAATGGTTTTGGCAGCCCAGATGATGTTTCTATGCAGGGTAATTGAAACTTATGTTTTGTCTTACCAGTAAATCAATTTTGATTATTTTTCCAGATTGCTGGATAACTAATTTCCATTTCTGACTTCATTTTGTAGGGTTTTGGTATCCCTACCAGAATATATTCACTCTTGTTGATGAGTTGGGTATCAAACCCTTCACCAATTGGATGAAATCTTCACAATATTCGGAGGAGGGATTGGATTAATTAAAATTTACATCCCACTTTGATTTTGTTTCTCTCTTTGAGGGCCAATTTGTGGAAGATGGAGATATAAATTGTCTTGAGAGGGTCAGGATTGTTTTGCAGGTTGAATTTCCAATATTCCAAGATCTTCCTCAGTTGCCAACTCCATTGGGAACCTTGTATCATACTCAGGTATGCCTTGCAAACCTACGTTGTTACTAGCTTTCTTCGTGTACTGAGAAAAACCTGCTTGTTTAGACTTGCTTAAGTTGAACTTCCTAACATCATGTGCAGTTCTTTCGGCTACCATTGGTGGATAGATTAGCTTCACTCCCTCTAATGGCTGCAGGTATACTTTCCTCTTAAAATGTAGATTCGACATTTTAGATACTCATTGATTTACATATCAGTAGGTTTCTGAGTTTGAATCAATTTTTTCCAATATATAGTGGTACATTTTAAGAGGGAGTTTTTCATTACTTTTCTGATTTCTTCTCCCACATGAACCAATCTGCACCTCTGCCTGCAGTAATTGACTTTGACAACACTGATGTAGCCTGGAAAAGATATGATCCAAGTAAGGATCATCCTGATCATAACTGTGGAATTTAATGTTGTAGAATTTATTTTTATTTCTATTGACAATAAAAGTTGAATTTCTGAAGTGCCTTATCCGGAAGTTTAACTTGTAGTTACTGCAAGGGAACTTTTCAAACAATTTGGGTGCTCAGAAAGGCTTTATCGGGATGTAATCGGTCCATTGCTTCAAGTGGGTCTGTTCGCTCCTGGAGAGCAATTGAGTGCTGCTGCAACTTTGGGAATTCTATACTATTTCATCCTCGCTCACCAGGTTTGCTTGATTCTGGGTTTTTTTTTTTTTTTTTTTTTAAATTTAAATAGACTTAAAGTTTTGGGGGGGTACATGCCTTAGACTATATTAATCAAATTATTAATGGCAGATAGATTAATCAAATTACCAATGGCAGAACTTCAGAACGTTGTTCCATCTCTTTCTTCCCTTCAAGCCCATCATTTATTGGGTAATTCTACACATTCCAAATTCATATTCCGAGTCATGAATCCCAAGTGATGAGGCATTAGTTTAAAAGTAATACATCAGTCATTATATTGCTACTTGGCAATCAAAATTCAACTCCACATCACAGAGATGCAATATTTGGGATTTGTAGCAGTAATCATCATTTAGTTGTAAACATCACACTTTGCCGCATCATTGCCTATAACTTTTCTTTTCTGTTGATTGTGGGTTAATTTTGTGGATGGAAACAGAAAAATTTTGATCTGAGGTGGTGTAAAGGGACACTTAAAGAGAAGATTTTTGAACCATGGATGGACTCCATGAAGACTAGGGGTTGTGAATTTCTAAATGGTAGAAGAGTTACAGACTTCTTATTCGATGAAGAAACAGGTTGTATCTCTGACGTAGTTTGTGGTGAAGAGAAATACAATGCTGATGCAGTGATCTTGGCTGTTGGAATCTCCACGCTTCAGGAATTTGTTAAAAATAGGTACGCTGTCTCACAAGGCGCTCACACTCAATTTTCTTTCCTTACACGATATCAATCTCGAATCAGTTCATCTAGCCCAGTCAAGCTTTTAACTTAGTATTGCAGGGTTAAAATTAGTGATCATATGAAGTGTTTGTGACCAATGATCATTTTGAACATTTCTTTGAGCAGAAGAGATAATAGATGAAATCTATCAAGCTTGAAATTTCACTTTACCCTGCTCATGCTATCCTGTTTTGACTGGCAGTTGTTCTATGTAGTGCAGCATTGTGTACAAGGGAAGAGTTTCTTAAGGTTTTGAACCTGGCTGGCATTGACGTACTCAGTGTTAAGCTTTGGTTTGACAGGAAGGTGTGTGCAACATCACTCCCCTTTTCTTCTTTTAAATTTTTTCTTTTTGATACTTTTATTACACCAATTGTTTGAGATTATAGGAATGATTTAATTAGGTCCCTGAATGGCAGTATGATTTCCCCTCTCAATTGCTTCGGCTTTGTTTGATAACATTTTCAGAATATTATTTTCTAAAAATGCATATTTATCAATACATAAATCAATATCAACCACACATCATTTTCAAAATTTAAAAAAAATTAAAAATCAATCACATGTACATATTCTTTCAAAATTTTGGAAAAAAAAAAAACTCAAAATATGCAGACAAACACAACCTTCATATCCTTCACAGTAGGAAATTTCTTGGATGTGTAAATGCATGTTTTGTACTTTCTGCAACAGATTGATACTGGCCATACACAAAACTGGGAATTAATTCTACAAGGATTCTAGTTATTCTGCATTCATGCCATGTGAACTTCTAGTACTCATAGCTTCTGCGGAACCTTTCTGAAATGGGAACGAGTTTTTCTTGTTTCTGGCTAGACTCACAAAAAGAACTATTTCTTATTCCTGACTACTCTTAAATTGAGCTTACTGTTATGTATTTGTCATAAACTCTACATATAATCAGGTAATAATTCCAAATGCAAGCAATGCTTGCTCGGGGTATGGTGAATCATTTGCGTGGACCTTTTTTGACTTGAACCAAATTCATAATGAGCATAAAGATGATCCAGTAACAGTCATACAAGCTGATTTTGTAAGCTCTACATCCTTTTTCTTTAATCAATTAAAGCAAGCTTTGTCAAGTTAACTTTAACAGTGAGAACTAACTAAAGTTTTATTGGTCCTAAAATTTTCATCAACAGTATCATGTTAATGAGTTATTGCCCCTGAAAGATGAGGATGTAGTTGCCAAAGTTATGCCTTATCTTTCAAAGTGCATCAATGACTTTGACACAGCTACCGTGACAAATAAGGAAATCAGAAGATCTCAGAAATCCTTAACTCATTTCTTTCCAGGTAACCTTCTAAAACTTTTGTAGTAGCCATTCGAAAATAGTTATGACAAAGGGTAGTCCTTAAACAAAGTATGCTTTGTGCCAGGATTTGTATAGTTAACATACAAGCTATTTGCTTAGATGATTTCAAATGATTGTATTTGGAAATTAGAAATTTATCCTGATCCTGATCACTTTTGTGTTTCTTACTCCAAGGTTCATACAAGTACATGATGAGGGGTTCTACATCTTTCCCAAATCTGTTCATGGCTGGAGATTGGATTACAACCCGACATGGTTCATGGTCACAGGTTATATACAATATTTGCACTGTTTCTTCATCTTGTGTGATATAAATTGGCTCAAATGAAGTTTAAAGAAGCTTGTTCTGTGCATTTCTTCAACAGGAGAAATCTTATGTCACTGGACTTGAAGCTGCCAACCGGGTGGTTGACTATCTTGAAGATGGAAGCTTTGCTAAAATTATACCAGTAGAGGAAGATGAACCTCACATTGAAGCATTGCGCAACCTCAACAGAAGATTGAAGGAGATCAGTTCCCAGATTCCATTGTCTAGTTATTTCCTCCAATGAACTTGTCATTAGATATTCAGATTCTGCACCACTATATGAATACTCTTCCAAAATTTTGTATTCTAACTAGTCCAAAATTATTTCATAATTTACAAGATAGATCATATAAACTTCGACATTCAATTGGTGGAAATAGCAACTCACTAAAGTGGGTACATAATAAGATAAAAGATGGGAAGAAGTGTGATGAGGTTTGATTAAATCCAAGAAATTAGAGAAAGTGCTAGTTATGATCATGTTGTCACTAATCAGTACAGAGTAGAATAAAGGCAAATAATAGTTAGACAAACAGACATCCCCTGTGTAACTTTTAAACCTCGTAAACCCATCACAATCAACAAAATTCACTGATGATTCTTACCCAATTTGCAAAGTCTTGGTATCGTTTAGTGCTCATGATTGCAATCTGCTAGTTTTTCAATCAAATTTCATTTAGCTGATATAAGGAAAAAAAACGGTAATTGTTATAACGACGTAGTTGAGAGGGAATTTTTAAATTATATATATATTGAAAATTCTTTGGCTAAAATCAACTTTAAAAAAAGAAATAATTTTTTAGATAATTTACTAAAATTAGTTATTGAGTGTTCTCCATCAGAATATCTATTAATTTACATGAATGAACATATTTGTTATTGGATATTGCACTTGACTATCAGAAAAATTAAGAAAATAATCAAAATTAGGAAACTTCTTTAAAAAATAACCACCTTTCTCAAAATTCACATATTATGACTTTATTGGATATTTGATATTGTCTAAAGGATGCATTTGACGATGTCCGATAGTATCTAATATTCGATAGATAGTATTCAATAGTATCGATGCTTGACAAAGAGTCATGATATATAAATTTTTAAAGATAATATCATTTTTTAAATCTGTACTTAAATTTTGGATATTTTTATTATTTTGATATTTTCTCACGTGAGAACAACCTTACTAACGGATATTGCTAAATGAGTGGATGAAATCAAGTTTACCGTATAGAATGTGAGCCAATCTACTCTTTCGTGTCGAATTGGGCTTGGGCTAACAAACTAATGCTTATACAGATCTGGAAGATTGATTCTCTTACCTATAAAAGACACATTTTTGTGTTTCTTAAATTCATTTTTAATTCATAAAATCCCGAAAAGAATAATCTCTGATAATATTCACAAAAGATCAGAAGAATATGTAGTATTTATATTATTTCCTCTTAGTGGGACCCTGTTTACATGTCCATTTACCACGTGTCACCATCTTTCTCATTAAGAACAACGGACAAACTAGATTCTCTACAGCCCCTGCATGGATTGGCCTTCAAAAAACCCAATCACCGAGTGCCACCTCATCACTCATTGACATTTATGCCCCTACCTTACCATCATTATTACCATTCGCAACTTACAATAACGTAACCAGATCCCGGTTTCACACTTTTATTCCATATCTCAGCCATCGCTATCGCTCTCAGATATCAGATAACAAGGTACTTCTTTTTCAGATCCAATTTCGCCAATTTTTTCAATTTTAATTAATTTTATTTTACTTCGTCTGTTTTGATTTGATTTGATTCAATTTTTACTTGCTATGATTTGACGTTCGTTTAATCCAGAGACGGTAAGCTTGTTGGATCCTTCAGTTCACCAACGCTTAGGGTGCTATTGATTCGTTTTCATTTTTCATTTTTGTGTTTTGATTTTGAGTTTCTCCTGTAAATCAATCGAGGTTCTGTTTTGGTTGGAGTTCGAGTGGCTGTCTCTGTTTGGTTCCTGAGAAATTGCGGGAAAATGATGAGAACTAAGAGTTTGTTGGATTTCAATATTGTTTTAGTGATTGTTGTTAGTTTTGTAGATTGTTTTAGCTGAGTTGATTGTGATACGATTCAATGAAAATGTTTTTCTTAGTGATTGAAGATAGGTTGATTATTGTAAGGAGAGGGAGTTTTGTGTTTTTTGAGTTTTTGAATTGTTTGATAGAGCAAATATGAGAATTCTTCTTTTCTAAGATTAATCTAGGTTTTGGAGCTGATTTAAGCAACTTTTGTTGTGTAGTGGAGTGGTTTAATTTGTAATTCTAATCAGTATTTTGGCCATATTTACTTTGTGTATTTTGTTACTATCATTGAAATAATAGCTACATGGTTCATTTTTGTTAGCACTGACTGATTTTTTGTTATTTTCTCTTATTTTATTATTTTAGACAAAGCTTGAAAATGGGTATTGAAAAGAATGTTCAAGACTTGGAGGAGGGAACTCTGGAGATTGGCATGGGTATGTCTTATAGTTTATTACTGACCATCTCATATGTTTAATGTTATTTGGTTGATGCTTTACTGGATTTGTCATTCTGATTATCATATCAATGTGAATTACAATTAAATGGAGACTTCTCCATTTATCGTTGGAATAGCTGAGTTATTGTATTTTTCCATTAATTGATTAGCACTCATGACTTTTTGGGCATTGCAGAGTACAGAACGGTCTCTGGAGTTGCTGGACCTTTAGTTATCCTGGATAAAGTGAAGGTAGATTGTTTGGTTTTATTCGTCTATAGCATTAAGTTTTATTTTTTTGCTTTCCTACTACTCCAAATTCACTGTTTAATGTATTTTTTGATTGGTTGGTTAGGGACCCAAATATCAAGAAATCGTTAATATTCGGTTAGGAGATGGAACAATGAGACGTGGTCAGGTCCTTGAAGTTGACGGAGAGAAAGCTGTAGTTCAGGTGATTGCATTTTCACAGGCCTTATGGTTGATTATTTATATAAGGGATTTGTCACCTGCATTTTGTGTTTTCCAAGAACTTGTGAAATTTCACATTGAGATGGCTGACTGAATTACTTTTATTTATTTATTTATGTATCTGTCATTTTTTGTTTGTACTTCTTTTGAAGTGTTAGTGCTATGAAGGGAATTTTTGTCCTAATTTGGGATTGATAATTACCTACTTTTAAACCTCGAATCATTGTTGAAGCGTATTTACAGGTGAAAATTTTTATCACTTATATAATCTGTTTCTTTGCTTGTTGACCAGGTTTTTGAAGGAACGTCTGGAATTGATAATAAATTCACAACAGTGCAGTTTACAGGAGAGGTATGAAACAATACCGTCAAGCGTGGTAGACATAAATGACTGCAGAAGGCTAGAAGTTCTTTTGGTTGTTGGACAATTTAGGAATTATAATATTTCTTTTAGCAGTTTATATTTTTAGCCTACGCCCTTTTTTCTTTGTAGTCTCTTTGGAGTGTTTCTGTTTTCATAGTCTTACACTCTGATCACATGTATACATTTGTAGCATCAGGGTTCATTTCTGCATGTCTTTGTTAAAAATTAAAGAGTACCATTGGTTGGACTGAAGCTTTCTAAGCTACTTTATTTTTGCTGATATAAATTAAACTTTCATGTCTTGTAAAAATCTCAGTTAGTCATTAAGAACAAGTCCTTGGTACGGTTTTATGACTTATCCATAACAAAATATGAATTTTAAACTTTTCTAGCAATGAGCTCAGAGATGTTCTTTACGGGCAGTGAATAATTAATTATATTTTGAACTTTATTTCCTGTGATAGGGAGAAACTATTGCATTCCAAATGTATTGTTGCAGTGAAAGAAAACCTGATAATGAGTACATTTGGATTATGTAATGGATTTAAAGGTCACCCTTTGCAGTCCTCTTTCTTGGCCCTGCTGATTTTTGCTTAAGAGCATAATTGATATTTATTTGATTGCTTTTCCTCCCCCTCTGTCCTCTGGCATGTTTTATAGGTTCTAAAGACTCCTGTCTCAGTGGATATGCTTGGGCGCATTTTTAATGGTTCTGGGAAGCCTATTGATAATGGTCCTCCCATTCTCCCTGAGGCTTACTTGGATATTTCTGGTAAGCTACAAATGATTTGAATGCATTTATTGCTCAAATAAAATAACAAAAAAGAATTTATGGAGAAAAATTTTAAAGAATATAATTTGACATGATTAACACATCCTTTGATCTTTTGCTTGCTATGACTCAGGGAGCTCAATCAATCCCAGTGAGAGAACATATCCTGAAGAGATGATACAGACAGGGATTTCCACAATTGATGTCATGAATTCCATTGCTAGAGGACAGAAGATCCCTCTCTTTTCGGCTGCTGGTCTTCCCCATAATGAAATTGCTGCTCAGATTTGTCGACAGGCAGGTTTAGTAAAACGATTGGAGAAGTCTGCAAATCTTCTTGAGGTATACATGCCTTATTGATTATGCTCTAGTAAAATAACACTGCTAATCTTCTGCAGTCTTTGCTGATGTTCTTTAATTTTGTAACTATCTTATAGATTATTGTTTTTGTCATGTTCATGTTTGACTACATGAATTCATATGCCATAGAATCCAGCAGTCAGCTCTACCTCATGTTCTTGAAAGGTATTTCATGTTAGTATTGTGATAATTTGATATGTTGGTGAGCACCTTGTTTCCCACAGAAATATTCTTTGAAATAAATAAGTAAATTAAGATGTCTGTATGAATAAGTGCAATATCGCATCAAAATCTTGGGGAAATTTGTAGTCCAACACTAGGTTGAATCCTTTTATCATGTTATTATTTA
Organism: Boswellia sacra; assembly: GCA_013180625.2. Taxonomy (NCBI): domain Eukaryota; kingdom Viridiplantae; phylum Streptophyta; class Magnoliopsida; order Sapindales; family Burseraceae; genus Boswellia; species Boswellia sacra. Next base: position 399,119 of record SNVD02015884.1, on the reverse strand, counting down.
CTGTGTTTTTTGTTTGCTTCTGATATTATGAGATGTCATTTTTGACAAACACTGGAAATACCTTTTTTCTGTGATTCTTGTGGTTAATGTATTTTTTGGTTCTTTTACTAAAGTTCATAACTGGGTTCTGATTTAACTTAATCTCTTAACTTTCAGGATCAGGAAGAGGACAATTTTGCTATTGTATTTGCAGCTATGGGTGTGAATATGGAAACAGCACAGTTTTTCAAACGTGATTTTGAGGAGAATGGATCAATGGAGAGAGTGACTCTCTTTCTTAATCTGGTATATATAATTAACACTTTAATGGTTTATTTGTTTCTGAGAATTGATTTTCATTATATTGCAAAAGTGTATTATCTTATACCCTATGTAATAACTTTCCAATTTTAAATTTTTTTTTGGCATCTTTTGAACAGGCTAATGACCCTACAATTGAACGCATTATTACTCCTCGTATTGCTCTTACTACTGCAGAGTATTTGGCATATGAATGTGGGAAGCATGTGCTTGTCATACTGACAGACATGAGTTCCTATGCCGATGCTCTTCGTGAGGTAAAAATAACTTCTGTCTCTGATTGCCTATGCATATTCCATATATTTGCAGAACTCTATAGGCCGTTCCAAGAACTTATTAGAAAGTTAAAGTTTGTTGCCGCTTTTTCATAATTGCAGTTCGAGTCTTTCTGGGACGGTTATGGTGACACAAACTATTGATTGTTACTGCAGGTATCTGCTGCCCGAGAGGAAGTACCTGGTAGAAGAGGTTATCCTGGGTATATGTATACTGATTTGGCCCAAATATATGAGCGTGCTGGAAGAATTGAAGGCCGAAAGGGTTCCATCACCCAAATTCCTATATTAACTATGCCAAATGATGGTATGCATCCTCAAACCATATTGAGCGGCTAGCATAAATGATTGTATTTCCTGCTTTATTAGTGGGCATTCTTGAAGTCTTTTCTATTTAATTTTGGCCAGATATCACACATCCCACTCCTGATCTTACGGGATATATCACTGAGGGGCAGATATACATTGACAGGCAGCTCTATAATAGACAGGTAATGTTATTAATCTTTTGTTATAAAAGGAATCTATTCAGTACTCTGATATGATGATGGGAGATATTACTTTATAATAGACTTGTGTTTTAGCTGATTGTTGGAACTTCAGGCCCTTTTATTTGCAAATATAGCCAAATTATGATTTGCTATAGTTTTAGATGTCCATAGATTGGCATGCTATAGATTGAACTTCTCAAGATCAAAGTTGACTCATTGTTTTGTATCACTAGTCAGTCTTCTCTATTCCTGCTTTGCTTGTGTCAATATTGGAGGTAACTTGGGTTTGAAGATGGGTCATAACGATGCTATTGGGTGAAATATTTTAGATGCCAATCTGCTGGATATCTGAAGCAGTCAATACCACACATCAAGACTATAATATTATTTGGCCTGATATTGAATTGTAATGTGGATTAAATTCTGAGAAACAGTTACTAATGCATTTACCATGAAATTGATTGGTTGAGTAGGGTTGCAAGCATTTTGAACTAAAGATTTTTCCATTTGAAATCTGCAGATATATCCGCCAATCAATGTTCTCCCATCTCTGTCCCGTCTGATGAAGGTAAGGATGCGTTCTTGTATGCTTCAAATTCTCAATTTGCTGAAGAGGGTCCAATCTTATTGATTAAGAAAAGCTCATTTGTGCATGCATGTTCTTGATGCTATGATCTATGTTGTTTCAGAGTGCCATTGGTGAGGGAATGACTCGGAGGGACCATTCTGATGTGTCCAACCAGGTATTTTGGATAGCTGTAGCAGAATCACTTCAGTATATTATTTACCGAAAGCCTTTAAGCCGTGGTATTGATTGCTTGACTCTTTAATTTTCAGCTTTATGCAAATTATGCCATTGGAAAGGATGTCCAGGCAATGAAAGCTGTGGTGGGAGAAGAAGCACTCTCTTCTGAGGATCTGGTCTGGTTTTCTCCCACTTCACCATATTTTCTACTGTTATGCATACTCGTTTCTTACATCTAAACTAACAAATTCATTTGTCTGTGCAGCTATACTTGGAGTTCTTGGAAAAATTTGAGAGGAAGTTTGTTACTCAGGGAGCTTATGACACCAGGAACATCTTCCAATCTCTTGATTTGGCATGGACACTTCTTCGTATCTTCCCTCGTGAACTTCTTCACCGTATACCAGGGAAGACACTTGACCAGTTCTACAGTCGCGATGCAAATAATTGATGAAGAAATCAAGCTCTTATAGCCGTACACCTTACTTGCCTTCTTCATTGGTTTTGTCCACAATTCATTTGATCCGCATGCTTTTCCATATTAGGTCACATCTCTCTCTATCGAGCAGAAATAATAAAGGTTGTAGTCCAGTTGAGGCCCCCATGCGAAGCTCTTTCGTCTAAGTCAAGATGACCGATATTCTTTCAGCGAGTTCTGTTTAGATCTTGTAATTCCTGTATCTTCTATTTATTAGTGAGTTATCCAGTTGTGGTTTGATATGATTTCTTACAAATGAATTTCAAAAGGCTGGGAAGAGTTAGAAAGCGCTTGTTTCTATTGTCAGTTTTGTAATTTTGCATTTTGGAGTTCTTTCCTGTCGCTCAGAAAGTATAGCTTGTTGTTTTCAAAACCGTGCTTGGTTTTTATAATCTTCTGTATTTACATCTTAAATAATAATCTCAACTTTTGACATTATTACAGTTTACACTGCTCACAAGTAAAAAACATTATGTTGTTAAACGCACTAGAATTGTAGTTTACGAAAGTCACTAATTGTAATTATCAGTCGGTGTTGTTCAACTTATGTATCAAATATTCCAAGACCAGCCCACTATGTGATCGTACAAGTATTCAACAGGTTAGTCCAGCTATACCGTGCCAATTCAAACGAAAGGTGAAAAAATATCGGTGAAGGCAAGAAGTTGAGTAGCTGTACTTTGGTAAGCAAGTGTAATTGAAACTCAGGTTGATTATACAATGATATCACATACATTAGTATTGATAAGAGAGTTTATATAAATAATTTGTAAGAATAACATGAGAATTGAAACTAAAAACATGGCATAAGCCGTGATAGAAAAGAAAAGGGCCGCCTCGTGATTGACCAAGGATGAATTTGGGATGGCCAAGCATGACCTTTTACCATCAAGCTTTATGAAACATGTTTCAGCTCTGGCCACGTTGCTCATGTCATGAGCATATGAACTGTTTACATAACGGTAGGAACCGAAGGGAAATGAGTTCTGGATGACAGCAGCTTTTGTCATATGCTTAAACATCTCATAATTCTTTTAGAAATAAAGTATCTCCTGTCACTAAAAATTTCCCACTTGCACTAGTAGTGTGATGATCAGTTACTTCAAAAGGAGAATTGCATAGACTCTAATCAGCAATTTCCTCAAAAATCAAACTCACAAACATCCATATCGGTCAGAATTGATGTCTTCAGGGATTCTATCAAAATACTGTCAAACATTACCAGTTTTATTAACCTTTTGATCATGTCTCACAAAATCTTGTAGATTGAAGCAACCAATATCACCTCTTACTCTCACAGATATTGTACAATCTTTTTAAGCCATCCGTGTATCCTAGTTTCGAGTGGGGAAAGGAGAAAACAACGATAATAATAATAATCTAGGGCATCCATTGATCTTCCTCAAAGAAACTGGAAGGAACCAATACGAACTCATTAAGAATCCTTTAATCAGAAAAGACCAAACGGATTGCATTGAATCTCAGCCTGCTTTTGATGTTCTAGCTACTGGTGGCAAGACAACCAAATCAAGATTCCCCGGATAAGGTGCCCATAAGCCTAACCCGCCCCTACTTTCTTTCATACTGCTACCTTTCCCCATCAACTCAGTTGTATTTTTTACCCACTCAATTTTAGAAGAATGCTCTCTAGTGTGTGGGTGCAAAATAAATAGTGAGTTGTATTCACAATTTGGAAACATAAAGAACTTGAACAAACCCCCCAGCCTATAGACAACGTAGCCAAAACTCAGCTGGTCTCTGGGTGTCAATAGGTTGACCTCATTGAACCATAAGCAACTAAACAAGTTATTGATTGCTGTATGTTCCCGAATGATGACAGCCCCCTCAGGCACATCTGCATTATGTAAAGTTTTGTCAATAGCATATAAAAGGAAAGTGCAAATAACAAAACCAAATAAGAGAAGTCAAATATTAAGCCATAAGTGTGACATTGATCTTACCGCTAATAGTACTTTTCTTTATGCTCCAAGGCTCCATTCCCTCGTATCGGTAGATTTTCATGTGAAGATCAATAAGAGGTCGGGCATACCGCTTCCTTCGCTTGTTTGCATCAGCCTCCTCATATATACTGCGATGATGTTTGTGCTGGGCAATAGCAAAGGTATGCTTTCCACGCCATAAGTACCTGCAGATCAAATACATTCACAACATCAAGGTACTTTTAAGCTGCAATCACATAAAGGAAAACGCAGAAATTTAAGGCAAGACAAAACGGATTTAAAAGGAACTGCTCAGGCAATCATCTGGAGGACAAACTTTCATCTCATTATAGTCTAAGCCATAACTAGGTGATAATAATCCACAGCACATGCTGAATTCACACCATCACTAAAACAATACTTTGCTCCACTATGCTAGTCTTTTATCTTATGCTCCATTAACTGTGTTGAGGGCGAGAGGGACCATAACTTTTTAATGTGCAAACAAAAATGTCCATTCAATTTTGCCTTTTAATTTAACTGACTAAACTGAGGTGAAGATTCATTTTCAGAATAATAGAACAATAAAATATTAAATTCAAAGCTTTGTTTTTTATAACTTCACAAAAATGAATATACCTTTCAAGAATTAACAATGGATCAACAATCAGCTCCATTTTACCATCAATCCAAATGCTGTACTGTGCTTGAGGAAACAACCTATGGGTTAAAATCTTTGGAACCTTCCCATTCCTTCTGGGCTCATCATAAGGCGGATGCTTCAGTAAAATAAGACGCCATATACCCACCCATTGCCCCCCTGCAGAATCTTCTCTGACAGTAACATTCTTCCTTATGAATTTCAGAGATTCCTCATCCACCACCATAAGAAAACAGAAGAGCTTCTTAGAGCGGCGACTTATGTTAGTAGGCTGATGGGGTACATCATATCCATCAAAAATCCCAGATGCAACCACAAACCTACAATTCTCAACAAATTTGATATCCAAGGGAGCCATTTCAGCTCCACCATTTCTCATAAATCCACAGTGCACCTGAAGGACAGAACCAATTGAAGACAATATAAATTAACTTAAAATCATGGAAAGTAAAATCACAACAAATTCAGCAATCAATAAGTAAAGCCATCCCCTACTAAAATTTGCTTCCTTAAAAAGGTAAATTCTGAGTTTATTTCCTGTATGTACGAAATTTAGACTTACCTTCATAGTAGTATTTAATTTAAAACTCTCTTCTCTCTGTGTCCAGCTTTGATTTCCTCCAAATAGTGCTAATGACTGAGATCCATTTTGCACAAACACTTCCTCCATAATATAAGTTAGATTCTGTATGATTGTGTCAGATGTTCTTTCCTTCGGAATGACTATACCGTCGGGGTCATCAGCAACCGGAATCGGACAACCTAATCGATATGATTGAAATCAATAACAATTGTCATAGTAACATAAAGATCAATATCACAAAGAAGATATGTTGCCATTGTCTTACGGTGTTGTGGTTTTGGAACAAATCCCATTGTGTCTAATATGATGAATACCTTGCCTTCCTTGTTACAAAGTGCTGCATGTCAAGCATAAACCGTAATATCATTTCAAACCTTGAGAAATCTATCTAGCAACTTTATAATGAAATTTTAAAACACACAAGTTTCCAGCAAGAATGGCTAAACTAATCACATACTCTAAAAGAACCCAAGGATTAAAAAGATGCAGGAAGTTAGAGTAATTATTGAAATTTTATGCACAACTGCATGAAACCTGAATTCAAGACCTTCCACCCATTAAGCTCTTTTAAAGTACTAAAACTTTTGGAATTGAGCTACTAAACTTTAAAAATGAAAGATAAACATAAGTTGAGAAACCTTATTTACTTTTGTCTTAGCCTGCTCTCTCAGTAATAACCAAGTTTAAATAACTAAGAATTGAAATTCTAACAGTTAAGAGACTGAGGAACACTTCAAACAAAATATATATATAATTACCTGAAAAGAAAGCAAATGAAGATTGGCAAGACCAAATGTGAACCAATAATACAATAAGAATAAGTAACATCCACACAATGCCAGCAACGAGAATTAATCGAACAAATCCCGCCTTCCAAAGGATCCTCATTGGATAATCCTGAGGCAATCTCCCAAAACCACCTTCAGCATCTGCATCACCAGCACATAACTTAAAATTTAAACTTAACTCTTACAACTCTAACGAAGTAATGCCACTGTCATAACTCGTAAAAATTAAAGCTTCCCCTTTCACACCCAACTAAAACCTACCAAAAGAAATTCAAAAAAAAAAAATTCTTTAAATTTCCCACAAGTTTAACTTTTCATCTGTTATAATACGAAACTCCAGATCTTCCTTAATACTAAGTCCAACAACACAAACAAATTTAACAATAAATCAAAATTATATCTTTAAGTTTGACACTACAATGTTATGATGATAAAAACAAATTTGAGCACAAACCCACAAAAGATGACATGATGAAACAACTAATTTGATAATAAAAAGATGAAAGGTTGAAGGTTTACTGACCTTTCGAATATAGGGCTTGATTTCGACGGTTTAACCTCAAAGAAGAAGAACGCTTGTTCTCCATAATCACTCACTTGATGAGCTCTCCCTTTCTCTCTCAGATGTTTATAGAAATCATCGTGCTAAGTAGCAGAAAATTACCACTTAACAATGTGTTGAAACAGCACATAAAAGCCTTAAATTTAAAGGACAAAGTAACAAAAACGAAACTCCAGCTAAAGATACCAATTAAACAACAGCAAGATTGGAACTTTTTGGAAGGCAAAAGTGTAGATTTTAGAATCTATGAGAGAACCTGAACTACCCAGATCTAGGAAGCTAATTTTAAACTGAAATAGTTAAAAAGTTGGGGTTTTTCCGTAAATGATCCTAAAATGAAGGCTTAAAATAAATAGGAGGAATTATAGAAAATGATAAGGGTACTTTGGACACTGAGGTATTTTTGGGTAAAATCTAAAAATTCACGCAATTGTTTTATTTTTTCTAGAGTGGCTATTTTTCTCACCGTAAAGCAACGATTTTTAAAGGGCTTGAGAGGCAGGTTAGGCTTCGGCGTGAATCAAGTTGTAAAATTGTTTGGGAAATTAGCAGAGAGATTGAGAGATTGAGAGATGGAGGCAGAGGTGATAGAAGCAGAGCTGGTATTGCCAACTTATTTGAGTTTCAAGAAAATACAGATGTATGAAAAGTACCCGAAAGGGCAATCCAGAGGCAGGCACTGGAAGCATCTTAAGCAGATCATTCAAGCTGAGAATTACCAGAACTATCCTCCCGATGAACCCAATTGTAAGTAACTTGCATTCTTCAAATTGAGAGAAAAAAAATTGTATTTTGTGATTTTACTTTTCGTTTCAAATTCATCTGTGAATTATTTATGCATGATTGAAGAAAGAAGCTGATTTTGCGGCGACCCTTTTGTTTTCTTAGTTAGGAAATTTTCTTCTGAGAGAAGTAGAGTAATTCAAGACTTTTGCTTGGGGAGTTAAGTAGAGTCTTGTAATTGCTATATGAGCAGTGTGTAAATGTGAACGGCAACTGTAATTCTATCATTCTTTAGTTGTGCGTGGAGTTGTTAGAGGATTGGGAGGAATGTGGTTCTCCAAGACTTTTGCTTTCTTGAGGAGTTAAGTGGAGTCTTGCAATTGCTAACTAACAGTAAGCAAATGTGAATGTTAACCATACTTCTATCAATTTTTACTTGTGCGTGGAGTCGTTAGAGAACTGAGAGGAATGTGATTTGTGGGCCTAGTTGCATTATCCTAATAATCCTGGAGTAGGTGTAAACAGCGTGAAGAGACAGGATTTTGCTTCATCCTCTGTGCAATCTTGTTTTGGATGAGCTGGTGTTTGTTGATAGCGCAAATAAGGATTTTGCTTCATCTTCTGTGCAATCTTGTTTCCACAGTGGATTTTGCTTTGGATGTATTTGCATCTGCATATGTGTTAACTCATGATAGTTAATTCTGTTTTAAATAAAATGGTTAGGTGTCATCACAAAATTCGTCTCTATTGAAGCTAATCTAACTGCATAACAATGGTTGACAACATTGAATTAGCTATGTGATCTTAATCTAAGTCAATATATTGAATCTGGAAATCAAGTTTATATTAATGAAAACTTAGGAGTACAATTGCCAAAACTTCTCGTCTTTTCTGGTCAATATTATGACTAAAGTGACTTTGCAATCTTTTTGGTTTCAAGGATTGGCAACTTATGGTCTAATTGGAAATGTTCTTGTATAAATGATTGAAGGTCTTTTGTATTTCATATAGCTGGTGGTTTCGTTTTAGGATAAAGTAGCATCATAGTTGTAACTAGTGAAACAAGAATATAATGCTGTTATATTTGCTTCATGTTTGGTATTTGATAAGATTATATTTTCCAAATCCTCGGAGATGCTCTGCATGTTGGGTTTCGAAGATCATGATACACTTTTTTCTTTCCCTTTTAAGTTCTTTTTGTCTGATCTTGTTCCTCCAGTGAAAATTTGACCTTGTGTTGTATCTATTTTGCAGATGTTAATATTGAGTCACCACCATCCATGCATCCATGCAAGAGAATTTGTGACATTACTGGATTTGAGGTATGTAGCTTTATTTAAAAGATACGGTTAAATGGTCTATTGGAAATCAGGCGTTTTTTTGGTTATATCGTAATTTTTGTTTTTCTGCTGACCATCCTTGAATGAATGTGTCAATTTTTCTGGGATTTGATAGGTTTTTTCATATTCAGGGATCTGTTGTGTTTTAGAACTCATCCTGCTCTTGTGCTATTTGGACACCTCAACTCTCGTAGAAAAAAATATTGACGTTTTGTTCTTTCAAATGCCAACAGAACCATGCAGTTTAAGCTATAATAACTTTAGATTGAGCTTTGCACAAGAACTAGATTCATTTCAAATTTGTACCATGCAGGCACCTTACTATGATCCAAGGACGAATCTCCGCTACGCTAATGCCGAGGTCTTCAAGCTTGTAAGATCACTTCCAAATGAGTATGTACAAAGGTATCTGTCTCTGAGAAATGCAGCAGTTGTTCTCAAGTAACCCGGGAATTTCCAAGGAACAGGAAGGCATTCGTTTTCATAAATTCATGAATCAAATATTACTGTAATTTGGCAGCTTCAGTCAAGTAAAATTGTGTTTAACATTGTCTATTACTGTATCTTGTATTATTTGATGAAAGTAATTTAGGGGACTGCATATTAATTTCCGGAAAAAACTTTGAAAATAGGCAATGTTTTCTATATAGATAGTGTATAGATAGTCTATTTGAAAATATTAAACTCTCTTAAGCAGTAAATTTTATATATATATATATATATATACATATATATATGTATGTATGTATGTATGTATGTATGTATGTATGTACTCGGGCAAATTGTCATTAAAATTTAATTAATAACCTAATTTATTAACATTTTTATTGTTGACTTGCTGGTGTATGCTAATAAACGGAAAACTTCTCTAAACAACCCTGAGGTATAGTTGAATATCACCAATGACCTCGTTTTTTTGTAAAATAGACAGAAATAATCCTGATGTTAGTTTCGTATGTTACTGTGAGACAGTTCAGGAGTAGTTTGGTACCTTCACATATTAAGTATTAATTTGAAGTAATAAACATAACAAGCCAGGTCATTAATTTAAAGCTTTACCTCAAGGTTACTTGTCTCTAAAAAAAGGATTATTGCGAATGTTTACTTGTTTTTTTCACTCTCCAGCCTAGGGAAGCATATTTTTCAAAATTGTCCTTCCCACAAAGCAACCCTAGCGCCTCGCTTCCCCTTCACATGACTTCACTCGATTTGTCTTCCTTTTTCTTTTTTTTTTTTTTTAAAGGATGGTTTTTAATAACAATTTGGATATTTTATTCAATCAAAAAATGGATATTTTTATTTTATATTACTATTTCTTGATAACATTAGTTTGGATTTTTATTAAATAAAAATAGATATTTATATTATTACATTTTTAATATATTATTTCAGTTTATAAATTATATTTTTAAATTAAACATGTAATTTTATTAAGTAAAAATAAATTTATTAAGATATTTATTAGTTGATGTTGCATTATAAAATTAAAATTTTAATTTTAATTTTAAATAAAAAATTATCAAATAATGAATGTTATAAATTTTACTATATTACTTAATATATATTATTTATTTTTAAAGAAATTAAAGATTAACTATATGTAATAAACATTAATTATTTATTATAATAAAAAAACTATAAATTTGTGTATTATTACTATTATCCAATAAATAACAAATTTGTTTAACAAATTTTTATTGTAATTTAATAGGCTTTTAAAAAATTTCATATTACTTTAATACATAAATATAACTTAATAGATAATTGTTTATTTTTAATTTGTTTATAAAAAATATTTAATAAAAAATATTATATTATCAAATCGAGGGATAATATCATCAAAACCCTCTCCTTTCTCGACTCACTTCCGCCCTTCTTTTTTTAATTTAACAAAACACCCCTAGGCAAAAGCCGTTGCAAAGAGCTAAGAGCTTTCCCGCCAAAAATAACTACCGGGTATCTATCCAATCAAACAGCTCCACGTGTCTCCTCATCTTTCCCTCTCCACACCCCTCAGAGCATGCACATGCATAAAAACCAGGTTGGTAGTGATCGTTGATTCCATTGGCACCGACTCTTCATCTCAGAGGAAATTAGAAGTCGAGTAGTAGGGAGAGCAACGCAATAGCAACAAAGCCAATCCTCGAGGTATGTCTCTTACGCACAAAATCCCCCCAAAATTTTCATGTTTTTTGTTGTTAAAATAACTTTCTTTATCAACATTCACGACTGTGTCATCGTTTTTGCTTTCTTGCTTGCTGTCTTTAATGGCTTTTGTTTTTTGAATCAATTGTGGTCTGATTGTTTTCCGGGAAAATAACAAGAGTTTCCTTGGTGATTAAAGACCTTTTTTGTCTTGACGTTTCTGCCTCTATATTCTTTTTCTTATTCTCGATTCTTGGTTTATACTGAGTTCTTTTTTATTGGTAGATTTTGCCCTTTATTAGCTCCTTCAGTCTATATGAAACATGTTATGATAATCTGGATGTCGCTTATGATGTTGTTTGTGTTAAGAGTACAATGATATTGAACTCTTAGCCTTGGGCATGGCTACATACAATTGCTTGAATCTTTTTTTTTTTCCTCATATTTATTTATTTGTTTTACTTGTTCTTCCCCATTTCTTTAATGGTTTTTTTACTATCCAAGCCTATAGTTATCCTTTTTCCTGAGTACTTCCAATCATACAGAAAGCTTGTTTCTACCTTATTCTTGCCAAGGTCAAGGTTCTTATTGCCTTTTGACTTTCTGGGATCGATTGTGGCTTGCTCTTTAATTTCGGTTTTGAGAGTCTCTGAAAGTTTAATTGACACTTCATTTTAGAAGAAGAAGAGTAGTAGGAAGAACAGGGGAATTAGCAATTGATTCAACCCTCAAATTGTCAACAGATCAAACAGATTAAGAAAACTGTTTACGTGCAGTTACATTAATATCATACTCGTTAGCCTAATTTTCGATTAACCTTTCAGGCAGGATTGTTAAACTTATTGGTCTTCTATTATAAATTAACTCAAACAATGCTATAACAATGTCAAAGCTGGAATGACTTGTCTGTTTCTTTATATTCATGCTATCATGTATGCTGTTGATTCAAGTGATTTGTAACTTCAGATATATGGTTCTTTGTTGTGTATTCATACGAGGGAAGATCTATATGGTTTTTAGGGTACAATCTTTAGACTTTGTTTGTTACTGTTTAGTAGTTCCACTTTACTGAAATGAAAATGTAAGGTAAGGAAATTACATATTGATTTTGACATGAAACTGTATAGATTCCATAGTTTCCTTAATGATATTCTGTCTGTGTTGCAGAGTTGTCACACGTCGGAAATGTCTTATCACAACCCCAAAATCCCCAAGGTCCATTCTGCTAACACTGCTGTGGTTCGCTCAGATGGGAGAGCCCACCAGCGCCATGTGCGAGCAAGGAAGGTGCGCGTGAAAGAAGAGCGCCGACTGGAAAAGCTGCGGAGGAAGGAAATCGAAAGGGGCAGGAAGATCATCAATCTCAGCACTGCTCAAGTGGTCTGCAGCTGCATGGTCTTGATCCCGGGATTCATAGGTGTGACGGCTGTGATCACCTACCTCATGCTGAGCTCCAGGGGTGCCTCTCGTGTTTAGCTGGCTTTGATTGGATATGTACTCAGAAACCTTAAACAATTAGTCTAGCTATTAATATTCTGACGATTGATGACAACATGCCTTTTCTGATATGTACCAACTCTAATATTCTGAAAGATGGTCCTCTTTTTAGTACATGTCTCTTCCATGTGTCTCTTCTCATAAATTTCATTTTCTTGTTTTTATTATTTTAGCCTGAGAGAAAGAGTGTCACTTCAAAATTAATTCTCGAGGAGACACAGCATTTTCTTCTTTTGTTCTGTAAAGCCCTTGTTAAATTAAATCACTTCTAGTTTTGTCGCAAGCCCACTTTCTTTTTACAGATTCCTAAAGTAAATACATAAACAAATTTAAAAAAAAAAAAATTCTCTCTCACTTTAATTTTTTACCAACAAAGCAACCAACCTCCTCGAAGTAAAAAAGATCAGATATCAACCTCAGCGGTGTTGCCTCTAAACTAGAGGAAGAAGAATTTGTAGCCTCTTCTAGAGAAAGGAAAGACCAGCTAAAGCTAGCAGTGGAGAGAAGATATGCACTTGCAGAGGCACAGGGCAGTTGTCACAGTCTTTGTATGGAGTTGCAGCAGATAGTAGGCTGTTTGTCGCCAGTCATTCTCATCACTTTCCCTCCTCCTTGTCCTTCACCTCTGAAGACAGCCAACATGTGGTAAATAATCCAATGTTTCTTCAGCAAACACCGAGTCAAACAATGAAGCCATTACTCGTGACTCTTGTACTGATGCTTCAACAACTTCATCAGACTCTCCTGAGAAGCTAGAGTGCCGGTGGTTAGGGAAGAACAGCCTTCTAGGTACTACATGCAAATGCCACCTCCAATGCCATCAGCACAGAGGGATTTTGGGTGGGATTTCTTCAACCCGTTTGACGGTGTGAGGCCAGAAGTTTTGAGTGGCTATAGAAGGATTCCTGAGGATAATAAGGGCCGTGCGAGAGCAGGAAGGATTCAGAACTGGAAGAGGAATGGGACAGAGAAGAGGAAGAGAACAAGCCAGCTATGGTTGAAGAAGATGTCCACAAGGAGCTTGGGAGAGTGAGGTTGGTCCAGTAAATGTAGCAGCAAATGTGCTGGCTACTGTGAGCCAAGGAAAGCAGCCAAAGGGCTCACAGTTGACAGTCCAGAGAAGCAAGGCAGCTGCTAGAATCACTGAAGGACACTGAGGACCATTTCTTCAGGGCTTATGATTCTGGGAAGGAACTCTCCAGGATGCTTAAGGCTACGACATGGAAAGCTTGATGTTTTTACTGAAGGATTTGGGAGTTTTTGGTTGTTTGATTAGACAACTTTTATGGTCTTGTTTCAGTCTTTCGACAAGATCTAATTTTCTGGGCCTTATTCTTTTATATCTCTGTTTATAAATGATAAGTATTTATGAAATAACTCTAATGAGAAGAAAAAAGAAATATAAACTATAATAATGAAAAGAAAAATCTGTATAAATGATGTAACCAATGAAATCTTCATTACAACTTTATTTTGCTACGCTATCATATGTTGGATGAGAACCAAAACATTTGACAATACAATTTATTTTTTGTAGTTGGAAAAGATCTTTCAATCCGTCCATCTTCAAAGTAAAAAACGCCTGAATCGTTAGATACAGATGAATCTAACGAATTACAATTTTCTATAAATGGATGAAATTCATCCAAAACGAAAATGCAATTCTTTTTCAATCCATTGAAATCTCCCCCAACAACCGAGTACGAACCTCTTGGCGCTACGAATAATATTCCATCATCTAAACTACTTAATCTTGTTCTACTTATGAAAGTGTTATTAGTAGAACCAATCTTGAACACTTCAAATCCACACATTTGACCATGTACGAATTGACCGTCTCCATCTATCATGTCATCGTCATCACTATCATAACTATCATCTTCATCATCATCAAAACTTTCATCATCAGAGTGATCTCCATCATCATTGTTATCATTATAATCTTCATCATCAGTGTAATCATCAGGATCTTGTATTTCAGTAAAGATAGCATCCATTATCTTGTGAACAACTAACAATTCACCATTAAATTGCACCAAATATGGTATAAACCACTCTTTAGTCCTTCTGATCTTCAATACAACTCGAGTTTCATACTCTTCACCAATCCATTCTATATATTCATCTCCTTCATTTTCTTCTGAAGGACCTAGTGGAATTTGCTTTAGAAAAACGTCCTCATCTCCTACCCACAATCTCAATGGATGCATTTCACAAACAGAGTTGTCGTTACCTGCGGTCAAGGCATGCAACATTCCATTGTGAAACAAGATGTCTACACAATATTGAAAATCTTCGAACATGGTCCAGCTGTTGTCTTCTGGTCTGCACAGCGCCAATAAACCACCACCAAAGCACCTGGCTGCAACAATACAGTTTGAAGCATCCGCAGATGATAATTCTATTTTATCAAAAAAATTAGCAACTTCGTCTGGATCTTTCACAAGAAAAAGATAAGTTTGAAAAAAGGGGCTTCTGCTCAAAGAAGGAAGTGGAACTTGCCCTCCCGAAATTGGATTGAAGAGAAAAATCTCAGGATCAACGTGGGATCCTTTCACCATTAGTAACCAACCCTTGGAAGAGCCACGGCACCAGGCACCTCGCGCTGACTTGGGGAGCTTGATATTGTAGAGGGTACCTTCCAGAAAGTCAAAGAATCTGATAGAAGAATGGATGTTCCTGTCATAAGGGAGCATCAACCACGGAAATCGACTTCCACTACTGCTGCAATATTGCCTGTTAACAAGAACGCCTGATCTCCAAGACTTGCACACCATACTCATACGAAGACGATCCCGTAAATTCAACTTGGACATGATTTCCTGCAACATATTGTCGCACAGTTGGCCCCACCTACCTGTTTCTTGCTCTTGTGGCCGCTGTTGCTGATCCTGTGGCCGCTGTTGCTGATCCTCTTCATCTTTCTTTTTACATAGCAGCAGTAGCAATTTCTTGAAACCCCGGAAACTTCTGTACAACACTGAAGCCATCTCTTTACTAACTAATTAATTGAAGTGATCACTCAACCTTTTGAGCAGGGACGATGAAGCATGTATATACATATTGTGCCCCAGCACTCTTTACTATACATGTTAGGATTATGAATACGAGTTGATTTGATTTTCTAGTGGGATTCTGATTGAGTTCAGCTTTCTGGTTACTACTAGGATTTTTGAATAATAAGAAAATATTTGATTTCTAGTGAAATTCGGACTGAGCTTCTTCCACTTCTATAGTGTTACTATGGATAGTTCCTTTTCCTCACGCTATTTATCTTTTTAAAATATTCAAATAAATTTAGATTTTGAACAACTGAAGGGACGAATTTCACACCCTAACTTAGAAGTCAAGAAATATCCATTTATTTTACAATTAAAAAAAATAAAGTCCAAAATTCCATACATTTTCACTCAAATACATTTTAAAAGCAATATACATGTTATTGACAAATTTATTTATGAAGAGTTTTTATAAAAGAAAATAACACAAGTACAAGAGTAAAAATAATTAAACCCTAATTTTTTTTTCATTTCTTAGCCAATCGAGGTTATGGTTAGACAATTAAAAAATATATATGTGATATTTTTTAAAGTAACACTTAATTTAGTTATTTCATATCATTTGTTTTTTATTATTATAGAAGGTTGTATATGAGTGAATGAAAGTAAACATTATAAGGATAAAATTGTTTGTTATGAATTTTTTTAAATTTATTTTTTTATTGATTTTCTTCTTTCCTCATTTCATTTGGAGTCTATTCGAGAATAACCATATTCATAAGTCTCTTTCTGAAATACTTGGCATATAGACATTTAAGTAAACTTAGTGGAAATTTAGGGTGTGTTCTTTCTTGTTTTATGTGTTTTTGTTTCCAAAATGATTTAGAAATATGTGGTTGATTTTGAATTATTTTGAATTTTGAAAAAAATATGTGGTTGAGATTGAATATAAATTGCATTGAAAAATGTGCAGAACAGAAAACAGGATTTGGAAACAAGAAAGAACGGAGCCTTAAAATTGAATGGGGCAAATTCAATTTAAAATCAAATATAATTTTGTGGATCCTTTATATTTTTTCCATAGTGTATAGAGTCTTCTATGTTCTCAAATTTTTACTTACCAAAACTGTGTTTGCTTTCTCTTTCTCTCTCTCCCTTTTTCTAATTATGATGAATTGGATTTGAGATTCCTTTAGGTTATTGTGTTATGCAGGATCGTATAATTAAGGGTACACGCCATTGCCCAATTGCCGATTGGAAAATTCTGTGACGTTACTGGAGGCAAGAAAATATCTTCGGAATTAAACTTTGAGAAATATCTATATCATTCCGATCCGAGGATGTTCAAAAGTTGAATGGAGGGTAAATAAATATTCACATACCACCGTTTCGCATACAACTCTCCGTTGTACTGCGCTCTCCAAGTGTGCTTGTTCTCCGTTTCTTCCTTACCATAGCAAGTATTTGTGAAATAACTCTGATGAGAAGAAAAAAGAAATACAATCTATAATAACGAAACGAAAAAGCTGTATAAATGATTTAACCAATGAAATCTTCATTACAACTTTATTTTGCTACGCTATCATATGTTGGATGAGAACCAAACCATTTGACAATACAATTTATTTTTTGTAGTCGGAAAAGATCTTTCAATCCGTCCATCTTCAAAGTAAAAAATGCCTGAATCGTTAGATACAGATGAATCTAACGAATTATGAATTTCCGAATTTAAATTTTTTATAAATGGATGAAATTCATCCAAAACGAAAATGCAATTCTTTTTCAATCCATTGAAATCTCCCCCAACAACCGAGTATGAACCTCTTGGCGCTACGAATAATATTCCATCATCTAAACTACTTAATCTAGTTCTACTTATGCAAGTGTTATTAGTAAAACCAATCTTGAACACTTCAAATCCACACATTTGACCATGTGCGAATTTACCGTCTCCATCTATCATGTCATCGTCGTCATCGTCACTATCATCACAATCACTATCGTAACTATCATCTTCATCATCATCAAAACCCTCATCATCAGGGTGATCTCCATCATCATTGTTATCATTATAATCTTCATCATCAGGATCTTGTATTTCAGTAAAGATAGCATCCATTATCTTGTGAACAACTAACAATTCACCCTCAAATTGCACCAAATATGGCATAAACCACTCTTTAGTCCTTCTGATCTTCAATACAACTCGAGTTTCATATTCTTCACGAATCCATTCTATATATTCATCTCCTTCATTTTCTTCTGAAGGACCTAGTGGAATTTGCCTTAGAATAACGTCCTCATCCCCTACCCTCAATCTCAATGTATGCATTTCACAAACAGAGTTGTCGTTACCTGCGATCAAGGCATGCAACATTCCATTGTGAAACAAGATGTCTACACAATATTGAAAATCTTCGAATATGGTCCAGCTGTTGTCTTCTGGTCTGCACAGCGCCAATAGGCCACCACCAAAGCACCTGGCTGCAACAATACAGTTTGAAGCATCCGCAGATGATAATTCTATTTTATCAAAAAAATTAGCAACTTCGTCTGGATCTTTCACAAGAAAAAGATAAGTTTGAAAAAAGGGGCTTCTGCTCAAAGAAGGAAGTGGAACTTGCCCTCCCGAAATTGGATTGAAGAGAAAAATCTCGGGATCAACGTGGGATCCTTTCACCATTAGTAACCAACCCTTGGAAGAGCCACGGCACCAGGCACCTCGCGCTGACTTGGGGAGCTTGATATTGTAGAGGGTGCCTTCCAGAAAGTCAAAGAATCTGATAGAAGAATGGATGTTCCTGTCATAAGGGAGCATCAACCACGGAAATCGACTTCCATTACTGCTGCAATATTGCCTGTTAACAAGAACGCCTGATCTCCAAGACTTGCACACCATACTCATACGAAGACGATCCCGTAAATTCAACTTGGACATGATTTCCTGCAACATATTGTCGCACAGTTGGCCCCACCTACCTGTTTCTTGCTCTTGTGGCCGCTGTTGCTGATCCTCTTCATATCTCTTTTTACATAGCAGCAGCAGCAATTTCTTGAAACCCCGGAAACTTCTGTACAGCACTGAAGCCATCTCTTTACTAACTAATTAATTGAAGTGATCACTCAACTTTTTGAGCAGGGACAATTAAGCATATATATACATATTGTGCCCCAGGACTCTTTACTATGCATGTTAGGATTATGAATACGAGTTGATTTGATTTTCTGATGAGATTTTGATTGACTTCAGCTTTTTGGTTACTACTAGGATTATGATTTCTAGTGAAATTCGGACTGAGCTTCTTTCACTTCTATAGTGTTACTATGCATAGTTCCTTTTCCTCACGCTATTTATCTTTAAAAAATATTTAAATAAATTTAGATTTTGAACAACTGAAGAGACGAATTTCACACCCGAACTTAGAAGTCAAGAAATATCTATTTATTTTACAATTAAAAAAAATAACGTCCAAAATTCCATATATTTTCATTCAAATACATTTTAAAAGCAATATATGTGTTATTGACAAATTTATTTATGAAGAGTTTTTATAAAAAAAAAAAACAAAAGTATAAGAGTAAAAATAATTAAATTCTAATTTTTTTTATTTCTTAATCAATCGAGAGTACAATAATCCAACCTATAAAGATCATTATTGACCTGGCTGTCAGAGCTCTAACAAGCCAATAGCTCGACCCATAAAATTTATTCCAAGCCAATGATCCAATCAGTAAGGCCTTTTATTAGCCATTAGTTCGATGGCTTCGCTATGGTTAGACAATAAAAAAATATATATATGATATTTTTTTAAAGTAATAATTAATTTAGTTATTTCATATAATTTGTTTTTTGTTATTATATAAAGTTGTTATGAGTGAATAAAAATAAACATTATAAGGATAAAATTCTTATTTATGAATTTTTTTAAATTTATTTTTTATTGATTTTTTTCTTTCCTCATTTAATTTGGGGTCTATTCGAGAATAGCCATATTCGTAAGTCTCTTTTTGAAATACTTGGTCTACAGCATTTAAGTAAACTTATTGGAACATTAAAATTGAATGGGGCAAATACAATTTAAAATCAAATACAATTTTGTAGACCCTTTATATTTTTTCAATAGTGCACAGAGTCTTCTATGTTCTTCAATTTTTACTTACCAAATCTGCGTTTGCTTTCTCTTTCTCTCTCTCCCTTTTTCTAATTATGATGAATTAGATTTGAGATTCATTTAGGTTATTGTGTAAACTCCACCATGATGCACAGCCTAAAGAAAAAAAAAAGGTTTAATACGCTTGATTAAAGGATTATATGTTGATCATACGTAATTCGATACCTTATAATTCAAAATAAAATTTATCAAGTATCTAAGTCTGATGAGACTTTTTCTTGGAAGTTTTAAGTTTAGTTTCTTAATCTGAGCCTGTGAAATCCTCATACAAGTTTCACAACCACCTAGTTTGCCCGTAATGTTAATTGTATATGCTCAGTCAATCTTCATACTCTAATTTGTAAATCAATGCTAATTAAAATAAAGTAGAAAAATACAAGAATTTTCATGCTGGCCATGCATGCGTGGATCCCAAGCAATTCAAATATTAGACCAGTTTTCTCGATCGGCTTCAATTTTGCTTAAGAAAACAAGTTTTATGTAACGGTTAATAAAATGAATGCCACTCAAACTACACAATATTTGTTAAAGAGATCAAAGTCTACCTTTTGTTTACATATTTCTCTTCTCTTGTCTCTATCTTTGTCCTTGAAAACTTTTTTATTATTATTATTTATTCAAAACTTAATTCTTCGTCATTTCATCTTCCAAGAAAATTGAAGTCCTTGAGTTTAGGTGGTAAACGAAAGAATATGACTACACACTGCGAAACATTCACAAAGTTCATGTCAGGATCATACAGAATAGCTAAATATGAAGGGATATGTTTCCCTCTTGTTGCGTTATTCCCGATTGCTATATTTACTTTTGTGACAATAATTTTTCACTTTCTTTTGATCCCTATTGGCCAAGTTACTTTTTCTTCACAGATGCTTGTAAGTTCATTGTTTGTCTTATACATTTTTAATTATATATATGTACATGTGTATGCTTGAATATATACATTTGCTAACAATGTTTAATTAGGTCAACAGGCCGGCATTGCCTTAGGCCCCTCATTTCTTGGGAAAGATACAAGATTTGACGAGAATGTGTTCCCAGAAAAAACTGCTGTGGCGCTTTATGTGCTTGAACATCTAGGGTTGATTTTCATATAACCCAAGGGTTTCGCATATCGGCTACAAAAACTTTTGGTAAGAAGTCTTTCTCTGAATCGACAATGGAAAACCATCTCTACTGATGTAAATAATATCCTCACTGGCATGTGCCTCGAATTTTCCATCATAAAACAATGTAAATCTAATATCCTCCATCTAAGCAATAAAAAAGTAGTGAAAATACAAAAAAAAAAAAACCCAAAAAAAGTTCTAAAAACGACTACGAAATACAAGCCTGTGAAATAGTTAGATAGTTAGACAAGCATAATGTCTAACTGTCGAATTCCACTTTGACAATTTGACAACTACTTCAACGATGCTTTGACTCTTTAACTATTGATTTGACAACAGCACGACAAACTCATCTAGGTTCGACAAGGCTTTTATAATTTGATGGTTCTTTGACATGATTCAACAATTAGATAATGGAACTGTCGAATTGTTGAAATCATATCTAATTGTTGAATTTCTAGGTTTTCAGATACAGAGACGAACACAGAAAACACGATTTCTAACCACAAAAACAGGCAAAACCTATCTATATTCATCTTTTCCAACCTTTATTAATCTATCTATGCATATGGTATGAGATTTAACATTCTAATTATACAAAAACTTAAATGAACAAGTTAGAGTAAGTTTCAAAGGTACAATACCTCTGTTTGAGCACTTTAAAATCCGATTCAGCCTCTCTTTTATGTTTTGATTATATTATGGAGTGTTTGATTGTTATCTTTTTTATTATTTTTGTTCATTAAGTGTTAGTATAGCCATGAAAGAGTTAGAGAGAGAGGGCCGTAGTGGTAGTTAATGTTAGTTAGAGGAAGTTAATTTAACGAGGGCAGCATAGTAATTTAGAATTCTGGAGCCCACTCGATGAAAAATTATTTTGGCTTTTTTGAAGGGGTGGGGGTGGGGGTGGTGTGGTGTGTTGGGGTGGGGGCGGCGGTGTTGGGGGGGTTAGATGGGGTTGGTTTTTGGGCAGGGTCATATTTGAAAATGTCCCCTACATATCTAAGATGTGCCATTAATAAACCAAAACCGAGGCTCATCACACGACGATCTCCGGCAATCAAACCTTGTGAGGTTGCCAACGAAATCTGCGGCAAAAGATTTCTGAAGTGCAGTCTTAGTAGCCGCCGTCAGCCTTGCTTGAAAGGCCAATCCTTGTCCGTCTCCAGGCCTGCAACGCCTCACGCGGCTGCCTCGAAAGCAGGCGCAGCCAGCCTTCTCGCCTTGCAAGGCCAAACGCAGCTGAGGCTTGGGACTCCGATTTCTTTGCCTGTGGTCAGTTTTCCTTTACTTAGTTCCTCCGTTTGGTTACCGATAAAATAAGTTTTCCGAAAAGGAAAATAAAATTTTGGTCTTCAAACGGAGCTGTTGAATTTGATGAAGTTACAGAGATTGATTTCCCTCGGTTCTGGGTTGAAATTGAATACTTGAATTGAATATCACTGTTTGGTTGTTGAAAAAACAGGATTTCTTAAAATGGAAAAAAAAATGAAAATTAGGTTTTGAACAGAGTTGTTAAAAAATAGGATTGCATTGCTTCCTTACTTGCCCTGTTTGGTACCTTGTATTTCGAATGGGGCGGGTTTATTGAGGGTTGTGATTGAGGCGGTGATATCGGTGGCGGCATCTGTGGAGGAGAATTCGGGAGTGAAGTGTACTTTAAGTTTGATTGTTATGGGTTTGTTGAGGTTATGATTTTGTGGTGAGGTGGTGGCGGAGGATGTGGCTGTGTGACATTTACTGGTTTTTCGATTTTAGGTTTGTTTGCTGTGCGATGGTTGATGTGATGATGATGCAGTTTACTTTTTTTTTTTTTTTTGAAAAAAGAAAAAAAAAATTGTTTACTGTGAGTATGTAAGATGTGTTTTTTGTTGTGATGAATTGAATATAGTGATTCATTGCTTTTTTCAATTTTTGTCTTTTTGCTCATTGTCTTCGTTTATAGTTGCAGAAAAGGGATTATTTCTCGCTTGTAGCAGTCCCACTCTGTTTCTCTCAACTCTCATCTTGTCTCCCATCTGGAGCCAAAAGGCACTGGTGACCTCTCCTCTTACTGGCCACTACTTCTCGGAGGTAAATTGAGCTCTGAGCTCTTTTTTTTTTTTTTTTTGAGTTTAAAAAAATAAATGTTAGATTACCTTATAAACTATGATTTATTTATGTTCTTGCCAATGTAAAATGAAGTTAGGAATAAGTTTGCAAATTTGTTATTGAAGGCCAAACTGATGTAACTGAACCAAATCGTTGGTACAAGGTGTGGCTTGGTTTGGTTAGGTTGAAATTCAAGGAAAACCCTATTCTAGTTTAGGCTTAGATTTGAGTTGTTTATTGTTAATTTTTTTCATGAGACAATGCCTAACTAGGCAAATGGGATCTGATTGCTAAGTTTGATGTTGTTAGATTGAGTATATATGTAGCGTCATTTGATTGATGAGCGTTTGATTCATAAATGTGAGTGACTTTTCTCATAATTGATTTTTCGATGCATGGCTTTCTTCCTTGTTACAAATTGATTTAATTCATGTAAATTACAACTGTTTCGGATTGGCGTTGCAATTTTAAGCATGTGGAAATAATAAATGACCAATTGTTTTTTTTTTTTGTCACTGTTGTTTGTTTCTAATTTTGGAATTTATTGCTTTTTGTTTAATGCAGTGTAATATTTTGTGAAAAGAGATGGATGTTGATGTTGATCATTACAAAGTTTTGGGATTGCCTTCTGGTGAGGAAGGAGCTAAACTGACGGAAAAGGAGATATCTAAAGCTTATAAGTTGAAGGCATTGGAGTTGCACCCAGATAAACGTCCCGATGACCCAGAGGCTCATGCCAATTTCCAGAAGCTGAAGTCATCGTATGAAATATTAAAGGATGAAAAAGCACGGAAATTGTTTGATGATCTTCTTAAAATTAAGCGCGAGAAGCAGCAGCGGCAAGTGCAGCAAGATGGGAGGAAGCGGAAAATGATGTCTGATCTTGAAGAGAGAGAAAGGGCTGCTTTTGCTCCTGATCCGTCTGTCAAAGCTCGACAGGAAGAAGAGAGAATTGCAAGGCAGCTCAAGGAAGAGATTGCAAGAATTCGTGCAATGCATGCAAGTAAAGCGGCTCATGCAGCATCTGCTTCAGTTAAAGATAGCAAACAGGGTGGTGTTAGTGGTTCTCGGACAACTGCATTGGATAAGGAGAAGGTGCTCAAGGTTTCATGGGAGAAGGTTGGTGAGGAGTACACTGCAGGGAGGTTGAGAGAGTTGTTCTCAGAGTTTGGAGAGGTTGAAGATGTTGTCATTAAGAGTTCAAAGAAAAAAGGTTCTGCTTTAGTTGTTATGGCTACTAAAGAAGGAGCGGTAAGTCAGTTAGGCTAGTATTACTTTTATTTTCTCTATGCAGTCTGAAAATGAAAATTTTATGATTACTTATTGTTTGTTATTATCTTTTGTAGGTTGCTGCCACCGGAAGTGTTTGTGGTAGTCTTGCTAATCCTTTGCTGGTTTTACCTCTTCAACCTGCTGTAGCAACTGATTTTCCAATGGCTCAGAAGCCTGCAGAGACTGAACAAATAAATAATTTGGTTGGGGCTGGTTATCAACAGTATGAAGATTCTGTTTTGCAAAAACTACAGATGGTATGATTTTTAAACTTTTTAACAATTATTCATCCTAATAGGTAGTTAAAACTTTCTTAGGCTGAACTTTTCTTTTGGTGGAGAGTACCATTTTCCATGTGATTAATCGTTTCTCTGGGATTTTCTGGTATAATATTTATTCTAATGTAAATTTTTTTTTTGTGTAATGGATCTTCTTATTTGTTACACCTTAGATTCAATTCATTTCTTTTTCCTCTCAAAAGAATCCTTTCTATCTTTGAACAGGCTGCAAAAAGACAACAAAAATGACGCACAAAAGTTTGCCGTAAGAGATTCTTTGATGCATCATAGGGCTCAGCTCTGTTGTACTCTAGGCGAGAGGTAATTAAGAGTTATCTGGTTCCTTTACTACTCTTGTCATTTGCTCTTCTGTTTGTCATTTTCATCTTTTCTGAATTTAGCCTTAACCCGTGGCGTAAGTGCTCGGCAAGAATAGTCCAGTACATTAAAATCTGGTTAGAAATGAGTGAATTCAATCTTCAAATGCCCATATTTTACTTGTCTGACAACATATTTGAATCTGGGAAATGCAGGACAGCATCACTCAACTGTCATCTAGAGATTGCAGTGCTGATGAGCCGGAGCATTTCATTAGCGATGTTGTTGTTCTTATGCTAGATAGGCAAAACTCAGCTGTAATTTTGCCGACATGTTGTGTAGTCTGCATATGAAAGTGGTGTTACACCTTTTTAATCGTGTTGCATAGAAAAGCATTGACAGCAACATCTTGAAGAGAAAAACGAGATTGTTTTTTATAATTTTCACGAATAGTTTACTGATCAACAAATGATGATACAAAGATTAAAGATGAGATCACTCCCCCTTTCTCTTTTGTATGTTAAACGTTCTGATTTGTTTAAGATTTCGAATACTAAATTATGATTGGTTCATTATACATCTCATTGAGTGGAGAATCATGATAAATTGATCATGACAATGCACATAATAATTTGACGAGATGTAAATGTATCTCAATTCTCACTTATTAACCCAAAAACGACATGTCGTATGCCAATCAACTAATTCAAGGATTCAGAACGTATTGAAGCTTCCACTATTTAAATAAATATTCCTATTAAATAAATGGCATGATAATTGGCAAGAGTAGGAAGCCCTAACTCATCATGTGTTGCCAACAAAAGTGTGTATATTGTATATAATATTAGAGATCATAAGGTGATTTAAGATAATATGGTGCAAAATGAATGAGGACATTTTGAGAAATTAAATTAAAAGGTTCGTCTTCATAATCTATGAAGTAGTCATAATATGGAAAACGAAATCTATAATCTGGAAGAGAAAATTATAAGTTTAACATTTCAAAGATATAAACATTCAACTAAAATTACTAAACTACCCTGGCAAAGAATAAAATGTGACTAATAATTACCTAAAATCAAATTTAGAATATTGAATTAAATATAATTACAAATATTCTTTGCTATGTTTTCTTAATTATAATTATAATTATAATTAATTATTATAAAACCGAACAGAACAAAACCCAGAAAAAGAGAGAGTGAGAATTTTCTTCTTCTCTTGTCCGTGCGCGCACACACACAGCAGAAGCTCTGAAACTTGTCCAAACCCAGCTCTCTCGTTCATCATCATCATCGTCATACAATAAAGATGGCGACCACTACCAGCGCCTCGTGGCAGCCACAAGAAGAAGGCTTCAGAGAGATCTGTGGATTGTTAGAGCAGCAGATATCGCCGTCTTCAACTGCTGACAAGTCCCAGATTTGGCAGCAACTCCAACACTACTCTCAGTTCCCTGATTTCAATAACTACCTCGCTTTCATCCTCGCTCGCGGTGAGGTATACCCATTTCGCCCTTCTCTTGATCGCTCTACAAAGTTGGTAGCTTTACTTTGTAATTTGCTTTGTTTACTTTGTTGACTTGGGGGGTTTCTGGAAGTCTAGGGTTTGGTGGTGAATTTGCGTTGTATTGTTTATGTGGGTAACGTGTCTTTTGTGGTGAATTGTTTGTGGGTTTGATTGTTTTTGTTGTTTCTGTTGTGTTGAGAAGCGTGGGTGGTGTTTTTGGATGATTATCTTCTTGGGTTTGGTTGGGTTTTTGGTTAGGGTTTATATGTGGTGAAGTTGCTTGTTTTTGAATTTATTGATTGTCTGGATTGCTTTGTGATTTTATCAAGTTTCTGATTGAATTCTATGTGATTGTAATGCTTCAGTTTCAATTTCTTTTTATTCCCTTATAATTGTGGTGGTGGTGCGGTGTTGTGGTGTGTAATGCTATTGTAGGTTGACTGAAAATTTTTGGGTGGGTTCTAGTTGACGATGGAACACCTTGGATTAATAATATACATTTTGTTTGTGGAACTTTAAACAGGGTCAATCGGTGGAGATTCGACAAGCTGCTGGGTTGCTGCTGAAAAATAACCTGAGAACAGCATATAAGTCCATGCTTCCTGCAAACCAACAATATATAAAATCGGAGTTGTTGCCTTGTTTAGGAGCAGCAGATAGGCACATCAGGTCAACTGTTGGGACAATTGTTAGTGTTCTTGTTCAACTTGGTGGAATTTCGGTGTGGCCTGAACTGTTTCAAGCCCTTGTAAATTGCTTGGATAGTAATGACGTCAATCACATGGAAGGTGCTATGGATGCTTTGTCCAAGGTATATCCTGCATAATAGAACTAATGAATATTTTTACTGTTAGTTTTCTGATATGTATTTAATGAAATTTTGGTCCTCTTTGTCTAAAAGCTCTTTGCTTTTTGATTTATTGTGTTAAACTTATTTTTTGTATTGCGAGGGTCTGGTCTAACTTGTTAGCATGAAGAAATATATTAATTCATGAAATTGAAAGAGTTTCATTTGCTTTAGAAGATACGAAAGACATTCAAGAGATGGGGGTGGGTGGTTTGATAATCTTTTGTAAATCAAAGAAAGTATAGTTATCAAGCCAACAATGCTTTGATCATCAACTTGGATATCATGGTTGGTTGTCATTTCCACCATGATAACCAGAAAAACAGGGGGATAGGTGTACCCATAGTAAATTGGTGAAAGATGGCTCTCATCCTATTAGTGTAACAGGGATTGAAATTCAGAACATGAAATAAATATCAAAGCAATAGGTCTAGTCATTTTTTGGGTCTATAAGGGAGTGTTAAATTATTCCACTTACACCAAGTAGCTTTAACTTCTAGGTTAATTATTCTAGTTAATTTGTAACTAATCAGATTCTGTTTTTGTTAAATTCAATTCTTATCTCTAATTCTTGTTGCTTTGTAACATGTATTAAGCATGGATTCATGAACTAGTGCAGTAATAGTACTGTTTCCAACTGTTACCTCTTTTAGCTAGTGCACATTTATGGATCTACATTTTTGTTCTTATTCTACAATGTTGAACAAATGGTAATGCAATTTAACACAGATTTGTGAAGATATCCCCCAAGTGCTGGATTCAGATGTGCCTGGTTTGCCTGAGCGCCCCATCAACATCTTCCTTCCACAATTTTTGAAGGTGATGCAAGTATCTTCTTTTTACATTGTAATTCTAATTGTACTTATGGCATGTCCTGCTTAGTGATAATCATATATTTTTTCTATTATTGCTCTCTTTGTTTGTTTATTTATTTTTTTGGGTTTTCATTATCCGGTCTTTCCATGAACAGTTTTTCCAGTCACCACATGCCTCTCTAAGAAAGCTTGCGTTGGGTTCTGTAAATCAATATATCATGCTGATGCCTGCTGTAAGTATATTTGGGTTATTTATTTTCTTAGTTCTGTCTAAGCGTTATTCTTTGTCTTGACAGAAGTATTATATCTTATTTTGTTGCAGGCTTTATTTGTTTCCATGGATCAATATCTTCAGGGTTTGTTTGTTCTTGCTAATGACCCTGCTGCTGAAGTGCGGAAATTGGTGAATGCATTCTCTTTGCTCTATTGTGAATGTAACTTCTGTATTTGTTGGCATTCAATGTGGCATCAAAATAGAATCTTCCCAAAACATGCTGATGGTCACTTAGTAATTTGTTTGTGGCAGTAACAGACTTAGCTAGTTGTTCGTGGTCTTCTTCTCAAATTCATTTTGTGTATATATTTATATGTCAAAGGAACCAGATATATATTGAAATTGATATTAATGTTATGGCACTTAAGTTTGGGTCAAACTCTAATCTTGATGGAATGGAATACAGTCTCTACAGTGCAGCAGTGGTAGTGCTTTCAATTACTCATATAATTTTCTTCTCTTTAATTGTTTTCCAACTTTCAGGGTTTTATTTATTTTTTCAAGTTTATGATCTAATGATGGCTTATTGAACTTTAAATTTTTTGTAAAGTCTGCCTGTGGTCTAATCTGTTTGTTGTTGTGCTCAATTTAACAGGTTTGTGCAGCATTTGTGCAGCTAATTGAAGTCCGTCCGTCTTTCTTGGAGGTAGGAATCTTGCTTGTTTTATTTTGTGTCAAAGTATTCCTTTATGATTATATATATTTCTCTCTTAATATAGCTGGAGGTTGTGTGCTTCTTGTTTCATCTTCTTCTATCCTGTCTGTCAGAATTTGACTTGTTCCCTTCTATTAATTTTTTAATCTATATCATAATTTTCTGCCATGCATGTTGGTCTTTTCTGATGCCATCTCTCTTGTTTCTGTTGTTGGTGATGTTTTTCCATTATTTCAGCCACATCTAAGGAATGTAACTGAATATATGTTGCAAGTCAACAAGGACAGTGATGATGAAGTGGCTCTTGAAGCTTGTGAATTCTGGTAATCCTCTGTTTTGTGAACAATAAATCGGATTGTGTTGGCCAGTATTTAGAATTCATCATGCAGGCTCATCCAGAATAATAAACGTCATGTTTTTCTAGAAATTCTTTTATTAATCATGTATGTATGAAGTATTCCGTGTTTTCTACCATATAATTGTTGGTGGGAATGTGAAACATGCTATTTTGGTGTGCAATATTGTTCTCTGGATGCTTCTTTAATAACGTGGTGTATATATGCTAAGAGCTTGCCCCAGTACTCCTTGCGTTCTTGTCAGATGTTGATATTGCTGGTATCTTTAGGGAATAGGGATAACGTGCAATTTTTGTTATTTTGGGTTTATGTGTCAATAGTGAACCTAATGATTGTATATATGATGATAGAAAAAGTGGTTAACTGAGAATTGATTTATTGGCAAGGCATGCCATGTTTGATTGATTGTGCATCCTGTGATTGAGGACTTATCTAACTTCTCGGTTTATGCTGCAAAAACATTACACAAGCTAGCAAGTTGTGATGCTTTTCAGTGTGTATCTAGATCCTAACTGTAATGCCATGATGTATTCTTTCCTATGAGTGATAGGAGATTTCTTGTATTAAGTGAGTAGTTGATAGAAAGAGTACCGCTTTTGTTTATTTTAATGCCTACAGCTCCTGGTTTCATTATTTGTTTATTTTTATGATTGTCTTCACTAACAGGTCTGCGTACTGTGATGCTCAATTACCTCCTGAAAACCTAACAGAATTCTTGCCACGTTTAATTCCGGTAGAGCAGGCTTTGCTAGTTTTCCCTTTTCCACTAATTACTTCTTTCCCAATCTATTTATTCATTTTTCTTTTTCTTTTTCTTTTTTTTTGGTATCTGAAACAACTTGTAGGTTCTGCTGTCAAATATGGTTTATGCTGATGATGATGAATCACTTGTTGATGCCGAGGTTAAATTTTCTGGTCAGTTTGTGTTTTTGAATGATTCTGAAAATTAATACATCATTTATGTGGATCAATTTGCTGTTACAGGAGGATGATTCTCTCCCAGACCGGGACCAGGTCCATAACTTTTTTTTTTCCAAATAAAAATAAATTCCTATGTATTTATGTATTGTCAAGTTCTGAAGTCTTGTTTTGGTTGATTTATTTATTGACTTTCCCACTTATAACTACAGGATCTAAAACCTCGTTTTCATTCATCACGGTTTCACGGATCAGAAAACTCGGAAGATGATGTAAGTTGATATTCCTGTTAACAAGTTTAAATTGCTTGATTAAAACTTCTCTCTATGAATGTGGAATTTGCAGAATTTGGAGTTAGTTACCGGTACAGAAATGAGATTGTTAAGATGGCCAATTTGATTTGCAGGATGATGACATAGTCAATGTGTGGAATTTGCGGAAGTGCAGTGCAGCAGCTCTTGACGTACTCTCAAATGTGTTTGGGGATGACATTCTTCCAACTCTGATGCCTCTTATTCAGGTAAAGTCATTTCATGAAGCTGTAAAAATTTAATTTGATGAATGAATTTCATCTTTCAGGTCCACCAATGTGGATATCAGATGCCTTTTTATCTTAGTTGATCCTTAATTGAACCTCATTTTCTTGGACACAGCATTCTTTCAGTTCATAAGAAATTCTCAGGTTTCCATAAGTTGGATTAGTTAGGTTAAATATATTGTTTTGGTTACCAAGGGCAACGCACTTAATTGAAGTTCATTTGTTCATTTTCTTGGGGTCTTATTTTAGAACTATGATTCACCCCTTTTTTTGGTTGATGTTTTCTGTATTTCGATTTGAAAATGTGGTAGATGAAAGTAAAATTTGATGTTGATGTGAAAGTGTTTTCATTCTATAGACAAAGCTGTTGGGATGGCAACTTTGTTGATACTGGTTTGAATTGTTGATCATTTGTGTGGATTGGTCTTATTGATCAGACTGATCTAAATATAGAAGTTAAGCAGCATTTTATGATCTGTAAATCTTCTGTGGCTTTTTGTCAAATAAATTTAGTGCAGAGTCCACTTTCTTCCCTGAAGTTCATGTTTCCGCTCTCAAAACTTTTGTAGGCTAAGTTGTCAACTAGTGGTGATACAGCCTGGAAAGACAGGGAAGCTGCTGTTTTGGCACTTGGTGCTGTAGCAGAAGGTTGTGTTAATGGCCTTTATCCTCATTTGTCTGAGGTAATATTTTGCTGTATTATATTGGTTTGCTCAAGTTTCAAATAATACTACTACAAATGGTTTTTAGAATGCTCAGGCCAATGCAAATCCTTTGAGCGTATGTGCATGTGTTTTTTGTTTGTTTTGAAGAAGCCTATGTAATCTTATGCCACTCTCTCTCGCACAAAAATACACGCGCTCGCACACATTTACTCTTGGAACTGCAATATTTATTTTACAGCTAATTATTCAGCTTCTCTTTGTTTCTTCCTTTTGGCACGTAGTGAGTTTACCATACAAATTGTGTTGGATAATGAAGGATTTTATTTATTTGTTAAATTTTTTATGTGCTTATGCCTTTGCTGATTCAGAACATTGAATTCACCAGAAGCAATACATTATTTTACCTATGCAGATTGTCGCATTTCTTATCCCTCTTTTAGATGATAAGTTTCCTCTGATACGGAGCATTTCTTGTTGGACACTTTCTCGATTCAGCAAATTTATTGTTCAGGTACGTTGTCTTCTGCTTTTCCTGAGTGTTATTGATTGCCTTGAGTTTGAATGGATTTTCATTGTTTATGACCTGTGTAGGATGATGTGTAAGTTAAACTTAGTTCTTGGGAGATCTTGGAATATCTGGTGCAAGAATATGCAGGACTAGAACAAAGTGGATTTTATTTTTGTTAAGTAGTGATGAAAATGTGAAAACTCTGATAATTGATGGCTAAGAGAAACTCAATATGGATTCTTTTTGTTACTACATTTAATAATTGAGTCTTACCACATGGTTAGAAATTCATGCCATAAAACAGGATCATGCACTTTTCAAGTAGAATTTGATGATCTGTTATGCATGGAAGAATTAAATAGATCTTGCACTATTGAAATTTCTTGTGGTGTTCTTTGTGCTGCATTGTGGTTGAAAACTAATTAGGGAAGTTTTTATCAAAAGGTGTTCCGAGCTATACTTGTGTAGATGATGGAAGAGGAGTTATACTGTTGTATAGTTTCTTCACCTTTACATTGCTTAGGACAACTTGTATCCTTTTGTTTTTTCTTCTTTTTCAATATAATATCTCGTTTCTTAGCCAAAAAAAATTATTTATTTCAGAACATCGACAATCAGAATGGTCGCGAGCAATTTGACAAGGTTCTTATGGGCCTTTTACGAAGAATATTGGATAGCAATAAACGCGTTCAAGAGGCTGCTTGTTCGGCTTTTGCAACACTTGAAGAGGTTATTTCTATAACTGCTGGTCAATTGCTTCTTTTCTGGTTCTAAAAACTAATAGTCTTTAATTGGCAGGAGGCTGCAGAAGAATTGGCACCGCGATTGGAAATTATCTTACAGCACCTCATGTGTGCATTTGGAAAATATCAGGTTATTTGCTGATGTTCACCTTTCTAAGTTCCTTGTAATGTCACAGTAGTGAGATGCTATGCCATTTGATTGCCTTTTAAAGTTGCATGCACTCTCTTGTGGTCACTGGCATTGAGCACTTTCTAAACTTTCTTTTATATGTTTTATCCAGAGACGGAACCTCAGAATTGTATATGATGCTATTGGAACTCTAGCTGATGCTGTTGGAAGGGAACTAAATCAGGTGTTATTTTTGTGCTTAAAATGTTCCTTATTTATTTATTTTTTGCCTTCCTGTTACGTCTCTCTCTCTTCTTTTTGAAGTCATGTTTATGATTTGGACCTGTGCTGAAAATATACTTCAGGTTATCCTTTATAAAAAGTTCTTTTATGCTAACTAAATACCTTGATTATCTGCAGCCTGTTTATCTTGAGATTTTGATGCCACCATTAATCGCCAAATGGCAGCAACTTCCAAATTCAGACAAAGACCTGTTTCCACTGCTTGAGTGTTTTACATCCATAGCACAGGTGTGGACCCCTTTTTTTTAAATCTTATCACTTAACTAAAAATTCTAAGCTGTTTTTAACTTGATCTATTTTTTTTCATATGATTTCCAAATATAATGTAA
The DNA here is from genome assembly GCA_013180625.2 of Boswellia sacra. Classification (NCBI taxonomy): domain Eukaryota; kingdom Viridiplantae; phylum Streptophyta; class Magnoliopsida; order Sapindales; family Burseraceae; genus Boswellia; species Boswellia sacra. The sequence goes on along the minus strand of SNVD02015884.1, from coordinate 365,783 downwards.
AATTTATTGTAATTATATATTTATATGATTTTGTTCAAAATTATGCACTCTTCCATAGAATAAAATGGAAAGTACCAAAACTCAAAAGAATAACAGCTAGGAGTTGAGTGCTATGAAATATTAATGAAGCATGGTTTACTTCTTTCAGGCATTGGGTACTGAATTCACTCAATTTGCTCAGCCTGTATTTCAGAGATGCATAGATATCATCCAGACCCAACAATTGGCAAAGGTTTCAGTTGATTGACATATATAGTTTTACCATGTTGTTATACTTGTTTGGATTTTGCATTCACTAATTATACCCAAATGTCATCAACTGCTAGAGTTTAATGTGACATGCTTCTGTTTACCACCATTATTTATCAGTGCACTGATGCTCTAATTTCAATAAAATTCATATTTATCTGTAACTGTCTGATCATGGAATGGGAGATTTCAAAAAATAAAATTCAGGTCCATTGGGAGCTGACTGCTCATATTATGGTAGATGTCAAAGGTAGCATTGAGCTTATGTCCACTTTAAATTTTCTCCATACTGTCTGTCTTCTGACAAATTCAAATATATTTGTGTTGTGATATCAACTTATGATGAAGTGATTAGTGAGTTGCTGCAAACTGCAATTTTTATCTTTTAAATCTGGCTTGTGAAATTTATGCTAGGTTAACACCTTAAACAGCTGTAGATTAGCTGGACTGTCATTTTATATACCTGATGTATTCTGAACAACTGTATCACAATTTGCGTTGCTGGTTCATAAACTGTCTGTTGCCTAAGAAATACATGCTATTGGCTTTTCTTTGCATTTTTTCTAGACATTTTGCTCATATTTCAGAGAGATTAGCTGGAACTCTTGTTGCAGGTTGATCCTGCTTCAGCTGGAGTTCAGTATGATAAAGAGTTTATTGTTTGCTCTCTTGATCTTCTCTCTGGGCTTGCTGAGGGTCTTGGTAGTGGGATAGAGAGTTTGGTAAGTCCCTTGCTCCAACATTTATTTGTTGGGATAATTGTTGGAAAATAAATGCACTTTTTACTAAGGAAAAAAAAAAAGAGTATATGTTAGAATTTGGGCTTCTTTCAGAGATGGTTACTTCATCTTTCTTTCCCTCTAAAAATGAAATAAATTTACGGGCTTTTTGATGGTTTAAACCACGATGATGTTATCACTCAGGAAACTGCTCATTGGTGAAAACATTCCTCTAAAAATTTTAGTACTTTTCCCTGTTTTCTTTATTGTTTTATACTCATCTTGGTTCACTGCACTTTGAATAGAAACATGGTAACTTCCCCTGGGGTTTAACAAGTTCTTAATGCTGAATATATATTGGTCTGGCTAACTGAGGGTAGATCTATACTTTGTGATAAGATATGATAAGATCATGTGCAAAAACATGCTTGCCAATATCTCATATTATTTTCTATGCAGGTTGCCCAAAGTAATTTGAGAGACCCGCTTCTGCAATGTTGTATGGATGATGCTCATGATGTTAGACAAAGTGCCTTTGCCCTTCTTGGGGACCTTGCAAGAGTAAGTTGTAAATAGTTTATGCTTTGTAGTGTCTCTATTTTGATGGGAGCACCTGAATTATTAGTGCTTTGCGGAAGAAATGGTTGGTACCACTTGGTTTACAGCTGTTTTAGCCACTCAAAAGCTTCTACTTATGTTGTTTAAGAAATGTTAAATTGTTTAGCTGCTGCTTAACTTTTACTGTTGCCTGTGATAAATTTTATTAGGTATGTCCTGTACATTTGCATCCACGTTTGCCCGAATTTCTTGATATTGCATCCAAGCAACTGGTAAGTGAAACTTATTCCTTTTTTTAAGAGTCAAATTTGGCTGGCTTAAGGTTAATATGACAAAAACTCCACGCAGACCACTTCTAAGCTGCAAGAAACTGTTTCAGTAGCAAACAATGCGTGTTGGGCTATTGGAGAATTGGCTGTTAAGGTATGTAAGCTCTCTGGCTGCAGTTTGTTCAGATAAGATTAAATGGCTTTCTGGTGCACTTTATATTTTTACTTTAAGTGGGCTAAATTAAATACAAGAGCTATTCTGCCATTTTACTTCTTTGCCCTTTATGTTTTTGTATTAATGGAATTGAACCTATTCACTTTGCCATTTGATGGACTAGATTTCTGAGTGTTAGGATATCTTATTTCAGGTTCGTCAAGAAGTTTCTCCGATTGTTATGACGGTTATTACAAGCCTGGTCCTTATTCTTCAACATTCAGATGTAATTTTCTACTTTACTTTTCTTTAGTATGTGTCGCATGCGCATGTTATTCTGCGGGATATGTGACAATATCTATAGTAAACATCTCTCTATGCTAAACAGGAGCTCAACAAGTCACTCATAGAAAATAGTGCAATCACACTTGGAAGGCTTGCTTGGGTTTGTCCAGAACTTGTATCACCACACATGGAACATTTCATGAAATCATGGTGCATTGCTTTGTCTATGTAAGTATTCTTGATCTATCTCACTGATCCATAGACCAATTATTGCTTGTTATGACGACCTTTAGTCTCACACTGGATTCATTATTTCAAGGGTCAAAGAGATGAGTGCCCTTTTTATTTTGTGCATAAACTCAGCAGTGCCTTCACAGGCCCCATCCAATAGTTCTTACAAACATTTTAATTTTGGCAGGATACGTGATGATGTTGAGAAGGAGGATGCATTCCGAGGTCTTTGTGCAATGGTATGTATTTGTATTGATAATGACTGTTATGTATCCTTTTTACTTTTTCTCCTTGTTTTTTATTTGTTTATATTTTTGATGGAGAGATAATGGTTAAAATCAATGCTTGGATCTCAAACTTTTTCAGGTTAAAGCAAATCCATCAGGGGCTCTAAGTTCACTTGTTGTCATGTGCAGAGCTATTGCAAGTTGGCATGTAAGAATGGCAATGCATACTGTTTTTCAAAGTTTTATGGGTTTGACATTTTTTCACTAACTTAATATTTTTCTACAGGAAATTAGGAGTGAAGAGCTGCATAATGAGGTTTGCCAGGTGTTGCATGGTTATAAACAGGTTAGTGCTGCTCTTTCGTTTTATGATAATAATGAATGGATAGAATATGTTAAAAAAAAAAATTAATAAGGTGCATTAATGGACCAGAAATCCACAAATAAGATAAGAAAGTAGACAAGCGATAATAAATCTATAAAAAATAGTGACCAAAAAAAAAATCCTTCCATAAAACTTCCTAAACAAGCTATACCAAATTAGGCCAAAAAACTGTTTGGAAACCTTGAGCCTGAAGAATTCCCTCTTTCCCTTTGAAATTATTTATAGCATTTTCAGTCGATAGAGAGTAGTGAGTTATAGTACGTAATGGATGGCATATGAAGCTCAGTTTATTGCTATTGATTGCAAATTGCCTGAACTCTTTATTGGATAATCAAGAGTAAGCTGTCCATAAGTAATTTTGCCAGTTGTTGCTTGAAATGAAGATATGGGAAATTATTGAACTTTTCTGCTAAAAAATATTTCTGCAGATGCTTAGGAATGGTGCATGGGACCAGTGTATGTCTGCTTTGGAGGACCCTGTAAAAGACAAGTTGAAAAAATATCAAGTATAATACTTTTCTGTTTAACTTGCCGGCTTTTCAGCATTGTGGTTCAGAGCTGTGTATCTCCATTGCTACTGTTGGTCATTGTGTATTGCTGGTGATATTGGAGCAGTTATTCATTGAGCAAAAAATTAAAGTTTTGGTAACAAATTTTTCAGAAGCATCAGTGTCGCGTTAATAGTCAAAGCTTGAAGCTAATACCCTCTTCAAACTTTAAATTGAAAGCGAGCTGAGGTTTGAATTTGGGTATGATGTACAGAGGTGCAGCTGCAACCTTCTTCAAGCTTTGGGAGAGTATTCTTCTTATTGTCTTGTGTTTCAAGAATGGGTAGAAGCATCTAATTGAAGCTTCAGATTCATCTTTTTTTGTCCTTTGGAGTCAAGAGTTTTCTTATTTTTCATGTATTGTTTTGGTTGATAGATATGTGTCTGGTTTTTTGGTTTTTTTTTTTTTTTTCACAGATTTTGTACAAGAAGCAGTTTTGGCATTATCGATTATTAGGTCACATATGTCTTGCATTGTAAACTAAACTGTACGAATTGAATTGAGTAATTCTTTTGTGAATCAAGTCACTGAGATTTGGGTTGTGGGGATAATAAATATTCTGTAGCTTTGGGTTTTTCAGAAAAATGGTTGAAGCTGATTCTTTTCAACACTCGTGTAGCTAACATCTTAATTAGGGAGGTAATTGATGGCTACCTTTGCAAATGAAATGTATTGTTTTCATTATAACAAGGCTGTTACTTAAGTTGGCTATTTTTCAAAAATTTGCTATAAAAAATTGGTAGCCATTTCGAATGATTATTCTGGCAATTGGTTATTTTTATAAATGTTTATTTTATAAAAATCAGTTGCTCATTTTAGCAAATTGTTATTAAAAGAAGGACCCATTTATTTTTTATAAATGGTTATTTTTTAAACACATGTTTGATCATTTTTATAAATAGTTAATCAAAAATTGAGTTAAATGGTTATATTCATAAAAATATATGATCATTTTTACAAATGATTGTTATTCAAAAATTGAGTTAAATGGTTATATTCAAACAACTATTTGATCATTTTTACAAATGGTTGTTATTCAAAAATTGAGTTCAATGGTTATATTAAAAAAATATTTGATCATTTCTTATAAGTGGCTAATTTTTACAAATAGTTTGGTTATTTTTGAAATTATAATTTTTCAAAAAAAATGTTTGGTGATATTTTACATATGATTATTTTAAAAAAATTGGGTAGATATTTTCATGGATCCTTAATTTTTTGCAAAATCTATTTGGTTATTTTCATAAATGAATATTTTGAATCTCTTTGGTTATTTTTATAAATAGCCATTTTTCAAAAATCAGTTCACTCAGTTCATAATTGTTTATTTCTAAAAAAATGTTTGATAATTTTGTGTAAATTTACCCCTCATTTCGAAAATTTTGTTTGGTCATTTAAAAAAAAAACATTTTGTATCATTTTTGTCAAAAATGACTACTCATAGATCTATTCAGTCATTTCCTCAAATGAATATTTTTCATAAAATTTGATTGGTCAATTTTTTTAAATGGCTATTTTCCGAAATCCGTTTAAACACTTTAATATATGAATATTTTCCAAAAATAGTTATTGCCACTTTTTGAAAATGACTTTTTCAAAGTCATTGCCGATTTTTTTTGGTAAATGGTTATTTTTCAAATTTGAAATATTTTCACAAAAACAGCTGCTTCTAAGAAGTGCTTTCTAATTATATTTCAAAATGACTATTTTGCGAAATAAATTTTATGATTATTTTAATAATTATTTTTCAAGAAGTAAATAGATATTTTGGCAATTATGAATGGTTATTTTTCATCTATTATGATCACTTGCAGTGACGCTACTTTTTTCCACATGATATTACGTAGCCTGATGTCACGTGCTGCACGCACACACCCGAAACTTAGCAATAAGGCCGTAACACCCAGCTGCCTCTAGGCTACTGGGCTAGCCATTCCATTTCTGCTCTTAACCCTCTGCACCCCGCCCTCGAAGCCGACACCACCACCATCAAGGCTTAAAAATGGCAATAAATCCGATCTCTTCAAGAGAGATTTACTACATTTTTTTTCTTAAAAAAAAAAAAAGATGGAATAATAAAGAGTCGAAAGAGAAACAAAAAATGGGTCCAAAGTGATTGACAATAGTTACGTGGTTCTCCTCAGATACAAGGCCAGTAGATAGCTAAGGAGAGAGTCAACCGATGATAATGCAACAATAAGCATGGCCACAAGAACGAGAGTGAGAGTAGCAGTTTTCAGCTGCAGAACAGCAACAGAAAAAACATAGATTAATACCTCTGTTTGCACGTAAAAAATATCCAAACTAAAGCTAAAATGACACATTTTTTTTTATCAATTATCTATTATATTTGCAGTACAAAAATAATTTGATATGCTTACTCTACGTTTGTCATCTTATTCTACGAAATCAGCGGTATACAAAACCAACATAAACTTTTAAATGATGATACATACTGTGTCTTGAAAGCTTGGCCACTCTATGTACTTCAGCTGACTAGGCTGCTCAGCCAGAAATTTGAATAACGATTTCAAAGCACTAAAACAAAGATGAAACATCAGTCACTCCACATATGCTAGCTGAATCTTCTCTTCGTACAAATCAACAAATGCATTAATTTAAGCCAATGTGGCCATGCGAAAATTTAATCAGGAATATTAATAATGAAATTATACTAGATGTATAAATATTAGAAATGATAACAAAGCCTTAAGTACGTACCAAATGGCTTCCTTGGTGAGACTTAACCAAAGGGGATCCTCAGGGATGTCATTATCATAAGTCAATTGATGATAATCTCGCCCTACAGAATTAACTCGTGCATTGCCTGGACGCTTCTCAAGACAATATTGAATTCCTCTTTTAGGAATCTACGATAAAGAGATTACATATTCAAACATGAATACTTGTACTCCAATGTGATAGAAAATTCCTTGGGAGAAAATAGCAAAAAGACATGGAAATCACCCCTTCACGAACTGTCAAAATAGCACTGTGATCATTAAACCTGATCCTGTTACATCTCTGAGTTTGGAATGGTATGCCTTTAGATTGACTAGGATGGATCAAACCTATTAACATATAGAAGCAAATGAAAGGAGGAGCAAATTATCAAATTGTACTGCAACAGAAGTAAATTAAAAAGAAAGACAGAGAGAACCTGGAAAATTTGCCACCAACCCAGAAACATAACCCATTCCAAACCAACTCAATCACTCTTTTGCACAGCAATATATCTAAGAAAAATAAGAAAGAAAAAAAATGCAAACTTAAGTGGGCTTACAGAAGCAAAAAAATAAAAAAAAAAAAAGATGGAAAAAAAATCTTTATTTTATTTACATTATTGGAATCAAAGAATACACAGAGCTTCAAAGCACAGTGTTTATCATTTAACAAATAATGACTTAATGAGTGTGATGTTTTGGGAAAGCCTGAAAAACTGGCCTGAAAGAGTAAAGAAAAACCAAAACAAAGATAATTGAATCACAATTCTGATAGGATCCTGGTTTTCTCACTCACACACACACTGAATGCACACACAATTAGATTGACAGAAACTGAAATAGAAAGCTAACTGCACTGCGTTTCTGTATTGAAAGAACAAATCAGAAAAGTAACAAAGATAGGTAGCAGGATCTTCGAGAGTCCTGCAAGCTCTCCCTAGGGACAAGTGTCTCCCAATTTCTTACTTCCAAAATCTGCCCTCCTTCCCCCCCTTTCTCCCTCTTATTACAACTAATTTCCCTACCCCAAAACATAACCAACAAATGACAGCAAAGCATAACAGAATTATAAAAGCAATTTCTCCATTCTGCCCTTGATTACCCTTATATCTTCAATGCTTCATGCCTGTTGCGTCGCCTAATATATGTGAATCTACTGGAGGCCTATCATTACCCCCCGGCCAACTTTCACCTTGTCCTCAAGGTGAAGAGTAGGAAATTGATTCTGGATTAAGTCAGGTTGTTCCCAAGTAGCCTCAAAATCTAATAAGCTTCTCCATTCAATTAGGAACCCAGGTTTAGTTCCAGATTCTTCCTTCTAGTGGCATTCACTCAACACACTTTCTGGTTTAGCTATCAACTCCAGATCCTCAGCCACTCCCTTCATGTTGTCTTGTGCCGCCTTCAAATTCTGTTTTAATTCGCCTAGTATAGCTTCCCGTTCCTCCAGCAACTTCTCCATCATGTGAAAAGTTGTAAAGTTATTTCCATAGCGGACCAATGGTGGTGGCGTAGGGACTTTATTAGCAACCGTCTTGGACAATTCAAGATCAATCATTAACTCCTCAGCATAGTCATCTAAATCAATATTTCCATGAGTCCGACCATAGTTTCTCAAAGCCTCTATTTCTGTCATATTTTCACGTTCAGGAAATTGCAATTTAGAAATTGCTGAAACTGAGTTGGACAGTTGTTTCCACAACATTCCAAATCTTTTCAACCACTCCAAAATCAACATTCCAAAGCTGTTTAGCCACTCCAAAATAGTTGTGTAGAGTCCAGCCCCTTGCCACAATGCCTTTAGAAAGTTAAGTAGGTACAGCAGAATGTCAGGATTGCTATTAATAAGGTCATCAGATCTTTCAATATACTGCCTGCTGCTGGCCCTGTTGCTGCTGTTTAACCCTCTGGCTATTAACACTTCTCTGGACAATAACCATGGGCCGGACCAATCCCTGGGCTGTAGCCGTTGTAACCCAGCCCGTATTTCTGGCTTAAGGCCATTAAGGAAGGTGCCCACCTTTAGTTTAACTTTGGGTTTCCCAGCATGAATGGCAATTAGGCACTTGTAGTCATACGCTTCTGATGCGTGTCCATTGTCATAGGTGTCCTTTTCTTCACTTAGATCATCACTATCACTCTTGTCATCATCCTCTGCGTCATTTCTTGTATCCTTTCCTTTAGCTTTAAGGTATTCTTTTGGAGGCTTTGTTGATAATACTATCTTGTACTTTAATTTCTCTGGAAAAGGGAATTCTTCCGAGCATTCACATCCAGGATAAAACAGCATGTCTCCATACGTTTCCTTGATCCTCTTAGCTCCTTTAGCCTGATAATCGGGAATCAAGTGGTCTTCGAGAGTGATTAGAACTGTTTCAAATTCCTCCTCAGCTGTGCCGTGAAGCGACGATGCAGGAAGTTCAAGCTGCCTCTGATATTCTCTCACTGGTCTGCTCGATCTCCAAGCCAAAAAATCCTCAAAATTGGTACGCTCCTGACTCAATCGGAACCTGCTCAGCAGCAGCGCCTTCATCTCCTCCCAGCTGCGCACCAGACATCGTCGATCTCCCCACTGGAACCAGGCCAGTGCATCGCCGTCGAAACTCACGGCAGCTGCTCCGATCTTCTCCGTCTCCGACAGGTGATTCAGAGAGAGATAGTGTTCCGCCTTGAAATCCCTCTCATCGGGATCTCCTCCGTGAAACACCGACATCTCCGTCCGTCGCAATGGTCGAAAACTTCGTGTGTGATTCTCGCCGGCGTTGAAGCTGCCGTCAAACACCAACATCTCTAACAGTCGACGCCAAACTCCGCCGCGCCTCTCAGATTCACGATGGATCTCGACTCCTTCACGGCCTCTTGGATCTCCACTGTCAGAGGTAGGCATCTCGACTCGTCTGATTCGAATCTCCGCCGTCCATGGGTCGTCGCTTCCACCACCTCCGGCGATGTATGAAGGAGACCCTCCTCCAGATCCTCCCATCGGCACTTTCTGTTTGGATGTTGATGCCGAGTAGTGAGCACCGATACCAATTTTGAAGCTGCCGATGGAGGTTGGTAGCACCGGCGTCACTGTTTCAACAGCCTCTGTCGATGATTTTTGCTCAGCTCCCGACGACGAAGCTGCTGTATCGCCCTCGTTAACCTTCGCCAACCTCTCCAAACACTCCAGTATGGCCGCCACCTTCTGCTCCAGGAATGGAACCCTCGACAGTCCTTCTTTAACCACTCCGATATCTTCCTGGAATTGGGTAAGTCTTTCCTCTAACACATCCATTCTTGCTTCCACTACCTTAGTCATTTCAAGATCTTACTGCTCTGATACCAATTTGATAGGATCCTGGTTTTCTCACTCACACACACACTGAATGCACACACAATTAGATTGACAGAAACTGAAATAGAAAGCTAACTGCACTGCGTTTCTGTATTGAAAGAACAAATCAGAAAAGTAACAAAGATAGGTAGCAGGATCTTCGAGAGTCCTGCAAGCTCTCCCTAGGGACAAGTGTCTCCCAATTTCTTACTTCCAAAATCTGCCCTCCTTCCCCCCCTTTCTCCCTCTTATTACAACTAATTTCCCTACCCCAAAACATAACCAACAAATGACAGCAAAGCATAACAGAATTATAAAAGCAATTTCTCCATTCTGCCCTTGATTGCCCTTATATCTTCAATGCTTCATGCCTGTTGCGTCGCCTAATATATGTGAATCTACTGGAGGCCTATCAAATTCATAGAAAACATCGAATTTAATGCAATGCTCAGTTCAATGAGAAGGAAGATGACGAAGAAGAGATGTTTGCTTGTCGACCCAAACCCAGATGCTTCCTTTTGAAACGGTGCAGTTTTTACTATAAATAACCATAAGATAGGATTTTAGAAAAAATAACCACTTTTAATATGCAAACATAACTAGCAAAAATTTAACACCATCTTACCAAAAAGAGCCCCTGTACCTTCAACTAAGCTAGGCCGTGAAGCATAAACTTCTCATTTAATTTTTTTTAGAAATGTTGGCACCCATTTGAAATTTAAAAAAAAAGGGGGAAAATGTTTACTAGTGAAGGAGCTAAAGCTGGGATTTGCTAATTTGTTATAGCTTTATATAAGCTGCATAAATTAGATTATATGAGTTATACATTGTGTATTATTTTAACAATTACATAGATAGATCAGACAATCATGGAAATGATGTTTATTGATTACGTCTACGTATGGCTTTTTCAGTGCCTAGAAACTATAATAAAAAAAACGAAGCTTAACAAAAAATCTTCAGCAACCAAGCTTTCTATAAAGTACAAAACAAGTAAAAACACTAAAATGATGCTATTAACAACAGTCCAATCTACCATCCCACATCAATAAATCCTAAAGTAAACTCTTGGAAAAACAACTTTACCATTATAATTTATCAAAAAAATACTCTCCCTTCTCATTTATTCATGCTTCTCCAGAAAACATAACAACCCAAAGACACCCAATTTCTCGTTAGCATTTTATCAAACATTTTGTATATCTTTACTAAAAAACCCACTTACCATCGTACCTAAACATCAATTATTTCCAACAAAAACATCGAAGTAAATAAACAAATAAAATAGAGCTGCGTTCATTCAACAAACCCCTAATCTGAAAAAAATAAATCCACTCTAAATCAATAAACCTAGTCAATGAAGATTACATGTTATTTTTCTTTAACTAAATAAGCTAAGGTTTTTTTTTAATTAATTAATTAATCAATTACAGCAATTGCTCCGCCAATTATCTACTCAACGAAGTTTTTACCTAAACAATTTCTCAAAAGCCTCCTAAAATTTGCAAGTGAAAAAATGATGCTCTGGCCTGCAATTACATCAGAATGAACTTCAAAACAACTAATTGAGTGCGTCGTTTCGCGGAAACACTGAAGCAATTGCCCTGAAAGAGTGAAGAGAAGCCAAAACGAAGAAAATTGCATCAAAATTCACGAAACAAAGAGCATCGAATAGAACGCACCGTTTGGTTCACTGACGAAGACTGGGATGAAGAAGAGATGTTCCCTCCTCGAGTCCTCGTCCACCCAAGCGGCAAAAATTAATAAATAGTTCACATAACTAGCCAAAGTTAACACCATCTTACCAAAACTGCCCCTGCACTTACCCCAACTCGCAAAGATAGATATTTTATTGATAGCGAAGGATTTCAATTTTTTTATTTTATTATTATTATTTTATTATTTATTTATTTTTACAATCCACCACGCATCGAATCGAATTATTTATGTTCGTCTCGGCTACGAAGCTGAAATGTATCAACTCCCTAACCTCTCAAGGTTTAACCTGGGTCACAGTATTATGATATAAAGTGTTCTTTAAAAATTTATAATAAGAAATAAATTTTTAAATATGGCACTTCATAGACTCATTGACTACAAACTCAGTTTTAAGTCAAACTTTATAAAGTTTTAATAATCTAACCTTTACAAGCTCTATAACTGGCCGGCCGAGGGAAAGTGCGATTATGTCTTTACTTTTGGCTTGATATCCGCAATTAGCAGCAAACTTGTATGTTCTGATCTTCTTAATTATGGACAAACAAGGTATCTTGTAGCTGGCAATCCGTTTTGCATTTTATATCAACATCAGGTTGATTATGAAATAATAATAACAAATTCGCCTTGTTATTAAGGATGCGTTTGTTTGTGAATTTCTTATATTTGGTTTGGAAACAATTAGGAAAAAAAAAAAACCAGAGTTAGAAGTTTTTGATGTTTGAACAACGGTTTTTTTTCGTTTTGTCAAAGAGTTAAATAATAAAAATAGATGGCAAGTGCCCGATTGAATTGATCGAGTCGTGTAAGAACAAGATTCAAGTCTACCCGTATATTAGAATTTAATGATAAATGTGTTTCACTAATGTTGCTAAGTAAATAGCAAGAAGGTATTTGCTATATAATACATTAATTAGGTTCTATGGTAGTGTTAAAAATTGGTATTGAGTACACTACAAGAATTTGTTCTTCAATGGGAAACAGATAAATGCTGCATTTGTTGACGCAACCGATTCTGTGCTGCTGCCATTTCAATTCTCTCCCATCTCTGCTTCCGCTTGATCTCCTCTTGGTGAGCTGCGGATTCTCTGAGGCTGATTTCTTGGAGGCACTTTTCGTATATGCTTGGATCCATATCTTCCAGCATCGCCTTAACATTTTCTGTCAGCTGCTTGACGTTCTTGTTCCAGTGCTGCTTGAGGTTCCTTTCCATGCCTTCAACTAAAATAGGAAAAACCTCTTCCAGTGCTGATGATGCCATCTTCACAAACCGTTCTTTGTTCCAAATGTATAGTGCACGCTCAGCTACCTGAAATGGAAGCAATTTAGTACAGGAATATGTTAAATTTTCAAGACAAAGGGTAAAGAATCATTTAAGGAACTCTGCATACAATACTCAAGAGGCTAAGATGCTCAAATATAATCCCATATGGTATTGATTGCAATTCAGTAATTAAATGGAAAGGACTTTAGGAACGGCAAAGTGACATTAATTATGGGATCAGGAATACAGGATAAGAGCAGCAATTAGGAAAAATTTTAGTTGGCCAGGTTGTTTTTGATCGAATACAAGTTGAAAGCAGTCAAATGGATGAAAAGGGAAAGCTGAAGCTTTCATTAAGAGGAACCTTTTCAAAAAGCTGAAGGAACTGTTGACAGAATAAGCAGGAGAGGAACTTTGCGCTTGCTAACCTGTGAGTTGAAACTGTTTAAGCATCTTGTAATTTGGGTACACAACGGCAGAGCTAACTTCCTGTACTGATCAGGGTCAATGTTCTCCACCAATTCTTCTAGTTCTCCTATAAGCAAATTTTCCTTCTCGTGGTTGGTGATAGGCCAATACTTCAAAATGCCTCTAACAACCACCCCACCAAGGGCGGGCTCCTTCTGCACAAACTGAGAAACACAATAAGCTAACTGCCTGTGATAGGCCTTAATTCCCTTGGCCTTGTGCAAAGGAATGAGCACTCTCATCAGAAACAGCTTGTGCTCTTCCTTGAGTGGAACTGTAAAACCATTAATGATACTTCCCCATATCTCAAGAAGATCACCAATCCCACTATGCGTCTCTGTCTCGAAAACGTATTGTAAGAAAACATCACTCATCGATTTTCTCATGAATGATCGATAGCCAGTGAAGTTGGCATATATCCTGTGATAAACATTCTTCAAGCTATCGCGTTCTCTCGAGTCTTCAATCTGAAAGAGGGACAGTAGATTGAGAACAAACTCATGATCAATGTACTCGCGAAGTTTCTTAGCATCTATGTTATGGACAAGCCTGAGGAGAATGTCATAAACAATTTGTAGGTGTGGCCACAGAGGACCCGGAGCAGCAAAAAGCTCTTCTTCATCGGCGCATGCTGAGATAATAGAGGCATTGGAAAGCGGAGGGAGAGGCCGGAAGAGATTAGCTGCTAGCATGGATGTTAGAGGTGACAGAAGATGATCATCCAGTTGCTTTTTCTGAGACTTAACGATGGCAAGTAGTTGAGTGAGCTTGAGCCGCTTAAGATCCTGCTTTGAGGGAGACTCTGAAGGGTCAGTAAAGGTGAAAATGGTATTGCAGAAATAGATCGACTCCAGGATTTCTTCACGTTCAGAATCTTCTTTCGATCGATGGCCATTGTTGAGACTGGACATGTAACTTCCAAGGTGACGCTTAGAATCAAGATCAAAGAGATACTGAAGGGTACAACGAATTGGAGTAGTTTCTGCAGATCTTTTTGTTGAAGTTTCAGTGGAACTCCTAATAACACCCATTTTTCTTCTCCCTTTCCTTTCTTCTTCTTTGCTTGTCTGCAACCTCAACACAGATTGTTGATAGCCGAAAGGGAGAGGGAATGTTTCAAAGTCTAGCTCTTATCTTTATTACTTGTTGGGTCATCAGAGAAAGGCCAAAAAGACGGCGATGTTTTATAGACATGAAGTGTTGTAATATCCGAATAATAGAGTATAAAATGTCCCCAGAGGCACAGTATGTGACAGATTGTGATAACAAACGGATCTTCCTTGATCTTGCTTCTCATCATGTGCGTGAATGCCATATGGATTTCTCTGCTGATAGTAAAATGGTAATGAACAGCCTCTTGCAACTCATACGGAGACATCGGCAAAGGGACAACAGCCTTGTCAAAATTATCCAAATCAATAAACACATGTGCCTCACCAACCCATCAGCCTGGACATTTTCAAACTGATCTCCCAATAATAGAGGATAATCAGATTGGAATTATAGAATGATCCAAATTTCAAGAGTACTATTAGCTTTGAGTTTCTTAATATGCAAGTTTCTCTACGTACGATCTTTACCATGTTACCCATCTCAAGGTTGCTTATAAAAAATTCAACTTAGCCCCCCTTCTCGTATCAACAATTTCTATCAGAAAACCTGAGCCACAGACTATATCAGAAATCAACAAGGCTTCTGCTATATAAAACCATTATTGAACATTGTGCCTCGTTACTAAGAATAACAATAACTAGAAAATTAAACAAATATGCAAACATAGGACTAAACGTGTTATTGCTTATCTGGACTAAAGAAATCGTAAATATACAAATATGAGTACCTGGGCTTGCACAAATAATTAAGTAGGAACTGAAAATAGTAATCTAATCCAAGTCAACAGCAGTCGTTCCCCTTCTTACCACATGCAAATGTCCCCAAAAAAAAAAAAAAAAAAAAAAGCCAAAAGCAAGAAATCCCATTAGCCAGGAACAAGGACAAAATAGCTTGCAGAAGATGCAAGATAACCACAGGCCGGCCTTCAATCAAGTTCTTTACGTGTTTTTGCAAATAATCAAAATCCTTTATATGTTTTGCGATAAAATTTTATCTTATGTATTCATTGTAATGATATTTATTATTAAAATTAAAAATTAAAAATAAATAGATACATATATAATAAAATAATTTTATTAGATAACTACGCAGATGATATGATATGATATACCTGTCTTATATAAGGTTATTCCATTAATCGTATATAGAATATGATAACATAACTTTTAAAATAAACAAAGCGGGCTCATATAGTGGTGAGGGAAAATTGCCAGCATTATATTCAAAATTGGAGAATGCAAAATCAGTTACAGCAAGTCATGATTCAACATTAGCTTGGTGATACGCTGAAGCAGAATGGACAGCTGGGAGGTCTGAAGTGGCCGCGAATTTTAACCATCTTTTTCTCTTAGAATACATGAGACAAGGCTGAAGAACAAGACCAATCACCACGGCAATGATGCTAATGAGCATTACCTTAGAAGATGCTAGAGCTAAAACAACTAAAATCAGCACACTCGGAGGCGTAGACATCAAAATTGCTCCAAATGTTCCAACGGGTACCTTATATGGACGAGGCAATTCTGGGTGGTCCATTCTTAGTTTCACAAAGGCTATAAACTCCATAATCATCCCAAAACAATATAAGAAATTCTCTGCAGCTACAATCTCTTGAAAGCTCAACCAAGACAGCAATATCACACCAGATGCAGAGAACAAAATGCCGATAAGTGGGGTTCCATGGCGAGACCTTTTGGCAAAGCACTCGGGAAGCATCCCACGTTCTGCCATACCCAGGAGTTGGAAAGAGTCACTGCTCATCTCAGCCACGAACATTCCCATGTTTGACAAAGCAGACGCTCCTTGAATCCAAGATCTCAACCATACACCTCCAACCAATTTAGCGATATCGGAGAAGTATCCATCGAACCACAGCTCACGGTGAAGTGGAACTGCTCCAGTTCCAATCAGAAGAGGGAAGAAGTACCCGAAAACAACCAAGATGAGAGCATAAAAAAGAGCTCTTGGGAGAGTTTTACTAGGATTTTCCACCTCTCCAGCAAGTGTACTAATTGAGTCCCAATAGTTCAAATTCCAGAAAAGAGTGTTCAAATACAAACCCCAATCTACATTATTCAAATCTACCACAAACCACCTTGAAGGCTTCAGTTTGGGAAATGCCACAAGTCCCATAAACACAAAAGGAAGAAGGGAGAACACCCCTAATAATATAGCAACCCAACCAACAATGGTTAGACCTCTATAGTTCATGTAAGTGAGAACTACCGTCAGAAACAGAACCGCTACAATTCTTGGATAGCCCTCTTCTAGAACTGGAAATGCTGATTTAAGGTAATCTAGAAATAAGACAGGATATAACGCATTATCAATAACCCCACTCAGCCACTTCATCCAGCCTTGTTGGAAGCCCCAGTAAGGGCCTAAAGCTGATGCAACCCAAACAACATATCCGCCATTCTCAGGGAACATAGTACCCAATTCAGCAGTTATCAAGGCTTCTGGAACGCTCCATATAAATGGAAAAAGCAAGAATGCCAGGAGAGCTAGTAGAGGGCCTGCTGCCTGGACACTGTCTTCAACACCAAATGGTCCCCCAGAAACCTCATAAAATATCAGGAAAACAAGAGGCAAAATTGAAACCTTTTGAAACCTATCTAGATTGGGAGATGAACCTTCACCTAATTCCACGTAGTGAGCGTCATTGGACTCCATCAGTGGAGCACAACTCTCAATTCTGCCTAGTTAATGAGTTCCTTTGCTTCAGCATGGAACATCACTTTCTAATGTAAACACTTAACAAAAGCAAACTTGAAATTTCCTGAATAAAACAATCATAGAATTAAATAAACAAGCAGAACTATAGTTTCCACCTAAAAGCTTAAGCTTAGCAAACCAAAATGACCTAACGATCACATTTTTGAACCCTCCATTTTAATTAAACAAATAAATATTATTTTCGAACCCGCTAAGGCATATGAGACTTAATTATCTCAAACTAAGTTTTAATGTTAAGGTTTTAGTTGGGGTGCTGTCTAGTCGTTAACCAATCACATTGTATGCCATTTATCTTTATTTTCGATGCTTGGTTAGATTGTTAAATGTTACAAAATGCAAAGATGACATTCTGCATTGCATAATGTTGAATTGTTATGGCCAATAGGATAACATACTGACATTAAAGCAAAATTCACGATGATGATCAACAGACAAACTCAGAATAGCAACAACAAGTTGATTAGAAATAATAAAGGCCATTCAAACATGCAAAAAAAACAAAAAAAAAAACAAAACAAAACAAAACAAAACCTGAAACGTAACTTCATAGCCATACCTGAAACTTTGATGGTGATTTGGGTTGAGATGTGCGAGAATCAGTCAAAGAAAATCGTTGAACACAACAGAACAGAGGCCATGACAATGAACACACAAGCAAGGAGATGATGGTGGGTCAGTGACGCAGACAGAGACGGAGAGTGATAAGTCAGGAGGTTTTGTTAGTTGTCAAGCAATGGTAGTCATATTTGTCGAATGAAGGTGAACGTAAATGCATGAGTCGGCATCCAAGCGTCGTTTGTGAAGTCAGAAGACAATACGACACGCCGTTATCGACCAACGTGGCATGGCAGAGAAGAGACTATAAATTTTGCTTTTTTTAGTTTTGGATAAAAATTGTAGATTAAGGAAAATATTCGTATTTTTGTTCTCTTAGAAGCTGATTGATGTAGCGTATTTCTATACGGCAATTAATTTTAAATGTTTTTTTAATAGAATTTAGCGTAGGAAAATTAAGATTTTGTTTAAATTATCAAGAAAATCATGTGTTAATTTTTTTTTTGATTAATCACAAAGTTACGTGTTAATATTTCTTTCATCGTGCATTGCGTACGTTCCGTACTTCCGTAAATGATAGTATGATTAAAAAACAAGTAATTGGACATAAATTTAATTTGTTATATAAATTCTTAAATATTAAGAAATCGAATGGATTTAATAATTAATATAGTTTAACCTTATCTTTGCCGATGTCTAAATTTGATATTGATTGGATTTCATTCTTCTTATCAAGTATAATACTATTTATTCACATCAATTAGATTTCAATGTTACCAAATATTGTATTTGCTCTTGACTTTCAATGTAATTGCATCACTTCAAAAACGTCTATTAAACTATGTTATCCCAATAGAATAGCAAAATGTAAAATAAAAAAGTTCGTAGATGTTAGGAATTGTAATTTGTAGGTCGACCTTCAAATTCCTTAGTTTATATATGTAAAACTTTAAAAATATTTAAATATATGGATACCGTTATTTATTTTTAAAAAGATTATAAAATTTCATTTCAATCTCATCATGTAAAGAAATATTATCATATCATTTAATCACATTATTGATATATTAAATGTCGAATATATATCACTTAAGTCAATTTTTTTTTCCTTAGCATAGTTAGGCCAACTTGGATTTGAATTAGAAACTACGCTCTGTTAAGTAAATCATCGCACTATGGTTTAATCAATTGAGAGAAAATCTATTTCTTTTGAGAAATACAACACTCTGTTGTATTGCAATCTCCAAGTATATATGCTTGTTCTCCCTTCTTTCCTACCATGACAAGAAATAATAAATTATTAATTTTGTTTAAAAGAATATTATTACTCATTATAATAAATCTTAGGATAAATTTGTTATGATATATGTGTTGTATCACATCATCATGATATATATCATGGTTATGATAAATTTTGATTCACTTTCTTGTAATTTTTTTTTCAAATTTTAAAACAAAATAAATTAAACATTTTAATTTGTTGGAAATAATAAATTTTGCATGTATCAAACAAGAATTACATGATTAGACTTAGGGATGCCAATAGGGTAGAGCGGAGCGGGGTGAGTGGGGGTAGGGAGGCCCTCTCCAATCCCCACTCCATCGTTCAATTTAACCATCATTGCCAACAAATTACCCATCTTTTTTAAAGCAGGATGGGAAATCTTCGTACAGGAAATGCTTTTCCTAGTCCCACCCATTCCTATGTCAATATTTTTTATATAATTAAATTTTAGATTTTAACAAATTAACGTAGCATTTTATTTTTAAAAAATAATATATTTTTATTTTTTTCAATAATCAATGTATTAAATGTGAAATAAAAATTATATTTTAAGTTTATATATTTTTATATCTAATATTTTTTATAAAAAATAAAAATAACAATAAATTTTATATTTTTAAATATAATAGTAAGGTGCGAGACGGGTGTAGGATGGGTAGTAATAAATCTATTGCCACCCTATCACAGTGTGTGGATTAATATTCTATGCCATCCCCTTGAAAACTATCATCATCTTTATCCCAATAGAATAGAATCCCTTGTATCCATCACCGTACGTTACATTTTACCATCCCTAAAATCTCACCTCTGTTAATAACCAAATCATCTTGAGACTTTGTTGCCAAATCAATCATGAGAAAACCGAAGCATCCGGGAGACTTTGTTTCGTACGGTAAAGTGATATGCGGTTGTATGCTTACTTGGAATCCATTTCATCTGTACTGTTTCTGGTCATAATATAAACTTAATCAACAAGTTAAACGAGTTTAGAGTTGAGCATTAATGTAATCAAATGTACATATATAACTGTATCCCAAAACTACCAACCCTAACCTTACAAGGGCCTGGAATCATGCCGTTAATGGTGTGAAGAAAAACAAAGCCAAAATTCACAAAAACAAAAAGCATAGCTAGCTATGAAAAAAAAAAAGTTTTACCTTCACCCGAAGCATACGAAATAGAATAATAGAACAGAATGTCAAAGAACTGTTTTTAACCCTTTTTGGGGTCTTCAACCAAGTTGATTATTATTATCAAATAATGATATCTTAATTAATGAGTTAATGAGTATAGTATAGGGTATGTTTTGGGATAATTTTTGTTTAAGGAAGAATAATATTATTATTGTTTTTGAGTAAAAACAAACAAGAACAAGTCAGCAGAATTGTAGACAACAATTGGTCTGTAGCCACACCTAACTCACCTCCAACTGCAAAAACTAGAATGACTCAAACACTCTCTCTTACTCTATCAGTAACTTTATACTCTCAAGAACTCTTTTAGATTTGTCTATACTCAAAAATAAATAAATAAATAAATCAAATAAATAAAAAAGAGTTCTATTTTGTTTTATTTTTCTTTCCTTAACAATTCTTCTCTCTTGCTCTCTCTTATTGATCACTGCAGGGAGAGCCAAACCAGCACAACCCAACCCACCGCAAAACCTTCCTTTCATGGCAGACACACATACCATTATCGATCCGCACATAAACATAAATCCAACAAAGATAAATACAAATCTAGACAATGATTTGTCATCGAACTCTTCAGACTTTCTCTCACACAACGGCTTCCACAACCACAATTCTTCTTCTGCAGCTGTTGCAGGATATCAGATTTCTGATATAGAGATGATAGCGTTGCAGGCTGCGACCTACACGAGTTTAAAGGATATACTGCCGGCGTCACCAACGGCTGGAGCTATCATGTCACCTACCAACAACTCCAGCTGGTACGAGATCCCCATCAAGAACCCGCTTGTCAAGCAAGCCGCTTTGGCTTATTTGCAGCCCATGTCGAGCCCTCCCGAGGTTGGCGAAAAAGGGTTTCTGGGGAAACTCAAGGACATGGTGTGTTGCTGTCAATGTGAGTGCTTTGGATGGATAAACCACGTCGTGTTCAGAGGTGTAAAGGAGGTGTTTTGGGATAGAAGAGATGAAGATATCGATGAAGATGAGGAAGATGAGGAGAAAGTTGACTGAGATTGCATTTTTTTTTTGGAGATTCAAGTTGACTGGTAGATAGCGCGTTTCGTTCAACTTGTAAATATCGATTCTTTTTGTTATTATTATTATTATTTTTTTGAGTGAGTTTTGTTTTTTGATCTTATTTATATAAATTTTTTGGTGGGTATGACGTGTAAGTAAACATATAATATTAACGAATTCTGATTTGAACTTTTTTTTTTTTTAATTAATAATCTCTTTACTAACAGTCTCTGAGTTGTACACACTTTATTGCAGAGAAGAATTATATATTAGGGCTTTTAAATTTAATTAGTTTTCGGTGAATTCTCCAGGTGACATTGATTGCATGCACATTTCACAGTAGCAGTGAAATGTGAGAGTGACACCATATAAAGTCTAGATTCCACCATAAACCATAAAGATGTTTTGGTGGCAGTGGCACTTCACCAACTTTATAATCTGAAATTCTCCACTTTTGACATTAACTTTGTTAAGAAAGGCTGGCCGGTGAACGAGGTTAGGGTTTTCACATGCCCTGCTCATCGATTAATAATTGGCAGAAGTTGAATGAGTGCCTTCATAATAATTGGCAGAAGTTGAATGAATGCCTTCATAAGCAGGATCCTGTAGCATTGAGTTAATTGCCTTTACACAAAAGTTTATAATCTTTAATTTAATTTTTTGATGGGTAATGATGGGTCATGTTTGTTATTAAGGAAAGTTCATCGTTGTTTCATGGTCCTTATGTGGCAGTTCCATACCAAAGTTCTCATTTAAAAATTTTATCTGTTTTTTCATAAGGCCACTAAATGGTTTAGTTGGTGAACGGTCGTTTTCATAATGTACAAGATTCACTTTAATTTTTAATATTTGATTGGTTCTCTCCTTATCCTTTGTATGTAATCGAAACGCGCAAAGATGACAGTTGGGCCACAGGAAAAGATGCCAGTTCTTCCTTGTATTGAATTTCAATTTGCTATTATTCTGTGATGCTAGGAAAAATCCAGAATAAATGGAGAAAATCTGAAAATTGAAAAAAAAAAAAAAAAAAAAAACAGATATGAAGAGAGTATTAAGTATGAAACATTGTTTCTCCTTTGATGAGATAGATATACATGGTTTTGAGTAATATATACATGCTTGAAGAAGATAATCTGCTAAGATTTTCTATAATTTGTTTTATCTGAGTGTGTACGTGAAATAACTGCAGTCACCAATAATCTCCACAAGAGCAATACCCATCTCTGAAGTGGTGAAAAATCTTAGGATCTCTAACTACTAACTCTCTCCTAGTGACTTTTGAAATCTTTTTCGCAGCACTATGACAATCTTCACATATTCTAGTGTTGTTTCTAACAAGAACAGGATTTCGAATGGTTGTAGAAATCAAACCAAAACAAATCGCCAATCTTACACTATGCTTCTCTGGTGATTTCTCTCTTTCTTTCAACAAATCTGGTGGTCTGAACTTAGTAACACTATGAACATAAACATCTCCTCCTATCTTCTTCAAAAGAATATCCAAAACATTATAAATCATGGGCATTTCCTTATGGGACTTGTCATGATGGATAAAACTATGAGTTTTACCTTTATTCTCAACTGTGCTACAGCTAGTGGTTTTCTCTAGCCCTTTTTCCTGCATGATACCTCTAATCCGTTCTGCATCTTCCCACCTCTCAGCTTCTGTATACATATTAGAAAGCAAGACATAACAACCTGTATTATCATGTTCCAATGAGAGAATATGCCTAGCTGCATATTCAGCAGAGATAATGTCATTGTTTTTCCTACTTGCAGTCAACAAGGAACCCCATATCCTGGCTGTTGGAATCAATGGCATTTCTTCAATGAAATGCTTAGCTCGGTCAAGATTTCTATTGCGACCAAGAAGATCAATAATACAACCATAGTGCTCGATTCCTGGGTCAATACCATAGTCTTTTTTCATTGAATCAAAGTAATTCCATCCTTCATTGACCATGCCAGAATTGCTGCAAGATAATAATAGGGAAACAAAAGTACTGGCATTGGGGTTTATGCCCTTTTCCCTCATCTCAACAAACAACTGGCTGGAAATTTTCCCTAGCCCGTGGATGGCATAAGCCATGATGATCACATTCCACGAAATGACATCCTTATATAATATGCCATCAAAAAATATTCTAGCAGTTTGGAGGTCCCCACATTTTGCATAAAAGTAAACAAGTGAATTTGAAATAAAAGTATTCGGAACAAGCCCAAGTTTTGTGATTAGAGCATGGACTTGCATACCCTCACTCAATGTGGCTATTTCAGCATAGGCAGGTAAGAGGCTTGCAAATGTAATTCCATCCGGAATAAGAGGTTCACTCCATAGATCCTGAAATAGTTCCAAGGCTTCTTTGTTCTGCCCATTGTGTACGCAAGCAGATATCATGGCATTCCATGCTACCAAGTTTCTACAGGTCATGCCTTCAAATATATGTTCCGCCATTTCCAACCCTTCACACTCTCCATACATGTCAATTAGAGCAGTTTCCAAAACTAAATGAGGGAGAAAACCTTTCCTAATGGCATAGCCATGGATCGATTTACCTTCCAAGAAAGCTCCCAATTGAGAGCAAGAAGGGAGCAAGTTAATCAATGTAATAACATCTGGATTCAAATTATCATCCTCTTGCATATTTTTCAAGCAAGTAAACGACTCAATGAAACAATCATTTAGCACATACCCACATATCATAGCATTCCATGCGACAATATTTCTTGTAAAAATTCTATTAAAAAACCTCTCTGCATAATCCACCTTACCACATTTACCATACATGTCAATAATTGATGTTTGAACCATAAAATCTATTTCAAGCCCTCTTTTTATCACTTGACAATGAATTTCCTTCCCGGTTTTTAGATAATTCTCAACGGAACTTGCGCCAAGACCACTGATCACACTAAACCTATCTAGTTTCATCCCATATTTTTGCATTTCCTTAAAAAACACCAAAGAGCTCAACCCATCACCAGCTGTATAGTACCCACTTATCATCGAATTCCACGAAACCAAGTCTCTCACGGGCATTTCCTCAAACACCTTCTCCGCAAACTCTACACATCCAAGTTTCATATACATACCAATAAGTGAATTACATACATAAACATCAAAATCCAATCCACACTTCAACAACCTCGCATGAATCTTTTCTCCTTCGAACAGAGATAACAAACCAGCGCAAGCCTTGATCACAAACGGGTAAGTAAAGTGATCAGCTCGAAATCCTTCCCATTCCATTCTATAATAAAACTCCACCGCTTCTCGAAACAACCCATTGTCGGTAAACCCTCTTATCATCACATTCCACATAAAAGTATCCAGGTAATGCATTTTCTCAAACAGATTGAGTGCATCATCCATTGACCCAGATTCCACAAACACCAGAAGTGCTCGCGTGAGCGAGAGCACGCGTGGTTCAATCGCTTTTTTCGAAGTTCTTAATCGAGTCGATTTTGAGGATGCCGATTTGATTACAAAACGAGGATTACAATGAGTTTTGGGGGTGCTGAGGTGCTTTGCCGAAAAATTCTGGGGCGTGTTGGAGCAGCCAAAGAAGTGACTGTGAAGGAGAAGTGTTGCTGAAGTCATCGTTGGATGGGTTCAAGAATCAGAGAAATTACCGTTAGTTCCGTTAAGAATCATGGCTTGTGGGGTGGTGGACGAGTGGTGGTTGTGTTTGGCGGGGTCTGAGAGTGACCGTTAATTCTGTTCATTATTTGTTGTTTAATTTTGTATGGGATCTGATCTGCTGTTGCAGCTGATATAGTGGTCCACCACTGAGATCTTAGCCGTCTGATTGAAATCTGAAACATCAAGCGGTAACAACTTGGATCTTTGTCGCATGAAATAGCCAATAACATACAAGAAATAGCCAATAATATACAAACGTATAATAATATGACAAAGTCCTTGAAAAAGGAAAAATTGAGAAAATAATCCTGATTAGGACTTTTTCGATAAACAATATTCTTTTTAAAAATTTGTATACTGTACACGCAGTCAGAGACCAACAGCAAAATAGATAAAAGTGGTGTGGTATACCAAGCCATTTATTAGAGGAGGTTAATTTTTCAGTTTTTTTTTTTTTTTTTTTAACCATCTATGATCGTTTGCCATCATTCATTAGATGTGGTTACTAAGTTATTTTCTCTTTTTTAATTTTTTAATAACTCATGTATATTTATTATTTCGTAATTGGATTTGCTCACCAAATCATATGAGACTTGGTGAGCTTGGTCCATGTAAGTCTTTCTCGCAAGATAGAGACTACAGAGTTTTCTTGTTAAATTATGGAGATGACAATTTTATCCACATTCCTACATACTTGTGTATAGTATATGACTTAATATATACTTTATTTATTCAAATTGCAAGACAGAATGATGATTTAATACAACATAGTTCAATTGATTCAAATTGCTAGACATAATGATCATTTAAGATAGTTGTAACTGATTCAAATTGCTTGCAAGTTGCAAACTTCGTCCATTCCATGTGCATTTTTTAATTTCTTTTCGATTGTTGAAAATGGATTACAGAATTATGGATGTAAGATAAATTTTTTATCATTTCTTTTATTTTTTATTAACACAATCATATAAATATCGGTATTAATTATTCGACCATATTTGTTTTTCATGTTTTCTTCTATATAATATTTCTTCACATTTTTACTTCCATTTAATTTTTGTGTAGGTTAAATATGGATGAATTGCAAGAAGAAGGTCATAAAGGCTTTTATCATTACTTTTTTATTGTCCTTTTATTATTATTTTTTAAGTGTTTTTTAGATGAATTGCAAGAAGAAGATCAGTAAAGACTTTTATTAAGTGTTTTTTTTTTTGTTCGTTAAGAGTTTTAGGTCATATTTGAATTTATTTTTATATAATTAAATTATTAATAGTATTTTATGCTCGGACCTTATGGATACCGTTTTATAAATGGATAGGGTATAGTTTTTTACTAATGGATATGAGTAGGGTATAAGTATGAACCTTGAATATATGAGTAGGGTATGAATATCGATTTTTTAATAAAAGTAGGATATTTTCGTACCCCACCCTAACCTACCCTACCCTACTCCACCCATTCGCATTCACTAAATTGATAGAGCTCCTTGAAACATGCAAGGCGAGCAAAGGATCAATAGATGTTTCTAACATATATTCCGTAGAACTCTCCCAATAAATTCATCTTCGGTAATTTCCTTGAGCAAAACTGCATTCAATCGCCAAGCCAATATTTGTACATTACAATAAATATTCCAACTAACCTTCAGCCACCATAGCAAAGACAACGCCCTTCCACGGGACAAGGTCTTTCTTCCTCAACGATACTGCTTGACTTGTAGATCATGGACAAGTCGTTTCAGAGCATAAATGATGAGAAGGAAAGAAAAAAATCAGAATTAATACATTCCAAAGTACAATTAATTCAATCTAAGCATAATTTTCATTTCATGGTAATAAGTGTTAGAAAGATCAAAAATTATATCACCAAATTATTATTAGTGTGATCACTCAACGGCTTCTGGGCATTTGGAATTTTTACAGCTGGTTGGAGAGGCAAAACTGAAAGCCTACCGCAAACGCCTCCTGCAGCAGCAACCACCGTTGCATCTTTAGTAGCCATTTCAACAAATGCAAAACCTTTCTTCTTTGAACTCTTCGTGACAATAGCTTCTACCTCTCCAAACTTCGAGAATAACTCTTTCAAACCATTCGTAATATATCCTGTCTAACCTTCTTTTTCCATGAAACCTTTAAAACCATTCGTAGTATAATTTCCCTAACCTTCTTTTTCCATGAAACCTTTAAAACCTTCTATATCCAAGAAGGAACAAGATGTTGCAGGCGCAAGCGCTTCTTTTCTTTTATTTGCTTGCATTACTCGTATTCTCACTGCTTCCCGTACTCTCGCTGCCTCCTCTTTAAGCTGCTGAGCTTTCACGGCTGCCCTTTCCTTCTTTGCAAGATCAGACATCATCTTTCTCTTTCTTTCATTCTGTTGAACTTGTTGCTGCTGTTTCTGGCGCTTATGTTTGAGAAGATCATCAAATGCTTTACTTTGATTTTTCATCATTTAAGTGATGAGCTCATGCATGACATGCATGAGTTCTAGAATTCTGCTGAGCTCATGCATGACATGCATGGCTTCCAGAATCCCTCCCATGTGAATGCATTGAGAGTCAAATTTGTTAGGCACCTCCAATTTTGAAAATCAAAGGAAGTAGCCAAATTTGATTTGAATTTGTATGCAGAATTTTCCCTATAAATATGGGACGAATTCTGCCTTGTTTAAGCATTAGAGAGATTCTAGAGAGAGTCCAGAGTCTAAACCAGAGAGTTTAGGATTGAGAGAGAGAGCCAGGAGAGCTCCAGAAATTTTAGGGGAGTTTTTGTATAATTCTTGTACATTAATTTTCTCTGTTAATACAAGTAATTTTTCTCCCAAATTCTGTTCTGAGTTGATCATTACATCCCAACAAGTGGTATCAGAGCCTCGTTGAGCTCCTGGAACGTCAGAACAGAAAGGAAAAATTCAGAGAAAATTTGTCCCCTATTTCTGGAAAATTTCGATTTTTCGGAAAGTCATCGAATTTCGAATTTGAAGTATCCAGTGTGTTCGTGACGTCGTCCTGATCATTCTGCAATTTTCCGGCGACCGATCCGACGTCCAGAAGAGCCGCACGCGCCGCACGCGCCTCCGACCTGGTCTGCGAGTGGGCGTCACTCGCCCCACGCGCTGCACGCGCCATTCCAAGGAAGAAGACGACCACGTCAGCGCCACGTCAGCGCACTTTTCGCCACGTCAGCCGTCCACGTCAGCAGGTCGCCGCGTCAGCAAAGCCACGTCAGCCGTCCACGTCAGCGTGCCACGTGTCGCCACGTCAGAGCCACGTCAGTATTGTGGACCCCACCTGCCACATCAGCAATACGTTGGAAAATTACATTTTGACCCCTGTATTTCCGGGTAATTACATTTTGACCCCTGAGTTTATGAAATTTACATTTCAGTCCCTAGGAAATATCAGTTTGGCCCCTGTAATTCTGGAGAATGACATTGTGCCCCCTTTTAGTTTCTGAAATTTCAGTTTAGCCCTTAAGAAATTTCAGTTTAGTCCTTAAAGTTTCCAAGCTTAGTATTATTGTATAAAAAGAATTTTTGAGCCCCGGAAGAGGCTATTCCACCTAATTTGACCGTTCCGGACGTAACGGTGGGCTCGGATTTTTGAAATTCAAATTCTATTTTAGTGAATTAATTATTCTAAAATGGAAGAATCATCCGGAGCCATGATAAAATTGACTGCTACAAATTACACATTATGGAGGCCCAGGATGGAGGATCTCCTTAGTTGTAAGGATCTATATGACCCTATAGAATTTGAAGGGTAGAGACCTGAGACAGAAAAAGAGGCAGAGTGGAAGAAAATTAATAGAAAATGCATCGGTCAGATCAGACAATGGATCGATCATAGTGTCTTCCATCATGTAGCCAAAGAAACAGATGCATATACTCTATGGAAAAAATTAGAGAGTATGTATCAAGCCAAGTCAGCACGAAACAAAGCCATCCTAATGAGACGGCTTGTGAACTTGAAGTTGCGGAGCGGAACTCCTGTAGCAGAACATACAAGTGAGTTCCAGAACTTGGTGAACCAGTTGACAGCAGTCGAGTTACAGCTTGAAGACGAAGAACAAGCCCTTCTACTTCTCAGTTCTCTTCCAGATTCATGGGAGACGTTAGTGGTCTCCATCAGTAATTCAGCACCCGGAGGCAGACTTACCCTATCAATGGTTAAGGATGCCTTAATGAACGAGGAGGTAAGAAGAAAAGATGCAGGCGCCAGTTAAGATGAAGCCTACATCACAGAGAATCGAGGAAGACAGTCTCGAGGTGAAGACTGGAGAAGAGGTAGAAGCAAAAGTAGAGGCAGATCAAGGGGCAGGTCATCAGATGGGCGGAGACCCACATACAAGTGCTACAACTGTGGCAAAGAGGGACATTTGAAGAGAAATTGTCGCAGTCTTTAGAAGCAGAACCAGGAGAGTTCACAAGCACAAAGCAACAAAGAACCACGAGTTACAGTGGTAGAAGATGTGACCATTTGTGCAGAAGAGACGTGCTTTCACACAGCAGATCAAGGAGTAGAATGGGTCATTGACACAGCAGCTTCCTGTCACGTCACTCCTTGCAGAGAGATCTTCACCACATACAAAGCAGGAGACTTTGGGATAGTGAAGATGGGAAACAACAGCACCGCCAAAATCATGGGAATTGGTGATATTCAATTCCAAACGAACGTCGGATGCAAAATAACTTTG
Organism: Boswellia sacra; assembly: GCA_013180625.2. Classification (NCBI taxonomy): domain Eukaryota; kingdom Viridiplantae; phylum Streptophyta; class Magnoliopsida; order Sapindales; family Burseraceae; genus Boswellia; species Boswellia sacra. The sequence goes on along the minus strand of SNVD02015884.1, from coordinate 336,437 downwards.
AAGGACGTTCGTCATGTGCCAGATCTTCGACTCAACTTGCTCTCAGTAAAAGCCTTTGATCAGCAAGGTTATGAGAGCTGCTTCACCAACGGTACATGGAAGATGTTGAAAGGGGTCATGGTGGTTGCTCGAGGTAAATTATGTGACAATCTTTACAGGACTCATGTAAAGATAAACGGAGAGAGCCTTCATGTAGCAGAGCACATGGTACCTCTAGATTTGTGGCATAAAAGGCTCGGTCACATGGGTGAAAAGGGTTTATCAACCCTTCAGAAAAAGAAGCTGATCACTGTTTCCAAGGATGCAGCGTCTCATCCTTGCGACTATTGTTTGTATGGAAAACAACGGAGGGTGTCATTCAGCTCCTCATCAGTGAAGAAATCAAAGCTGTTGGAGCTAGTACACAGTGATGTATGCGGACCTCTTGAAGTCGAGTCTTAGGCGGTAAAAGGTATTTCTTGACCTTTATTGATGATGCATCTCGGAAAGTGTGGGTGTATTTCCTCAGAACGAAGGATGAAGTTCTGGAGAAGTTCAAGGAGTTTCACGCCATGGTAGAACGTGAAACGGGTAAGAAATTAAAATGCCTTCGATCAGATAACGGAGGCGAGTATACCTCCAGAGAGTTCAATGCCTACTGTCGAAGATATGGCATTCGACATGAAAGAACAGTCCCACGCACACCACAACACAATGGAGTGGCCGAGAGGATGAATCGAACCATCATGGAACGAGTCAGAAGCATGCTCAGATTGGCTAAGTTACCCAAGCCATTCTGGGGGGAGGCAGTTCGCACCGCCTGTTACTTAATCAACAGAGCACCATCGGCACCACTGAACTTCGAGATTCCAGAAAAGGTATGGTCTAAAAAAAGCCCTCCTATAATCATTTGAAAGTGTTTGGTTGTTTAGCCTTCGTACATGTATCCAAGGAGCTCAGACAGAAGCTCGATGCAAGAACTGTTCCATGTATCTTCATCGGTTATGGAGATGAAGAATTCGGATACAGATTATGGGATCCCAAAGAAAAGAAAGTCATCCGGAGCAGAGATGTCGTATTTCACGAAGACCAAACATATGAAGACGCTGAAAAGACAACAATATCTACAAATCCCACTAGCAGTGCCCCAGATATTGTTGCAGATTCTACCCCAACACCAAATGCTACAAGAAATGACGAGGTACCAGACGAAGTTCCAGAAGCAGATCAGGAGGAAGAAAATGAAGAGATTACTGAGCAGGGGGAGCCACAATCACCTATAGAAGCTGCTATACCTCCTGGAAATGAAGAACCTCAGCTACGACGATCTGAGCGAGGTCGGATTCCGTCGAGGAGATATCCGGAATCAGAGTACACACTGCTTACTGATGAGGGGGAGCCAGAAAGCTTTCATGAAGCTTTATCTCATCCAGACAAAGAACGATGGCTGCATGCAATGCGAGATGAGATGAATTCTCTAGAGAAGAACAAAACTTATGAACTGGTCGAACTCCCAGACGGAAAGAAGGCACTGAAGAACAAGTGGGTATTCAAGCTCAAGAAAGATGGAACAGGGAAGGTAATGAAACATAAAGCCCGATTGGTGGTAAAAGGATTCCTTCAGAAGAAAGGAATTGACTTTGATGAAATCTTTTCACCGGTAGTAAAAATGTCTTCAATCCGCGTCATCCTCGGATTGACAGCAAGTCTTGATTTGGAGCTTGAACAGATGGATGTGAAGACAACATTTCTTCATGGAGACTTGCATGAAGAAATCTACATGGAGCAGCCAGAAGGGTTCGAGGTTCAAGAAAAAGAACACCTCGTGTGCAAGCTCAAAAAGAGCTTGTATGGCCTCAAACAAGCACCAAGGCAATGGTACAAGAAGTTTGACTCCTTCATGGTGAGTCATGGGTACAAAAAAACCGCTGCAGACCAATGCGTCTACTTTCAGAAACTTCCAGGTGGAGACTTTGTTGTATTAATGTTATATGTGGACGACATGTTGATCGTCGGAAAAGATGCAACAAGAATAAAGCAGCTGAAGAATGAACTATCAAAAACCTTCGATATGAAGGACTTGGGACCAGCTCAGCAAATCTTGGGGATGCACATTCGTCGAGACAGGAAACAAAAGAAATTATGGCTGTCTCAAGAAAAATATGTTGAACGTGTGATCCAAAGGTTCAACATGGATAGTGCCAAGCCAGTTAGTGTACCACTGGCTAATCATTTCAAGCTAAGCAAGAGATCATGTCCCTCATCCAAGAAAGAGATAGAGGACATGGCGTCGGTACCCTATTCTTCTGCTGTAGGAAGTTTGATGTATGCCATGGTGTGTACAAGGCCAGATATTGCTCATGCTGTAGGAGTCGTGAGCAGATTTCTTTCCAATCCAGGGAAAGAACATTGGGAGGCAGTCAAGTGGATTCTCAGATACCTTAAAGGTACTTCGAAGATATGCTTGTGTTACGGGGGAGCTGATCCAATCTTGGAAGGCTATACAGATTCAGATATGGCCGGAGAACCTGACAGTAGGAAATCTACATCAGGTTTTGTTTACACTTTTGCAGGGGGAGCTGTGTCATGGCAGTCAAGACTACAGAAGTGTGTTGCGCTATCCACGACAGAGGCAGAATACATTGCCGCAGCGGAAGCTGGAAAAGAAATGTTGTGGCTGAAGCGGTTTCTCCAAGAACTTGGGATTGAGCAAAAGGAGTATAAAGTACACTGTGACAGTCAAAGTGCTCTGGATTTGAGCAAGAATTCAGTGTACCATTCTCGAACGAAGCATATCGACATCCGCTATCATTGGATACGAGAGGTGATGGACAAGCAACTGTTGAAACTAGTGAAGCTCCATACTAAAGAGAATCCAGCCGACATGTTAACAAAAGTGGTCACCAGAGACAAGCTAGAACTATGCAGAGACATAGTTGGATTAGAAGCTGTCTAATTACTTTTGTTGTTACTCCCTTTTTCACATGGGATGGAGGGGGAGAATTGATGAGCTCATGCATGACATGCATGAGTTCTAGAATTCTGCTGAGCTCATGCATGACATGCATGGCTTCCAGAATCCCTCCCATGTGAATGCATTGAGAGTCAAATTTGTTAGGCACCTCCAATTTTGAAAATCAAAGGAAGTAGCCAAATTTGATTTGAATTTGTATGCAGAATTTTTCCTATAAATATGGGACGAATTCTGCCTTGTTTAAGCATTAGAGAGATTCCAGAGAGAGTCCAGAGTCTAAACCAGAGAGTTTAGGATTGAGAGAGAGAGCCAGGAGAGCTCCAGAAATTTTTAGGGGAGTTTTTGTATAATTCTTGTACATTAATTTTCTCTGTTAATACAAGTAATTTTTCTCCCAAATTCTGTTCTGAGTTGATCATTACATCCCAACATTAAGATCTCGTAAGATTGCTTCAGCTTTTGAAAATCAGTATGGACATTCGTGTCATCTGGACGTTTGTCCGGATGCAATTCCAGAGCTTTCCCTTTATATGCTTTTGCTATTTCTTTTTGTGTAAGTTGACAAACCTCCTCACCACCAGGTAACCCTAGAACCTAATAGTGATCAGGGTCAGTGGCCTCCATATCTCTGCAATTAACAGAAAGAAAACTTTTTGTCAATAAAGAAGCAAAGAGTACGAAACTTAGCAATTATGTAGTTAAGAGGGAGAAACGAGGGAGATGTGTAGAGAGAGGAAAAAGGAGAAAAAATTTAAAAAATTTGAGTAAGAAAAATAATATTCTATTAAAAAGAAAAAATTCCATATTCAACCGCCTAAGAAATACAATAAAAAATAATAGTTAGTGTGAATAGGAAATAAAATATAATCTCAACTAAACTATAAAATACAAAAAATAACTATTATGACAATAACTTAAATTAGGATTATTCTCAAATCCCAATTTAGGAAGTCTAAATCCCTAATTTATTAAAATCTCTTAAATCAAATAGAAGACATTAGTTTTATTTCTAATATGTCCAACATCCAAAACCTATATTTGGATAATAATCCTAATTAAACATAGACAAACAATAAGAATCTAGCAAAGAAATTAATTTGCATGAAATCATATTGGGTTGGGAAAGGTTTTCCTTAAGGAAATTGGATTCTCTATATAGGAGGTTTTCTTAAATTAATTAGGATAACCAGAGAGTCATGAACGTTAATTTAGGATGTAGTTTTCTAAGACCCTGTTTAATATGTTTATTTGAATAATAATGTCATACTTACTAAGTCTGTATACAAAGTTAATGTGGTATCAAATGAATGGAAAGATTAATATGAATTATCATTATAATAAATGTTGATGATTTATGTGATACTAAATTAGTAGTATCGTATCAATTTTATATACAGATTTTGTAAGTCTAGTATTATTTTTCTTGAAATTGGTTTTAACATTTCCAGAAATAACATTAATAATAAGACAAACTTCATTTTAATTGTTATATGTGTTTGATTGTGATTAGGTTTTGAGCCCATTTGCAAACTTGATTTTTAATTTTTAATTCACTTAATAAGAAGTTAAATTTGCGTTTATCAAATTTTTAAACTCTAATTAGTTTTAAAATATATGTCAAAAATGATCTATGCACTACTTGGACTATATCTATGCTTATTCTGTTGTGTTACAATCTTAGTCCATAATAAATATTATTTTATTTGATAAGTATTTACTTCAAGTAAAATCTTTGTTTGTTTTAAAAATATTTATGATTTTTGTTAGACATTGAAACGTTATTGTTGATGTCTAAGTTATTTTCGTGATTTTCAATATAAAATGTATATTTAGAAAATATGATTCTTTAATTATCTTCAATATGCTTATGGATCACACATTTGATGTTGCATGAAAGAGAAGAAAATAAATATGATTTATGATGTTCCACATACATATTTTATTTAACCAAGAACGCATGAAGAGATAGACATATAATCTCATGATTGTTAATTAATTAATTTTCTGTAGTTAGAGACTCTCAATTTTTGTATAGAATTAATTGCAATGCATTTCGCGAATTCATATCGTATTTAAAAACTCTATTTACATTATAGATATCTTCAACTTTACGTTATTAACTTACCATAAAATTGTTTGATTTCATTTTTCTCTTAAGCTCTTGAAGCTCTAATAAAAAATGAAGAAACATCGAGAAATAGCTCTCAAGATATATAAACGCTTCACACTTTTGCATGCACCCTAGAGAGCAAAACAATAGCAAAAGCAAACTGGTTGATTTTCAATAATAAATCTCTACATTCTTAGACGTTAATGTTTTGATGTGTTTATCGTAGTTTCTGTTGAGTGTTGGTCATTTGATTTTTACGAACGTCTGTGTTGGATATCACCACCATCAATGGCGAGGTGCATGAAGTTCCCTCCAACAGGATACGTGTGGAATGGAGTGAGCGGCGACGCTGTTTTGCAACTGATTAAGGTTTGTTTTCTGCGATTTTAGCCTTCTCATTACAGCTATAAATCGAATTAAGTATACCCTTTTGTTGAAAATTAATACTATCTATGCACACTACAAGAAATCCACTTCAATTATTCACGACATTTGAAATATGTATTCACCGCGTTTAGTGCAACGTACGTTCTTTTGCTTTGAAGGTGAAGAAAGAGGAGAGAGCGGCGGCTGAGAAGAGGATGAAGAAGGAGAAAAGGAGGAGAAAGAAAGAGGAGGAGGAGGAGGAGGAGGAGGAGTTGGAGGAAGGAGAGATTAGGGAGAGCAAGTGTAGTGATGATCATCACAAGCATAAGAAGATGATGAAGAAACTTGAGTTTGATCAGCAAATGTTTAATGAAGATTGTGAAAACAAATCATTGGAGAGGAGCAGCCTGACCGAGGAGCTTGAGCAGCCTGTGTTTGACAGCTTGTATGACTCTTCTGGCAGCACCAAAAACGTTAAAAAGAAGAAAGAGCAGAGCTGCTGCTTCATTACTGGAACAGATCATTCTGATCATGAACTCCAAGAAAAGTCTGATTATTTGCATTGCTCTTTGCTAAGAACCAATAAGGCCATTGCTAATTGGAAGGATGAAACAGCTTCAAGACTCATTTCCTCCGAAACCTGCTGCTTGCATCACTTCGAATCACATTATAGAGAACTAATCGTGAGTTTTGTTCCTCCTCCGATCCAGATTGAGAATCCTGAGTTTGACCATCAAGAGTGGCTCTTCGAGAGGAACCTGTCCAGGAGTAATGTGAATGATCGAAATACAATATCTAATGCTTGCATTGATGATGATTGGCCTCATGGAAGATCTTCACTGTACCCATATGCTCAATATTTGACCCAACCTGACATCCCTGCTCTGCCATATACAACGTTACTCTAAATCTCTTTGTTGATTAGTAGTAGTCACTTCCTTCGTTCTAGGAAAATTGCATTGTTACTTGTATCTCAAACAGATTGGTTCAATTCATTTCTGTAAGGAAATATGTTATTCACTGTTGCACTAATCACAATCTTCAGAGGAAATTCTCAATTTTCTTTTCCATTTTGGACTAAAAAAAGAATTAGGTCCCGTTAGTGTTAAGCTTGAAATTTTAATCTTTTCATGACAAATCTTATTTATTTGGAATTTATAGGCTTTAGGCTGTATCTAACTGTAAACATGTATCATTTTGCTATTCTCGTGTATTGAAATTTGTCATTCTAGTCTCTGTTACTATGCGAACTCTTATAATGATCATCAATACATATATTTGTTTGCGAAAATATGTATGTTATACACACTGTTGCAGCCAGTCCGATTTAAATACATCTCAAGCCCCACATAAATCCCATTCCAAGTATGGATTCCTCATGTTTGTGAGCTTATATATATATATATATATATGCTTACAAAAATGAGCTCCCTTTTCATACCATCACTTACTTGTTTGATATTTCTAAGTTCTAACGAGCCTAAACCTATAAAACACTTCAAAACTGGGTGCAGTTTTTTTTTTTTTTTCTTTTGTGTTAACTATACAAAACTATAGGTGCAAATTGACGCTTGGTGACAAATGTGACTTTTGTACAACAGAAAATGTGGATAGACTTCATAAGATGAAGCTAATTGAAGCTTGATGATCTGCTTCATCTTTCTTTCAAGTATTCCTCAAAGGAAAAAATGTGTTGCTTTACTCCATGCTACTAAGTGATGTAGAAATAGAATCATCTACATCAAGTAACGCTAGGCCCAAATGTACAACGCTGCACTTGAATTTGGATCAAGTCCATCATCTTTAGCATTCGGGCTACAATCTGCAACTCCTTCCAGAAGCTTCAGAACCTGTAGAAAGCAAAGTGCATGAAAAATTTCACCCTGCTAATATTTCTTTCTTTTATGAATCCAAATCCTGTTTTCTGTGCTGCACTTTTTCCAATGTAATTTATATTCAATCTCAACCACATATTCTTTTCAAAATTCAAAATAATTCAAAATCAACCACATATTCCTAAATTCAATTGAAAACAAAAATACTGAATTCATAAAAGAACACATTACTCAAAACATTTTCCAATCCATAGATGTACATGGTCAAGCCTATTCAATAAAGCTCACGGAATCCAAAAAACTCTATATCTTATACTGAAAAATCCAAAATTCAAATATTTAAATTTTTTTAATCTAGGAAAAGTGCAATTAATTATTAATCAATTTAGTGATACTTATTCTATTGAATTAAATAAACCTCTAATTTAGACAATAAGAAATTGAATTCCTTAATTAAAAAAACTCACCAGGTGATCAGCCACGGAGAGTATAGTGTACTCATATTCGTTACAGGGGACAACAAGGACAAGCACTTGAAACACTTGAAATGTTTGACGAATTCGTCATTATCAAATAATATACTCTTGACGTTAAAATTTCTTAATAAATTCTTCTTTGGTAATTTATTTAAGCAAAAATCCATTCAAACAAACCATTTGTACGTAACTTACCATAAATATTAACCCAAGTGAGCTTCAGCCACAATAGGTAGGAGCACTTAAAATGCAACCAAGAATATCAAATGGGAGAGGAGCCTTCAAAACCTTCAAATATTAAGAATGTTGCAAATGAAAGCTGAACATAAGGTCCAATTTATAATATCAAGCATAATGATGATCAAGCTTTATAATTATTACAATAGTGGATGCATTGGATTGGTGTACCATGCATTCCTTTATATGTTAATGAAAAATTCAACTTCATACTCGAAAAGATTGCAAAGAACAGAATTGTGCTTGCCCGTTTCTAGATAAAGTTCATTATTTTATTTAACTATGCACAAAACAGTGATTATGACCTGCCAAAAATGAACCATGTAATTAGAAAAAAAAATGATGGTGTAGCTTATACAAAAATCAATGCAACAAATCTTTAACCATTTGAGATATGACCATTTGAACAAAGAAAATGATGTGTATCTTGAAAACTGAAGCCCCAAGAGAAGTATAAGATTGAATTTTACCCCTCCAGCCTGCAAGTTTCTTCCTCTGCTGTGCTTCTTTCTCGCAGATTACCTAATTAAAAGTGGCAAAGATAACACACTTCTGCATGGAACAAAGCTATCTCCTCTACAATTCTGCATGCCACTTTTGTCTTTTTGCAGACATAACATGAGTCTGAGATGGACAAAAGAAAAAAATCAGAATTAGAATAACAATATAGAGACAAGTACAGAAATCCAACTATAAGTTCAATCTAGGAATGAGTTTATCTTAATAAATATGTTGAAAGATAAAAAGTCATGACCTTTGAAGTTTTTGCAAAACAGCACCTTCATATGCATCATAAGCAGCTTCCACACAATATTTATCAACGCGATCACCCAGCGGCATCTGGGCATTTGGAATTTTTAGATGGAATTGAAGAGGCAAAACCAGCAGAGGCTTAGACAACTTGCCACAAAAGCATTCTACAGCAGCAGCAGATGAGGAACTCAGTGTTGCGTCTTTGGTAGCCATTACAACAAGTGCAGAACCTTCGTCCCTTGAAGTATTTTTCATGACAATAGCTTCGACTTTTCCAAACTTTGCTAACAACTCTTTCAACTCATCCGCAGTGTAATCCTTCCCACCACCCTTTCCCCACGAAACCTTTAGCACCTTCTCTATAAAGGAAAATGTTGCAGGCGTTGCTTTTCTTTTATTTGCATGCAACACCTGTATTCTCCTAGTCTCCTCTCTAAGCTGCCTCGATTCGTCGCTATCTCAGCAAGATCAGACGCCACCTTCCTCTTTCTTTCATTCTCTTGCTTCTCCTCAGCTTTAACTTTGAGAAGATCATCAAATACTTTACGTGATTTTTCATCCTTCAAGATATCGTAAGATTGCTGCAGCTTCTGGAAATCAATATGCGCATTAGGATCATCTGGACGTTTGTCCGGATGCAATTCCAGGGCTTTCACTTTGTATGCTTTTTTTATTTCTTTTTGCGTAAGTTGACAACCCTCCTCACCACTAGGTAGCCCTAGAACCTGATAATGATCAATTTCAGCCTCATATCTCTGCAATTCACACAGCAAAAAAAAAAAAAAAAACACCCAGATTTTGTTAATTAGGAGATTTATCTATGCAATTGTAAACATTTATGTGACATCCTAAAATGTATAATTGTGCTTAACCTTCCTTTGCATTACAGTGTGTGTGTTATTAATGTTATTAATTATTTGTGTGCATGACAACGGTATGTTGATAGAAATAAGTGAGTGGACTTTATTGAAACATTTGACAATTTGGAGGATTTAAATTGAAATTTGGCACGAGAGGATAAGTACGTAAGAGAAGGTTGGAGAGAACTCTAGATCCTTTTCATTTGGGGATTCTTGCTCTCCACCTCCAGCCCTCACTTTCCCCCAAATTTTGCCTCACTTTTCCCCTAATTTTGCCAAGGAATCAAGGAAGAGGAAGGAAGAATTAGGCAAGGAAGAGGTAAGAATAAATTCCTCCTTCCATTTCTTGTATTTTTCATGAAGTTTTGGAATGAAATTATAGTAATATAGCATGAGTGATGGTATTTTTATGTTGTGCATAACTTGAAAACTATTGAAAAATATAGATTATGATGAATTATCATAGATGTGAGAAGATTGGATGTGGTTAGGAAGTTAGAAGGGATGTGTGAGTTTAAATCATGAAGAGTCCATCTACTAAACAGTGACTAGTCCAAAAAATCCTATAAATTCTAGGGTCATCTTCTAGTTTTGAAATTTTTACAGGTGAAACTAGACATGTTAAGGAGTATGTAGAATTTTGAATCACTTAAAATTTCAAAGTATGTGAATTTTAGTGAATTTTTGAATTTCTAACGTGAAATTTAGATTTCCCTTGTTTTCAAACAGAGAAGAGGGAACGAATTTGATTTGAGGGGCCAAATTTTTGTAAAAGTTTATGATTTTTGGTATGCAAAGCTTTTAACATGTTTTCTTTAAGACCAAATATGGTTGTTGAAGCTTTGTACAAATTATTGCGACTTTTCTAATTTGGGCTCATAAAACTGAGGGTTTTAACTTCTAGAACATAGGCAGTAGAATAAATTACTTTTTAATGACCAAACGCTTTAAAAAGCCATAATTTTTGGTATGGTGAATTTTCTATGTGTTTTATATCAGCTTGTAAAATTTTGTAGCCATTTGAGTAAGATTGCAAATTCTCTAAATTCCTAAAACTCTACTGCTCAGTGGGAGGAATACATTGACAAAAATGTTAGAGCAATGAACCAAGTGATTTTAAGAGGCCAGATGACCTTGTTTTGCTCTGAAAATTTTAAGAAGACATATTATATGTGTATAAATGTTGTCTACAAATTTGTGTAAAATTTGAGCTAGGAAACTATTTGCTAGAAATCTTTTAATTGAGAATGTATAGAAATGAAATAGAAAAGGGAATTATTGCCGATGTGGTATGGTAACCCCTAAAGGAATTTTGTTGTGTTTTTAGGTTGAACTCAAGATTCAACATTGGAACTTGATAAGGTAAGTGATGCAGCATGGTTTATTTTTACGTTAGGGATAATTAAGTCTTTTCAATAATTTAGTTATTTAAAGTTTAATTGAATTAGGAATTTTATGATTTAGGGATTTTAACTCAATTAGGGATTTTGGCTTTTCCTAATTTGATTAGAACTTAAATTGTTAGTTTAGGGATTTTAACTCAAATAGCGATTTTGACTTTCCTAATTTGATTCAAATTCCAATATGTCTTGATTAGTATAAAAATAGGGTTTCATTATTATTTTGTAGACATTGATTATTTGATATATTAAAAGAGTATTTAGACAGATTGTTGGATTGTTTGTTGATTGTGTGAGAGTGTGAGTGATTGTTGAGTGAGTGTTTGATTTTGATTTGTTCTTGTTACGGGTTCCCCGTCAATTTGGTATCAAAGCCTAACATCATTCCACAAAATTCATCCTAAATTCTCATAAACCCCAAACACAGTCACTGTTCGTACTATTCATTGCCGGAGTTACTGTTCATCACTGGCCACCAACACATCACCCATCACCGAATACATCAAATCATAGATCGGGCCATCCCTATCATTCTTCCCTTCATCACCGTCACCAGAATCCCACCGGAAACTCTTCAAAAAGCCCAAAAATCGTTCGTCGCTGTTACTGTTTATCACCGCTGACCGGCGAGTGGTGTCTCACTTCTACCACCAAGTGATAGATTGGCCCTTCCCCGTCAACTTTCCCTTCTTTGCCGACTGCTAATTCTTATCAGAAAGTCTTCAAAACTAAAAAAATCAGATTTTAGACTTGCTTGGATAATATCAGTCAGCCCCTAGACTATTGAAGAGTTACATGGAGTCCTCTCATGTCTCAGAATTTGCAGTTTAACTCCTTTTTCTGCTGCCTTCCATATCTTTGACTTTTGCAGTTTATTCCTAATGGCTTATTGGGGTTATCAAAGCAACTATGAACGTAAGAAATATGAGATTGCTTTCAATAAACGCTTAGATTTCTATGGGATTCGTTGCCGTCCTTATGTGAAAATTATTTTTTCTGACTTCCGTTGTCATGTTAAAGAGATCCTTCACTGGTTTGATAGCTTGAAGCAATATTTTTATAATGTAGATCTTCCAAAAGATATGATGGTTGATTGTGGTGCAACCCAACTGAAAGATTTTACTTTTGAATGGTAGATGGTTAAGCGCAAATATCCATAAAGAATGGGAGAACTTCCAACATGGGATGAGATAAAACGTTTAGTAATTGATACTTTTATACCTTCACATCTTAGGTCTAGATATATGCCTAAGCGTAAAAAAGTGATAAGTTATCGATCTCAAAATCATGAGTATTGTGATAAGAAAATTAATTTGGATCGATTAGATAGATTAATTACCCTATACGATGAGTTTTGTAAGAACTTATCTATTGTCACTCAAACACCTCCCCAAAGTAGTCCTTCGTCTATCTTTACCCCATATCATTGTGAAAAAGTCTAATCTACCAAATGTGAACTTATAAAAGATAAAGTTTCATGTGCAAGAGAAGACGTTGAGAAAGATATTGAGAAAGTAGCTATGAATGATGATGTTCCAAGTGAAGATGATCATGAGGTTGAGATTCAAGTTAATGATATTGAAGTTAAGATTGAAGAGAGTTCTAGTGAGGTAGAGATTATGGGTGAATTCAAGTCTATGCATGTTAAAGATTTCAAGGTTGAAGAGCATCCCATTGAAGTTGTGCCAGTGGTTGATGAGAAGCCAATTGAAATCATTCATTCGTCTAAAGAAGAAGATTTTACACCAAAGATTAAAGTTGAAGTTTCCACACCAAAGATTGAAGTTAAAGCCTCCAAACCGAAGATTGAAGTTGAATTATCTCATGAAGAAAAAATTGTTGAGTCTCCAAAACTACTTCAAGAAGTTATCTCCAAGTCCAAAATTGAGATTGATTTCTTGGGAGTCTCTAATGTGTTGGATCAAAGCTCAAATCAAGGCATGCTTATCTCTATATTTTGAAATCTCCTATGATGTGGATGGTTTCTTCACCAACATTGACGTCCATCAGAGCAACATTACCTAGTTTTCAACCGCTAATATCTATGTTCTTAGATTATCGTGAAGTGCAGACTTGGATCGATGACATTCCTATGTTTCTGCAAGACAAGACTTTGTACTTTATCTTGTTTTGGCAACATCCGTCTTGAGCAACTCGCCAGGAGTCGAGTTTTCTAAGCAGGGGAGAATTGATGCAGCATGGTTTATTTTTACGTTAGGGATAATTAAGTCTTTTCAATAATTTAGTTATTTAAAATTTAATTGAATTAGGAATTTTATGATTTAGGGATTTTAACTCAATGAGGGATTTTGGCTTTTCCTAATTTGATTAAAACATAAATTGTTAGTTTAGAGATTTTGACTCAAATAGCGATTTTGACTTTACTAATTTGAATCAAATTACAATATGTCTTGATTAGTATAAAAATAGGGTTTCATTACTATTTTGTAGACATTGATTATTTGATATATTAAAAGAGTATTCAGATAGATTGTTGGATTGTTGGTTGATTATGTGTGAGTGTGAGTGATTGTTAAGTGAGTGTTTGATTTTGGTTTGTTCTTGTTACGGGTTCCCCGTCAGTAAGTAAGATAAATCGTTCTGAGGACACAATAAAATTGTTATTATGCTTTATGTGATATTTGTGTAGTGTAATGTGATGTTGCTGAATGTTAGTATTATAGCAACTAAGTGTTGTGGTTGTGATGAAGGGAAAACTTGACTTTGAGCTTGTGAAATAAGATTGAAATGTGAACTTAAGCATTTAATGTGATGTGTTGTGAATAATGAGAAGCTTACTTGGAGCTTCGTTTATGTGACTGTAATGAGAATTGTGATATAAGAAGGCATGCACTAATATGTGTTTGTTATGAAATGTGAATTTGCATATCAGAACCTTGGGGAAAACATTGAATGTTTATTGTGTAACTCATGCATGGGTTGGATTGTGGAAGTGTCCACCCAAGGCTAGTGGACGCGTTTTGGGTTGGGTTGTGCAAGTGTTCGCCCAAAAATAAAACCGCGAGGCAGGAAGTAACGAGGACCTAAAACCGCCAGGTTAGCAAGCTTAGTCCTATAAGTCCAAAGCGGACGATATCCTAAAAGCAAAATGTTGAGGGAGAAGGGAGAGGGGGGGGGGGGGGGGGTGCGGGTGCAGTCCCGTAAGTCCAAAACGGACAATGGACTGGCATTATTTGGATTGTTGGACTAACTTTAAACTTATGGTAATGTGCATGGATTAAATCTTTGTAATTGATTGAATGAGGGGAGGTCCGAATCGTGTGCTTTCTTATATAGGGTACGGTAGCATGGGCTCGATATCTTCCGAATTATCGGTCTAGCTTCAAAATTGTGATAATTAATCTGTGTTATATGTCCCCCAAGGTTATATTGAAATCAGATCGATAAATGAATGTGTGGATGAAATAAGCACATATGTAATATATGTGTACAATTATGACCATATGAGATATATATATATATGTGTACACTTGTGACCATATGTAACATATGTGTACACGTGTGATAATATGTGATATATGCGTCCACAAGATTATGAGGAAAGGAAAGATGAGCATATATGTATGTGTGATACGAATGGCCTAAAAGAGACATATGTGAAATGAGACAGGTACATGTGTATGTGTATTTATACGTGTATGTGTATGTGTGATAAGATTTGGCCTGAAAATGGCATATGTGAGATGAGATATGTACATGTGTGTGTGTATGTGTTTTTGTAGGTGTAGGTGTATGTGTATGTGAGATAAGAAAAAGGCACATATGGAAGTGAAACATGAGCTTTTGTGTTTGTGCAATGAGAATGACTTAAGAGAAGCATGCATGCAATGTAATAAGTGTATATGTGTGTATAGGTAAAGAGAATGGCTTGAAAAGGCACATATGAAATAAAATTAGTAATGGTATAGAGGTATAAGTGATGAAGAGGAGTTAAAAATTATAGGCAAAAATACAGAATTGGCACAAGAGCATCAGTATTGACGGGCAAGAGCGCAACCTTAATCGACCCAAAACATTTTGGGCAGAGAGTTGGCACAGGTGTGCAACTCATTTGGCGCAGGAGCGCCAATGTGAAGCTCTAGAACTTATTGAACCAAAGACTTGGCATCGATGCGCCAGTCCTCCCACGCAGGAGTGCGGATAATGAATTCTAAACAGTGATATCTAACTTCCAAAAAAGTAACTGGTAACTTGGGGAACAAGCAATGAATATTAATTTCATTCGTACTTGAATTTTCAGTTGATTAAGCATTGCTAAAGCCTTATTTAGCTTACCTACTGAGTGATTACTCACTAAACTTTATTGTGTGCCTTAGGTTATTAATGTTGCTTAAGTTAAGGAGGATTTTGGCAGGACAACGACGAAGTTGCTTTGACATACATAGGCTACTGCGACATTATATGTTTGTTGAGCAGTGTGTTGAGTCGCATTCTAGACCTTAAGGTACGGGATATTACAATTTATTTAGATAAAAAAATCCTAATACCATTCGTACTAGTAATTAAAAAAAAAAAGATTACAATTTTTATGATAGTAAAATCAAAATGATCAAAATAAGAAAAAGGAATCCTAATTCAAATAATTCAATTGTTCAAATAAGCAATTAGAATAAGACTCTAACAAAGATTCATACAAATATCGGTTAAAAGTAAAATCATATTTAACCATTTTTGTAAAATGAAAAAGGCACAAATACCCTTATTATGAACTAAAGTAGAACTCACAAAATAAATTAACTCTTGCATCTTTCACTAGAAATTCAAAATTTTTAAAGAAGCAATTAATTACTTAATCAATTTGTTAAATCGTTATTCAATTAAACAAACCTCCAATTTGCGCAAATAAAAACGTGAATTATAAATTCAGAGTTAGTAGCTGCAGCAACCTAGTTTCTTCAGTGGCAGCATGCAGTGTTGTTCTCGAAAGGTAAATTTGTGGAATATAATACCTACAAATCAATATCAAGTAACACTTGACACACTTGATAAGTTGCACAAAGCAGCAATAAGTCAATTAAGCTAAAAAAACTTAAATATAGCTTTAGAAACTTTTAGTTAAACAAAAAAGAAAAATTCTATTTAAAAAAAATTTATTTAGAGATAAAATTTAATTTCATAATAAAAGAAAGATAATTAACTATTTAAGTAATAATCTAAGCACAATTGAATCCTAAACATAATCATCAAATTTGGAATAAAAGCTGAATGCCTACTTATCCACATGATCCATGTTATCATCCATATCTTCAATCCCATCTACATCAAGAGGCAAAACCTTCAGAGGATTAGAAAGGCTACCACAAACGCCTTCTGCGGCCTCATTTAAGAAGGTTTTCCTAAACTAATGAGGATAACAAGAGCCCTGAACGTTTAGGCAATACCCATTAATACAAATATAACGAACTTTACAAAATAACCCTTTCAGGCTTCAACTAGCAAGTTAACGATGAGTGTGTCCATCTACCCTAGCATGAAATATAACCATGAGATAACCCTTTCTGTAAATGGAAAAGTCACAAATACCCTGACAAAAAATTAAAGTAAAAGTCACAAAATCCTCTAGAGTAATGCTACATCTCCAACTGATCATCTACAATAATTTTTTATACAGCTTGAGTTGGCAAGCTATCGTAAAAAATGAAAATAAATAAAAGATGATAAATTGAATGACATGATAATTACTCATTATATAATATCTTGATAACTTAGATTGTCTAAAATCTTGGCTGTAAATGAGTTGTATATCTAGCATTATTCGTTGGCAAAATATCACAGAATAAGTAAGTAAAAAACGAAAGTAATGAAAGAAGTTAAATTACTTGATATGGTAATTATTCATCCACTAATCTTTTGCCAACTCATATCGTAAAATAAGTTAGTTGTAAATGAATTGTAGGTGTAATATTACTCAATCCTTTAACACTGCATCTTGCCTTAGAAGATACAATATTCAGCCATTTGATTTTATTGTTTTAAAGGAAAAATGAAATCAATTACTTAATGAATTTGGTATCTTTATTTCATTCATTTGATTTTCGTGGTGGTAGCATTCAGAGATGTGATCTTGAAAGGCAAACTTGTTGCTTGTATGAAATATATATAAATCTTAAAATACTTGACAAACTCACCAAATCATTATCAAGTAATACATTACATGCTTGATAGGTTGCAAAAACTTGTATATTTAGAAGAAGGATATATATTTTATTTATAATTACATTAAATTCAATTAAACTATAAAAGAAATTGAGGATATAATCAATGATAGTCTTAACTCGTGCCCTAATACTATATAAGTTCACTTGAAACTTGTTCATTTAATAATTTTTGTACTGTCTTTAAGATAATTTACTTTCGAGAGAATTTAATAATTTGGCTCATGATCATCATCAATCGTCATGTCATTACTTCTTTAATAATCTCTTTGTTAATAAGCAATTTTATCACTGCATCAATTTCCATTAGCATAAATCAAAATGTTCTCAACATTAATTATATTTTTATAGCTTATAGAGCATAAATAGCTTTATGTAATTCATTAACTTTTGACCACATGGATTCATTGTATTTTTATATATAACACATACATGAATCTTGATAAAAAATAATGATACGTTACAAATAATTGAAACATAAAAATCTTCTGAAATTAATCATTTCTCATTTATCGATAAATTAATAAATTACTCATTTACCAATAAATAAATAACCTCAATAAAATAATACTTTTTTTTTGTAGTTAGAACCGTATTAATTTATCAAGGTTTTACTGTACTTTCTTATTTTATCATAAACAATATTATATTAACAACTCATTTACAATCAATTTTTCTTATAATTTGAGTTGGCAAAATTCTACTTTAAATGTAACTTCCTTTTAGGATAATGCTACATTTACAACTCTTCTACAACAATTTTTTATATAATCTGAGTTGGCAAGCTGTCACTGGATGGGTAAAAAATAAAAATAAATAAAAGATGTTAATTAGATGATATAGTAATTACTCATCCAATAATATCTTACCAACTTAGATTGTACAAAATATTCATTATAAATGAGTTGTAAGTCTAGTATTATTATTTTCTTTATCAATTTTTTTCTTCTTCAATCAATTTTTTTCAAATCAGATTATAAAGAGAATTATTTGTAAGAAGAGTTATCAGTATAATATTACTTTTTTACTTTTAATCCCTTGAAAAAGAGTATTTTTTTCTGTGATTCATATTCCAGATAGAACAGAACACAAGCCGTTAACTATCATATCAATCAAGATCGTTAATTTAATGATCGAAATCTGTACAGAGTCTAACCGAAACATCTTTCTTAAATAACCCATTCATGGTAGAACTAGAGTTGCACCCCCCCGGCCGCCTCTTCCCATTCTACAGAACCGCATAGGACTAAGCAACACGGCGCATGCGCATAGGTTTTGGTGATCTCTCTCATGCAAGTTTTCGACGTAACTATGGGGGGCATCTGACTTTTTCTATCTGTGCCCAATGAATGCCGTTCTAGCCTAGAATTTACACTACCAAAACCCTCGTCCCCGAACTCAACCGAAATTTCTTTCTAGAAATTTTCCTGATATATAACTACGAAGCAAAAGGTAACTTTTTCTACTAAATTAAAAACCCTAGCGCCATCTAGGTTTTTTTTTTTTTAATTCTTTACTTCCATAGGCACGTTTTTATTTTGCATTGCTTGTCCTTGGACTTGAATTGATTGCTCTTTCTCATGCTTAAACTTTTCTAACTTGTTTCCAGAACATGAAATCGAATCATGTGGTTGAAATTTTGACGGATGATGAACGCGAACGGGCAGAACCTCAGTTCAAAAGGCATAAAAGAAATAACAAAGAAATTACGAAGGCACATGCTGAGGTGTCTCCTTGCTCTACCTTGTGTGGGACAACTGAAGGCAAACTAGCATTCAGTGAAGCCGCTCTTGATGGGAGAACATTGTATATTGGTAATGGAACT
This sequence comes from Boswellia sacra, assembly GCA_013180625.2. Taxonomy (NCBI): domain Eukaryota; kingdom Viridiplantae; phylum Streptophyta; class Magnoliopsida; order Sapindales; family Burseraceae; genus Boswellia; species Boswellia sacra. The sequence goes on along the minus strand of SNVD02015884.1, from coordinate 317,446 downwards.
GGTAATGTCGTTTCTGAGCAAAATATATTAGGCTTACACAATGATTCGCAATACAAGCATGTTATCCATCCAGGTACGCTCATCTGTGTCATCTTACTCATGCATTGTTTGATATGATAGTTATAGTAGAGTTAATATGTTTGATTGATCTCAAAATTGCCCCCCCAAAAAAAAAAAAAGATTTTTACTCTATAAATAGAGGTAGCCGTGATGAATGGTTATAAATTAGTGTGAAAACTGTGTCGAAAAATCCAAACCCATATATATGACTTAGAAATTCTCTCTAATCACATGGGATGAGGTTTTGTATAGGCCCTTCTGCTCAATTACATGGAGATAGTTCTCCAATTCAAACGTGTTTTAAAGACGAATCCAAACATGTAGATTTAAAGGACAAAGATGCAGTTGCTGGAGTTTCATATTCGTCTCAGTTGGATATTGTTTCATCTGACAATGGAGAGGCCAAAATGTCCCTCACATTTAATTCTTCCATTAAATGTGATACCGGCCAGATGCTAAGCCTGGATGCTGTTCTTGAAGTCGCTGAAGATAAAATTCGCGACAGATATGGAATTTCAGATGCTGAGTTCTCAGTTAAGAAGCTGTTGAGGGAGTTTTGCGAATGTTTTTTGGCAATGGGCACCAACGATGTACATGTACTACCCATGTCTGATAGAAAGAAATCTGATTCCGAAGTTCTCGCCAACGGCGAAAATAATAAGCAGAGCAATTTTAAGACGCAGCCATGCCATTCACATGGATTAGTTGATGAGTCTCAGGATAGAATTGACAAGGAAACCCAAGTTTCAGAACCCATGCACGTTGATTCTTGCAATGGTAAAGAAGTAGTACCTGGGAACACATCAAATGAAATTGAAAAGAAGAACCATCCTCCATTGAATGTTACCAAGAGTTTCATTTTTGTTGAAGACATAACCCGAGGTGAAGAAAGGCAGCCGATTTCCTTGGTGAGTGACAATTGTTCCCTGAAGCTTCCCAAGTTCTTCTACATCTCCAAGAACATAGTTTTCAGAACCGCTTATGTGAACTTTTCACTCGCACGAATATCCGATCATAATTGTTGCTCAAATTGTTTCGGGAATTGTTTGTCAGCGCCTGCAACTTGCGCCTGCACTGGTGAAACTCGGGGTGATTTTGCATACACACCCTGCGGACTACTTGATGATAAGTTTTTAGATGAATGTATCGGCATGAGCCGGAGGATGCCAACGAAAGACCATCTCTATTATTGTGAACACTGCCCATTGGAGAACAGTATAGTTAAAAATAGCAAGCAACAGAAACGAAAGAGATTAAAGAAGTCTTGCAAGGGCCATTTAATGAGAAAATTTATTAAGGAGTGTTGGGCTAAATGCGGCTGCAATAGGACTTGTGGAAATCGTGTTGTACAGAGAGGAATTACGGTGAAATTGCAGGTTAAATCCCTGTCTCTTTTATATTTTCCATAGTCATGACTACTAAATTATAATAGTAACAAAGCTTATTGGTTGCTCAAAATTAATATGTAGTTTTTCAACGTCCTTAATGGAAAAGGATTTCAGGTATACTTGTACATGGATTTATGCCTCAAACCAATTAATTAATTTTTTAAAATGTGTGAGAGAAAGTCTACCACTATATATGTTTCCAGGTCTTGTTTTTGAATTACAGCTCTAGTTAGTCGGGGATATAAGTCTTGTGATCGAACTACGTAAAATCTTTTGTGTCGATTTATATTAAAATTTTCTGTTATAATCCTCAACGACAATCCATACACTTTCAAATCTACAATACAAAAGATATTTGAATTTGGAATCATTGAGTTATTATAATTCTAATATCATATTAAGAACGCTCTACCTAAATTTAAGTTTTTAGACTGTGTTTCGAAATTAATATTCAATCTCTATTAGATCATCGCTCGCTAACTTGTATGTTGTATGCTTCAGGTGTTCCAAACACCAGAAGGGAAAGGATGGGGACTTCGAACTCTTGAGCCATTGGAAAAAGGCACTTTTGTTTGCGAGTATGTTGGTGAAATAGTAACCAATCAGGAACTACACGAGCGAAATGAGGAAAGTGCCGGAGAGGAGCATACATACCCTGTGCTGCTTGATGCAGATTGGGCTTCTGAGAGACACTTGAAGGATGAAGAAGCACTTTGTTTGGACGCTACAAATTTTGGAAATGTTGCAAGGTTTATTAATCACAGGTACCCCTGCCGCAACAATAGTTTCGATTCTCATTCTTGTTCATGTGTGAGCATAATTTCTAAACTAGTTTCATTATATTTCTCAGATGTTGCGATGCCAACTTGGTTGAGATCCCAGTGGAAGTGGAGACTCCAGATCATCACTATTATCATGTATATATTTGAGTCTCTGTATTTCAACTGCAACATCTATTATACATGCGTCTTAATTCTCTCTTGTTTGCTGTTACGCAGATTGCTTTTTTCACGAACAGAAAGATTGAACTGAATGAAGAATTAACTTGGGTAAATTGTTTTTCATGGTTTCAAAACATTTGGAATTGTTTTTGGCTTGCATATGGTTTGATGATACACTAAAATAATCCGATTGCAGGACTATGGCATTGACTTCGATGACGAAACTCATCCAATCAAAGCATTTGAGTGCAAGTGTGGGAGCCTTTTTTGTTGCAAGAAGAATCGTTCTTCGTGTTAAGTTAGCCTCTGCAACAACGTTTGCAATATTGTACGGGTTAATGAAAGGGTATGTTTCCATTTTGATTTAGAAATTAAAGCATTTAAAAGTGAATTGTTGTTTTTTGGAAACACTTGTTTTGACATGAAAGAAGAATGTTATATTTATCAATTTTGGATTAAAACAGCAAGAAATGTGAATCAGATCTTGTATGGTCTGAAAAAACAAAAAAATAAAAACAAAGAACGTTCTGTGTTTTGGTGCTTGTTAACTTGTTAATAGCAGCTAACAATTCGTATAACTTGGATTAGAGCTCCTCAGGGATGCTCTGCAGAGCTGGACTCCAAGCACGATTACGGCTCTCCTTTGATGCTAAATTCACTCACAAGAGATGCCTTCCCTTGAGAAGATTTAACCTTCTTTCTACAGGTGGTGATGGTTGATCTTTGTTGTTGTCGCGCTCTCTCATCACTTCAACTAGCATTTGCTTGAAGTCTTGCTTTCGTACTACAATTTTCATCCGCACAACTCCATCTTCACTGGTGTGAGAAACAACAGCTCCTCCGTTCACCATTGAAATGGCTTCCATTACTTTGCTCTTCGTAGTTCTTTGATTAATCAATCTACCTTTACTATGCCAAAATTCTCTCTTTGCTAGTGCCTTGCCATCTGCAACCTTCAGTGCCATCTTTCTTGAACTGTAGTATTAATTATATTAACAGATGATATTCATATATTTGAACTCTCATGCCATTGAACTCTATATATCTAGAGTTACGCTAGAGAATCTTTGTTCAACAACTGCGAGTTCGGTTATTTGACTTCAATAAATTAATGTAAACAGCATCTAAATGCCAACTCGATCCCTATCCACCTGTATTTAATTAGAAAGTCATTAAATATTTCTAAAGAGAGTCAAACTCCAGATTAAGATTTGTTTCATAATCGTACTTTATATTGATTGAATCATAAACTTATTCATTTATTGCAATTTATTCATATATAATGCAAGAGTATAATTAAGTTAATGGAAGGTAATGAAAGTGACCGACGCGGCGGCAACTCACATGCAAAGCCTAGTACTGCGGTTGCGCTGCATTTGATTAGCAACCTGACGTGTCTACATGAAATTACGAACGTTATTGTATTATTCCATAATGGATTGGTCAAGGAGAATCCTTTGAAAGTTGAAAATTGAAAAGATAAAATAAAAATAATTTTTGAAGAAATTGGCGACATTGTTCAAGTGATAATGGTGTGTATATGAGCACACCATTAGCCAGTTAGTTGGCTCCAGCGCAGGTCCATGGTTGAGCTAGCTGTGAATAGCCTGTCTTTATGACTATTTTAATCATCTATCAACTAACTTTTGATTCTTTTTTTTGTTTTCTTATTGAAAGTGGTAGTGTTCGTTATTACTAGAAAACATTTTTACTTAACAATTTTAAGCTTACGCGGACACAAAAAGATTAAAAAAAAAAAATCTTTAGTGATGTATTTGTACTGCTAATTAAAAGGCTTTTGTAACAATTTAATGTAAGGGTGGGCAATAATGGATGGGGTTTGTAAAATTGTATCCACGATCTGGTTATTTTATACACGTGCCCCAAAATACCAACACTAGATTCGGGTTGCGTGCAATAATTATAAATTGACCCAACGGGTGAAAATTATGCCCACTCTCGTTTGAATGTATTGGGGTGATATCATTTAGAAATATAGCTTAGTATACTATCATTCAGAAATATAGTTTCGCATGTGTATGATTTAAGTCTTTAAGGTTTGTATATTTATATTATCTAAGTCCAGTTGATTAATTCTATTTGTTTTTTCACAAACGGATAAAGACGTTTTCGTCAACTAAACCTAGATGAATGAATAATTATGGGATAACATTGATTTCTTTTCATCATAAATAATTATTTACTTATATTTTAGTTTGTGAATTATCTAACCTCGATGATACAAATATATAAACTTTAAGGATTGAAATGATATAAATATAAAACTAAGTTTCTGGGCGATGTTATGTTAAAGCTTAAGGGTAGTGTATGATATTACCCCAATGTATTTTGTTATTCTTTTTGTTGTTGAAAGTATGTTAATTACTTTTTCACAATGTACTTTACGTATTACGGAATCTCCTTTTAGATATTACGAACATCTAAGCCCTTCAAGAACTATATACACTATAGGAAAATAATACATGTTATAGAATCTTCTTGTGCTAATTATCATGAAAACATCTTTCACTATATATTAATGATGCGAATTTCTTTTCTATGAACTAATACATACTTAACTTTCAAGATTGCTTGTTGATTAATTTTTTGTTTTTAAGCTATATGTTATAAGTAGTACTAAACTTATAACCTTATTACAACTTAAATTCTACAATCTGATATGACATGGTAAAAATTCACTAGAGGATGAAAAAATAAAAAAGAATTAGGGAAGTTACATCTCCGATAGCATTTTGTCTTGGAGACTGTAATATCATATTGTAGAGTTTGGGTTGTATATAGGTCGTAAGTCTAGTATTACTGATGTGGTATATATAATTTTCAGAACTATAATAGGAGATAATTAACGACTCCATTCTTTCTTTTTTATTGTCTCCAACGTGAAAGGTTCAGGCTAGCTAATTGCCTTCGGTTTTCCCTAGCATGATTATTCCTAGCTACTTTTTCGAAATTATTGCTTAATCAGTGTTAATATGTGCTGTGTAGGGCCTTGGAAATTATTCTTCTATATATGATTTTTATATTTCATCCAGCATGGTATTATACGATACAAATATAATAAAGAAGTGGAATCTGTTACGTGTACAGGGGGTCTTAAGTGTTAATCAGATGGAATTAATTACTTTAATTAGTGTAATTTGCATACTAATTGACTTTGAAAGTCCTTGAATAGCAGAATCTAACGTTGAGCTCAGGAGGACAAGTGAAAATCGGTATCCAATAATTACTGAGAAGGCAAGGCTAAAAGTTCATAAAGGTACCTATTGAAACCAAGCAGAAAAGGAGCTGCATGTACAGTTATTTCATGCAAAATTTACACCAGAAATTAACGTCAATCAATACAACTGTAAACGTTGTTGCTTCCACAGATCGAACTGCTAAACCTAGAGCTTGATAGTTTATGCGTTGTTTGAAGATTAATGTACCTAATTGCAACCAGAAAAAAAAAAAGGTTTAGTTCACAGCTTCTTCAGGGATGCTTTGGAGCACAGGACTCCAAGACCGTCCTCGGTTTTCCTTCAGTGAATTAGCTTTCAAAAGATGCTTTCTCCGTAGAAGATTCAAGCGCTGCTCTATGGATAATGAAGACATTGAAGGTGAATATGCGGGTCGTTGAGTAAAATTGGCTTTCCCACCTTTCATGGCTTCTAGCATTTGCCTCAAATCTTGCTTTCTTACCATGATTTTCATTCTCACAACTCCATCCTCTTTGGTTTCCGAGACAACATGATCTCCTCCACTCACCCGTGTAATGGCATTCACTATGTTGCTCATCATAGACATTTGATTATTTCGACTTCTTGCTGACCGAAACTCTCTCTTTGGCGATGATTTGCCTCCTGTAACCCTCAAGTGTTCCATTGTTTTTCACTCGGCCAATTAACTTTGATGTTCTTCTATTGTGCATCAATCTCTTGCATGTTCATCCTTATATATAGTAATCGCCAACGAGTATATCTCTTGAAGGCAACGTAAAAGGTCGGTTAGTATAATACATATATATTATAAAATTGACCTTTGTTACAAATGTACCAACTTAATTGGCCCTCATCAGTAAGTCAAAAGTGATGACAACGCCTAATTAAATTTGGATTCATATTAGGCTTATTTGTCAAACGATATTATGTTTACTTGCAAATCCAAGCAAGCTTTAAAAGATAAATATCATAACGAAACTCACCGACCCCTCACATGCAAAGCCCTGTTGATGCGCTGGAGAAAGCAACGCGCATCCTTGAATTGAAGGCTTTCAGTTAATTATATTATCAGGGTTAGTAGCTCAGTGTTTGGTCACGGAGAGAAAACATTCTTTAGATTTAACAATTAAACAACAAGACATGTGAGAAGAGAGAGGTGGCACTGACAGCGCAGGTGCAGGTGAATATGGTGATTGGTGGGTAAGCGTTTTTTGAACCCTGCAGATTCGATTTGGCTATAGTTCAAAGGAGCAATTTCAACGTTTGAGCTGTGTATAGCCTGTCTTCATAATCATTGATCGCTAACAAGCTTAACTTCCCTTATCGCATTCACAGCCCTTTGTTAAGTACGAGAGATATATAATTGCACACTATACTTAGGCCAGAAATCAATTAATAAGTGGTTAATCATAGGTGATTTTAATAAAAATTAAGTCTCAAACACGTCTTTACTCATACCTCAATCTGGTAGGTTGATCACTCACTACTAGAAAAAGGGCACATATATTCTGTTCTAAGCATCAATGATTAAGCATATATAGCACATCATACAAATGACATTCTCAAGGCATTACTTGAAAAGAGGATTACCTAGCTAAATACCGATTTCATTGATTCTTTTGTCTCATATGTTTTACTTTCTTAAGATTGTAAACTTTGTTCCTTGAGGGGTTAGGTGTTTTTTCCTTTTCTGCTTTTAATAAAATTTTCTCGGTCATATCGAGGTCTCACCCCAGAAAAAAATGAATAAGCATATAAAGCACATCATACAATGCGGAAATTATTATGATTATCCTGGTTTTGTTCAACTTAATTTGTTTAGTTATATATATGCTTATACTTTCGTCAAAAAGGTTTTAATTATTGGTCAATAATTTCCACATCTCATAGTGCTTGAATGTCCTCTCATGTCTGCCAATAAATAAAACCAAGATGTATAGACATATATGAAGGATGCGCTTGTGTAACAGTGTAAGCCTGTAATAAACTTTTGGAAACCCTATATTCCACTGGGTCCTTGTACCTTGCGCAGGACTACAAGCCCACCAAGTCCTATGGCTCATCAAGATTGGAAACTAACAAAGAATTAAGTTCATATCTTAGTATCAATGCACGCAATGCTTTCATATATGTGATCATATTGGTGTATTGAACTCGTGATCAGTACTTGTGCACATGATTTGACGCAAGGGATCCTGTAATTAGGGATGGCAAAACCCAGGGCCGGCAATCCCCAGCCCCGACCCCGGCCACCAGTTGTTGAATCCGGTCCCAGAAAATTTGTCAGAATTTTTTTTTCAGAGCCGAGGTCGGGTTACCCCAGGCGGGGCCGACTTTCCCAATAACCTGGGATTAAACCCCGGTACCTTTTTTTTTTAAATCTGATAGCTTTTTGTAGTCTACATATAAATATACGTGGCATTGCCTATTAGCAGCAAAGTGGGCTCTAGCCCAATGGTAGCATGCTGCAAGGTGTATACTAAAGGGTATGAGTTTAAGTATGGTTGTTGCACTTGTCTTAAACCCATTTAAGTTTCTAAATTTTGGCATGGGATGGGCTGGGCTAGGACTGATTTGGGTCTTGGGCTATTGGGCTATTTTAAAAAAATATTAAGAATGGACTTAAATTTAAATAAGGGATTATAAGTAAGTATTAAAAACTAATGGACATGACATAATTTAATATAATTATAATTTCAATTATACACCCAGGTTCAATTTGGGGTCTTTGACCCCAACACCCCCACCCCGGCCCTGGTCGAGCAAAAATAATTCACCTTAGCCTTAGGCAATTTCCCCATTTTTTGGAGCAATTTCCCCCTCTAAACGTCCGGGTTTTCCGAGTCTTTGGCCTCGGCTGGGTCTTTTTGCTATTCCTACCTGTAATTCTTCATCAACTGTCAATTTTCCGTTTAATAACATGTTTAATTCGGTAGCTGAACGTCCGTAATCTAGATGTTATAGGCTTCAGCTACAGCTAATTCTGTGCTCGGGGCTTGCTGGCTAGCTGATTAGCAGTGCGCGTGGTGAAAAGTGAATTATGTTTAACTAGCTAGATTGATTGACGAAAGAATATATGTGTTGATAACCATCTCTTTATCAAGAAGTTCAAGAAAGAGCAAAAGTAGTATGACAGGTTAGTGCACATAAGGAAATAGACCCAAGCCATGTTATAAGGCTCGTTCATGGATTGTAGTGTGGAACGTAAAGAAATTATAGTAAATACCGATTGCTTAAATATCAAAAGTTAAACACACTTAATAACGATATTATAAATAAGTAACTCGATCTAGTGGGAAAAAAAAAAACTTGAACCCTTTTAAGCCGGATACTAAGACTAACCCGTTATCTAATATTATTAATTTGAAATATATTATTTATAAAATCTTATATTTACAAAATTAGCTATTTGATGAACAAAGAGCCCAAAACTCACCCAAATTAATTCAAAGGTCTCTCACTTTCATGCTACTACCCAAACGAAAATAGACTAATATCATACACTACTTCTAAGGCTTAGCATAATATCATCCAGAAACGTAATTTCATATTTGTATCATTTCAGTACTTAAGATTTATGTATTTGTATCATCTAGGTCCAGTTGACCAATTCTGTTTATTAAAAAACAAGTGGATAATGACATTTTTGTCAACTAGACCTAGATATTCAATAAGTTTGGGGTACCATTGATTTCAATTTTATCATAAATAATTATTTAATTATAATTTAGTTTGTGAAAAAAAAAAACAAAGACCTAAGATACAAATACGCAAACCTTAAGAATCAAAATGATAAAAATATGAAACAACTTTTCTGAGTAATATTATATCAAACCTTAAGAATACTGTATGATATTAACCCTAAACAAAATATTATTCTATCTGAAAACCATTATATCTATTATTTGTCATAATTTCTGCTCCCACACAACCGTTCCCACGTATAAGTTCTTTTTCGATATTCTATGATGAGTTCGGATGTCATGTAAGGCTATAACAAGATTCTTCGTTGGTACTATTACCTTTGGAGAATTGTGGACACAACTTGAACTCATAGAGGTGAAGTACATCATGGTGAAGTCAAATCTTGAGATTTATTCTTTACTATAAATTTCAATCATTGTAAATTCGTTGCCATGTGACTAGTGTAAAGATACAAATCCCTCGACAATATGTATGATCAACTTATCAATAGTGAATCGTACCTGAACGTGCGGCCTCGCTAGCAAGAGACGCAGACGAGCCGAATAATTTACTGGCGTTCTTGAATCTTGAGATAACGATAGTTGAATAATGATACACATGACCACAGTTTTAGGCTGTAACATTTCTGGGTATATATATAACTGCATGCATCTTGATCTAGTACTAGTTTTTGGTGAAATTTATGTATACCAATTTGAGTCATGATCTTGCTTCGATGAGTCAATCACTAAGCATTTATATACCAATTCCAGTCATGAACTGGGTTTGATGACTAGATGACTAAGCATTTATACACCATTTATCCTAATTAATTAGCTTAAGAGACCAAATTAATAGATCTTGAATTTGGATGCTGATCAGTCAAAATCAAGATAATTAATTATTACTATTATTTTCACCAAAACACTTGACAATTCTTCATCAATGTACTGTTCTCACCTTATTCAGTGATGGAACTTAACAACCACACTGCAATTTCTTCACGCCCCACTATTTGTTTATTAAAAATTATATTTTATCGGTTCCTAAATAAATATCTGAAGTCACTGTTCTCTAAAGCTAACATCAATCAGTCATTCACAGGCCTGACTGATGTTTGAGCGATTTAGGTTTTTTTTCAACTTGGCCTGCTCAATTTGTAGTATGGTTGCTTAATTTTGTAACATACATGTGCAAATAAGTTCTTAATGACCCAAATTTGGATTCCATACATGCAGAAACCTCTTCAGTAGTTAAACAAATATATGTCACTATTACATGTATCATAATTGACAAACCATACAATGGTATTGATACATGTAATTTGTTCATTTGTTCTTTAGCATAAGTAAAATTTTATTTTTATAATGTTGATTATCTTGCTTTAAATTTTGTGTACAATTATTAAATATTACATGTCATAATCATCTCTTTTTTTATTTTGAGAAATCGAAAATGATTCAATAAAAATGATCCTTTCTCTACTCTATATATATTTCCTGATTAACAAAGAGATCCTTCAATCTTGAACAATTCCTTCTATATATATATTTCCATATTATTGGGTATAATTGAACAAACTCTTCTTCATCTTTTTACTACTTTATTTCAGTGTCGCTGGCCAGTTGCCATCATTTCGTTTTCGCTTTCGCTTTCTCTGCTTAGATACCAAACATACACGCCAATATGTGTAAGTGGACTTCTTTACCTGGTGTATTAATTTGTTCTTTTCTCACTATTTACTTAATCTTGTAGAAAATAATATGTCAAATCTGAAATATGAAAATCACTTTCTCCACTTCTTTTCTTTTGTTTTTTCAATCTATTGATTGTTAATTGACAACATAGAATCTGTAAGCTCTCTAGAGCTCTCTTTTTCTTTACTTAGAATTTCTCCTAGCTAGGAAAGGTTAAAGTTACAAGAGCTTGAAGGAGCGTAGGCCAAGTTGCTGTCTCCTTTGGAGGGCCTATATACACCTTGGCTATTTATCTAGAAAACGATTAATGGTGGTTAAACTCTTGACTTACGAAAGAGCTCTCTCCTAGTTTTTGGTAACATTACTCGTTAAATTAATTTCTTGTCTATATGACATGATAAGGAAAAATGATTACACTAGCCATACAACGATCTGTGCTAATCATAATATGATCTATTCGAAGCTATTCGACCTTGATTTTGTCTTCAAATAAGCTCATCAAAACTTAGACAAGTTCAACAATCAAGCAGATTAATTGAGTCAATATTAAACAAATTACGTAAGAATAATACTATCGATCCTAAATTTTTATCTCAAAATTTCCAAGCCATTTTTTCTTCTCCTACTAATAAATAGTTTAACAAAATTCGTTAATAAAATCGTCTTTCACAATTATTTTTTAAAGATATTTATAAACAAAATTAATAATGACTTCTTCTTTTTTTAACTTGAGATTTTTTTTGTAGAGTATGCTATTTTTACAATCTATTCATACAAATTTTCTTATATAAACTGATGTATTGTGATTTGATTGGAGTGAATTTCAAAATTTCATTAAATTAACTAATGCAGATAATGCGACAATATTTAATAATACCATATTTGTTTTTATGAGTGATATTAATAGTTTGTAAGAGTAACACCTGATTAAAGTATAAAACTGAATACACATACTCAGTAAGGTTCTCTATAGACATACATACATACATACATACATACATACATACATATATATATATATATAATAATGTTTAAACTAGCATATGTAAATGTAAATTTAAATTTAAATGAGCTCCCCCAATTAGTAATATTTAGCTAAGTAAGTTAGCCATGGACTTGTCAATTTATAGGTTGAATTTGAGGGCCAACACACGCTCGCACTGAATACATATTTATGATATTTCTCGTACATAATAATTAGCCACTAACTGGTAGAGCATGTACATCAAGAAAACTTACTCCATTCAACTTGCTATATATCTATACATCACTGTGCCCCGCCTTCACATTTCTTCGTCAACACTATTGTCTATAAAATGACAAAAGCATAGAAAAGGATCTTCAAGAATCTCCTTTTCATTTTTTTTTCTCCATTCTTCTCTTTCTCTCTTTCTTGCGTACACATAAAAGCAAAAGCCTACATGTGTATATATATATATGGCTTTAACTAAAGTCGTTTCGCAACCTGTAAATTCAAGACGTTACTAATTATATATGTTTAATTATCAAGCGTTACAGCAGATTGTGTAGACTGTAAAGTCCAGGATTCGATCATTTTTTCTTCAACTTTTACAGTGAGAACGAAGAAAGAGAGGTGATATCATGGAGAAGTTGAAAGGGTTGAGCCACCTGTTTGTGACAGTTTTCTTATCAGGGTTTGCTAGCTTCATGGTGGTTCCGGCCATTACTGATGTGACGTTGTCGGCTCTTTGCCCTGGTCAAGATGAGTGCTCCCTTGCCATTTATCTCTCTGGATTCCAGCAGGCGGTACGCATATATATACTTCAATCCATTTCTTCTTAAATTAACTTAATTTGTTTAATTTATTGATGCTTCTCTTCTCTTCATGACTTGTGAGCCATTTTCGCTGCAAATTTGAGGGATTCATAGCATTCATCAGCACAATGCATTAATTATTTTATTTTACTTTATATTATTTTTTATCTTGTTGATGTGAAATTAGAGGAGGAGGACGATGTACGGTAGTATTTTACAGTTATGGAAAAGCAGATTGTGCCTTTTTTGTCTGTCGACTATCTCATTGAAAGGCACACACGTAAACTGAAATTAAAATCCCAAAAAAAGAAAAAAATCTATTATTTTTCCATAAAATATGTAGAGTTGTAGACCCTCTTAGAGAAATTAACACTTAATCGTCTAGGGTTTTCTGAAAGATGTAGTACATTATCAACTAATTAATGTTACACTTTTTTTTTCTTTTTTTGGTGCCAATATTCTCTTATTTTCTTATATTATATTCTTCTGTAATATCTTATCTAGCTAGCTAGAAATATAATTAATAAGGTCTGAATTTGCACACGTGGATAGTTATGAAGCTTGGAAAGTCCTAATTGTCTTGACTCTCACCAAAATTTCAAACCTACCAAACTATTCATTCATGACCGTCAACATCCATAGGTTAAATATTCCTAATTTTCAAGATTTTGTTTTTTTCCCTCAAAGTTGAAAAATTTTAATATGGATCACTAAGGAGACAATTTCTACAGTTAATGAAGCGAAAGGGATGTAAGGAGAGAAAAATAGATAGATAGATTTGGTGGTTTTCGTCGTTATTTTTTCTTTTCTTGTGTGTACGTGTGTGCGCACATTAAACACCCACAAAAAAGATTCAATATTTTGCTCTATTATTATTATTTTTTTTAAATTTTATTAACTTAAATCAAATTCTTTCTTGTGTCAATGAAATATAATCCCGAAACCGCATACATCATTTTCTATATGTTGAAAATTAGATTCAACCGACTAAAGTAACTAGCTACTTGAAAGTACCCCACTTGCTTTATTTTACTTTTGGCTAAAGTGTCCGGTTTATTAATTTAGGCAGATGGGTATGTCATCATTTTGAATTTGCAGTTCCAACTATTGTTCTCTTTTCGTAGGAAACCAAGGAAATCTGATGAGTATATATATAACAATGTATTATATGATAAATATGCAGATCATAGGGTTGGGAACGCTGGTGATGATGCCAATAATTGGGAATTTATCAGATCAGTATGGGAGGAAAGCCATGCTAACACTTCCAATTACTCTATCAATCATTCCTTTAGGCAAGTATTAATCTCTCCATTCTGTGCAATGCACATATACACAATACACTTCCCTTTTTATCTTTTGCTTTTGCTTATAATCATTGTTGCTTCTAAGTGCTTTTGTGGCCCTAGCCCACTTCAGTTGTCTTCTAAGCTTTTTCTTCAGCTTCATTAATTGCTTTTGCGTGGTCCATTGATGGGGTCAATGCGTGTCACGCTTCTCTTGGCATGGTGGCGTCTTATCAAAAAATCTGTACTATCAATTGTCATTAATCAATTAATGTCTCTTAACTTTGAGCAGTAAATGATCAAGGGCCACTTTAGTTTTGGTTTCTCTGTCTGTCTCTCTTAGAGCCAGCAAAAGCTGATCTATCCAATAATGTTACTTTTCTTGATGTTGTTTCTCACATTTCTCTCCTTCAGGATTTTTCGGTTAGACTATTTTCTGACAAGTTTTTAACTGTTGTGTGACAAGTCCTAACCATCAATAAAATGATTTGTAAAATATGTGTGTGTATATATACAAAATGTACAGAAAATGTAGCTTAGACTTTTTCTAAAAACTGAAAGAATAAGTGGTAATTATTTAAGCAAAAATTTGTGTTAAAGTTGATAAATGCATTTTTGTTGCAGCTATATTGGCATATAGCAGGACGACGAGCTTCTTTTATGCTTATTACGTGCTCAGGACTCTCACGGCCATGGTTTCTGAAGGCAGCATCAACTGCCTCGCTCTTGCTTATGTGGTAATTAATAATCATTAATCACCACAATTTAATCTTTCCTTATTACTTCGTATTAATGTATATATTTGCAGAGTTGTTCAAAACACCTATCTGGGATATAATTTTGTCACACTTTCTTCTATAAATTTACTAAATGGAACACCTTTGGTTAAGGTTTTATGAAAAATATTATTTCAATTTTCATACTAAATGGTGTGACAAGTGATGAACATATATTTTGATAATAAATAATGGAATATTCATTATTCATTATTTACGTCTTATCTCATTTATCATCGTTTATCATTTGATTTTTACTTTTTCTCGAATAAATTTACATGTCTAGTATTTTCTAGTATTATTCATGTTATATATGATATTAGAAGTCAATAATTAATAAAAGTTTGCAAAGCTTTCATGCACTTATTAGACTCTTCAGAATGGCAATGTCAGCGTTTATGCTCCAAAATTCAGTTGCAGTTCAGTTTTTCCGCTCTATTTTGCAACTGCAAGTTGATCTATTAGTTCCTTTCTCTTCTCAGGCAGATAACGTTTCAGAAACACAACGGGCTCCAGCATTCGGAATCCTCTCCGGCATAACCTCGGCCGCTTTTCTCGGTGGAACCTTGGCAACTCGTTTTCTCTCCATTACTTCCACCTTCCAGGTTTCCTACCATCTATCATTCACTAATTCTCAAACAAACGCTCATTGCAAAATGTATATGCAATCTTCTATTGTGACTCTACTTGAGTCCACTCTAGAGTTATCAACCAAGCTTTTATAGGTTACTGCATTTGCGCAAGTTTTCGTTTTAGTCTTATCGTTTGTCCTAATAACATATGTTAATACTTCAAAGACTGTATGCATCTCTTAAAAATGAATCTAGAGATTAGAGATCAACTGAAAGAAGTGATTCGTTAATTGAAAATCACTTAAGGCAATGTCAAGATGATTTATATAATGAAACTACACAGGCTTTAAAAAGTATAAGGTACAAAATTCGAGGTCTTATCGTAAGACACACGTAAAAGACTACCCATATTAAATTTCTGATCACTATTATACTATTGGTGGTGATTAGTTGCCAATGTGTTTCAGGTTGCTACATTAGTATCCATGATTGCAGTAGTTTACATGAGAATTTTTCTCGAGGACAGCCTACCTGATGCTCATGGTTTGACTCAGCCACTCTATAAGGGAGTAGCAGATGTTAATCAAGGCGATGGTGATTCCCCAACGGAAATAAGGGCATTCAAGAAGATCCCATCAGTAACGGATCTTATTTGTTTGTTGAAGAGTAGGTAATGATGCTTTTTGAAACTTCTGCTGCTATATAAATATGCTCACTGGTCAGTTAAGCAACTTAATTAACTATATAACCTGATGATGCAGTGTTACATTTTCGCAAGCAGCAGTTGTTGCATTCTTCAACAGTCTCGTAGAGGGAGGAATGCAAGCTTCATTACTGGTATAATTTTCTTGATTGCTAGCGTATGCCACTACACCAGCCAGACCTGTGAACTATGGATATATAGTTTTGTTCTATTGATTTCCGATCTTGCTTGGCTAAAAATAACAGAGAACAGCAACTCATGAAACGTTCAAATTGTGAACTAACATGATGTATATCACATTCTGTAATTACTAACGTGGAATACTTCATATCATGTAGTTCTTCTTAAAGGCCCGTTTTCACTTCAGCAAGAACCAATTTGCTGATCTAATGCTAATTGTTGGTGTTGCAGGGATGGTTTCACAGGTATGTTCTATTTAATTGTTTGCATGTTGCCGTATACTGCTATTTCATTTTACCCAATTCAACTTTTTTTAACTCCCAAATTCCATTTGTTCATTGCAGCTGCTTTTGTTGCCCTATTTAGCACCTATCATAGGAGAGCGAAAAATGCTTTCGATAGGGCTCTTTCTCGGGTTCTTGCATGTAAGCTCATCTCTTATTACTTATTTTACATTCCACTCTGCACTAGTACCATGAGTAAGATTATGGACTTATAAATCAGTACATGAACCTGAAAAGGCAAAATCTGATTTTGTGCTTGATATCATGCAGATGTTAGTGTATAGCATAGCATGGGCAACTTGGGTACGTAATTTCTTCAGTGAAGTTAAATAGCAGCTTCTTTGTTTCATTAGATGACAACATTCTGTCTCTTGTGCTGCAGGTTCCTTATGCTGTCGCCATGTTCGCTGTTTTTGTTGTTTTTGTGTCCCCAGCTGTAAGTTGTTTGCTTGTGTCTTAGCTAACACTCTGCTTAGTCGATGAAAGTGCTATGTTTATTGATGTCTATAACATTACACAGTTACGCAGCATTGTTTCAAAGCAAGCTGGGCCGAACGAGCAGGTAACGACTTAAGCTTGGGGTTCCCTTTGTTTATATGTTTTTAGTTGCTCAAAATTCCCTTCATGTAGGCTATTGTTGGGTTCTACTTCTCATGATTTCTGCAACTCATGACAGGGTATGGCTCAAGGATGCATCTCAGGCATTAGTTCCTTTGCAAACATCATTTCTCCGCTCATTTTTAGTCCTCTGACAGGTAAGGAACCACTGATAAGTTTCAAGCTCTCAACATTAGACATGAAGTTTAACTTCTTTTTTTCCATCCAGCTTTGTTCCTTTCTGAAAGAGCACCATTTCATTACCCCGGTTTCAGCCTTCTGGGCATCGGACTCGCATCTGTATGTGCTTTTTCTAATCAATTAATAGAACTTCATTTAACACATTGTTAGCCAATACTAATATCAAAGATTACCCTATTTTTGCTCAGATGGTTGCCTTTCTTCAGAGTCTTATGATTAGTGATGCTCCTTCAAGTTCCAAGTCTCGAAATCAGTACTCTGCGGTAGCCTAGTTAACTCTGAGAGTTATGATGTATTCTAATGTGCTATTCTCGGTAGCCTGCATTCTAGCAATGGGAGAGCTATGCAAACATAGAAGAAACATAAGAAAGATCTAACTGTAGTTACTGTCCAGCCACACGCAGGCAAAGTTGGTGATATTTTAGCTGCCGATGTAAAGGTTTTATACTTGGCATACAGGTTGATTACACTAGGAAGTAGAAACAACATGAGTGATTATAAATCTTTCAATCATGTGTGTTAAGTAAGATAACTCTCCATACTCGGAGCTAGAAGCCACTGTCTATGGCAATGTAAATGAAGATCAAACTGTAATTCACATGTTCAAAGTGTTCTATGTATGCCCATAGCATTGATATCAGATATCACCAATCTCTGTTTAGATGATTGCCCTCATTATGATAAGTTCTGTTCCTATCATCCACGCACAAAAGGAAACCATACCCATTTTCACTTCCATCCCCATGTAAGAACCTAACCTCAAGGACTTCATAAATGGCAAGCAAAATCACTTCAACAAACGAATGATAGAAGTTTTAAAACTAAAGTGACACGGTAAGAGGATCACCTAGTTCCAAGTCAGAACAAATTAACATGCAAGTAAATCATGTAATGAAAATTTGTTCGTCATGGCTTAAAGGCTATGTTAATGCAATATCATTACAGCCGGTGCAGGAGATATGATGAGAGCCCACTCCTTTCCTGGTGGACGTTATATATTCCAAGAGTATAGGTAAAGATGTTACATGCCTACAATATTATACATACAGAAGAAAGCATCCTTCCTATCCACTGTTAAAACAGAATGAATGGTAAAAGTATGTAATCAGTTTATCTATAACAGAGGGAGAAGTCAAATAATGGAGTAAGATCTTCCCGTCTCAGCTGCATTTGATGTTAGTCGCTCCAACCTATCAAAAGGAGCTCAAGGACATTCAACTTCTGCCTGAAACCACAGATTGAGGCACTGGTGTAATCATACTCTCCACAAAAGTCAGCACTTGCATTGCATAAAAAGGAAGGTGGACTCCAAGGCATTCAAATGTCTCTGTATTTGGATCATATGTAAGTAAAGCATTGCCACAATGTTCACAATCACCTCGTATAAAGATTTCTCCCCTTCTTGTGAATCCCAGTGGCCAGCAAACGTACTCCTTTTCAATTATGCATTGTCTAGTCCAGGACTCGATTACACCATACTCCTTCATCACCCATAACTCATAAGCACGAAAAGAACTACGGACAGTGGCAAAAACACAAAGGCATCCATCCAACACATTCAGATACTTGGCACCATCATCAGTAGACAAGTCCTTTGGCAGCATAATCTTCTGAAAAACTTCCTTGGCAAAGTCAAACGAGATTATGAGCCAAGGGCAGTTACTATCAAGATAACAGCTGACTCTAGCGCACCAATGCATGGACCCATTGACAAAGGCAGGAGTATTGATATGATAACCATTTATCTCAATACTACGAGGGAAACCATCAGCAATAACTCTCCACGAATTCGTCCTCAAACTGTAGACCTCAGCATTTGTGCTGGCAGATATAGTTACCACTTTGAAGTCATCAACATAGCAACTCATTGAATTCACACCAAACCCTAGGTAACGGGGGATATACGAGGGTTTGGGAAGGTTGATGTACTTGTTACTCGAAGGATTCCACATATAGATAAGGGAACGGTCAGAGGCACTGCTGCAGAAACAGAGCACACCATTACATGAACCTATCACATCCAGATCTACAAGCTTCATAGGAAATGGGGGGTCACGAAGATCAACAAATCCTCGGCTTTTTCGCGAATAGAAGCCCAAATATGATGGGCTGACACCATACCTAAAGAACAGGGGACGAGGTTTATTGACTGAACGACTAAGATGGATCCCAACAAATGCTTGGCTGGTGATTAAGTCATTCCACCATTTGCACACACACCGCAATTGAGCCAGATTCTTGATCGAGAGCCGCAAGAAGATATCAATCATAATGTCATCAGAAAGTAGACAAGAGCTCGTCATCTCTCTTTCTGCCCAAATCTGACAAATTTCAAAGCACTGAACTTTCTCAATGCCCATTTGCACAATTGCGCTATGAGTTATCATTCCTCTACAAAAAATCTAACTTTACAGTAAGAATCTTGCAATTCTGTTAAGGGTCTGAAAAAACAGCCCTAACCCCATTTACACTTACTAATCTCCTTTATGGCAATTTAAATAGATTTTTTCCGATTTCTAATTGTTTGAGCGTTGGGTTTCAATAAAAGACAAGATTACTAAAGAAATTGTCCAAGCATTTTATTGAAAGCTACACTACACAATGAACCTAAACTATACTCTATTACAGTTATTTATTATTGAAATTAAAAACAAAAAAAAAAAGAAACAAGATTCTACTCTATGATATGCTTGAATTATTAACCAACAAGTAAACCTATCAGTTGGAAGAATTCACTACCAAGCTGCAGTGACTAAAAATCACTTTTTCAGTATAGTCTAGGAATTACCAAACACAAGAACAAGAACAAGAAAACAAAAAAGGGAAATTTACGGTTAAAAAAGTTGTTTTCTCTGAAAGGGAGATCAGAAAGCGACATGGGAAAGAAAAAGAAATTAGGAAATAGAAAACTGCTGCAAACAGCAGATGGTAACTTTACCTTCTTCATATGGGTTCCTTTGAAATTGCGTTAGAATTTCTGCTTCTGCTTCTTCGAGGTTCCCAAGTGGGATTTCTTTGGAGAAAGCGACGGTGGAGTCGTACAGGAACGCTGAGAGAGAGAGAGAGAGAGAGAGCAGTGTTGTTTTCGTGAAAGAGTGAGAGAAGAGAATGACCGAATGAAGCAATTATTTGTCAGCTAAGGACAGCTTTTTAGAATCACGTTTTTTTGTCGAACTGTTTTCGGCTTGGGACAAGGCGTTGTCGGATGAGTAATACAAATGACATGTCGTACAATTAATTTCTAGATGGACGACAAGACATTCACTATTGGCGGGACACCTCGTACATTCAATACTAGGAATATAAGGGTATAAGCGTCCGAAAGAAACAAAATAAAAGGATGAAACTGTGAACGCGTAATAAATGAATAAATCAAAATAAAGCTTAGCGAAATTGACAAAAATGTTCTTATTCTTATTTTAGGGGATATTTTTAAAATGACCTTCACCTACAAAATTTATATATTATGGCTATGTTTGACGTTCGACCGTGTCTGATAGTATTCAACAACGTTCAATTGTGTTTGATGGATACATCTATAGTGTCAAAAACTTGATAAATAATAAATACTCGACAGAAGATCATGATATATAAATTTTTAAAAATAAGATAGAGTTATTTTTACAATTCGCATTTAACTTGATTTATTGTTACAAATTTTCCTCGAGCTTAATACGAAGGACAAATAAAATCGAGAGCTTGCAGGGAGCCCAAACTTTTATTGCTTAATCGGCTTTAATTCTTGTACATCTCAAGCTCGACTATTTGATTCCTCAAAACCAAGTACTAGTAAAGCCAATGAAAATTGAAAACTGAAGAAGTGAATTGTCATTTTCTTTTCCTTTCATTTTGCCCCTTATTTCCTTAAATTAACAAGGATTCTTCCCTCTTTGACCTTCTTTCTTTAAGGAAAATCATCAAACCCCTTATCAGATTGACAGTTTCTTATTAAAAAAAAAAAAAAACAAGAGTTGGAAAGCTATATACATCATAACAATATCATCAAATAAAAGTCTTACACTTTATAAATATCATCAGATAAAAGTCTTACGTTGCTGAATAAAGATGTCATGTCGTACAATGTGAAATAAGATGAACGACAGAGCATTCACACCAACCATTAATATAGAATGCTATTATAATGGGAAAAGAAAAGGCTAACAAAGTTTGGGAAAGATTTAAGAAATAACTACAGCCCTTAAAATTCTCAAGCAAGATATCGAATCATCTAATTGGTTTGTTTAAGAGTTTAATAATTTTAGATAATTATCAAACGACGCTTGAAAGACAACGTCTAACCAAATATCAGATAGACAAATATTACTAAATAGGCTTGAATAATATGTTTGAATATCACCTCTACATTTTGAGAATTTGGTTAATTTAGTATTTAAAAAGAAAGATGATTAAAACATCTAAATTTTAGAAGAAATTATTATTTTTTAAAAACTCTCTCTTTTTTTTTTTTTTTTTTTACCTTTAGAGATAAAAGGTTTAAAACAAACATTTACATCATAAGTTACAAAATTTATTTCGAGATTAATTTCATACGTTACAAGTATAATAAAAACATGAGTTACGATACTTATTATTTGTAACGTTCATGTTATTATTAAGAACTTATGGCTTGGGAGTTACAAAAATTGATTTTTAAGTTACCTAAGTTACGAGATTATTATATAAAGGAGTATCATAATTCTAACATTAAAATGTGAATATTCTTTGATTATTTTATATGTTTTGAGCAATCGCGACACTTGAAGACAGATTATTTTCTTTCGGTGATCGTGCTTATTGAAAAGATAGGCTGTGAACACTGGGTTGTATATTGGAACCCTTAAGTACCGATATGATCCGCACGAGGAAATGACTCTTTGACTTTAGGACAATGCCTTTAACATGCCTCCCAACTGTTCATACCATATATTTCTTACTCTATCTCTTTACTTGTTCTATTTATTTAATATATTGTTATGTTAATCTAATTTATATTTTATTATTTCTTCAATGCATTGTTATTTAATTATTTTATTTAGATTTATTATAAATATTTCCAACATCTACATCTTCTCAAATATAAATTGCTTCTAAAGTAAAAGTGTAAGGAGGTGTTTATTTTCTCCCATTTTTCACTTAAATCTTAAAAGTGTCTAGATTTCAAACATAAATTTTTGTTTGTTTTCACATTTACACTTATTTTAAATGATAAATCACTTAAATAAAAATGTGAATTCCAAATCTCTGAAAAGATTGAAATATCCAAACTACTCTTTTATATAAATTAAAATTATTTCAAAGTCAGAAAACAGTAGGGGAGGTCACCGGATAGTCGTTGTCATCATCGCTGGTAGCCCTTTGAGTTTTGCATTCAACAACACCTCTAAAACCACCGTGATCGACTTTGCTCAATCTACAAGGATACTAGAGTAGTTTTGAAAGATAGGACGACATTTTTGTGATGAAGGTCGAAAAATATTTAATACTCAAACTGAAATTGAAATCGAAGAAGAAGAAGAAGAAAGAATGGTGGAGAAGATAAAGTAAATAATGTTGAAGAAGAACTCCATAGAGCTTTCTATGGAGATTTCCAGAGAAAGCTCTATGATGATACCTTCCCCTTCCCCCCTTCGCCCCTTCCCCCTTCCCCCCCCCCCCCTCCTTGTCATCGATATGTTGTCTGTTTATATGAAAACTGCCCGATTTTCACCAAATGACCCCCTCTCTAGCCCATTAACTATAATAACCCCCTTTCTCAATTTAACTATTATTAACCTGTTTTAAGATAGAAAAATACAAAAATAACCTTAACAATTGAAAAAAAAAAAAGACAACATAACAGAAACACATACACCCTTGTTCGTGCAAATCCTAGCACTTTGAGCCCGCATTACGTTAAATTACACAATTCAAAGGAATCTCTAAATATATAATTACTAGGAGGAGGAAGAAGCTTGAGCCAAGAGAACAAATGGCATTTGCATGCCATAAAGAAGGTGCTAAAACTTCATATATGCTTGTGAAAAATGCAACCACTAGTACTGCCATTGCAAATATGGTCAACCATAAAGCAACAATTAGCTTAATTCTTAGTCTCTCAAATTTTTGAATTGATAAAACAAAGTGGACAAAGACAACACAAAGCGAGAGAGTCAAGGCTATCGTATCTGTTATTATGAAAATTTGAAAAGCTAAATTTCGATTTAGGATTACAGTGCCTTGTTGTAAACCATTTTCGTTGCCACAACCACCAGGAATTGTAAAAGCTACAGTTTTAGTCAATTTAGTATTTTAAATCTGCAACTTTAACTTCTTATAATATTTTAGGCAGTTTTAGTCCTATATGCACAACTATTTTAAATCTGTAACTTTGCACGACCCAGTCGAGCAAAATTGTCATTTTCACATTAACTGCACGACCAGGTCGTGCATGTAGCACGACTAGGTCGTGCAAAATTTTCAGTTTATTTTATTCACTGCACGACCAGGTCATGTTGATAGCACCACTGGGTCGTGCAACAAAACTGATTTCATTCTATTGCACGACTTGGTCGTGCAACAAAATCGATTTCATTCTATTGCACGACCTGGTCGTGCAACAAAACCGATTTCACTCTATTGCATGACCGGGTCGTGCAATTAGCATGACTAGGTTGTGCCAAATTTTCGGCTGTAATTTGTGCACGACCAAGTGCACAAATGGGTCATGCAACACTTAGTGGTTTTGTAGTTGATTTTATTCACTGCACGACTGCGTCGTGCAACAAAACCGATTTCATTTCGTATCTTTTATGCCAATCTTCGAAGACCCCAATAATTTACTGCTCAACCCGTTATATTTCTCTAAAGTTCTCATTTACTGTATGACTTGGTCGTGCAAATTTTCAGATTTTATTTTTTTGCACGACTTGGTCGTGCTGGTAGCATAACTTAGTTAATGAGAATTTGAATATTTTCTTGACTCTATATGAATGCAATCACATTTCTATATGAATGCAAAATGACTCATGAATATATCACATTAAACCAATTTTCTTGCCTAGTTAATGAGAGAATTGAATCATAACACGATCAAATAACACAAAAAAAAAACAATTTCAACTTTTAATCCTTCATAGCAAACTAGAAATTGATTGATATTTTGTGTGTTTGCTCGAGTTACAGAATTTGAAGACAGTCACCAGATGGTCATCCAACTGAAACACATGAAAGACAAACAATTTTCATAAGCAACAACTAGACCTTTGGCTTTGGCCGACATAATGTGAAATCCTTTTGACATTGTAGTTCATGTGATGCAAATGAATTAAAGTAGGCTAAGCTTCCATCTCTCTATTCAGTCTATTCGTTTTGTCTACTATCCGTCAAAAGACATCGGGATGAAAACGTCTAGGTATGGAGCTGCCTTGCTGAGCCTGCCTCAAGTGCATTTGCAATGCATAGTTATCCACCTCGAAGGTTCTCAACTGTTTCTAACACTGACAAAGCATCTGTTTCAATTGTTGCAACTCTTGGTTTCTACCCTCACATTCCTTTTGACGCTCAAGCTGAGTAGCCACTGCACATTTAAGGATGGAATTCTCTCGGATCAATATATGAAATTGTTCCTTCAGCAACATTTTTTCTTGTCCAATGAAAGATCATAATAATATAAGCCAACAAAAACACATTTGTAACTAAAGCCATATAATAGCACCCGCATCAGGGAGAAAAATCTTAACTCATGACAAGTTCTTTAAAACAGCAAAAAGCCACTATATTATAGAGCTTCAGTGAGCTGTATGTTTGTCATGTTATGATGAATTTTCATCCATATAAAAAATTATTAATAAAATAGCATCATTACTATGCAAATTGTATAAGTTTGGTATGTCATCTTAAACGTACGAAGTAAAAACTGCAATATCAACCCCTAAAAACACATAAAAATTAAAGTAGTTTGAATTAATTAACAAAAGATACACACCTTTTGAAAACTTTCTAATACCTCATCAGCAGTACGTGTCATGGTGGATTTCTCTAAAATTTGCAACACTCTTGAGGCAAGGGCTTTAGCATCATCCATATTAGTAACACTCATCATTTCTGTCATAAACGAGTCCACCCATTTTGCACCATCCATTGAAAGCTTGTTTGGAGTCGATTGACTGTCAGATGCAGCAACATTTATAGAAATAATCATTCTCATGTAGCTGAATAAAAAAGAAAGAAAATAATTTATCTGTACAATCAAACGAAACATACAAATCTCGGATATGTTGAATTCTTAAGATTTTGAAACTTCGATAAAAGTAGCCAAATCCTCATAGCCACCACAACTCCAAAAATCATACCCCAACCTAGTGCTACCACCCCCATTGACATTAGATTACCAAAACTAGTAGTAACAACATCACCACCAACTATAGTCGTATAGAATACCATCACTTTTGCCATCAGCACCACCATCATAATCATGGAAATCACCCACACTAGTATTATCAAACACCTCGACTATAATTCTCTGCCATTACCTCCTTTGTTTCCTTCAAATACATATAACAGCAACTACTAAACCCAGAATGAGATCTTGAATACTTACATAACCAAAGTTCTACTGTAAGCGCATCCCACCAAATCCATCACCCATTACTGCCTTTTAAAACCACGCCGACAACCACTCACAACTGCCATCACCACCAATTCCACCACCTACCAAATCCACAATCCACTGCAACTTAATTGTACTAGGCATTCAATTCTTATCCCTTCCCTTCTCGAATTCTAAAATTCATCTTATATAACAAATCAAAATAGAACATTTGAAGGATAACATAAAATCCAAACTTTAGCTATCTAAGAAATTCAGATTTAACATAAATTTTCCATCTCTATAACACCACCCCACCCCCATGCCCCCACACACCACCACACCCAACCCAACCCCCACCAAACCCCACCCCCCAAACACAATCCCTCTAAAATTTTCCTAGCAACCAAACATAATAGTAATTATGTAAATAAACAAAGATCGTAACAGATTTGAACGATCTCAAATTGTTGATTTAAGCAGATAATAATGAATTAATATAAAAAAAATCAATTTTTTTTAAAGAGAAATGAAATCGCAAGGAACCTGAGACGATTTGTATGAAAATTGAGGAGAAGCATAGTAGAGAACGCAACGATCTTCGTCTCCAGATTTCATTCATCGCCGTCTCTCTCTTCGTCTCTCTTTCTGTAGAGAGATCGTGTGAAATTGCCATTTTTCAAAAGTATAATTGAAAACACAAATAAATTTTCATCCAAGGATATTAGTACCTTTTCATATATAAAAAGGGTTATAAATAGATAAATTCTAAAAAGGGGTTACATTTATCAAGTTGACCGGTCATTTAAAAAAACATCCCATGAAAACTCCCTTCCAGCTCTCTGTTACGCCCCCCTGTCCTTGAGCCTCCTAACTTCCTTTCTCATATCCCCTGTTTTCTCCTCTCAATACTTCCACTTTTCCTCTTTTGGTTAGCCTCCATAGCTGCCTCCTAAGTATTCACGTGCCCCTCTTGCTGTCCCTACAACCTTCCACTTTTGTTCTCCTGTCAATTGATTTCCTTCCCCGGTTTTACTGTTTTCCTCCCATTTTTGGCTAAGATTCCCCTAAATTAACTATCCCAACTATATTCTAACCTTTACAGTCGTTTGATCAATTCCTCAATCCCAAGAAAAATCTCCCATGTCAATTACCTCAACCATCAGAATAAATGCCCTAGATTTATGTCTGTTTTACCCCTCTTTTATTTCTTTTTCCTTTACTGTCCATGGGCTGTCGAGCTAGGCTTGTGGATCTTGAGCTTGACATAAGGAACTTGACCCTTACAAATATTAACCCATTCACCGCCATAGTTATTACTTGCCAACTTTCACACCCTTTTACTCTATAGGATATTCATTCAAATAATATAAATGTTATGGAGAACACTTCCTTTGGAAATTAAACTAGCAATTGATAAAAGAAAAAAGTGCATGTAACCAGATATTGAATGCTTTGTGATCATAAATAGTGAAAGACAAAAGTCTCTTCATAACTTCTTGTTGTTTGTGTCTTTATTTTAATTTAAATATATTGGTCGATATACACGTTTTCTGAAAACAGTTTCCAGACTACATAAACAACACGTTATCTATCATTTTCTATTTAATTTGTAGCCAAGTTCTGAATGGATACAAGCGGCCGTGGAAGATCGTAAGATACCTATTTTTGTGCTCACAAGGTGGAGAGAAAGGTATCTCTCTGGCGATGCTATACTGATGTTTGCATTTTAGATATTTCTGTTTGTAGCAAAGTTAACACAAAATGATCATCTTTTATATTACCTTTTCTAAAAAGACTTATGCCCACCAATACCACAGGATCTATGAGCCCAACATTTTATTGAAAGTAATGCTAGTAACAGATGAGAGTTCCTAACTTTGCAAGGCTGCCTAACCTACGAATTCAGGGTTTTAAATGGCCACTTAATCAATTTTAGGTCCTAATTTTACAAGGCTGCCTAACCTATGCATCCATGGTTTTTAATGGCCTCTCAATCAGTTTTAAATTATCAAGAAAGTGAACTCTATGTATCACTATACGATTAATGTTTGGATATACCATATGAACAGAAATACTTTTAGACTTCTCTACTTGGACATTATATATGCTTCATTCACATATTAAAGTGCTTGCAAACCATATACTCACCCCTGTTGCCAAGCTCTATTCTGACCACAAGCTATGGTTAAAGGGCAAACACAGAATAAGAACATTGTGATGTTCCCTTTCATGGCTTATGGCCATCTCAATCCTTTCATGGCTCTTGCAAGACAACTAGAAAGAAGGAAAGGGTATATCATCACAATTGTCAATACTCCTCTTAACATAAAAAAGCTCCAATCTTCACTCCCTCCCAACACCAACATACGCCTTGCTG
Source organism: Boswellia sacra (assembly GCA_013180625.2). NCBI lineage: Eukaryota > Viridiplantae > Streptophyta > Magnoliopsida > Sapindales > Burseraceae > Boswellia > Boswellia sacra. Next base: position 289,137 of record SNVD02015884.1, on the reverse strand, counting down.
AAATCCCCTTCAATGGAAGTGTCTATGGTCTACCACCTGGTGTGGAAAACACTGATACACTCTCACATGAACTCATGGTGAAATTATTGATTGCCTCTCCAAACCTTCAATCACCCTTCAAGAATCTCCTTACAGACATTACTGAAGAAGATGGCTACCCTCCTCTTTGTATCATCTCCGATATGTTCTTGGGATGGACTGTTGAAGTTGCTAATGAACTGGGAATTTTTCACTCTGTGTTTATCGCTGGGGCTGGTTCCAGCATGGCCATATATTTCTCCATTTCTATTAACATGCACCAATACAAAGCTGCGGATGAAGAGTTCTTGCTGCTAGACTTTCCTGAAGCATCCCGAATTCAACTTTGGCGTCTTGGGGTTGATCTCTGGTTAACTGATGCCACTGAAGCTTTGTGGCAATTCCGTGAACGCCAGTTTTTGTTCTGCTTAAGCTCTGATGCAGTTTTGTTGAATACCATTGATGGATTGGGAGAGCTTGGCGTGAAGTATTTTAGCAGGAAAATGAAAGGGAAGCCTGTATGGATGATAGGACCAGCCTGCTCTTCTGTAAAGAAAGATGATAACTTGCCTACTAATAGTCTTTCTGCATGGCTTGATCTCCAGCCACCAGCCTCAGTTTTGTACGTCTCTTTTGGATCACAAAACGCCATCTTACCTTCACAAATGAAAGAATTAGCTCTTGCCTTGGAATCAACTGGCAAAGCTTTTATCTGGGTCGTTAGGCCCCCAATCGGTTGCTCTGCAACTGAAGAACCAAATGCAGAATGGTTTCCAGACGGATTCCAAGAGAGAATCCGAAGAAAAAATCAGGGCATCTTGACGTATAAATGGGCACCACAACTCGAAATTCTATCCCACAAATCAACTGGTGCAGTCCTCAGCCATTGTGGTTGGAACTCGGTGCTGGAAAGTTTGTATCAAGGATTACCAATTATTGGTTGGCCACTGGCTGCAGAGCAGTTCTTCAACTCCAAGATGCTGGAGGAAGCAGGCGTCTGTATAGAGATTGCAGGACTTGAATCTGGAAACGTTAAGCATGACGATATTGCAGAAGTAATCACTATGGTGTTAGGAAAAACCAGCGATGGCGAGGAGATGAGAAGAAAGGCCGGTGCGGTGAAAGAGAAACTGGAAGAAGCCATACGAGAAGGTGAAGGTTTTAAGGGATCGTCTATCAAAGCCCTGGAAGAGTTCCTCAATGCAGCCACCAGCTTTCTAAGAAGCAAAAGGTTTGCCCCTGCTATCTAAGTCCACTGTGAATAGTACTTATATTTTTGCATAATAAAGAATGAAACGCTCAATTAAATAAATTCGCAATCAATCCGAATAACACAAAAGTATAAGTCAATTTTGGAATTCTTTTGATTCCTAGTTGCAATTCAAGATAACTTCATACAATTCTTAAACTAGATGACATTAAAAAATATATATAATAATAATAATAATAATAATAATAATCCAACATACCCATCATTCATCGCCCAACTTTTTCCCAACCAACACGGTTATGATTTATAAGAGAAGCTGAGAGATCTGAGAGCTTCATCAGAACCCAAAAGCGAGACCATCAAACAAATATCCCAAGTGTGAATTAATTTATTTTAGAAAAACAAATTACGATATCTGCCTCACATGTACAAAGTAAACGCCAGAAGTGATCAATCACATGACTGACAAAGAGCTTAAATAATCAATAAAAAGTGGCAATTAAAAATTGAAAACTTCCAGCCAAAAAAGTTTTCATCACTTAAGAAACTATGATATGTACAGATACTATAATTTTTCCTAGGACAAAAAGGTGTCACAGCAACATTCAACACGGCGAATCCTCGTGATTCGGATCATCTCCTTCATTATCTGAAGATCCGTCACTGTTCGCATCAAATCTTAATATAAGCCCTAGAAATTCCTGGCCTTCAGCTGAGTTTTCGCCATTGTGCTCTGGGTTGGTCCTCCTCCTTTGCAGTGAAAATAATTGCATCATCAGGTCCTCTGGTGAAAATACATGGTTCATCCAGCCCCTAGCCCTCGGTTTGAACTGGACACAAAGTGCAAAGTCACAAATCATCATTATTAGCATTATCAAAACCTCCAAAAAAATTATCAACATCTTTATTGCCATCATCGACTTCATTGTTGTCATCATAGCATTCATCATCATCATCATCCTCCTCTATATCATCATCCTCCTCTACATCATCATCAAAATTATCATCGTCATCTTCATAGCTATGGTCATCATCACCATTGTCCTCATCAACATCAATATCATCATCATCATCGTTGCCATCATCATCATTATCATCATCTTCACCATCGCCATCATCAATATCATAAAAATAATAATCATCATCGTCGTCAGCAAGTGCAATCCAATGAATGCGATGAGGTATCAGGACCTTTTCCAAACAAGTAACAGCAGAGAAATTAGCTCCTCTGCTGCACATATTATACAGTATTATAGCCCAATCCATATGCACTCATTTATTAACATCAAATTATCAACTTTAGCATGGAAGATCCTAAATAGGTACAATGACACCTAAAGTCTATTAAATCTCATCCACTTTGTCCTAGGAAAAAGAAGAGTTTTCGACTTGAACAGAGAGAATCGAATGATTATTATTAATCTCCGAGACAAAAACCCCTAAAAGCTGAGGCTACAGATGGAGTTCTAATTTTGAAATTCAAAAGAGGAAGTATAATATTAATGTCCAATTTTATAGGCAGTTATCATCTTTTACCAACTTTAAGATTTTAATGCTAGTAGAGCCAATACCTGGTGACTATAATTATAGCAGGGATAAAAGGAGGATATACACCAAGATAGATTTTAGTGAACCCTTCAGACACGAGATTTTGGCCAATAAGTTGATTTTATAAACAAAGCATACCTGTTCAATGTTTGTGGGCAAAGTAGCCCTCTCAGTGGCCTCCGGAGTCCATAACTTGATGTCGCTTTCAATTCCACTGCTTGCAAGCACTGGCAAATGAGGATGAGGCTCAATACAGTTTACCACATGCTTATCTGCTTCCATAACACGAATGAGCTCTCCACCCTTTTTCCTCCAAATAAATATGCGGCCACAGTCAGACCCACTGACCACATACTCACATTTCGGCCCAAAGAAGTTCACGCCTTTTACTGTAGCACAATTTCTGTGCCCCTTGTAAACTTGGGGAGTAACCATGTCACCAGCACCCATCCTTGATGGGGATGATGCTGAGGGATGACCGGATGCTATTTCACTTGCATCACTACCCGTAGACATTGGAGAGGATGGCAATGGATTTGGCCCCAATCCCATATTCTGTGTAAACAAATATATGTACTCATCATTATAAGAAACAAGGAGCTCACTCTGATCTGAGAAGGCCAAGCCTGTAATTCCAACTTGGTCATCACCAATCAAATTTGGAGGGCAAAAATAATTGGCAGGTTGACCAAAATCTGTTGAAGCATCCCACTTATATTTGCGAATATCATATAATCGAGTATATTCATCTGATCCCGCAACTGCAAAGAGATATGGATTCCTTGGATCAATGGCAATTGCATTTAGGTTTACCACTTGCATGTAAGATCTTCTATCATCAAGTGGACGACATGTAAAAAGCTCTGTAGCAGCCCTAGTTCTCAAGTCAATCTGAAACAACATTGACGTATGTTATGTCAATATAATCTACAGTGCAAAACCAACTATTACATGAAAGGGCAGCATTTGCACCACTAAGTTGTTGACTAAAAAGGGATTGTCTGACTAGATCATTTCACTTTAAACAAGTCCAACCTAGAAATTAATCAATTATCCTATATGAGAGTTGGTGGAAAAAAAGGCCCCCAACTACATATTCATCAAATGAATAGCTTTCATGCCTAATGGAAGGAATACAAGCAGCAAAAGAAATCACAACTTACATGTTGTACCAGTCCATCTTCACCACAAGTATAGAGTATATGGGAACTTCCAGGTTCAATAGCCAATCTATGAGCCCGTCCCTGATGTTTGGCTAGCAATGTAGTCTCCACTCCACCATGTTCCATAATTTCAGCACGGCGAACCTGAAAAACGATCAAAACATTATTCACAATGTAAAGACAACTCTATAGAGAAAACTTTAACCAATATACATATACATATACGCATACATACATACATAAATACATATGTGTGTGTGTGTATGTGTGTGTGTGAAAGGAGATGAGTATTCTTTTCAAGAGAACAAATAATTAAGCAAGGTGAGAAGAGAAGATAAATAAGCAGCTAATCATGAATATCGTGAAATTTTCAAGTGAACATAACCTTGTCCATTAACTTGAAAACGTATAACTCTTCAAATCCTCAGAGAATGGTGATCTTTAAAATTATTAATAAAAATACTAGTCTACAAAATCAAAGATCTAAAGAGCTGACAAAATGATTTACATAAGTACACAACAACATTGAAAGAAACATGGAAACCAGAATGTCTCATGTCATTCTAAGGTGGTGGTGTTCATTAAATGAAGTAAAATTACCTGCCCATCTGCAGCACAGGTGACAATGCAGCGATCATCCGTATATGGCATGATCTTGGCTTGGAAAACATTGTTACTGTGGCCAGAATGGAATGAGAGTTTGATATGGCCAGTTGCCCAGTCCCAGAGTATAACCCGCTTGTCATCAGAGCCGGACACCAGAATGTCACCATCTGCATTGAAGCTCACCGTGTTCACACAACCCCGATGTTTATTAAGCTTCTTGTAAATATGAAGTCGAAGAATAAGATCCTAAAACATAAGAAATAATAATCCAAGTAAAGCTTCATAGACAATGCAAATCCAAAAACAATTCCCTTATTTAATTCCATATTAAACGACATCAAACTAAGCCATTTTGTTGAGCAAAAGCTAAAATCAAGCTTAAAGTAAAAGACCACACTTAAACAGCCCCTTATACACATAAGGAATCATCAAAATTATCAAAACACTGCAAATATAACTAAATTCCAGTCCAAACGACGCCGTTTGGTTCCTGTGTTAATTAAAAAATGTATATGAGGATCTCATTTCCAATATAATCAAATAAAAGTGAAATGATCTAACGCCTGGATCAGCATGCACCAAATATCTAGAACATAACATTTTTACATGTTAATAAATAAATAATAAATAACTATACATAATTCAGAATAACAAAACTCCAAAAAAGCGAAAAGAAAAAGTAGAAAGCAGAAGAGACCTCAGAGGCACGACGACGATTGGAGAAATTACGGGGGGAGAGGAGGCCGAGTTCTCGTTGCCAAACATCCATGACAGTGGCGCCAGAGTCGAAGAGGCTGCTTCCAGCTCTCTTCTTGTTGTTCTTGTTCGTGTTCATTCTTGAAAGAATCAGAAATACAGAACGAAAAAATCACAAGCTTTTGTTTTGTTTGGTTTTGTGTATTATTGTGAATTGTGATGGAAGGAAAAGAGGTGAGTTGGGGTGGTGAGTCGGTGAGCGAGTCAAGTGGGTTCAGAGCGTTTGAGAGTTGTGTGGAGTGGAGCTGCGTAGGTGTCATTTAAAGCGGCACGTACACACGCCTTCCCTACTTTTCTTTCGTATTTTCTTTTATAAATGATAATTTAATCGAATCTGGCGTGAGTGCTTTTCTACTCGCTTCGCTTTCTAGAGTGCTGATCATTGTTTTCAGATGTGCCGTCTTCTTCTGACACGTGGCGATTTCATGAATTTCTTATTTTTTTCTTTCTTTCTTTTGTAGAAGTTGAAAGAAACGAGATGAAAGTTAGAAATGTTTCCGGAACCCTTGCGGGTTGGATTGTCACTTGGATCTCCTCGTAAATTTTGTCTTTTTATTTTAAATAAAAAGTTTTTGCTTAAAAAAATTGTTTATATAACTTTCTAAATAGACTAAATAACAGAAAATGTCTATAATTATTTATCTTATAAAAAATAGAACAATTATACCTTATTTACATGTCTAAATGATTCAGTTGTCAAACAAAAAGAAAAATCTATTCAAACACTTATTTTATATATATATATATATATATATATCAAAACAAAAATAAAAATAAAAACCATCCAAACAGAGCCTTATGTTTGAATCAGTTAATTTTTAACATGTAATTTTAAGGGTATACTTCTATAAGATTATATATCTCTAGAATAATGTTACACCTATAACTCACTTACAATTAATTATCCTTATAATTACGGTGACTAAAATTCATCAAAAAAGAAGCAAGAAACCAAAAATAAATAAATGTAATTATACCGTCAATAGAATCTTACTAACTTATACTACAGAAAGAGTTTATTCTAATTAGTTGTAGGATAGTATTATTCATAAGTCTATAGAAAGTTTAGAACTATACAAAATAGTAGGTAGTTAATTATGCCACTAATTAATGATCTGGTTTGCCAAGTGATGAGGAGAAAGTATTTGATTAAGTTTCCATTCCATGCATGAAATGTAGTAATCACGGAGTCACTTTCCAAGTTTGAACTACTTTTTTCTTCTTGTTTTTACTGATGATGATGATGACCACCTATATATATTCATCAAGTACTGTTTATGTTTAGACTAAAGGAAGCATTTTGTCGCTGCATTTCCATGCATATTGTCAAAATGTTTTCACAAGTTGACAACTTAAAAGAAGACAAAGAAAGCATCCAAATTTACCTAGGGTAGAAAAAAAATTCATTATCATGAAGCATTTTAATACTCCTATATTTGTTTTCACAAACGGAAAATATTCTTCCAAAGATCCAAAAAACCTTAGAAATATATATGAAATGTTATTTTGGTTCTTGTGTAAAAGCTACAAGGAATCATAGCATGATCCTGGAAACACCCTGGTGTCTTTTGCTTCATCACAGTGACAAAACATGTCCGCTTGGCTGCAGTCTTGGACTGAAATGTTGAAACTTTGTGAACTTGTTTGTATTGTTCAGGATAATGAAGATCACTTTGTGATAATTACTCTTTTAGGTCTCAATGTTCAAAATAACTTTGAAAAGACAAAAATTTGCACTAAATTCTTGTTGCAATGATCCAAAAGGGCTGCTCCTAAATTCAGCCATATCAGAGTCATATTGAGAATTGCGGTTGAAGCTTGAGCATTTTCATCGGTATCCACAACAAAGTCAACATAAAATCCCATTTGAATCAGGACCACAGCTGCTAATGATAATTCATGACAAACCCCTGTTGCTATGCATATTAATCAGATCGATGAATGCACTAAAGTTATATAGCATTACAATTGCACACCTGATTGAATTAGGCTAAAGTACCAAAGCCACATTTTGAGCAGAGGAATGCCTGGGGACAAAAAAATCCACTTCCCTCATCCTTAGTATGAAATTTCGATTGTAAGAAAACACGGAGGAACTGGAATTTAATCTTACCGGAAAATGACAACTAGAGTTTAATACCCCAGCGCAAGCACCCCTTGAGGAATCATAAAACCACATTCCTGAAAATAAACCCAATATTAGTGTAGTATATGAAAGTAAGTAAAGAAAACCGTTGGATTCATAAGAGGTTTTCATGAGAGAACAGGGTAGGTAGTGCCCTTCCAAAGATAAAAAATAAAATAAAATTAAATGGCATATTGACTTGAAATAGGAGATTTATGCAATTGGGATAATGGAGCATAAATTTAACGGTGAAAACAACTCATCCAAAGCTTCTTCTCCTTTGTGAAATCAACCATCAAATAGAGATAGGTTCCAAAAAACCTTGAGACATACCTGAATACAAAAAGTCCCTCCTCGTCCTGGCTAAATATCGCAGATACGGACGGGATGAATTTCTCATGAGGAAAGATGCCGTAAATCATCATCAAACCCATGATGGATACAAAGTCAATGAAAGAGGGTCATAGTCTTGAAAGACCTGAAAGAGGCCATAGGTATACAGCTTAGGCCAAAGAGCTCCAAGAGAACCAAATCCAGACAGAGGCCTAACCACGACCTGAATCCTACATTAATCCTAACCAGTTTATTGCATAGCAAATGGCTGAATCGTAATCTCAGAGCTGCCAACAAACTGGTGCATTCTATGAATCACCTGACGTATAAACAAAAAATTATCCTTGCTAAGAGGAATCTACCCAACTGTAGCCAGGTGGCTTTTTTATTTTATTTTGTTTCATTGTCTTTCTCAATTCTGTTGCATCATCCCACCGTCCTAAATCTGCATACATGTTGTATAACAACACGTATGGGGTTGAACTTTCTGGTTCAAGTTTCATCAAAGCTTCGGCTGCAACTCGGGCAAACTCCACATTGTTATGTACCCTGCACGCACCAAGCAATGCTCCCCACACAGCTTTATCTGGTTCAAAAGGCATGCTATTGATCAAATCCATGGCCTCCTCAAGATGCCCATGCCGACCCACAATGTCCACAAGAGAGGCAAAGTGCTCAATTCTTGGCTCAATACCATATTCACTGACCATTGATTTAAAATGTCCACGGCCTTCTTCAACTAGTCCTGCATGTGCACAAGCATTTAAAACTGAAACAAATGTTATATATGTAGGCCACACTTTGAGACTCTTCATCAATTTGAAAAGTTCTAAAGCTTCTGCTGCAAAACCATGAGATGCATATCCTCCAATCATTGCATTCCATGAGATAACATTGTTTTGCAGTTTTATCTCATCGAAAATAGCTCGTGCCTTAATGATTGCGCCACACCTTGAGTACATAGTAATGAGGGCATTATTTATTGGCAAATCAGGAATGAAGGTTTTAGTGACCAGCTGATGAATTTGCATTCCTAGGTGGAGATCCAAAATTCCAGTCGATACGCTGAGAAGTGATGATAAAGTGTGTCTATCAGGTTCACCTTCCACTTGCATCTGCGTGAAGAGCTTAATTGCTCCTCTATAATCATTATTTCTCACACATCCCGCTATCATTGAATTCCATGAGACCAAGTTTTTTTGTGGCATCCTCTCAAAAAAATCACGGGCAAGATCCAGATTACCCATCTGAGCATAGCCTGAGATCATTGCATTCCATGACAGCGTATCAGGATTCGGCATTTCACCAAAGAGCTTTGAAGCCTCTTCCATATCAGAAACTTGAACATAGCCACTAATGATGGTGTTCCATGAAAAGGTATCTCGTTCGACCATTTGGTCAAAAAGCTGCCTAGCAGAAAAAATATCACCTGCCTTCATATAGCACATGATCATAGAATTCCACGACACAATATTCCTGCTGAACTTCACATTTTCCTCATTTCCTGGATCATCATAAACTGGGATTTGATCGAAAAGTCTTCGAGCTTCTTCAACCCTTCCACTCTGACCATACCCAGCAATCAAAGTATTATATGCATGCACTAAATCTTCTCTGCTAGCATAACTGTTCCCACATTTAGCCAAAACTCTAGCAGCTTCATCTAACTCACCATTCCTAATGAGACCAGACACAAGAGCACTTAATGAAGCAGAATCCCGCTCAGGCATTCGCTCAAAAAACTCAATAGCACTTGCCACATCACCATTTTGCAAAAACCCAGAAATCATAGCATTCCAAGACACAACATTGCGCTCAGGCATCCCATTGAAGATCCTCCAAGCCTCTTCCATCATACCATGCTTCGCATAGCCACTAATCATCGTATTCCACGAAACAAAGTCTCTCGCAGGCATTTCATCAAACAACCGCCTAGCCTCTTCTAGAAGACCTCTACCACTACACGAAATGTATCCCGAAATCATCAAATTCCACGAGATAACATCCCTTTGTGGAATTTTGTCGAACAGTTCTCGTGCCTTGGCCATTTCTCTTCGTTTTACGTACCCATTTATCATTGAATTCCATGTTATAGTATTTCTGTGCTTCGTTTTGTCAAATACTACTCTTGCTTCTCTGAGACGATTAGTTCTTATCAAATGGGAGATCCTTTTGTTGAGTGTGTGAAAGTCTGGAGACTGTGAAGATAATAACTTGGCCTTCGTCTTGGAGGCATAACTGCAATATTGTAAAGATACATCCTGGCTAATGCATGATCCGAGTAAATGTCGAGGAAAATGACCATGTATTTGGGCTCCTCTTTTGCTGACTAAAACGGCAGCGTTTAGCCTCTGCATATCGATCATTCGACAAGCATTCCAAGCAGAAAAAATTGCCAGATTTAAAGTCGTTTCTAGCGTTCGTTAATTCCTTGTTGAGAAAACAACCAAGTTAGAGGGGCTTTATGATATGCAGTAAAATTTTAATTCCTAAAAGAAACAATACATTTGTTAAAACAGAAACGGCCCCCAACTTGGATATTCTTACAATTGACCCCCTTTTAGTTATTTCCGTTTAAGCTGAGACACAGGCTGTGAGGTAACTGAATGAAGTGATGGGTAGCCTCCTCCTCCACGTTATCATTCCGCCGCCATATAGCCACCGTAGCCGCCAACTCCACCACCAAGACCCACCACGGCCATTACTTAAGTGCCCTTCTGCAAGTTTAAGCAAGCAAGGAGAGCAACAAATACAATTAATGCAAAAATCACTAGCAGTCACTCGAGACTCCAAAAAGGCTACTCGTTTGATAAGTAAATTTGTTGCATCTTCACCTCAGTTTGTAGCTCTCAACGCTCTCTCTCATCTACTCTCTCCTCACACGGCCCACCCTCACCTCTCCTCCCTCGCTTTACAAGTAAGTCATGATTTTTCACACCCTTGAAATTTGGATTAATTGTATTTAGGTCCAGATCAAATGTCATTACTGCTTTACATGCCCTGTTCTGTTATCTTACTTCTGACATGTATTGTAATATTATCCAGTTGTACAGGAGAATAACTGAAGAGTCATGGTTTCAGTGGAACCCCAAGCTGGTTGCAGAGCTCATTCCCTTGTTAGATAAACATGGACAGAGTGAGGAAAGTAAAACTCTAATGTCTAAAATGGTTTCCAAGTTGGAGTTTCGGGGTCGAGAGCTGGCTGCTTTTTATGGGAATTTGATTGATTCTTACAGCAAACACAGTTTGGAAGGTGGGTTTGATGATACTTGTGCTCGTTTGAATCAGCTTGTTAGTGATTCCTCCTCTGTTTATGTTAAGCGCCAAGGTTACAAGTCAATAGTTGGTGGGTTGTGTAAAATGGGTCGACCCCAGGAAGCTGAGAATGTGATTGAAGAGATGAGAGTTGGAGGACTGAAGGTGACGAGTTTTGAGTTTAGGTGTCTTGTTCGTGGTTATGGAAGGCTAGGATTGTTTGAAGAAATGGAGAGATGTGTAGAGAATATGGAGAGTGAAGGATGGAAATTGGATACGGTTTGTTCAAATATGGTTCTTTCTTGTTATGGAAGTCACAATGAGGTTTCGAGAATGATTTTGTGGCTACAGAAGATGAAGGGTTTGAGCATTCCCTTCTCGATGAGGACTTACAACTCTGTGTTGAATTCATGTTCTATGATCATGTCAATGATACAAGACTTGAATGATTGTCCCGTTGCGATTAGGGAGTTGGTTGAGAAGTTGAATGGGGATGAAATGTTGGTGGTGAAAGAGTTGGTTTACTCATCGGTTTTGGATGAGGCAATGGAGTGGAATTCTATGGAAGCAAAGTTGGATTTGCATGGGATGCACTTGGGCACGGCCTACTTGATAATGTTGCAGTGGATGGAGAAGATGAGATACAGGTTGAGCGATCGAAAGTATGAAATGCCGGCAGAGGTTACTGTCGTTTGTGGATCGGGAAGGCATAGCAGTGTTAGAGGGGAATCACCAGTGAAAGCGATGGTCAAAAAGATGGTGATTCGAACAGGTTGCCCATTGAGAATTGATAGGAATAACATTGGTTGTTTTGTTGCCAAAGGGCATGTTGTTAAAAACTGGTTATGTTGATGGAAGAACAATATCGATACTGCCTCTGCTCAACTCCCATTTCAGGGCAAACCCTCCCTTCAACTCTGGAGGTTTGAGTTACATCAAGCTCTTCGTTCTGCTGCTCATTTTCTGAAGATTAGTACCTGAATGTTACTTGGAAGGATGCACTGGCCTTCCGGAGATCAGGATGGCTGTTAGGATGAATCGATCGAATTTTGACCAATTGATGCCATAACTAATTGAGCTCGGTATTTAATCAAAATGGGTCAATAAAATGCGGGTTTTGTATTTAATAACTAGTTTTTGGAACAAAGTGTAAGATTTCTTTAGTACACTCGGGTTCATGGCTGTAATCTTTGAGGTTCCACCATGACTAGCTACGAAGAGCTTTCACCAATTTTACTTCTGGAAAGCTTTCATCACTTCGATTGAGAGAACTAAGAATAGGAATGACTTCATTTACATACTCATCTTTCATCTTTGTAAAGAACTCCACAGAAGAAGAAACTAAAGTTTCTTTTATATATTCAAAATGGCTATACATATTGGTAAAGCAGTCGCTGTGAACTTGCTCTACTTCCTCCACCTACTCTTTCTCCACATACCAAGCTCTATCAAAAAACTGTACAGCGGAAACAAGAGAAAACTGGACAATTTCCAAAAGTTGCTTCCCGAATTGAATACAACAAAAACAAGCTCGCAGTACATGACAGCTTTTAAAACCAGGGCATCCACCATATATACATCTTCCCAAGATTTTTGTGAGAGACTGCTTCAGCAATTAAGCGGCGAGCCTGACCTTCTACAGCCAAAGGCAAAGATGGTGCTGCTCCAACCCCAACAACCACCCCTTCCAACCTTGCCTCAATGTTACTGATGGCTCGCTGAAAATATTAGAGATACGCTTTAATCATCAGTTTATCAAGAATGACAAATGCATTTTGCAATGATGGTGCAATCACGAAACATTTAATGACGTATTTTACATTTCCCATTTGATAAACGCTGTACAGCAGAATGTGTCCCAACAACAAAGGAGAATACCATAGACCAATACCTGTGCATGTGGGTTCTGAACTTCCACCCCACTGGACTTGTGAGATTTAGTCCACTCAACAAGAGGATCATGAATGAATGTTTCAAGAACACTCATTAAAGTCTCCCTGTGAGTTCTTAGCACTGATAGTGTGATCTCGCAAACCTTCAAAAATATTCCTTCATATCCAGTGATCCCCAAGCCATCGATCATGTTCTATATGTTCCGTCAAATAGTCAGTCAGGATAAAACCCAAAAGTTCCTATTATAAGGCAACTGGAATTCTTAACAATTGGGGAAAAGTCAAAAAGAAGAAGAAACTGTAAAAAGATTAACAAGTGTCATATAGATTATCCGGCAAAATACTAAAACACTAGAATACTTTGTTATTGTTATTTTTGCTATACGATAGTTTACTTCACATTTACAATAACATATATGTAGCAAAACTTTTTGAATATCCATGCAGTATTCATATCTTTTGTAGTATAAGGTATATTCTTTGATAAATACTCAATCCTATTGTAGAAGATCTCATTCTTAGCCAAAGGCATGCAAGTTGAGGACTTAAAGAAGCACCAAGATTACTGAGCGAAAAGCATATACATCCATGTGATATCCATACCTGGGTTAGCCTGAAAGGCACCAGCTCAGGCTTCTCCAACTGCAAGCCTTTATCAAATAAGCAACTGAAATCTACATGAACACAGTCCCCTGTGGTAGAATCAAAGAGAATGTTTTCCCCATGCCGATCACCCAGCCCCACGATATGCCCAACCATGGACCAAACTGCAGTAGTGTGAGCATAAGCAACACGAGCCCTAAACCATGCAGCAGGCTCAGAAAAAGTGTTCAAGAACCATTTATGGAATACAGGGGGAAACATTGGAAGGATCCTGGTCTTCAACATTTCATCTTCTGGCATTTTCCCTTGGCATTGATCATAAATTCGTTTGATTTGAGGATTTGTTTTTTGCCTGTCAAATTTTCCACATGATATATAAATATCTTGAAGTATTTGCCGGAGTCCACGAGTATGAGGCACCCATTCCACCATTCCACAGTCCTCTGTCAGTGGAATTACTGCAAAAGTACGAATATAGAGCTTCCTTCGACGGCTTTCAGGGTATTTGGATAACAAACGATTTATCATTGCAGTGAACTCCATCATACGCGCATCTTTCCTAAGATCATCCTTGGGTTTGCAGAGGAAAGGACGTTCAATGCCGTCACTGCCCAATAGAACAATCTGAAAATACAAAAAGGCACCTTGTTTCAAGATTAGATGTACAGACCATCAAGTAGATTAGTAAGACAGTCTACAACGAATTGGATAAGGGATGACTGCTTCAATTTGTGATAGCACAATATAGATACCCACCGAAATAAGACAATTCATGAGTTAAACCCACCCAATTTCAAAAGCTTATCAACATTATATTGCAACTAATCAGGTCGTAAATGTGGAGAGAAGGTCTGATTATTCCACTCCATTTCATGCAAGTCAGCAAACTTTGTAGTACAGGTCTCTGCTTCGTGACTTCAACCCTCACTTAGGGAAGGTAAACCACTCTCTGAAAGAGGGAAGAAGTTGGGATTTCCTTCCTAACTGTATATAACTTTAATATTTTAATAATAAAACATTTCTGATAAAAAATAGATACGGTCCCGAGGACCAACTTGTGACATTGTTTACATGTGAACTACTGGACACATAAAACCAAATATTTATTGTGGAATGACTACAGGAAAACAAGCTAGAAGCACAATCATGCAAATTTACTTAAATCACTGAAGAAATTACCTTTTTAGGCCGCTGAAGAGATGAAAGAATCTCAGCCTCGTCAGCTATACCCGAAATTGTAGGAAGATCGGACGCAGAAAGGATATGAGATGAAAGTGATTCAGTGACATTTGCATTGTAAGTCGGTAGACTAACAGTGAGAGATTGTTGGGTAGGCATGATGATTCCCAGAGGCATCATCCTTTTCAAGGCACTAAATTCTGTTGAGATATTAATTGTCTTTGATTTTGGCTGGCCTGCATGGAAGCACAATTTGATCAAATGATCAATCAGGCTAGCAAACTGACCAAACAGATTGTTGCCACTATTTCCTTGGCTAAAACCCTTTCGTGCAGCTTGTATGATTTCTGCAGCTGCCTCCCGCCTTGAAGGAACTGTGGATTTTGAAACTGCTGCCATAATCCATAGGGCTTGCTGGGGATATTGCCTGAGAACAGAGGTGATGATGTGTTTAACCAATCGAACAATTTCTTCATTCTGGTGGCAAATTCTAGAAACTAATTGAGGCAATACTGTTAACCACTGATATGTAGGCAAATCCTTCAAACAGCCTCGCATAATACTCATTACCTGCCAAACACAAAAGAAGAGAAACTGTATTAGTGTACTGAGGAATAAGGAAGATAGAATTTCAGTGATTTTTAGATAGATAATACAAAGTTCATCACTCATCTAGAAGCACTATAATTACCTTTCCATGCACATTTTTCAACTCTTTATTAGAGGATGAGCCACTTCTTTGATAAAAGCTTCCAAAGTCAAACCACAGGGTTAACAACCTTGGAAGAGCTTGAAACAGATTCTTGTGGCCCCTGTGGAGCCCCTTGGCATAGAATAACAGAACATCAGGTAGGTAAGACCACCAAGGCTTCTCAGTATTTGAGTTTGCAGAATTTGATGGCACCGTTTTGGGATTTAGTTCAGAATTCTCTTCTTGACGTTTCCTGGCATCAACAAGCACTTCATCACAATACTTAGCCATGTAGAAGTATCCTTTCTCCCATGTAGGTTGCAGTTCCCTCACCTTGGAATAAAGACGAATCACATCTTCCTTCTGCTTCTGCCCTGTGTAATGAATCCACCTAGAATAAAGTAGGAGAGTCTTTGCAATATCTCGCTTCTCATTCACACTTTGAGTATCACAAAGCAAAGGAGGTGGGTTCAATGGAATAAGTGCAAGGCTAGTAATTGATGATATTGCAGCAGACCCAACAACCTCCACAGGCATGTTCAGGAGACTTTGTTGCAGTTCCGCAATGGCACCATCAGACCGTCTGGTTCTCCAAAGAAGCTTTGACTTTTCCATGTGAACATTAGGTGCACCAGAAGCCTGGGCTTCTAGAATTGCTCGGTTTGCAGTCTCATAATGACCAGCCAAGCGACAGAGCTTTGCATATTGAAGCCAGCAATTCCCAACTTGAGCACCAAGACCACTGGCACCAAATACCATTCTACGGAGAGCCAAAAGCGGCTCTCTTGTCCAGAGTGATGGTTGAGTAAATCTGAGTCGATTTTCCCAGTTGTCAATTACTTTTGAAAATTTCAGATCATCCAGATCAAATGATTTCTCCAAGAAAGAGTCATCAGCAAGAAGAGCATGAAATTCCTCCAGCTCATGGAGTAAGTGAAGCTTTACAATGAATGGATAAGCCCGCATGTAAGAATCCATGCCTGCTGCAGCCAGAGGAGCAATAAGAGCTTGTTTTGAAAGTGCAATTTTCTCAGCAACTGAGAAATGATCTTTCTTTATCATTGCTCGCACAATTTTCGCAACATCCATGTCAAAGGAAGCATTACTTTCCGAGCTGCTACAAAGCAAACCTTCTTCATCAGCCCCACTAAGGTACTCATCCATCAAGTCCCACCTTCCAAGCCTCCATGCTGCCTGCACACCTTGCATGCACCATGTTTTCTTGTACTGTGGTATCCTAGAAATCAAACCATCCACATGAGTGACCATGACCTGAAGATGGTACATGTTCAATAAACAGTTAAGGACATCTGAATGCCCCTGAACAGAAGTGGGCTCCATCTTCAGCACCTGTTCACAAGAAGTTAGAACTTCAGCCCAGTTTCCTGCTTTCTTGTTTATTAGTAGTGCATCTTGTGAACTTAAAGAGTTACGTAAACATGCCAACCCAGATAGACCATCAGGCTCATCAAGACAGCCATATATCTCTATTAGAAATGAAACATCTTCATCTTCAAATATGCCACTTCTCTCAGTTGCAGGGTTGAAAGAACCTGACTTTCCACGAACATGAGACTCAAAATACATTAAAGACCTTGCATAAGCCTGACACCTGAAGGAAGCCCTGGCAAGGGTCACCTTTGGTATCACAGTTAAAAGCTCTGAAACATATTTGCATTGGATAAGGAGTTGATCTTGATCTGTCAAAGAAGTTGGACTTGGAACCTTTGACTTGGATACCTGATGCTTAGAAGCTGATGATTGTAACGACCGGGAAATAGCTAATTCTTGTTCAACATCATCCACCCATTGCCCAAGATTATCAAGAAGAGTGAAGATAGCTTGAATGCAAACTTCACTTTGGCCACCACTGATTCCATGAACTGCAGCGCCACTATTCTCCGATGCTGCAGCATCAAGAACAGATAGGATTTCTTGTGTAATGCCTTGGCGTGCCTCCTCAGTGCCATGACAGACAGCATTGAGTACTAGATATGGCAGCAGATATATCGCTGTTTGCATATCATGACGCACTATACCTCGGCAGGCATTAAAAATGCTTGCACGAGATCCAGTCGCATGAACAGTCAGTTTTCTTATCCAAAAAAAAATCCACCTTCTGAATGACATAGAAGGTCGGTAAATTGGGCCAGTAGAGGCAGAATCAGACACATTTGGAAGTTGGAATCTAGAGGTTAAGCAAGGGGCTATTATCTCTTTAACATAGTTAGAGAATCGGTCCCACAATCTCTGACCCCTCACATTCATCTCATGGATATTAACGTAACTCTTAGTCCCTGCTGTGGCAATTTTCAAGGGTTCTTTATCCTTGAGTACCTGCGACACAGAAACACCCATATTCTCATCCAGTGATGCCTCACAACCCGCAATCTTCAGCAGTTCTTGTATAGCTAATGCAGCTGAATCATGAATGATGGTATCGGGTGCAGCTCTAAACGCCCTAGCCAGATGCTTGTGAATCAACTCAAAAATAAGGTCATCATCTGAACATTCAATTTTAAAGCGTTGGCATGAAAAACCCTTCACTTTGGCAGGGTCAACAGCACCCAATGCTCCAAGGCAATCAGCGCATACCAATTTCAGCCGCTGACCCACTACAGTCCTTGATTCTTCTGCACATCCTTTGAGCAAAGATGTGATCAAAGAGCTCAAGACATCCATATCTGAGCCAGCTTCACCATTAATTAAAGCAGTAACATCCTCACTTCTAAGTTTCAACAACTTGCTCAACTCACACACTACCATGTATCTCACATTCAAGTTCTCATGGTTTAGACCATCAACAACATCTCGCAATTGATCCTTTAAAGTCATTTGCCCACGTGCTTCTTGTATGGCCCTATTCACTTCTGTCAGAGCAGGAATACTGGGTAACAGAGGGAATTCATGAATATGCTGCTTAAGGATAGCCCTGTTCTTTAACACAAGCTCCTCTAATATTTTCACTACTTGATTCAAAAGCATGGATGAATTATCTTTATCTCTCTCCAAGAATGGAATAAGAGCGGCAAAAACTTGAGAAATTACATGTTTAGTGCTAGATTGAGATACAGTTGCTAATTGCTCAATAAAAAAATGCAAGACGGAGAGACCCTCACTCTGAAGTGATTCTTTATCAATGGCATGCATAAGAAGAACCAGTAGTTTTGGCACATAAGTACTAAGGTGTGAACCCATCATTTTGATCAGCAGCTCAATACGTTTCAAAGCTTGTTTCTGCAGTGAAGAATCCTCTGCATGGAGCATTTTTCTGTCAATACTATTAAGAAGACCAACAAAATGATTCCTCAAAAAGCCCGAAAGATCTTCAGAACCAGTCAGAACTACAGCAACCTTCTTTATCAACTGTGGCACTCTAGTTAACCTGAAAATGGAAATTCATATCAGAACACCTGGCAGAACAACCAGTAGTTTCTCCAGTGCTATGTAGTATGATAGAATTGTAGTTCAATAATCTCAGTTAGAGATGCTCATATCTCAACTCAGAAGCCGAAGGCTTGTCAATCAATAGAACGAGTATAAATTTGGGCCTAGCTCAAAGAAAGAGTTGTGTCTGCAAATTTCTTGAAGACATGCATAAAATCTCTAACGATCGAAGAGAAGAAGAAAAAATAAAAAATAAAAATAAAAAAATGCTCCAATGCATAAAGACATCAGATCCAAAAACTTCAGAGAAAAACGAAACAATTTCTGAAGGTTCACCTTTCTAACAAAGAACAGAAATATACTGACATGTCCAAAGATGCTCCAATGCACCAAGTTCTGCATTTAATTAATTTTATTCACATTCTTGTTGTCACAAGTGTACTTTTGTACCTTTTTCTTATCTCATCTGAATCACCACCATCAAGAAAACATACAAGTTCATCAAGAAGTGCAGGTAATGCAGCTGCAAAGATTTCTTGGTTGTCAGACCCTGTCTGTGCGCGGTAAAATTCTAAAGCTGAGAGTAACCCTCGCTCATCTGCTTGATGGAGAGCAAAAGCAAGCACTTTTGGCAGCCAGTTTACTATCAGAGGGACCATATCAGTGTTCAGACACTTGGCCAAATCATATAAGATGTCAACTGCTTGATCATTATCATGCTGGGAGACCACAAGCTTTGGAAGAACTACAGGAATCATTTTCTTGACAAGTTCCTCAGTTTCAACACCAAAAACAGCCTCTGCAAACTCTCTGACCAACTTTGGACGGCTTGCCAGCCTGACAGATAGATAATCAAAAAGCTCATTGCGGATAAAAATAGCTTTTGCAATAAGTAGTTCAATTCCTCCCTTAAGATGAAAGTAGCAAGATTTGTGTATTAATCTTGATGCATTCATTCTCACGGTCAAGTGAGGATTATCAAGCTGCTCAACCAACAACATTAGAGAAAACAAGAAAAGCTGACTGTTTATATCAACTGCCATCATAATTTCTGCAGTAGACTCCAGAAGAGTCTCAAACATCTGCGGATCATCAGTTGTTGCCAAAGCATGTTTTATTATATCCAGAAACTTTTGTTCGTTACTTTTATCTGAAGCATTTTCATCTGAAAATAAACAACTCAAAATAGAGTCCTGAATGAAGGATCTAATCTGGGGGCAGAATGCTTCTCTTATAGCCTTCTTTTTGTTAAGGAGTAGAAATTCAATGCATTTAATCCATTCAGATCTTGTTCTAAGTAAAACATTGATAGGCCCATGAACAAGCATCCGTTGAATAACTCTCACACAGGCAACTTGAACCTCTTCTGAAGACTCATCATAAAGAAGATCAAAATATAGAGACAATAGATTGATAAAATCACATTCGAAACAAATGTCCTTGCTCTGCATATCAGCAGGATTTATAATTTTCAAAGCCAGTCCACGATTGTGTACAGCACTTGGGTCACAGTTCGAACACCAAAATCCTTGTAGCAAATAATCTACAGTCTGATCCAGTTTCTTGTCTTCAGTGTTCAAAAATAATTTGCAGACATTTTTACCTATATCCTCAACACCATTACAAGATCCATAAATACATGCTAAAAACCCAAAAGAAAAGGGAAAATTTTTCTTAACTCTTTCATGCTCATCTTTCCCCATAAACCTGCAATACGGAGTAGAAAAAACAAATTAATCAAACAAAATAAGTATGCTGAAAGTC
This sequence comes from Boswellia sacra, assembly GCA_013180625.2. Lineage (NCBI taxonomy): Eukaryota > Viridiplantae > Streptophyta > Magnoliopsida > Sapindales > Burseraceae > Boswellia > Boswellia sacra. The sequence continues at coordinate 268,607 of SNVD02015884.1, read as the reverse complement.
CTTATATCGATAATATGCACAAGTACTATGACGGTCAATCTAAATTGCATTGGTATTAAAGCCAAACTTGCTTTAAATATCTGAGATAACTTTATTTTGTCAGCTCCACATATAAAATGGAGCCATAGCAGAATAGGAGATAAGATGTAATTACCAAGAAATTATGCTTTTATGAACAGGTACCTACCCACCCACTTCCCAACACCTCACACAAACAGCACTCATCCTGATACAAAATCACAATTCTTTCTTGGTTTTAACAAAATCCTGTTACGTAAAGTCAAATCAATAGTATGGCATAGAAACTATAATGTGGTTGAAATTTGTTTCAAAAAATATATATTTTACAGCAAACAGATTATCATAATTTTCTATAATGTTTTAAACAAAGCATTTGAATTTTGAATGAGAAAATCATGCAAATATAAAAGCTATATGTAAGAAAGGAAAAAGAGAGAGAGAGAAATAAAAAAATTCCGAGTATTCACTCACTCCAGCCTCTTGAACATAAGTGGTAGTACACTAAGACCAGACCAGAATACCACCACAGGTAAAGAAATGATAGCTTCAATTCTGACTTCATCAGATTCATCATGACAAGCTAAATCCAATATTTCAAAATCACTTTCAGTTGTTAAGCTTTGACCAAGCTTTGAGAAAACTTGAATAGCACAACATTTCATTTTCCATGGAGGATGATGATCATTAACCATAACAGGATGAGTCCATGGAAGCTTTAACACCACATTTAGGTCATCACCTTTATTTTTGAAAAGCTCAATCTCTTTGATAAAGGAGCCTAACAAGGAAAGTAAAATTTACTTCAGTCACAGATTACAACAAAATATTCTAGAGTTAACAGCCAAACTCCAAAAGAAAGAACTTTATGTTATTAAGAACAATCAAACCTTGAACTTGTCATGGTTACAAATATTTCAATAAAAATACTAAAAGAAACTTTTGAAGTAAAAATTAGAAGTGTGTTATTTTAATTAAGAAATTACAAATTTTCTAGGAAACTATTGGAATTAGTTTTCTAAAAAACATAAAAAAAATAGATAAAGAAATAAGGGGTTTATTCAATCTTTTTATGAAAGTTAGGAATGATGACTTACTTTGGCAAAGCAAGATGCTGTGGATTCCTTCTAGGTAGATAGAAATATCAAATGGAAGTGAACTTCCCTGTTTTGCCTACAGAATATATATCTTAATTAGTGATAGGGCAAAATCAGTAGGATGAGAAATTTACAAGTTCCAACACACCTGGTCAGTTATCCAAGGGATCCATGCACACATCTTCCAAAAGATGCAGAGTGAAATATTGGTCTGAGGATATCTTGAGAAGGCAATACAAAGCATGCTAAGAGCTGTTAATGCAACATCTGGTCTTAGTGAACCTGGATTGACTGAGGGAGAGTCTAAATTTTCAACAAACGAAAGGAGTGACGCACGCATATGATACGCATATTCTTCTTCTCTTTCACAATTAAAGACATGACTAGGCTTATCGTCCGTTGGGACATTATCATGGGAAACCATAGTTTCTTCATCTATTTTTTGGCGTTTGATTTTGATAGTATTTACATCTTCGATATGCCTTTTTTCTCCAACTCTACAATTTTCTTCAATTGAATTATCACCTGAAGTTGATTGATCAAGATTAATATCATTTTCTTTCCTCCCTCCAACACGAATTGGATCAAGAATAGATAGAGCTACTTGAAAGCAATCAATCAATGGAAGGCAAGGTTCTGACAAACAAAATGCATTTACAAGAGATGCAGGCCTCCAAACATAAGGGGGGCAAGTTTTAGCAATCCGTTTGTATACACTGCACAACGCAACCTGAAAAACACATTTATTTTATACATACCTATATAAATACAGGCTAGCCAGAATTTTAAATGAGGGCCAAAAAAGAATGTCTGAACTTGCCTAACAAGAAGTAAGATATCCATATTACCTTAAGGTCCTCACTTTTGGTTCTCCTCATTGATTGAGGAAAGATATTTACTAAAGCTGCAGCTGTTAGCTTGACAACAACATCAGGACAACTAGAGTATAATGCCCCAAGGCAAGCACCCATGGAGGAATCATAAGCCACATTCCTGCAAAGTAAGCCTAATATTAGTATAGTATAGGAAAGTAAGTAATTAACAAAAAAAAAATTAAAACTATTAGCAAGACTTCATCAAAGGCTTCCATGATGAGGACAGGACACCCTTCCAAAAGAATAACATGCCATATTGACAAGAATTAGGAGACTGATTATGCAATCAGAATAACAAAAGCATGAATTTGACACTGAATGGAGAACTGCATCATTATTAAACCATGAAGACAGCTCATTCAAAGCGTCTTCCTCGTGGTGATTTGCCTACTTCACTATTTAAGCTTACTGTAAGAAATCTATCATAAAATGGAGATAAGTTCTAAGCATCTGAAAATATACCTGAATACAAAAAGTCCCTCCTTGTCCTCTCTCAATATTATGGATATTGACAGAATGAATTTCTCATGAGGAATGACGTCATAACTCATCACCGATCCCATGATGCGTACAAAGTCAAAACATGCCTTCCACAAAGTCTTAATTGTCAGACAACTATAACAAAAGATTACTACAAACATATAAAATAATTAAAAGATGAAATGATTCATTCAGAAAGTTTACATATTGAATAAAAAGTAACAATGATCTACTTTCAGCGACATTGCTACCCACCATATGCAAATCAGCATCTCCATAGCACAAGAGAGAACATGCAGCTGACACAAATGACAAATTGATGAGACCTTCCACATACAGAGTTCCTTCAGTTAAGCATTTGCTAAGAAGCTTAATAATCCCAGTTGCAAAAGGTTGCCACCTCGTTTTACCCAAAAGGTTAATCAAGATACCAGAGCCATCAATTGGTTTACTGCTATTTGGAAGATTACATAGACAAGTTGAATCACCGGAAACCCCACGAAAAGACTCGTGAAAACACTTTAAATTCAACCCAGAGGATTCTGTAATGCTTGAACTATCAACTTTAAGCGCTGCAATATACGAAATATCTGTATTAAGATAAGGACATGTTAGATTTCTCATATGCTTTTACCATGTAAATGATGTGTCAAGGAAGGGAAAAAAAATTACTTCAAAGACATTATGCTAAGGGAGGGTTTTTTGTTCTTTTGTATTTTGACAAGCATGGGGAGTATACCAGCAATAACAACAACATATGAGTCTAACATTTTAGCAAGAAGCGATCACACTATCATATAATTGAGTAATCTTCATCCTTGGCAGTTAGCTCCTTACCTTCAATGGCCAACATGGCATCAATGAAAAACAAACGATAAGCATCTCGTGCTCCAGTACGAAGCAAGGATAAAAGAGATCCAACTGTCTCAAAAATAACTCCATGTCGTGATCTGAACAACAGCACAAGATCGAAAATATTAAAGGCTAAATACTATATTTAAGCCTACTACACCTATAACCTTAACCTTAAGCAATTTCCTAACACAATATCAGAGCTAGAGCTAAAGTGACTTCAACATCAAAGTATCCAACCCTCATCATGTCAATGAAAAATAAATATACAAATAAAAAACGAAATGGAACAAATTAGAAAAATATCAAAGGCTAAATACTATAATTGAGAATACAACTATAAGCTCAAGCCTCTCTCTCATCTTTTCAATTAAAAAAATAAATTAATTAGTAATAAAATGGTTACGTCTGTCACTGTACACAATCAATCCAGAACCGAAATGATCAGAAAATTTTAAAACTAATTTCTAATTTCCCTCACTCACCGAAATGCCGGTTCAGCAAAGAATGGCAAGACACGACCAATGACAGGCAAAATAGAAGGAGCTTTGCCGTGGTAGAAAACGCCAGGAAAGTTCCTGGCTGTGTGAGAAATGAGCTTCAACACAGCTACTACTTCCCTCTCATTGGCTGCAACAGTAAGCAACTCACACCTCTGATCATTTAAAAATAAAAATAAACAAAAAAATTGTTGAAAGTGGAAAACGAAGGAGTACCTGAGGAGGAGGGAACGACGTAGGCGTGGAGGAGATTGGGGAGAACGTCACGGAATCTGGATTCTAAAGCGTCGTCGTTTTGGCGAGAGTTGGAGGGAGTGGATGAAGAAGCCGCTATTCGTTCTCGAAGCTCGTGCACCAGACTTGAGAGGTTCCTCGCCATATTTGTGTGCTCACAGCTCACTCTTCCCTCCCCATTTTAAATTCCTTTTTTCAACTTTCATAATGCTTTATGGATCGTTTCAGATTTTACAGGTGAGTGCCAGCTGAGTGCGTTGCATAGCATGGGTTTTTTGTTAAAATATTAAACTTATAGTGACTTCTAGAAACTTTTCAAAACATTGGTACGACAGTTAGGTTAAATTTAATTTTAGGGATACATTTTCGCCCCCTAAGGTAAGGATGGCTACCAAATTCGTCTCTAACTTTTCTACAATATCTGATTTGCCCTTGAGCTTTGAATGCAACGTCAAATAGGATTCTTCCCTGATTTTAACGTTGGATTCAACATCAGGGTCAAAAAAGTTAGGGACAATCGTTAATTAGGCCGTGGGACAAAATTAATCATCCCTTATTTTTAATATGTATGGTGAAATGACAAAAAGTACCATTTTTGACATATTCCTCAAGAATGTTTATCGACAAAAGCACCTTGTTTTTTGTTTTCTTTTTTTAAAATGGTTTGGATTTCAACGATACATTTGAAATGATTCCAATTATTGGGGTTTGATTGTTGAGTGATGTTAGACTTATAATATTCATGCAACATAAACTCTATAACATGACGTACGTGGTAACCTATATGATAAAAATTTATTAGAAAAGAAAAAACAAAAATAGATGAGAGAAATTATATCCCCAATATGATTTTATCATTTAAGCTGTCAAGTCATGTTATAGAATTTATGTTGTATAAATGTTGTAAGTCTAGTATTATTGTTGATTGTTTATTTTATCAAGTTCTAAAAGATAATGAAAAAGAACTAGAATAGAGGTGAAAAGGTTTATGTTTGTGTTATCATTAATAAATTTCTCATAAGAGACTTCCATATCTCTAGCCTACAACACACCGGTATAACAACAGAGAGCACATGCATAATTTGATGAGAAGTAGCATTTTCATGCCATTCATTTTCCTTCCCTTAAAGAATCAAGAGATATACAAAACTTTTCTTCAACACTCCCCACTTCAATCAATCAAAATAAATAGATGGCCATCTCTCAATCTAAATCTTCAGCTTCGTCTAAATATGTAAATCACTGTTATATATATAATCTCTCTGCGTTTCATCTATTTGTTTCACTCATCTATGTCAATTTTCCTGAACAATATCATTGTTGAATGAGGCGGGAAAGAAAAGAATAAGGTTAGCATTTTATAAGTGGGGCAGTCAGTTTTTTGTTCAATTATATTTCTCACTCAGATTTGAGTTAGATGGAGCGAAATTTGTCCAAGTTGAGGGCATTCGTTCAGAGGTGATAGCAGGCATGGCTTTGACATTGATGTCAAGAGGCAGCAACCGGTATTGAATGTCAAGCTCCTTGAACATTTGCACCATGTCTTCTAACAGAAGAGATCTCCTTGCCCATCTCTCTCCCATGTTTTGATGGTTCATTTTGTGACTCAGCCACACTGCTATTCTCACCCTGTTCAACTCTTCCGTATCCTTCAATATGATCATAGGTGATTCATACCAATGCTCCTTCTTCCCATCCACATAACTGCATTATTTATCGTCACCACGTTATATAAATGATGAACTTACATCCTGTATAAAACATAAACTCTACAACTTGACGTGATAGTTTACATGATAAAAATTTATGGGAGGGAAAAACAAAAAAGAATAAAAGAAGTTACATCTCCAATAGGATTTTATCATATAAACTGTCACATCAGATTATAGAATTTAAGTTATATATAAGTTATAAGTCTAACATTACTGTTTCTTAGTATATTTATTTCTCATAATAGAATACTAGAGAATCTTTTATATATTTTATATAAATATGTTTAGATTTCAGGTCAAAATACTATATTTGATGATGTTAGTGTATCAACTATCTCAACCATGAAATATTATAGAAAAAATGGCTAGAAATTGATTTATGTCACATATTTTATCAAAATTTGTGTTAGAAGTCCTCAACTTTATACATATAAAATCGTACCTCATTATCCTCTGCCTTATCAATGCAATCTTTTCTGCAGGAGTGGTAACGTGGATACAGAACTCCACTGCATCTCCCATGTCTGGACTACGATAGTAGTTGCTGATAGGCTTCTGGGAAAGAGTACTGTTAGGGTATATTATTTTCAGGTTGTCAAATCTCAGGAAAACGGTTGTCAGAATGTTCATCTCCTCTACCACCATCTGAAGTAAACACATTAAAATAACAAAATAAATTAAGCACAAATAATTATGAACAATAATTAGAGTTATCAACTGGGTCTAATTAGATCATACTATACCATAAATTTGATTCAAAATTTACACCTTTTATAATGAAAGGAAATTGTGTGCTATGTACATGTACCTGAACTCCATCCACTTCACATCGATCACCCACGTCAAATGGGTGAATAATGAACAAGAAGATAAGAGATTCAAATATGGTTTTGCATGTGTTTCCAAAAACGAAAGCCACAAGCACAAGCTGTGAGCTGATGAAGATAAAAAACTGGGAGGTGGCAATTTCAAGTATGATAAGCCAGGTGATCAATATAATGATTCCAACTATAACATTTACTATATGATGAAGCCTGTTCACTGCTGTCTTTGTATCATTCAGTGTCAAGGCAAGAGCTTTCCTCTCTCTGAAAGAATTGACCTGAAAAATTCGAGTTCATTGTAGTTTAGAAGCAGCTTGTAGGACCGGTAGATATTGAGATACTACTGTTAAACTATCTATAGAAACTTACTTGTACAAATCAATGTGTAACATTATTGAATAATTGACAAGTCATCTAAATTAATTAATGTAATTGAAATTTGAAATTTACTCCTCTAATGAAATCATGTCTCGTCAGTTTGTATAGATAGTTTGTAAGAACAGTATTGCCCTTATTTATATGTATATGAAGATAATCAAAATTAAAATAAAATTAAAAAAAAGTAAATGTTAATCATCATGATAACTTTAATTTAAATTAATTAAAAATTATTTCTTGGCTACATATATGCTGCAGTGCATACCACCCAGTTCTTGAGGGATGTTTTGCTGATTCTTCTGGTTTCAGCAGCACCTTCGAAGAGACTCATCGTCTTCAGAGCCTCATCATCTTGCATAAATCGCATCAAATCCTCTAAGTAGATATGCCTACAAGATAAAACAGTGTATTGAAATTAATTTTAACTAAGATGAGCTATCTAAATTATCAATCTGATTTTTAGTATGTATAATTATTTTTATTATCTAATCAAATTCAATTCCTAGAACGCCCTAATTAAATTAATAGTTGTACTTGGAGGTTAAACTTAGCTAGACTAAAATTCAGAAAGTCCCTCTAATTTGGTTATTTCTTCCTAAATTATCGATACAAAATGGCATAAAATTAGAATGCAAATTAATGTTGAAAGAGATATATAAAAGACTCACTTTGATCCAGGCCGAGACACATTGAGGAAAATCTTTCTCGCAGCAGCTTTAGCCTCATATTCACTTCTGATCTCTTTTGCTGAATCGTCCCCAGTAGAATCCAGAACTTGCTCATCCAATGTAGACAGTGAGCCATATCGCACAATGTTCATCAACCTCTTCATATTCCAAGCTGAAACGTTCTTATGGTTAAGCTTGTGCAGATGGTCAATTGTGATCCCACCAGAATTTGCCTGATCCTTCTTCGATATGACTCCAGAAAGCTGCTTGCCACTTTTGTTATGCCTGGAACTTCTCCCTATCACTCTCCCACTCCTGCCGGAGCCTTCTGGTTGAAATGCAGCATCTTTGAGGTCAGGAGGCAAAACAGCCCCAGCATTTTGCAACTTATGAATCTCAGCTACTGTCCTCTCCATGTCATCTTCGGTCCTTTGCATTTCAACCAAAGGAGGACCAGAGAGAGTTTCAATCACATATTGATTGAACAAAGATTCCTGAATCCTATCAAAATAGGTGCTCACATGGAAGGAGGAAGCAAGGACCTTGACCATCAATGTTTTCACTAGCCACAGCAAGGTACCAATCAACATACAGATCAAGATCTTGGTGATGTACTTGAGAAATTGACTTTTAGTCTCTCTCTCAACTCTGCGATTAAACAAGAGGCCCCAAGCGAGCAACACAAGCCCTAGCCACAAGCAATTCTGCACAGGCTTTCTCACCCCGTAAACAAAATACAGAAGCCTTTTACGCAAGAGAAAATTTCTCTCAATGAAATAAACTATCAAATGAATCCCCCAACCCGAAACCAACCTTCCACAGATCAACACAAGCACCATCACTTCCCATTTCCAGAGCGCCAGATCCCACACTCTCTTTTCCTTCAAAAAAGGGATTGACAAGCTACAAATCAAAGCTGCAATGATTAAGATCAAACTCACCCATTGAAGCAAAGTCAGGAAACTGAGATGTGACTTTGTGAACTCCTCAGGAAAGTCCTCAGACAATAAAGGGTCATCATCATCATCACCACCCTTCCCTATCATCCCGGATTTCAGTTGACCCGATTTTACAATCTTCCCGGATCTCAGCTCAATCACCTCCTCCGGTGGAGGGTCCTGAAGCCTCGATCTCGTCTTTATCTTCATCAACATGCTTGGTTTTTTCTGAAACGATTTGTTTCTATTGAACGATGCATTGGCTGTGCATCTCAAGACCTCCTCTTTACGAAGATCCTGAGCATTACTTTGTTCCTTCTGTGCGTGCATCTGTGAATGACTATTTATTTCTCCTCCTCCTCCGCCTTCAGGGTAGTCCTTGTAACGTCTTCTCGCTGACTCCTTCAGAGCCTCAACTGGGTTCGGACCAAAACAGACACGAATCTCCTTGGACTGATCTACACCACTATTAAACTGAGACGAGTATTGATGATGTTTAAGCTCCTCCATTTCCATGTCCATGTCAAGTGCAATCTCGCCATTGTTTTTCTGTCTGTTCAAGAACTGGCCAATCAGCCTCGAAGGATCCTCCCCACGTTGCATGTTATCATTAACAGTTTCATTTTTCAGGCTCTTCATGTTGCTACTCTCTTGATCGTCTGCATCCTGCCATAACTCATAACTCGGTTCGCTTGCAAGAGGTGTAACGCTACTTGAAGAATCATAGTCCTTCATGCAATTTGGGCTTGAAGCAGCTGCACCATCTTTTTTAACTTTGACTCCTCTGTAATCATCTGAGATTTCTTGATCCTGAAGGATGGGGAATTCTTCATGGCTAGAAGCATCGCTACTTCTTCCACCTACAGAAATTTTGTGCCTGTGCTTGTAGTAATTAGAGCCATGCGGGGACTTGAATGATTTCTTTATGGAGAATTCCATATCTTGTTGCACAACTTATAGGCATGCATTAATGGTTAATTATCATTGGAAATTTTAAAAAATGATGTTTGGATCCAAGAAAATAATAACAGGGCATTGAATTTCATTGTAGGGAGTTTCTCGGGAAAGATTTTTGTTTTTTTGTTGATATGTGTAATAAACTAGAGTGCATTTAGGGCTACAAAGACGAGAGAGATACGGAGAAGTGCATGGTTAGGTTTAGAAAACTTTACGAGATTTATAAATTCGGTTCTTATGGACAGAAAAACCCTTGTATACCATGTTTAATTACAATAATGCCACTCATTTTGGACATGCTAATACATTATGGGAAACTACTAAAAAAATGTTTATAAGATGATATTAGTTTTTTTCTTTTTTAAAACTAGAATTGAATCTGGCACATTTCTGTTTCACTTAAAATGAACCCGTTTCAATTTTTCTGTATTAACCCCAGTCTGTTAGTTGCTGTTTGTAACATGAAACTTTAATTTGAGTACTGCCGCGTCAGTGTGGGAAAGAGATAACACAACTTTCAGTAATGTGTATATATGATTTAGTTCGAAGTTACAACTCTCCCACTGGTTTTTTTTTTTTTTTTTGTAACCGAGGTGTCCGGGCCAGCTTACGCGCACCACGACTAATCCTCGGAGGAGACTAGCGCAACCACAACCCACTGTCACCACTGGTTCTGTATATGGTTATTAACGAACAAGGTTATAATTGGGATCTGGCACCACGTCAGCCCTAGCTTGGTTAGCATAAGAATTCTAAAGAAAGTTGGCAATGGTTAATCATTAAAGTTCCTACTTGTCCAAGTTAACAAGAACGTGAATAAAATCGAATCACAAGCTTCCTGTCATTGTTTAAAAGTGTTGAATCACAAGGCTCTTTCAATTGCCAGACGAGAGGGGTGAAAGTGAAACTCATTTCCGATCCCTAGTTAAGAAACACTTTTTATGCCCACAACGACAGTTGAGGAAATGCATCATGTGGACTGTGATGGTAACGTTAATCTGATATGCTCATTGATACTATAAACTTTTAAGCTTCTGTTTGAGTCTATCGCTAAAATAAGACAGTTTTCAGTCCAACAGTTCTTTTTTTTAACCACCAGTGTGAACGTTTTATAAAGCGGGGGAGAACAAACCCCAGAAGAAATTAATGAAAACACCATTTAGGAGGCTCTAAGAAAACCACATCACTCAAATATAAAAATTACTGATAAAATGCACTATAATACATCAATATAACAAAGTTAATGTTATATTTACAAACTTTACAAACTCTTGTATACAAACAATTATGACATTACTTATTTGTAAATACATCTACCGCGCTTTATTGAATGAGTTCACTTTTAGTATATTCACTCTTTTACTCACTTTTTGACAACTTAGTTTACATACAAAAGTTTGTATGTAATAATGTTATTCATAGGATATCGTAGGTACAAGAAAAGAAATATTGTTATGATTTATAAACATAATTTGAAGGCCGCATGTGACAATGCTAAGTTAAATAGCTCATCCACGTCAGTGTCCCTCAGTACAACTTGACACTTTAATGTGACAATGACGAAAAGAAAATGCGGGTTAAAAAGAAATTTAAAAAAAAAAATCAATTAAAGGGGGGGAAAAAAGACAAGAAAAAACTCTTGATCATTTGGACAAAATACTGTACAGTGTCGAGGAAAAACAAGCTGGTAAATGGCCTACGCGATTAAAGCTTTATGTCCAGGTCGTAAACTTCGGTCTATTTCAGTGGTGGCCTCGACGGAGGACAGACAGGAACCCCCCAGACGATTTCTCTTTGCGGCGATCTTCGCCTTCTTCTCCAACCTATTTCACATACTTCACCAATGAGAAATAAAAAGAAAGAATGAAGTTTTATTAATATAGCATGCAAATGTTTTTTAGTGATAGTATTTTGAAATTTGCTCTAAAATTACATCATAAGAAAAGGAAACTAGGCGATGTTAAATTTATAAGGACATACCTCCTTGGCAATTTGCCGCAGAATCTCAATAATTTCGGAGAAATCAGGCCTTATTGCTGGATCTTGCTGCCAGCATTTCTCAAGCAGCTCAGCTAGCTTTGGATGAGTGTTTTTCGGGATTGTAGGCCGTAAACCCTGGAAAATAAGTTAAAGAAAGTAAAATGTAACTTATTCTCACATAATCCTCGCATAAATCCTAGACAGTTTTTTATTTCTTTCATATAGGGAAGGTGGAGAAATTAAGCAGTCATAATTCTCAATATTAATTGGAAATATTATGAGAATATTCCCAAATAAACATGAGCAGTTTAGGACGTCCAAACTTAGACAAACACTTAGGAATAAACAATGTACCTTCTGGACCACTCCAACGGCTGCCTGTAATGGAGTCAAGTACTCATATGGGAGCTGAGAATAAAAAATGTAAGCATGTAAATGGACGGAAGGAAACAATAACATGCGCGATATATATGGAAGAAGAACAACTAGACAATACCTTTCCAGTTAGCAACTCCCACAATACAACTCCGAAACTAAAAACATCAGCCTTGTGATCATATGGTTTGTGTTCTATAACCTTCATTGCAAATGAGCAATTAGACGATGTAAACGAATTGCAAGCAAAAAATCGATCAACAATATTTATGCATCGAATATATACGTATTCTTAAAGAGAGAAAAATTTAGACGAGAAAACATTTTAGCAAGAGAAACTGTATCTACAGTTTAAGCAAAAGCAACAAAGGAGGAAAATTTGGTGACGCTAAAACATAGATGTCAATTGCATCCAAACTTCGAAAGATTTTTCTTTCCTTCAAATGGGAAACAGAAAAAGGAAAATAAACAAATAAATACAAGATTTGAGCTTTTAAATGCATAGAGATATGAAGAAACACATAGGCATACATGGAACCCATCAAACAACTTGCTACCATCAAGGTCTCACCTCAGGAGCCATCCAACGGTAAGTCCCAGTTTCTGCAGTCATAACTCCAGATTGAGCTTTTACTCTAGCAACCCCAAAATCGGCCACCTTAACCACCTATAATGCAATCATATGACAGTCTTTAAGAAGATAACAAAGAAAGAACATGAACAGATTACAGTATTTAGAAATAAATACCAAACTAAAATGGATTTGGCAGGATTTAATGGAAACCAAGCTAGGCACAGACTATAGAAGAAGATGTCCAACAACATTGGAATGTGACATATATGATGCAACTAAATACACTATACATAGGCCACTTTATGGATTTACTTTACAGACCTCCAAAAAGTTTTACGCCCTCATAAATATTGCCAGCACCAATTTGCTGCTTTTTCAAAACACTTTTGGGTAAACAAATATATGTAAAGAATTAATGAAAATTAAGACTTTTTGCTTTTGGACAAATGAGATGAAAAGGTGAAAGGTCGACAAGAGTCTTACTTCATTTTCATCCATAAGAAGATTGGCAGCCTTCAAATCCCTGTGGATTATATTGTTTTGGTGCAAGTAGTTCATTCCTTTGGAAACATCTATTGCTACTTTAATTAAGGATGGAAGCTTGAAAACACCCTTCTGCTTGTGGAGGTAGTCATACACACTTCCACCAGACATAAATTCTATTTTAAGAAAGAATTAAAAAGAGAGTAAAGAAATAAGAGGAAGAAAACCAAATACACTGATTAGTCAAAAATAAAAATTAAAAATTAAAAAAAAAAAAACTTATTGAGCACACCTGTTACAATGCACAAGCTTGGAGGCTTTGTACATGCACCAATGAATTGTACAACATTCTTATGCCGAACCTTTCTACAAGTTCCAATAGGAGTATGAAAAGGTTAAAGCCATGGAGCATTCATACAAGAATTATAACAATTTATCCAGAAAAAACAAGGAAAGTGATCAAAGTTACTGAAGAGTCAGTTAATCTATTATTAGACATGTATCGTTTCATATCAGATAAAACATACTGAGCTGCTCATAACTTAAGACTCAAATGAGATTGTCACGGAGTAACATAAAAGACATAGAGACAAAAACGTTCTTGTCAGACTAATAGAATAACTCAAAAGTGATAATAAGTTCAAGATCATATATCAGGTGAATTTTAAACATCAATATTGACGAAGGATTCTTTCTTTCCTAACTAGTAGAAAGAACAAAGATGTAAAAAGGTTAGAGTTTCGGTCAGAAACGTGTAAAGAGAGGTTGTTAGGATAAAGAAACAGGAAGCAGTTATTTTTATTTTAACTAAAACCTCTCAAGTATACAGTGGACCCTGGAGGCATGGAAGTGAACCAAGAAGTAATGAATCAACCTACCTAACTCAACCAACAAAAAGACAACTTATTTCTAAATATCCCTTCATGGAACTTGAACTTTATTCAGTGGTCTGGAAGAACAAGTATATAAACAGAGTTTAATTCATTCGAGACATGCATATTGAATTGTTTAAATTATATATTCCACCCCAATCCAAGAAGACAATAATATCACAAATCAAATATAGAAGTTTCTTTGGCAGCATTCCAATATTATTGTAAATCCAACAATGATATCCAAGATGAAATTGCTTTATAAACTTCCCGGAAACTACTTATATTTTTGAAGTTTAAGAGAATTTTGTAGCACAACCAGATAATCTATATATTATCAGCATCAGTCTATATGACAAACCTCATGATAAAGACTTCCTGAGCAAATTCTTTCTGCAAATCTGTATTAATACGCTCAGGCTTAAGGACTTTAATAGCTACTTCCTGACTGCAGTATGTACCTTTGTACCTATATCAATTCAAGTAGCTTAGTTTTCCGAGTACGATAATACGATTAGTACATGTGACAGAAGCAACAAACTTACAAATCACCATATGACCCGGATGCAACTTTGTTCCCAAACTGCAGATGTCTAGGATCAATTTCCCAGACATCAGTTCCATCACTAGGTATTTCCACATGTTCTGGATCACATTTCATCCCTGTCTCCTCAGGCTCACTACAGGGAGATGATGAGCGATGACTGGACCAACCCTGATTCTGCATAGCAACCAATACAATGCAAATTTAAAATACATTGATAATTACACCGCAATAAGACATGGCATAGAGAACCACTTTAAATATCTTAAAGGATGATAAATTATTGGTCTCAATTGACATGGTGACTAGAACACTACATGAACTAGGAACTGTTTGCTGTCAGTATCCAACTCTAAAGTCAAAGTGGGCTTAACCCACTTCCTCACCACCAAAAATTGTGTCCAGGAAATCTGTTAGTACTTCATACACTGGAGCAACAAAAATTTCCCTGGATACAAAAAGTTTTAAAAAATAATAATTATAATAATAACAAAACTCAACCAAGAGAGGCTTTTTTTTTCTGGTTAATGTTTCACTGCAAATTCAAGACGACTTTCCTTAAACCGTTCCAAATTTCACATGAAAGGTATATTATCAAAATTTTTCTCTCTCTCCATAGCAAGAACACAAGAAAGATGAACCTCGTTATAAGCTACTATGCAGATCAGACAGCAAATATTGACCAATGACTGAAAGTTGAAACCCTAACTCAAGAAAGACTGAATTCCATCTTTGAGATTACTTACATTTTTTCCTGTATGCCATCAGACTGCTAAAAAATTGCCCAACTCCAGCCCTTGCTTGATTGTATTAGTTTTCCAAAGAGCTAACTCAGTATAATTCCCTATTAGGCTTCATAAGTTGTATCATTTATATTTTTAATGCTAGCCATCCACCAGCCAAACCGCTCCTTATTATCTCTGAGTAACTAAAAAATACATAGTTCTGCCGAACATATAGAAACTAATTTTGGGCATTATAATGCAGGAGAACACTTTAACCAGTGCACATTCAGGCGACTGAATCTCCTTAGATCTATTTCACAGGATGACTTATCCTATAACCAAAAAATTTAAGTGATCACAACACAAACACAGATAATGTGATTTTTAATTCAACTTCGAACATCTATTGAAGATTCATACTAATCAAATCAGGCTCCAAAAACACAACAACACAGCTACTACCAGTCCAGTGAAAGAAACATGGCAAAAATCATATGCAACTTCAGCAGGAAAAACACCAGAAAATGTAAAGCTAACAGATAAATTCTCTAAAAGTATTGGTGGAAAATGAACCCAAGCCTAAAATTGAAAATTTTAGAAGATAATATGCCACCTGACATTCTGGGGTCTCATAAGGAGTTCCAACAGATTAAACGTTGTATTGATTTTATGAACAATGATTTACCTCAATCTTTAGAACTTCCTTTTCCAACGCAATTCTAAGCCGCTCTGTCTCCTGCCAATTTCCAACACCAAGTCTGTCAAGGAGGTACTAGTGAACAAGCTTATTTCTTGGATCAAAATGCTTTGAGGTCAGGTTGTTATGTATTAAGGACTAAGCACAACTAAGAGAAGTCCTACACTACACTAAATAGGAACTTTTGGTATGACTCCCTACTTCATAGACCAGAATTCAAACTCCTGGAAAAGGTCGAAACATGTGCCATGATTTGTGACCAGTAAAAAAGAATTTCCCGGAGTGTTGAGGACCATGGCATAGTTGTGTCTAGTTGAAATAAGATTCTTCACTCTGATACAGTTAACTAGATCATTCCCTTTTAAAAAAAAACCATCAATTATTGAATACAATATAATGCAAAAGTAAAGTACCTCATATGGCCAACCATCAACCACGAAAACATCTAAGGAGTAACCGTCAACTGTAGAAAAGGCATGTGCTTCTTGGATGTTCAGCCCAATATCAGCTAGTAAGGATGTCAACTGAAAATTTTGCACAAAGCAATGACAATGGGGACTGAGAACCATTATCACATAATCAATTCTCTCATCTTTAATGGGTAATATTTTTAACACCATTCATGCATAAGATGGAAAGTTCAATGTTGAGCAATCTAGTTTTAAGTTTGGAATCAGAACTAATTTGTTACCAAACTTAATAACTTGAAAGATGTTCACTTCCCATCAATCTCACAAATGAGCACACCTGTAGGTATGCATACATGTGCATGCACACACAAAAAGAATAAAAATATTTAGCACGTTGGCTCATTCTGAACACTAACCTCAGCGATACAAGCAACAGTTCTATGTGCAGTAAAGTTCATAGGGACATAGGCATGAAAGCATAATTTTATGTACAAAAACAACACTCCAACTATCAATTAAAGCGAACATATATGTTTCCCAAGTAAGAATAATAGGACAATAGCTTGTTTACTTTCACAAGAAAACCTATCATATACCTGACTGAGAAGTTTTGGCTTGTCGTCTGCTGAGAAAGTAATTTCATGCATGGGCCTGCATCAATGCCATTTAAACGCAATAAGATTCTCAGTAACCAAATCCATTGCTTATGGGAAAATTCAGTTGAATAAACTATAGTGGAAATATTTGCATTCAATAGTCAATGAATAATAAGCTTGTGCATATATATATATATATATATATGCATGATAATATATTCACAATCAAAACTGAATATTGATATCAACAACAATAAGATAGCTGTAATTTTCCAGATGAGATATCATTACAAAGAAACAAGAAGTAAAAGGATTAATTTTTACTGTCTTATAGTTTAAATAACCTAATTAAGATTCTGATCTGTCAACTATTCACTATGATAATGTTGCAACTATTAGCAAGATTACATTTTAAATTAAAAGGTGAGTGGATTAATTGGTAACCACAAACAGGAGCTGGCAGAAACAAGTTGATCGATGTCAAGGGAATAATATTGGCTCAAAGGAGGCTACTGACTCAAGAACTGGGTCAAAAATAGATAAATACGCCATATCTTAACCAGACATTTCAGAGAGACTTCTTCAGACAATTTACCTAGAAAATTGTGCATTAGCATGTACAGAACTATCTCCATCTATATCTTCAGATTTACTTGCTTCAATTGCCAGGGCTTCAAGATTTGGTGATGAACCGAAAGCAGGTGGGGGAAGTATGCTGGAAGTTGGAAAGTAAGAAAAAGACGTCAGCATTGTTAATTACAATAATCAGGGCAAAAGAGTAAACAACAATGCTGAAGCAAGCAATTAGTTAGATTCTAAATCCAAACCTTGGTCTCGAAGAACTCTGGGCAGCTGTTTTACCCGGAGAGTTTGGAGCAATAGAATCAGCTGGATTCCGATCATTCGAAGGATGAACCTGGATAAAAGAGCAATAATTTCAATACATATCTAGTGACACATTAATTCGAACTCAGAACTGAATAAAGCACCAGAAATCGACATAGACAGTCACCCAAAGGGTCACCAACAAGCACCAACCACTTTAGCTAAAATGTAACAATGTAATTGTTACCATGCAAACCAAGCCAACATCTAAGTTTAGAACAAAGAAACACGATGGGCAAACAGTTTAAAACTTCAAACAATATCGTAATTGCACAGCCAGTTACTCCACGTAGTAGTAATTGATTGAAATGACTGTGATCTAGTAGTTCTTGAATTAGGGCCCAAAAATCAAGAGACGACAACATTACATCACATCGGTTTTGACAATACAAGACCTAACAATGAATCATCTGGACTGCAATGCAAGTGATCGATTCAAAAAAACAAAAAAAAAAATTACTAAATGTTTTGGCTAAATTAGAATCTAACAAATCAACAGACCTGCACAAGACGGACTTCAATTGCAGGTCTGTTATTCGGATCATAAGCCAACTGTAGTAATCTCTTGTGCATCAGTACATCTTCAGCCCTCTCCACATTCACATCCAATGCATATCTACACCGGATAAAATTTTCCAAATGCTCAGCAACCAAAGCCTCGAACAATCAAAAATTTTATGCAAGTATACAGAATTAAAAACAGCTTAAACTCTCCAATATTTCAAAAATAAAAACAAAAGCATGAACGAGAGAGAGAGAGTGAGAGAGAGAGAGAGAGAGACGACGTTGATCCTTCCCGCAAATATGCGTCTAGTTATACGTTCTTCTTTACGTGTACGGACTGTACGGACGGATAAGGGAAAGGTAAAGTTTACCGAGTAGGGAGACGATTGAAGTGAGTCCAGAGTTCATCGTCGAAGCGAGGCTGATTGGCTTCTTGGTTGTTAGATTCCTTGAGTCGACGAAGTACCTCATTGTACACCTCTAGTTTCTGCCGCTGTTGCCGGCTCTGCGCCGGCGACGGCGACGAAGACGACGAGGTGTCGCTGGCTCTGCTGCCACAGCTCTCGTTGTTATCCTCCATCACCATTGACTCGATGATAACAACAACAACAACAACAACAACAACAACGGCGACGATAATGAGAGGATTTGCTCAAAAAAATAAAAATAAAAATAAAAACAAATTAATAAATTTTTTTTAAAAAAGGCTAAAAGTTGTGATCTCTTTTATGGCTGCTGCTTTGGGTAGTGGTTACGTGAACTGAGCTTGTTTATAGAGAGAAGCAGATTAGAAGGAGGCTTTGAATTTGCAATTAAGGAAATAAATAATAAATAAATATTTATTTACTTAAATATTTATATTAACAAAGAGATGAGATGAGAGAGGGGGCGGGGAGGGGGGGGAGGGGAGAGAGAGAGTGGTATTGCTATATTTTGCCTCCTTCGTAATCCTGAGCATTTTCGTTTCGCGGAATGTTTACAAGTTTAACGGCGTAATGCGCACCACTGAAACATGCCGTTTTTTTGGCTTTCTTTTAGATAATCTCTCAGAGCAAATTTACTCTGTGGTACGGCACAATTATTCTCCCGTGGACCTTCACTATTTTATTTTCTTTAAAAAAGAAAAATTACCTTGTATTGCTTTTTTCCATTTTTACTCCCCTATAATTGTTTTTTAAAAACCATAGGTTTCTTATTTAGTCTTATCAAAAATAATTAAAATATAAAGTAGTACTATTCTTATAAATTATTCCTACAAATTCAGTGATACAAATCTGACATTATTAAATGATTATCGCATCATCCATATTTATTAATATAATTAAAATTTCAAATTTGCTCATTCAATCAAACAGTAATACTAGACTTATAACCTATAAACAGTCCAAACTCTATAATTTGATATAGCAATCTACTTAATAAAAATTCATTCGATAAGAAAAAACAAAAAGAATTGATAGAAGATATATTAATAGCAGTTTGCAACTGTTACATAGATTGTAAAGTTTAGGTTATATATAAATTATAAGTCTAGTATTATTACCAATCGAACTATTACACATCAGTTTGTATAAATAAGTTTATATAGATAGTTTGTAAGAATAGTATTACTCTAAAATATTATAAGATTTTATCTTATCATTTTCACTTCTCTATTATCAAGTGAGATAATAATATATGTTCCATGGTATCTTTTATGATTAATGGAAAAAATTAAAAAAAAAATTGAGTTGAACTAACCTGTTTTTATTGATTAATCAGCAATACTATATTTATAATCTGCATATAATTCAAACTCTACAATTTGATGTAATAATCATATCATCAGTTTGTAATATTTGTATAATTTGATTTAACAATCATATCAGTTTGTATTATTTAGGTTGCTGGTATGTTTTGTAACTTTAATACTACTCAAGGTTAATAATATTTTTAAATTACTATTCCACATCACAAGGTAAAAACGCAGATGAGAAGATGGAGGATGGGGGATGATGGGGCGGCAAGGCACGTTATAAAAGATTAGTATTAACTAACGAAGATTAATGAGTGCAAACTTTATTTAGATTATCCCTATAAATCAGTGATGGCCAAGCACACAACACCACACCACCTCACCACCCTCTCTGCCCAACCAGCGTTCAAACTCCACTCAAAATCTCACGTTGCCAACCCAAGTAGGACCAAGTGGCTTATTTGGGGCGCCCACAGCTTTGGATAAGATCTAATCGACAAGACAATTATGCCCCTCCTTCAGCGTTTAGTGTAGGTCTTCTACTTGTCGCCATGAAAATGGATTAATCTTTAAATGTTCTATTTCCAATGAGTTTAGGTCAAAGAAAGAGAAGTAGTCAATGAAAGCCATGATTCTAAATTAGATGTGTATATGATTAAACATAGAAAGAATTTAGATAATAATATCCTTTTTAGAGTTGAAAAATTCTAGATCAGCTTTTTAATTAGTATTTAAGATATATTGAAGACAACTAATATTGCATATATAATTAGTTTATATAATTAAATATTATACAACTTCTTGTTCTTGTCGTATAATGTGATTGGATAAATAAAAATTTATAATTAATAAAATGAGTTATAATAAAAAAAACTCGTCTATTAAATCAAATAATGAATACATCACATACGTGTTGATACGATATTATTAATTTGAGATTATAGAAATAAAAAGATCTTCAAAAGGAGAAAAATTGGTTACAAGAAGAGCGACGGATCCCTAAGAAAAATGTGAAAGTAAAAGATGGGAAAAAGGCTGAAATTGATTGATAGCCGGTTGTGATGAGGCCTCTATAGGGGAGGTCATTAACGTATAATCTTTTTAAGTTGATGGCAGCTTGTAAGGTGGAGAATGAATAGGAGCGATAAGACCATGATATTTCAATGAAGTACAATTTCCCTTTCGTTTTGTTTTTGCATATCATAATGGGAAAAATGTGACATTTGAATTTCCATAATGTTTGGGTTTTCCCATCACCATTCACCATTCACACCATTTACTGTCCTAGCTTCAACGACTCTAGTTGAGAAAATCTGCTTTGTCATGAGCGACAGTCGCAATCATTCAATTGTTGCATTCTACATCACTTGCCACTTGGCTTCACCTTCTCCAAATCCTCATCTCTCCTTTTTATCGTTGCTTGGACCACTTTCTCAAACTTTCGAAATCTAAGTATGAACCAAATGACCTATGTTGCACATGTTCTCTTTCTTATAACGAAGGAATCCTACGCTCATTTATATAAGTCTTAAGGAAAATTTGTAAAACTATCCTTATTTTAGAAGGGTGTATGAAAAACTATCCTCTTTAAAAAAGATTATAGGCTATAACATTTCATAGTGTTTAACAGTATCTAATAGTATCTAATACTCAACAAAGGATCATGATATACAAATTTTTAGAGACATGATCATATTTGAAATTTACCTTTAAACTTGAGACATTTTTACAAATTTTCCAAGTCTTAAAATATGGGTAGTATCAAAGCATGGTAAAATTTTAAAAAACAATATAAAAAGATGTGAATAATTTTATTATAAAAATTATTTTGATATTATATTTTTTTTTACGATGAATAAATTTAAACGTTATAGTGTCGGTGTTAATTTTGTTACAGGCTACGAAGAAAGTACTTTACCCTAGTTTTAAGCCTAAGCACATGAGGCATAATATTATATGGTGCAAGTGGAAAGAAGATGCCCCGGACAATCCACAAGCTAAACATGCAGGATTAGTAGTAAACTAATCCCCACAAAAAATGGTAATTAATTTTGGTTCCATGATGATGATAATGGCGGCCAGATGACAACATAACGTTGGCGTCGTTAACGGCGTAACGGCTTCTATATTCCACATATAGCAAATTCATTCTTTAAGTGATCCAGCCAACGAAGGGAAGTATTGATACACGGGATACGGCGATTTAATAGTTAATAATTAACACAACTAATAGGAGATTAGATAATCTAATAATCTGGATTAGAGTTAATTGAATTAAATAATCACACGGTGATGATCGTATCTTGACGTGTCAGGCGGAGAAGGCTTGGGAAAGAAGTTGACCTAGGGTTGCAGGCAGAGGATTCGGATCGTAGAGGAATAAACTTTGGGGTGGGGTGAGGTGAAGTGAAGTGGAGCTAATCCAAAATGAATGACGTGGAAAGCACGTGGAAAGATATCGTTGGATGAGGTGGCAAAGTGGCTTTTGGAGTTAACGAAGGGCCAGATAAACATTGCCAGCGAAGCGGCGAGTGGTCGCCGCTGGAATAGCCGGTAAGAATAAGTTTTTTAAGTCACGTTTAATATGGTAGATGCTGCGATTTATAGTATCAAATCTTATCCAAACGTTTTTTTTTTTAAATCAGGAAAGATTGGGCACGTTGGTAGTATTTTAAATTAATAATTCTAGTATTTCAAATTAATTATCCTTAATCATACAACAATTTTAGGATCTATATAACAAAAGAGAAATATTATATAATTATAATATTTATACAACACAAATTTATAACATGAGGTGACCGTTTTCACGATAAAAATTCATTGGAAGAGAAAAAAATAAAAATAGATAAAAGAAGTTACATCTCTTATAGGATTTTGTTACTTAGGTTGTCACGCCATATTATAATGTTTATGTTGTAAGAATATTATAAGTCATCGTTATTGTATAACAAATGAAGCCTTAAACTGACTTGAAAGTCTTAGAATTTTTTTTTTTAATTAGCAAACGAGTTTTAGGTGAAATACAATTATTATGAAATTTAAGAATAAATCTTAAAATTTAAAAAAAATTATATTTTCGAATAAAAACATTCTATAAGGTATTTGGCAATACAATTTTTGTAGAAAAAATAAAATTTAAGTATTTTTAGATTGAAAGCTGTGTCCTGTTACTATAAAAGTATTTATACACCTTATTGTTCTATATTTTTTGTACAAAAGGCTTGAGGCAAGATTTCAATAAATTGTAAGATGACAAAAGAAGAATTTAGATAAGAACAAGAATAGAATTGTTTGTAATATTTATAATATTTTAAATCTTATTATGTAAAATAATAAGTTAATATTATAATAAATAAATAAATTATTAATACCACACAATACAATAGATGCAAAGATGAGATGTTTATTTAATAAATTAGAGAAGAAATAAGGAAGTTCAAAGCCGTAATTTGCATGAGAGCGTTGGAAACTGGTGAAGAAAAATTCACAGGAACGTGAACTAGAAGCAAATGGGGATAGGATACATGCAGTGGTGGGTCAGATGCTGAGTTGGACGGTGCAGATGGAGGGAGTGAATTAAAAAAATAAATAAATTCAAAAGTTGCCACAAAATTTCCAAGGAAGCTTGCCCACCTGTTGGAGGAGTGTGGAGAGTAGTTGCGGAGGTGTGCTAGAGAAGAGTTGTTCGATAAACTTCCGAAGAGCTTACAACAATGCTCTAACTTTAAGCGCAGATTCTAAAAATTATTCTGTATTTAAAAATTTATATATCATAACTCTTTATCGAGTATCAAATACTGTCAAATACTATTTATTAAATGTTAGACACTATATGACACCAATAGATGCATCTATCGAATATTATCATATGTATCCATCGAACATTATCGGATATTATTCGACACATTCGTCAGATACTGTCGAATGTAGAACATGATTATAACATTCAAATTTTTTTGCGGAGAGGTTATTTTTAAGACTCTCGTAAAATAAGGGTATTTTTGTAAATTTTTGAAAACTTTGAGACGCATAAATGGTAATAGTAGTCCACAAAACTAAGAAACTTTCACTTTGGGGAAGTCTTCTCCTTGCTTGCAGGAAACGAAACCAAAACATAGAGATTTCCGAAAATTCCCATGTGAACCATGCATATCATAAAATGATTCGAGATTTTTTTTATTTATCATTTTATTTTCCAAAAAAATATATATTCTAATGATATTGATATACACAAAAACATCTAGAATTGTTGACTTTATCAAAATTTATCCTAGTATTTCTTAGGTCAAAATTCATGCTAGCTCATCCATATGAACCATGTGTAAATTTATTCTACCAAAAGAGACTTATTTTAAATGTTTTCAATTCCGTTGTGATAAAAAAAAAAACATTTTCAGCTGCTTATTTATATAAAAAGATATGATTGCTCCAAAGTCATAATATTTATGATTTACGTCTCTTTATTTCTTTTTTGTTTGAAATATGTCTAGCTTTATGAATAAAAATAAAATCAATATAAGAAACAAATAGATATATTGTAGTTTTTTTTTTTATAAATGAAATATCTTAATTTATATTATCATTTACTTTAGGAAAGTCTAGATGGTTTAAGATATAACAACTTGAGATACAACTTAATATTATAGTATTATTTTGTTAAGAAATCAACTGTCGTATCACTTATGATACAAACT
This sequence comes from Boswellia sacra, assembly GCA_013180625.2. Taxonomy (NCBI): domain Eukaryota; kingdom Viridiplantae; phylum Streptophyta; class Magnoliopsida; order Sapindales; family Burseraceae; genus Boswellia; species Boswellia sacra. Next base: position 243,997 of record SNVD02015884.1, on the reverse strand, counting down.
TGAATAACATTGTTGTTAATTAGCAACATTATTATTATTATTATTATTATTAGATGAAGTGGCACATTGGCATGTTATGACTTTGTTTATTTGCTAATTATCGACGCATCATGAAGAATACATGTTCAATGAATTTGGACGAAAATTTGGAATTCATTGAATGTGGACATATGATCTCTATATCTTCTTCCATCTACTCATCTATATATCTTCTGTGAAAATGTTTAGGGTTCTTTTGTTTCCATTTAAAAAAAGTTGTTTTCTAAAAACGTATATTTATCAAGAGTAATACTACTCATACAAATTATTTATACAAACTCACACATACAAACTAATGTGACATTCCTATATGATCGCCACATCACTCACATTAATTAATGTCATTTATTATTAATATATATTTATCAAATCACTGCATTTATTTATCAAATCACATTCTGTCACGTTAGTTTGTATGTGTGAGTTTATATAAGTAGTTTGTAAGATTAGCATTACTCATTTATCAATGTATCTAAATCAGTATTACCCATATATCATGTTCAAAATAAGTAAAATTAAAATCAACCGAATATTGTTTTAAAATTCTGAAAATAAAAACTCAGAATATTCGTACAAACACCATCTTTATGTCCGTGGGGTATTATTTACCCATGAAAGCATCGACATTATATAATTAGAGTGGACCAAGTTTTAATATTTCTTTATACAAATCTCAAAACATGTCATTTTCTTATATGTTCATCATAACTTAAAATCACATATATTGATGATATCAATAATGTCACAGAGATTAGATGCGTTAAACACATGTTCAATTTGTCTTAATTACATTCTTGTAAACGTTTTGATAGTTGCAACTAAAGGTCAATTTGCTTTGAGAATGAGAGGGTTTTGATTTGTTAAATAAATCTCTGATGTTGTATATCTACTGGTCTGTTCAACTAAGCTTTTCATGATGTAAATCATAGCCAACTATATAAATAGCCCGAGGGAATCAGATTCGGGATTTCCCCTATAATAATATTTATAAGTAGCCTATATAATCTGGTCATATCTCGCTCAACAATAATCTAATTGAATAAAGTTATTTGCGCATAGAATATGCTTTGAACACCTATTTTAAATAATTTTTTTGACTAAGATACTAGAAAAAATTCAAAAAAAAAGTCCAAATTTAAGAGTGAATAATAAAAATGACAATGTCCTTAAAAATTTATATGTTATGACCCTCTGTCGAGTGTCAGATGCTATTAAATACTTGTCAAATATTGTTAGACACATCTCTCATCAATGTTGTTCGGCACAATCGTTAGATATTATTCAACATGGTCATAGTATACAAATTTTCACAAATTAAGTCACTTATCAAATAAATACGTCCCTAATTTATATTATTTTCATAATTTTCCCAAAAATACTATTAAGAAAATTCCAATAATGTCCTTATATTTTCTTCCTGCTCATTTCTTCTTCTTATACTCTGTTATTCTCCCAACACGAAACAAATTAATGCGGCTCTTTCACTCTCTTCTGTAATGAGTTTTTCTCACTTAACTCACTTTATTGCATTTTTTTCATTTAATTGCATCTGTCTTGCGAATCTGGAAAAACCCCAGAAGAATTTCTTGACGTGGTGTGTGTATATATATATATATATAAACTAACAAAGTTACGAAGAATAATATGTTATCAAACAAAACAAACCGTAATAATCACCTCTCATGAAACCACCGGATGATTTTAGTGTCGTATCAAATTATCGAGTCTGAATTATACGAATTATACGTAGGTTGTAAATCTAATATTCTTATATATATATATATAATTTATTCATTTATTTTTGCAGAGAGACAACATCATTTCCATGGTTGCCACGTCCGTCCACCCAGGGCTAAAAGTCAAATGGCAATCCCTGATGAGCGTCGCCAAGAAGCGTTATCAAACATAAGTTAGTGGGACAGCGGCAGCCACCACCAGGAACCGAGGATCGCCAGAAATTATATGCAACTTGTGAGTTGTTCAGCTTCAATTCACCACATTCTCACAAGAATAATGATAATTTACCCGGGATCTTTACCCACTAGACCTTGTCTGCTCCTAGCTCCTTCATTGACATGATAAAAACTCTTGAATATGCAATTTGTGAGATGGGACATCAAGTTTTCAATAGCGGTCAGATTACAGGAAGAATAAATTTCACATTGGCAACAAGAAAATAGGAAGATAAAATGGTGCTTCGGAAAAATTGGATGCTGTCAGATTCATACAGCATTGTATTGTATTGGCTAAAGTTGGAGATAAAGCAGATTTCAAGTCCTCTCAAGGCCCCACTGGTTCTACCATTGAGGCCAACGATAGATGGGTCACAGGTTGTGGCTTTTTGGTTGCTAGGAAATTCAATCTAAACTTCTAGCATGGGAGGAAAAAAGGAATTCTCTAGATATCTGAATTCACCCGGTAATCAGTGCAGCTCTGGATATTGATCAAGCTCCAGGAGAGTTTAATCTATAAATACAACTTATTTAGCACAAATCAGAAAAGAAACGCTATGAACAGCGTGGTCCAAAACCATAACAAGGTTGGACCAGATTTTATGTAAGAAAGCAAATCCAAAGTTTCTAAATCATAGCCACAGGTTTAAACTTACAATTTCTGCACACACAAGTCAACAAGTTAAAAACACATACATATATACAAAGTGAAACCACATCTTGGTATCTGACTCCATCCATTCGACATCCCCCATCTCTTGATGGTCGCCATATTGCTCTTCTAGTAGCCACTGTTTATGTTCATCCACATTGCCATCGTCATGCATGAAGGAATCATCACTGCCATATCCAATCGACCATCTCTTCATCATTGCCACCTTGTTCTTCTAGAAGCCACCGTTCAAGTTCATCCACATCGTCATAGTCATGCATGTACAAACCATCGGTGCTTTCCCAATGGTCAACCCCCAGCTCCTCACCATGCCGTGCCACATGCAAAAATGGCCTATTTCTAGCTAAATCATCCACAATATCTCTATTTACACTCCCAGTAACTCCCAACATTCTCAACCTTGGGAAGTAAGGTTTCTTTAACCACCGGAATGAAAGTTGTGTAATGCCACCACAGTTGAAAAGGTCCAACAACCTCAAGTTACTACCGTACCATCTGTCTTCATCAACTTGCATTGAGGCTAAAGCCACGATTGAGGTGTCACCTATTTGTGGACATTGTCGCATTCGGAGTTCAGAAATTGGTACGCGACTTTTTGCCAGTGCCAGAATTCCATTATCAGAGAGGTTGGGAAGATTCGACAGGTCCAACTCTTGCAACTGCAGTTTAGAAGAGCCATCAAAAAGAGCAGAGATGAATTTGTCTGTAAGTCTCTTGCACCCTCTAACAGACAGTGAAACTAATGAACCTATGACTCCAGGTCTTAAATGTGACGCACCGACATCACTAATATCAGATCCATCCAACAATAAATTTCTCAATTGAGGAAGGGAGCTGATTGCTCGAAGAGCTTCATCTCCAAGGTTTTTGCAATCTCTCAAGTCAAGGGTGTTAAGAGCTGTGTTGGACGACAAATTTGTTATCGCATTGTTGGTTACAAGATTACACCATCTCAAGCTAACATGCGTTAAAGAAAGGGAAGTAGCAGAGATGTCATGGAAGACCAGATCAGTTAACTGCGTCCCATGAGATACCCTAAGCTTGTATAAGTTAGAGCAAGAATGCAATAATGTCTTGTAGCCAGTATCTGTAACACGACAAAAGCCACCAAGATAAATGCTTTCCATACCGGCACATTTATCAGCCATTAAGAGGAAGCCAAGATCATTAACTTGTTTAAAATAGGTAATCAGGTATTCCTGGCTCCGGATGAGGGAAAGGTGTTTCAGTTTCCCATGCTGATTAATCTGTTGAAGGCCAGTGTTGGTGAGGTCAAGTGAAATTCTCGGCTCTATACGGGGAGCATCCCGAAGATCCAAATGTGTTAAGGAGGTAAGACCCTTCGATATTGTACCAACCATAGTATCAGAAATATAGTCCACAGATAGGCATAATTTCTGAATGTTTGGCAGCACAGATGGCTGAATATTATTTGCTGATTGATGGATTCCCGAATTTGGGCTCAGCAATTCAGTCACCATAACAGAAGATATGAAGCCAATCTCAAGAGAAGTAAGTTTTTCTGTAGCTAAAGCCCAAACTCGAGGAAAATTATGACGAAGAAATAGTGAGATGTCAAACATTAGTATCAATTCCTACATAAGCAATCAACATAAATATCAGATGATGTGTAGTGGATATTTCCAAAATTTCAAAGAAAACATACGTACAAAATGTAAGACCAAAGGAAATAGAAAACATCAACATCAAAGGTTCTACAGAAACTTCTGAATGTTGACTTTTTACAAATTAGCTAATATGCATTGACCTATGACCTATCCCTCAATTGATCAATGGGCAAAGAGTAAACTGACCAAACAGTCCATCCAACTCTTGAAAATCTGATCACCAATACCAGATCACCAATGCTAACATATGAGACATGACATGCAATCTTCAATGATGGAGTTAAAAATCTATGTAATGGCAGTAAATTTCATCACCACTCTCATTCAAATGCTATAAATGTGACATCATTCCAGTTATCACGTAAAAGCCACCAAGTAAATTAGAGGCTTTTACTTTTAGTATGAGGCCCACGACTACATGATGATCAGTTCAAAGGTATTAATTAGAAAAACTCAGTAAACATGATAATTTATTTATATTGCAGGAAAATCTGCTTCCTTTTAGAGCTGAGATGTATTAAACCAGGATATAAGAAGTCCACGACTAAACTGCAGGAAATTGCCTGAGAGATGTATCTATGTACAATACCAAGTCAAACATTTCCCTCTATATTTCTCATTCACGCTTTTATTATTTGTTTGAAAACTAAGCCTTACTTCCAACTGATTGCAACCACTGAGCAACTCCTCCAAGTCATGAACATGAATAGACCAAACCCTTTTCTCAGCAACTGCTCCCAAATACAGAGACCTGAAGGAAATGTGCCATAGAATGATTAGAATCCCCTAACAGCATCATAATATAAAACATAAACACACACGAAAATAATATATCCTCATGGGTACATCATTTAAACAGCTTTGTAAGAGCAAAACATACACAGGTAGCGAATATACCTCAGATCCTTGCATTTCCCTCCAATTTCAGAAAGCAATTTCCCACTAAAATCCGCACAGTTGTACAGGCAGAGCTCGTTCAGCGAAGGCCGAAGCAGAAGCTCAATGGCTGAATCATCAAGCTTTCCACAATCAACTTTTAGGCTTCTCAGGCATGGATTTGGTGGCAACAGAGGCCTGATAAATTCCCTTGGTAACGCAATATCCTACAACATAAACCAACCCACAAAAAGATTCAAACTCATAACAAATTTCCCATTTTTCATTTCTCTAAAAGAAAAAAACTACAAGGAACAAACCTTAAAAAAAAATCTACAGAACAATCATTCAAACACTCAATTTTTTTTAATATTAACCCAGAAGTGAAAAACTCAGCCAAAATTCAGACCCATTACAAAATTCCCAATTTTCATAACAAAGAACAAAAATTAACAAATTAAAAAAAAAGAACAATTATTCAAGACTCAATTTTTTTTATTATTTTCTTCAGTATTAACCCAGAAGTGAACAAAGCAGCCAACTTACAGGGAGATGAAAGGAGGAAAGGTAAAAGAGGATCTGGGAAGCACAGTGCTTGAAGGTGGCGGACGTGGCAGCACAGGAGCAGATGGAAGGAACGTCTAGCTTGGTCAAGATGGTACATAACACAGCCTCAGGCAGCAGCTGTTCCACGCTCTTGGTGTTGCTGCTGCTGCCACTTTCATTCATAACCATCTTCTCTCTAATTCTTTTCCTCTTCCTGAAGTCCACTCGATCTGTAAATGCAACAATTATTTGTGATTGCTTGAAGATAGAGAAGACTGCATTCCGTCACGCTCAATCTTTTGTTGTCATTCGGTTAATCTAGCAATCGATGTACTTTTAACTTCCTCGAATTTCGTGATGTAATGGGCCCATCCAGTTGTGGTTGGGTTGGGCAGGCCCATTTTCATGGGCTGGACACCTCAAGAGGCCCGCTGGGCACTTTTTTGAGCCCAATATGTATTGATACAGGTAGTTCTACGTATATGAACTACTTAAACAACAAAATCCATATGATCTGAGTGTGGCAGAAATTCAAGAGATTAGTAAAATTTAAAAAAAATCAGAGATCTTTTAATAAATAGAGTAGAACTTGTTTATTCAATAACTTTATACCAACTCATATTATATAAGTTGGTTGTACATCTAGAATTATTCGTTTAGTAAGGTAGATATGTTCGACTTACAACCCATTTACAACTTAGAATCTACAATCTAATGTAACAATCTACGTAACAAAATCGCATTGAAAATATTACTTCTATTATTATTTTTTATTTCTTCCTCTGATGTGAATTTTTATCATCTGAACCGCTAAATTAGATTTGTAAAGTTTGGGTTATATGTAGGTTGTAAGTTTAGCATTATTGTTAATAAAGTTATAGAGTAGGTATAATAAAAGAATGAAACTAAAAAACATATTTCGGTTAGTTGTCATTTCAAAAAGAATTTTCAATTTTTGTTATGTCAAATGTACATTTGTCATGATACACGTTTTTGATATTTTATATCAATTAAGAATACATTGTCCTATGAAAAATATGCAATGATATCTATATAACTAACTTCATAGTTGATTTTAATATGTGTAATATTAAAAATAGTAAAAAATTTAATGTTAACTTTTTATTTTCAGAAATGTTGTCTTCATAATAAATAAGTTCTGACTTACTAGAATGGTAAGAAAATACCTACTATTTTTAGGTCTTTATCATCTCATCGTCATACCACACATGATAAGAGAATCTAAATTAATAATAAATAAATGAAGATATTATTATAAGCCATAATCACCATTTAACAGAACTGGACCCAATTAATAAATGATATAATATTCACTTACCTAATGAAAACGTTTCTTATCAAATCTTTAATGTATTTGCAATCTTTTTAGTCAAAAGTGTGCAAACATGTTGGTGTTGCAAGGCAAAAACAGTGTGAAGTGATTAGAAGGGAAGTAAGAGAAGTATCAGGAACACCATTGCACCAATCACAAATAAAGATATTAAAATAATATAAACCATGTTTGCTTGCTTTCTACCAAATCAATCCCTTTCAATTTCTCTTTGTTTTCTACACGGTTATAAGAATAATAGGCACAAATGGCACTAAAAAAAACGTTTTAATAGATATGCATTCCATTTCAACCAAGCATGATCATCATTTGAAATTTTGAACATTCAACCAAAACTTGGGCTGTTCGGTAGTCACAGGCTAGGAAGGCAAGTATCATGTGGAGATACAAAGGAGACCTCAAGAAATAGTTACCAACCCAGTTTGTCTTTTCATGAAACAAAAAGCTAGCACTAAACAAAAGAAATGAGAAAGAAAGAAAAATTACAACAATTTTCACTGACATAATGATAGAGGCCTAAATGAACATACCTATCAGGAGGCAAGAACAAAGGGATCTTTAAATGCTTGCTCTTGTTCAATATCTCAAAAACCTCATCACTGTCCGGCATACAAAATGTTGATTTTTTCATTAACAACTCTTTTAAGTGAAAGAACCTAATTACATTTTAGAAGGAACGGCATCAAAACATAAACATAACTCGGTACAAATAACAAACTTTAAGGCCTCCACCTTCAATGAAAACAACTCTTTATGAGCCAGTTTTCGTTTATCAATCGAAATCTGTACTGTATATAAACCACTGAAATATCACTTCGATTAGTGTCGCTGAAGATCCTTCATGAACTTGTCCTTCTTCAGCAGCACAACGCACAAAGGGAAACACCAACTTTAATAATCAACAGAAAATCCTCTATCAGCTGCATAATCGACAAAGCTATAAAGCGGTACCACTTTCTCACCATATTTCTCAAATCCATCCAACTCTTTCTCAGCCTTTGCTCTAAGTTCCTTAGCCAAGTCCATAGCCCTGTCAACTCCATAGACCGCCACATAACTTTTCCCCTTCTTTTTCTTCTTCTCTACATCTTCCTCACTCTGTGTTTTTGCTTCTAACAAATCATCAACCACTTGATACAGTACACCAACCGCTCTTCCATACCTCCGCAATCTCTGAATGTCTTCATCCCCTGCACCAGCCAACAATCCTCCACACACTGCAGAGCACTCACCCATTTCACCAAATTTTTTCTCTTGAACAAATTCAACGCAGTTAGGCCCACCCTCCAGGTCAAGGAACTGCCCAGCAGCCATTCCAGTTGACCCCACAGCACGGGCAATCTCAGCAATCACACGAAGGATTCTGGGTTCAGGAACGAGGTCAGAAGGTGTCTGGTACACAATGTGCTCAAAACCAAGGGGGAAGAGTGCATCCCCTGCAAGGATGGCCATGTCAACACCATAAATTGTGTGATTTGAGGGCTGGCCTCGGCGTGAGGGGTCATCGTCCATGCAAGGGAGATCATCATGAATCAACGAAGCAGCATGAACCTGTTAACCCCCGAAAAAAAAATGATGAAAGTGCTAGTAATACAAAATTGTTTGATTTTGCAAAACTTGTGATCTGAGGAACCAACTCAATGGAAACACTATGTTTCTCAATTAACATGTAATTTGCAAACAACTTCCTTTGGCCACATGGGATTGGTGATTGATACTGGAATTAAATGAAAAATCCCAAATCCCATTTTCACAAATTATTTATCAATAAATTGATGACAAAATACATATTAAAAAAAAGAAGTTCCGCACATCATGAGTAGATACTTTATCCTCATTCTGAGGACACAAAACTTATTAAAAAATGTTCAGCAAGCATGAGAAACATAGCACTCCCTATATGATAATAAATTTCAAGTCTTTATTTGAAATGCGTTAACCTGTTCAAATCGCTATTTTAGAATCTCTTTTGTGAACAAAAGCATTAATTTTATGCAAAATGAAGCGAATTGCCACAATCAAAGCATAAAAATCACAAACACAAGCACAAACAATATCAACCTCCAAATCAATCCAATTCTTTAACTTTATGGCAACAAAAGAAAAAGAGGGTAAAGAAAAGCAAACCATTTCAAGAGCACAGGCAGTGGGAAATGCAGCAAGGCGATTACCACCTAAAAGCTCACAAGCGGCAACACACATGACGGGTGGAGCCCGCTTGGCGCCGTCAGCCAGGACAGAATAACGCATGGCTTCATAGATCCGTTCTGGGTACTTAACCGGGATTGCTTGGTTCAAGTTCTGGTTAATCTCTGCTATAAGCTTGGTCCAGTAAGTCTTCAAATCGAAAGAGGTTGCTGAGAATGATAAAGATGATGAACAGCGAAGGGAAAGTTTCGCTCTTGGACGGTAAAAACTTGGTGGTGGGGTTGTTGCTATTACAGTTGAAAACATCGTTCTTTGCTTTCTTTTTAATATTTTTTAATCTTTCGTCTGTAATCTGACTGCGAAGTGCAAGCAATGAAGCGTGGAAACGGTGGAATGCGCATATATTTATAGTTAAATAAATGGAAATGGAAGTGAAGTGAGAAGTAAAAGGTGAGGTAACGTGGGACGAAAATGCGATAACTTATGATAAGGTACAGTTTTGTCTGCGTCAGCATTGGTCTCCTCAAATGTTTTACTTGCTATTTGATGACAAATTTCCACACTAGTTTGACTCCTCTTTACACCTTCTGTAATTTTTGTTCCACCTCACAAACCCCCTGCGTAGGATCTGTTTATAAAAATATTTACCATTTTCATTGTGTTGGTTATGAATTTTATGTTTATATTTTTATTTTAAAATAAAAATATATAAAAATCCAAGAAATAAATAGTATATAAATAGAAAATATGAATATGCATTTAATTATGATTTTTTTTTTTGCGTCAAATGGAAGCACATAAAATCTGTTTGGTATTGCTGACGCTGATTTTTTGTCAACCAAATGAATTACACGTGGAGGGATTGTCAACAACATCGTCGACACTCTCTTCACGTTTGTTTTTACTTTATTTTTGGTAGAATCATTTGCAGCAATTCTCAAAGATCCCTCAACATGCAATTCGCCTGTTTAACGAAAAATCAACGTCAACATGTATGACAGTTCATAATAATTAAAACAAGTAAATTTTAAAAAATTTAATTTAATTTGTAAAAATATAATAAATATAATTTCTAAACATTTTCAGCTTTTAAATTACGAAAAAAATTGTATTTATAAATTCATAAATTAATAATTCTCTCTTTCAATTTTTATCACCTTTATAATTATCTTTTATTTCACGAAATTATTGAAACATAAAATTTTTTTTTCTAAGAAACGGATCTTTTTTTATTTTTCTGCATCACTTTATATCTCCCTTTCCATCCTAATTAAGAGTGTGTAAGCAGTGATATTGCCTAATATGAACAGCCAGCAAAGAAATTAGGATGAATTTTAAAATAATCAAAATTATGGGGTATTGAAAACAATGACTTAAAAAAAATAGTTTGCATAATTAACAACTAGTTAACAATATAAACAATTCTGAAGTTATCAGGCTTCAAAGTTCTATGACTAGATATTTATTTTTATGCTGTAGAGCACCTAAGCTCGACAACCAGAAAAACCTGTGGAATATCAATTTGATAGACAATGATTATGAATATACAATTTTTATTTTTCAAAAGGGTGGGATTATATGAATCTCAAAATACACTTTTCACACCCTAAATCTAAACTTCTTTTCGATTTTGTTTGATGTGTGGGTAATAAAAGATGGCACTTGATCAGCACATTTGGCCGTACTTCGCAAACACTAACTCCCCTCACGCATGGCCATTGTTGCCCACCCAAAAACCAGAGAAGGAAGAAGAGAGGGAAAGAGAAGAAGAAGAAGAAAACCATAAACTCAATTTTTAAAACTAATTGATTTAATGAAACTACAACAAAAAGATTTTTTTCAAAATCTGACAAAAAGTTAAATACTAACAATACAAAAAATTGGTATACAAAATGTAAAATTTAAGCAAACGTGAGTCTTGGATGAAAAATTGGGTTACCAATAAGATTAATATTTGAAGCCACATCATCAAGAAGTAGAATTTAATTTATGTATTTTTATTGTAAGTGGTGGCTTAATTTTTTAAATAATGGATTCTTTATATTAATCTGATCGATAAAGACTTTACTCTCATTTTCAGTATCAAAATGTTTTAATTGACTAGATAATTCTATACAAATTATACCTTTATCACTTATTTTGTATGATTCTGATATAAAATGATATTTTAAAAAAGAGTTTCGCATTTTTATATATGCGAAACCAAAATGAAAAAAACTATATAAACAAATAATTGTCTGATTTATGAATTGTTTGATCCATATTCGTCCCCTCTTTAATAAGTGATAAGACAAAATTCGTAAATAAACAAGGAGTTGGATAACTGAGAGAAAGATTATGGAAGAAAATGATTTTGTTGTAAACGTGTTTTCCGTCTAACATTGAGATAAACTAGGACATTTATGAAATTGATGCTTTTTCTATCTTAATTAGCTAATTTCCATCTAACTTTGAGACAAAACAGACAAGGACATTTAGTACTATTAACTTTCTTTTGATTTGATTAACATAATAATATATGAACACTCATGAAATGAAATCAGATGCCAGATGGTAAAGATTGATTAGGAATATCTAAATGCAAGGTTTTGATATGTTAAACGAAAAAAAAACAAAGCACACAAATTACCGAAAGTTAAATTATATATTTTGACGAATTGCTTTCACATCGAGTGTTCTAGCAATCTATGAAACGATCGAAATTTAATGATGGATTCATAAATAGATTGCTAGGTGTCACTGCCAAAATATTGATGGAAGAATGCCATTATATTTTGAAATCTTGCTAGCTAGTCACTAGCAATCAATCTTGCATTCAAAGTAGCATTTATTGCATGTATGGTCCGGTAAATCTTGCCTGGATTTCGCCATATATGTTATTGACAATTTCATCACCCATTACTCTCATACATGTGAATCATGTTTTTTCACATTGGATGAATTATTTATTTATTGTCAAAATTTTATACCAATGTATATTATGTTGCATATTATTATTTATATGGGTTTTTTTAAAATAATGTAATAATGATTTTGTATCAGGTCAAATTATCTAAGTTTAATTATACAAGTTGATTTTTTTGTATATTAATATTACTATTCTATTTTGAGAAAAATTATAAGGTGCATGGCATGCACCCGGTATTTTTTTGTATAAAGTTTGAGAATTTTTATGTAAAATTCAGAAAAATAAATATAAAGTTCGAGAATCAGGAGTTTTATTATTTTTTTTTTGTAAAATTTTCGAGTTTTATATGTATTTTTTCAAATTTTATACAAAAAATCACCGATGCATGAAATGCACTGGATGTATTGTAGCATAACCCTTCTATTTTACTTGTATGTAACTATAAGTAGTCGTTGAAGAAATATACATGCAGTTCTTCAAAACCTTTAGTCGTATGTAGTTGTAAATATAAAAGGTTGTTAGGTTTGGGTTGAATTGAAGTGTAAAGAATTCTGCGTCCCAAATTTGAAAGGACGATTGAAGAGTGATATATCTTCCTTGACACCTCAAATTTTCAGGTGTTACATGAGTAATATTTTTATGGGTTTTTGATATGTTGTTTAGAATTCGACTAATATATATGAAAATTAATGAATGTAAATTTTCTACCTTGTCACATTAGTCGCTGATATTGTTTAGAATCTGATTTATATGGAAATTAATGAATGAACAAATCATGAGTGCCATTAATGTTAAACTTTAAATGTAAGATTATTAATGAAACCACAAGAAACGAAAAGTCAATTAAGAGGGCTCCGATCCTTAAATTGGAGAAATGGGGATTTACCATCTGTCTTGTATGCATGTATTCATCTTTTATTGTTGAAGTCAATTAAGTTTTATGTGCTTTTTCAATTAATGGGGGACCTTACTTTATGTATAGCCATTATTGCCATGCTATCATTAACTGTGCAAAGACTTACATGGATGGAACCCTTTTAATTTCCTATTCAATAGTACAATAGTTTCAACGACGACTACCACCTTTAGTAATCCTTTTGAATTTCTTCTTTGCATTTCTTCAAGATGCTTGGATGCATTCTTCATCAGTTCATCTCCCCATTCATGCAAACCCAATGCATAGAATTCGCAATGTGTATATCAATTAATAGTACTTTTAAGCATGACGATATAGAAAGGATATGTCGACCATCAGAGTAATGCTACACTTATAACTTTTTTATAATTAATATTTTTTACAATCTGAGTTGATAAAATTTCACTGGATGGGTAAAAAATAAATATAAATAAAAGAGATTAAAACACATGACATGATAATTATTCATCCATTAATAGTTTGCCAACTCGGGTTATAAGAAATGTTAATTGTAGATGAATTCTAGGTTTAATATTATTCCTACCGACAATGACGAAAATAGCATCAACACTATCAAACATGCATAACTCATACTTGGAACCGAAGTTGATAGGTGTAACTGCCAAGAACTACAAATGGGTTTGATGTTTATAGTGAAGTTCATGGCTGCAAAGAGAAAGATATATAGAAGAAACAAACTATCAATGAGCCAATTCAATTATTTATATAGGTGCATATGGGTGAGGGGGTAAGAAGGTTAGGACTTCCTATGCAATACAACGAGTAAATGATTGCACTCTTTTCATATGTTCAAAATAGATCATATATTAGATTACTTGATTTAGGTACAACAAAAATGAACCACTACCGTGTGATGATCATAAATCAATGAATATATATTCTCTCGATACATATTTGATATCAATCACAATTAATCTTATATATCTTAAAATAATAGAATGCTTATACTAATCCAATAAACATGGAGAAATAGGATGCATCCCATTGACTTGCTGTACCACGTCAGTATTACAACAGATACACCTAAGACTCTCTCGTAAACTAGACGTCTAATCCATGAAAAAACTTTTACCAACATCCTTAAAGCACTACCACGACCATCTAACCACTACTAACATGCAACAAGCGGACAACACCATCAAGACAATAACCTTCGAAGTTCAATCATTTCGGGCACTGTTGTTCTAGCACCACAAGCTGGCTGTACTTTTAAATTTTTCTTTAACGATTGAACTTCGAATTAAAGTTGACTTATCATTTGACTTATAATTTTTCTTTTACACCAAATTAAAATTGTAAAATGCATAATAGCAATTACTTTTAAAAGAATAAAAAAACATGATTATATTCTATTCAGAAAAAAATGAAAATCTTAATAATTTTTATTATTTGGTGTCAAAATAGAATTTAATATTCTTCCCAAAAATCATGTATAATTGATTTTCTGTTAAATGTATTTTCAATTTCGTTTTCAATATACAAAGTCATGTAATTTTCAATGTACAAAACCATGCACATGAGAAGCTCAAGGTTTTTTTTTTTTTTTTTTATTTCCTCCTCAAAGTTGAAAGAGCCAAATTTATTGCATGGAATTTGAGGAGGTGAGGTAAGAGAAGAAGTACATTTCTTAGTTTAAGAAATCAAATTTAAAATAGAAAAAGGAGAACAAAAATTATTATTTAAAAGGAGAAAGAAACGTAAATTAATAATATATATAACAAAAAGAAAAGATAAATAAGTAATTAAATAGGAAAGGAGATAAATCAACTTTTAAGTAGGAAAGAAAAATTAATTAATATTTTAAAAGAAAAAGGATATGTGAGAGAGTATAAAAGTTAGTTAAAAGTGGAGACCATTTAACTAAAATATCTATTTTGGCCACTATCCATATTTATATTGTCCATTAAAAACTCTTGGGGAGGCCACACTACGCGGTTTCATGGTATTTCACATAGAGAAATATAGGGTCAATTTAGGAAAAGTGGGGGGTTGGTGGGTGGGGGTTGGTTGGTCGCAGCTACATCAGGCATGAACGTGACTTCGCCCCTGATCTGAGTTGGCAAAATGTTATTGGATAAAAGAAAATAAAAATAAATTGAAGATGTTAAATAGTATGACATGATTATTATATATCAAATAATATTTTTTAATTCAAATAGTGTGACAAAATTAGTTGTAAATAAGTTGTAGATGTAGCATTTATCATTTCTCCAAAAAATGATTGTTAAGATTTCTTCTAAAAATTATTTGTTGAGATTGAGAGTCATAAATTTGTGTAAAAAATATATGTTAAAATATCCATTCTATTTAAAATATTGTGTGACATAATAATAATTAAATGAATAATATTTTATCTACCACTCATTTGCTCTAATTAAATATAATATATAATAATAGTACTAACTACTAAGCATATCATGGTGAAGAGATTTATTTCATTAATTAGCCTTAGGTGGTGCTTGTTTCAATTATTGAACACTTTTTAGATCTAAACACTTTTTAGGACTTAATTTACACCACTTAATAACATGTTTGTTTGCTTTTTTAGCTACCATTTTAAAAAAAGTGACGAGGAAATATTTTAACTTTAATTTGACTTTTTTATCCTTGTTAAAATATAGAATGTTTGTATTATATTTATTACAATTCTTTAAAATTTAAATCGTTAATAAAATTAAACTAAAATTCTTTTTTCATTTAAATAGTTAATATTTATTTATAATTATCCCTTGAAAAATGTATATTTTATAAAATTAAATCAAAATTCTAACAATTAAATAAATTATATTGTACTAATTATTTTTATTTATTTAAAAAAATTTAAAATTTAGTTACATATAAAATAAGTAATAAATGTTTGTATTATATTTTTACATATAAAATATAAATAATGTTATCTTCTTAGTTATTTATTTCAAATAAAAAAAATTGAAATTTTGGATCAGAGCCACCATGTCCTCCGTCGTAGTTGGCCGCTGATGTCGTACATCTAGTGACAACACAAATACCAGAGCAATCGACTCTTCACGTTAAACAAGCCTAACGGATTAGTTTTGACAAATGGAGTGGAGTTCCACTATTAGAAGCCGAGAAAAATCTGAAGCCACCGCGTCCTCTGTTGCCGGTTATTATCGATTTTGCGTATCTGATGACAACAACAATATCAGAACGATCAGCTCTTCACGATCTACAAGTCTGCCGGATTACTTTTGCCAAATGAAGTGACATTTGGCTCTTGGAAGCCAGGAAAGATTCGATGTCACCATCTTTATGTGCCTTTTGCGGCGAAACAATGATAAACTATCTAAAAATATTTTAATGGTTGTGTAGATCATGAAGAGAGGATTGTTTCGGTATGTATTTTATCAAAGATACCCGCTGGTTTGGTCGTCGGTGCCGGCTTGCACAGAGGAGAGAAGAGGTGAAGGGCGTCTAGGGTTTTACAGTAAACATAAGTTTGGTTGATAATATAAGGGGGCATTAATGACATTTCACTTTTTCAAATTAAAAGTATTTTTGTATAAGGGTATTTATGGTATTTTATTACATCTAGATGTTTTCAATAAAAAAAGTGGATTTTTTTTCACTTTATTCATTCAAACATATATGTTTGAAAAAAAGTGATCAGAGCCCAAAATAAACGGACCTAAATTTTTCAACTACTGAAATCTATTCAGATTCAGATTTCAGAGCCCAAAATAAACGGGCCCTTAGATTTTCAACATTAATAGTTAGTGCCAATCTTCATCACTAACTCGCCATTAGTGCAGACAAATGATACATTGTTATTATGGGAGTGGGCCAAAACAGAAATATGGTTGATCTTAAGTATGTTTTAAGTATTATAATAAAAAAAAGGGGTTAATTTCACAAACCTCTTCTAAGGTTTACCAAAATCCCACATGACCATCTCTGATTTTGAAAATTCCAATATCTCCCATCTCTGTTAAGGATCATTAAAAATTCCATTAAAAAAATATTCAAATAGGTTTGAGTTTAAAGTACTACAAATAAATAAATGGTACATCAGTCTGTCTCACACACTTTAAACAACCTTTAGAGGGAGTCTAAGGGTCTATTTGTTTCAACTTCTTCAAGTAGAGCTTATCCAAGTAGATCTTTTTGATAGAGCTTTTATAAGTAGAGTTTTTATTAAATAGTTATTGATTGTTTGATGAGATAAGTATAGAAGAACTTATTATAATTAAATTATCAAAATAGAATTTTGTTATAAAGAAAGAATAAAGTAAAATATTTAACATTAAATGAGGGTATCTTTCCCATTTTAAAACTTTAAAAAAGCTAAAAAAGAGCTTTTACTAAAAGCCTCAATTTTGAGCTTCTCTTAGTAGACGTAAAACAACTTTTTTAATCATTTATAAGTTCTTCTCAAGTAACAACCAAACAGATGCAAACTAATTTTAAAAAAGCTTTTGACATTAAAAAATTAAGCTCTTTTGACTAGTAGAGAAACCCAAACAAAAGCGCTCTAAGTCATGAGTACTGTTCTCAGATTTATTCAAGATTCTCATCACATAATGGCAACCCAATAATGTTGGAAATACAATCAAAATCATGATCGGAACTATTCTGAACTATGTACTTCAAATCTGCCAGCATTTGTGATGACATGCAAGAGACACAATCGAAATAGGTAGCTAGGGATAAGCCTCTATAACAGATTGGACTGCTTGAATACATTCAAGGATTCAACATTATATCTGCTAAGTCCTGCTTGCCCAATAACATAGTTCCATTCCTTCAAGGTCCTCTCTTTGCTGTTGCTAGTGTGAGCCATCATCACCATGTCTACCATCAATCTCACAAACTTAATTTATTGCCTTCTTCTTCTTCTCCTTCTTCTTCAATAATTGTTTCAACTATTATCACCTTCTTCTTGTCCTTTGGAAATATTGCTTCTTTACATCTTTTCAGGATTTCTATGAATTCATCATCTCCCTAATCGTGCAAAACCTCTTTTTTTTTTTTTTTTTGGTTAAGAATACAATAAGATGCAAAGAAAGCAAAATTAATAATGTACCAACCACGATGAAAATAGCGTCAGCCTTGGGAACAATCTCAAACATTTCACCTCCTGCATGCCCAACTCCATGGCGCTCCTCTGACATAGAGACTACATGAGGAAGATCAAAGTTGATGCCTTTAATCCAAGGAAAAGCTTTCACCATCAACTCTAAAGCAGTCCCAATACCGCCACCAACACCTCAGGACAACCTTAAATGATGGTATTAGAGAATTAAATTAAGTCCACTTGCTTAGCCGGGTTTCTCTTCTTCCTCTTGCATTACCATCTGACCATCACCTGCTTTTTTTTTTGTTGGGTGAATATTCCACACTATTTCTCCTTTATGTTCTTCTTCTATATAATTTAATCAGAAGTGGTGGTTAATAGACATCAAACTTTTCATCAGGAGAATAATTAATATTTCTTTAAATGGAACCTGAACAGAGTACTAGCACTATCGATGATTCATGATAAAGCTTGAGTTAATTAAATGTTAATGACATGTAGTGGAGGACGTCCTCAGTAATGCTTATGTTTTTTAAATTCAGTAATTAGACTGGCCACCATCTACCCTGATTCATTCTTTTAATATTGCTTTCCAACAATGTTTTCCTTATTTCTTCACCAAACTTTTATTTACTAGCATATATGTTTTGCTTCTTTGGGTTGGACAATACGTTAATGATTTGCTAGTATAGCGCTCCATAATGGTTTTATCTTCTTGTCTTTAACTAAATTGATTTTTCTCATGTTGATGCTTATATTATAAAAGAGTAGTCTTAACTTGTGTCTTAAGGTCATGATTGGTGCACAACACTGTATAGTATTATTTTATTACATTGTATTAAATAGTGTAATACATGTGTTTGGTGCTAATTTAGCATAGAATTAATTAATACAAAGTACAACCCTTAGATGTATCAACATTGTATTAAATTATGTAGAGCTAATCCATGACATTAGTATTACATTGTATAGCACTTATAAAAAATATCAAAATTATCCCTATAAAATTCTATATATCCAACACTACCTTTTAATTTTTAAAACTTTTAAAATAAATAAAGGTGTATTTAATAGATAAATTATAAAATCAAATTTATTTTAAAATTTATTTTCTAAAAATAAAGAAGGATGAAGGGAGTCACTGTCCCCACTGGGTGATACCGGAGGTCCACTGCCTCTATTGGACTAATTAGCACCTAGCATGCCATCATAAACTCAAATTGTCTAATAGGTCTAGCGGGGGCATTGGACCCCAAGTAATTTTTTCAATAATTAGCAACTATTTGATAAATTACTAAATAACTAATTTTATAAATAAACTAAAAATATATTTATACTTTGTATATCTTTTTTGAAAAAAATGTTATTTTTTATACAAATTAATGCAATATATGAATATACCAAACACTATGTAATTTTGACATAACATTATTTTTAGTACTATATAATACAGTGTTATATAATACAATATAATACTATACTATACAATATCGCGTACCAAACATGTCCTAAGAACACATATTAGCCCTTGAAGATTGTATAGATTCACTTGAAATTTGTATATTTAATGGTTTTTATACAGTTAATTTTTTAGGGAGTTTACAAATTTCGAGCAAATACACACAATCTTTAAGAGAATTTATACAATTTTTTAGGGTTTAATATACGTGTTAAGAATACTTGTTAGGACACATGTTAATATGATTTTGATGTGTATTTTAAGGGTAGAGCAGATAAAGAAAAAAAAATTCTGGATGCAAAGCTTATATATGGGTTTTACGTTTACCAGGGTAAATCAAGGTCCTGATACACTTTTTATACAATTTATATATATTTTATACATAAATATATAAAATTATAAAACAAATATAAATTTAATCAATATTCAAAATATAATTTTTATATATTCATTTACAATTTTGCATATGTACAAAATTTTTATAAATTGTACAAAAAAAGTGACAGTACCTAGATGAACTGTAGCATTTCCCTCTTAGATATATAGGAAGCTTTATAATACACAGACAAAATAACAAAAACTCTTTATTTCACATCCCTAAGCTGCTGGAAAGCAAATTCAATTGACTTCATTATTATCTAAACTAGCCATGGATACTTAACTTTAGCATTCAAGAGACTCTATTTCTGATGACATGGCAATTGACAAATGATAGACTCAACTGAAATAGGCTAAGGATAAGCTTCAATAACATATTGCATGCACGAATAGGTTTAACATTATATCTTCTAAACCCTGCCTGCCCAAGTACATAGTCGTCCCACTCTTTCAAGGTCCTCTCTTTGCCATTGTTGGTCTCAGCCATCATCACCATGCCTAGCATCAACTTCACAAAATTTAACTTGTCCCCTTCTCCTTCTTCAATAACAACTTCAAGTATTATCACCTTCCCCTTGTCCTTGGGAATGGCTTCTTTACATTATTTCAGGATTTCTATGCATTTTTTTATCACCCCAGTCGTGCAAAACTTGCTGCAATATCGTAGTGTCTTTAAGTGATGAAAACTTTTTTGACTGGAAGTTTGCAATTTTAATTGCTGCTTTTTTTATTGATTATTGAAGCTCTTTTTGTGATTGATTACTTCTGGCGTTTACTTTGTACATGTGAGATATATGATATCACATACCAGCGTTACTTTTGGGTCAAGACATCATAATTTGTTTTTCTAAAATAAATTAATTCACATTTGGGAAATTTTTTTAATGGTCTTGCTTCTCAGATCTCTCAGCTTTACTTATAAATTTATTTCATTGATAAATACTATTCACTGTGGACTTAAATAGCAGGAGCAGACCTTTTGTTTCTTAGCAAGCTGGTGGCTGCATTGAGGAACTCATCCATAGCTTTGATAGACGATCCTTTAAAACCTTCACCTTCTTGTATGGCTTCTTCCAGTTTCTCTTTTACCTCACCGGCCTTTCTTCTCATCTCCTCGCCATCGCTGGTTTTTCCCAATACCATCGTGATTACTTCTGTAATATGTTCATGGTCAATGTTTGCATATTCAAGTCCTGCTCTCTCTACAGACGCCTGCTTCCTCCAGCAGCTTCGAGTTGAAGAACTGCTCTCCAGCCAGTGGCCACCCGATAATTGGTAATCCTTGACATGAACTTTCCAGCATCAAGTTCCTGTTGTACCTATGGAGTTCCCATTTGGATAGTTTTCATTTGGAGTCCCACATTGATTAGTTAAGAAAAGATCATAGGACTTATATATAGGAGAAGTTCCTCCACCTAATAGACTAGTCTTTTGGGCTGGATACTTACTCCATATATGGTGGCCTATTTGTTGAATTATTGTATGTAGTGCGGAAGCATAACAAGTGGTATCAGAGCTAACCGCCAAGACAGAAATATGGACTAATTTGGTTTCACTGCCCACTGGGGTCTTATCTTTATGGGAGATTATCCTTGGTTCAGACAAGGATGACGCCTTCATCTGCCCAACAGTTCCAACAGTTCCAACCACAATGCTGAGGACTGCACTAGTCTTTTGAGCTGTGTGTAATACGGAAGCGTAATAGTTTCAACTTCAGACAAGGATGACGCCTTCACCCGCCGAACAGTTCCAACCACAATGCTGAGGACTGCACTAGTCTTTTGAGCTGTGTGTAGTGCGCAAGCGTAATAGTTCCAACCATAATGCTGAGGTCTGCACCAGTTGATTTGTGAGATAGAATTTCGAGTTGTGGTGCCCATTTATATGCCAAGATGCCTTGATTTTTTCTTCGGATCCTCTCTTGGAAATCCGTCTGGAAACCATTTTACCTTTAACCCTTCAGTTGCAGAGCAACCGATTGGGGGCTAACGATGTACATCTTTCTTTATGGAAGAGCAGACTGGTCCTATCATCTATACAGGCATCCCTTTCATTTTCGTGCCAAAATACTTCGCGCCAAGCTCTCCCAATCCACTAATCGCTTTCAATAAAACTGCATCAGAGCTTAAGCAGAACAAAAACTGGCGTTTACCGAATTGCCACAAAGCTTCAGTGGCATCATTTAGCCAGAGATCAAACCCAAGACGCCAACGTTGAATTCGGGACGCTTCAGGAAAGTCTGGAAGCAAGAACTCTTCATCTTCAGCTATGAATTGGCGCTTGTTGATAGAAATTAAGCAATATATGGCCATGCTGGAACCAGCCCCTGTTCTAAACACTGAGTGAAAAATTCCCAGTTCAGTAGCAACTTCAATAGTCCATCCCAAGAGCATATCAGAGATGATACACACAGGAGGGTAGCCAACTTCTTCAGTAATGTCTATAAGGAGATTCTTGAAGGGTGATTGAAGTCTTCAGAGATGAAGAATTTCGTCATGACTTCATGCGAGAGTGTATCAGTGTTTTCCACACCAGATGGTAGACCATAGATAGTTCCATTGAAGGGGATTTCAGCAAGGCGTATGTTGGTGTAGGAGGGAGTGAAGATTGGAGCTTTTGTATGTTAAGAAGAGCATTGACAAATGTGACGGTATATCCTTTCCTTCGTTCTAGTTGTCTTGCAAAAGCCATGAAAGGGAACATCACAATGTTCTTATTCTGTGTTTTCCCTTTATCCATAGCTTATGGTGAGAATAAACCTTGGCAACAGGGAAGAATTGTTTGCGAGCACTTTAATATGTGAATGAAGCATATATAATGTCTATATGCAGAGAAAGTCTAAAGTATTTCTGTTCATATGGTATATCCAAACATTAACAATACATTGATACATAGAGTTCACTTTCTTGATAATTTAAAATTGATTGAAGGCCATTAAAAACCAAGCATGCATAGGGTAGGCATCCCTTGGAAAATTAGGAACTCTTATCTGTTGCTAGAGTTACTTTCAACAGAATATTAGGCTCACCGATCATGTGGTACTGGTGGACAACCTGAGATTTAACTCTTTCTAGAAAAGGTAATATAAAAGATAATCATTTTGAGTTGACTTTGCTGCAAACAGAAATAGCTAATATGCAAACATCAGTAGCATCTCAGGGCGATACCTTCCTCTCCATTACCATGCGAGCACATAAATAGGCTTATATTATACCAAAATATTTTATATCACATATTATTATTTAGACGGACATTTTAAAAAAAAATTGTGTATTAATGATTTTGTATCACATCAAATTTTATAATTTAATTATATAAGTTTGTTGTTAGTATAATATTAATATTATTCTATTTTACTTGTATGTAATTACACAAATCAAATATGATGATATGTGACAGAAACCAAAAGAAGAGCGAGAATTCACATATTTCGTTTTATGAAAAAGTTTATGGTGCATTAGGTGTACTCAATTCCCATCTGATATTGTACATTATTGTTTAATCATAATTTGACATATCACCCTATTCATCAACTAAACAAGGAGTAAAAATCATTGCGTGCATTATATTTTGAAATTTGATATAAACTTAAAACTTGAACTGAACAGAAGTACAGATAAATTTGATTTTCTGCATCAACACATTCAAAAGCCAAAAAAATACACTAACCATGATGAAAGCAGCATCAGCATTAGGAGAAATCGCAAACATGTCACCTCCTACATGCTCAACTTTGTGGCACTCCTCTGCACCAGAGACTACATGAGGAAGATCAAAATTGACGCCTCTAATCCAAGGAAAAGCCCGAACCAACAAGCACAAAGGAGTCCCATCTCCACCACCAATATCCACCAAAGTGGCAATCCCATCATACACCTCCGGACAACCTTCAGTCATGGCAGGCACTGTTCGTCTAGCCATATCGGCCATTGTGTCATTGAAGAGGTTGCTGTGAGAAGCATCCGCCGCTGTATAACCCACAGATATGCTTGCCATGAGTTGTATTAAATGTTGTTATCCAGTTGGCAAGAGCATAAGCACTAAGACCATGCCATGGTGCCAGCATCACTGGGATGTTTCCCAACAAAATCGCAGAAGCCATGCTGATTTCCCCACATTCATCAGACGGCAAGTAAGTGGTGTTTGTTCAAGGGCTATGCAGCCTTGGCTAGTGGCTTTCTCTTTGAATATCCGATAATGCCCCAGCAACATTATTATATGGTGAAGAGAGGAAGGTTCACAGCTTAAAGTGGATTATAACTCTGAAAGTGTCGTGGGACAGCCACGAGCTTCGATGGCATCAGCTATGCCCAGCTCTATAGCACTTTCACTACTGCCACCCCACCTACCCAAATACATAATTCCAGATTTCTGCTTCTGCTTCTGCTTCTGCTTCCGCCTCTTCATGTCTTTCTTCATTTTCCATTAATATCACCTGTCCTTTTGTTTCCTTCATATCTCCCTCTTGCAGTCTAATTAAGATTGATATATCTCTCTGTGGTGATTTTCATTACAATATTACCTATTTAATCAAGCACATATATAGCTAGCTTTTATTGGATTCTAATGATTAATTAAGAGAATTAATCTCAAGCTTAATTTCTTTGTTAATTGGAGGGAATTCAATTTATAATAATATTTTAAATAAAGCCTGAAAAGAGAGAAAATGCGTTGTCTAGGATTCAGATAAAGCATTACTTATATTTTATAACCTGTTTAATTTGGTCGACAGCGTGTGGCTAATTTTTTTGTTTTCTTTATTCAGCTGTGATAATTTGGGTAGCCAAAGTCCCCCCAATTCATTTTTTAATCTGGCTTTGCAACAATGTTTTCCTTATTAATTCCTCAACACAGGATTCGGTTATATTATAAAGGAATTTATATATAATTTACATACTTCCCATCTGAATCTCGATCATATAAATAAAGAATCAGAGCATGTTTTTCATATGAAGATTAACCTTAGGGATTTAAAAGAGGTTGATCTTGAACATACATATATATGCATATAGTTTTTAATATTAAATTTCAATGGCAATATTGTTATCACTAATAGTCACTCATATCCGTGACTGAATCCTTTTAGCCTAAACAATTGTGAGACTGCTCTCATGAGATCTGATATAACAGATTCGTTGTTTTCTCAATATCATGATTACTCCAGAAATCTTAGTTATAAGTATATATAGGTTTTGTTTAGTTATATGTAATAGCGAAATCAATATATCTATAACAAAGATTGCTTATGAACTTTTGCATGTAAGTAGCACAATTTTATATAGAAAATTTGTATGTCTTATATTATTCTATTGAAATATAATAGGTAAAAATCTTGTTAAGCAAACTTTATAAATGCAAAGACAAAACAATTACAAATTTTTATTACACAATGACAGCACCATGTTGCTGGAAATTTATACATATAATCAACCTCGTAATCTAAACTAGAATGCAAATACAATCAACTTTCATAACCATTACTTGAAACTTAAACCTGCAAGCAATTTATTTCTGGACATGATAATCGATGCAAATACCAACAAGGAATTCTTGATAGACTTAATTGAAGTCTGGCTAGGGATATGCCTCAATAACAGACAGAATATCACGAATAGGTTTGACATTGTATCTGCTAAATCCTGACTGCCCAAGAATATAGTCCCATTCCTTCATGGTCCTCTCTCTGCCTCTTTTAGTGTGAGCCATCATCACGATGTCTAGCATCAACCTCACAAACTTTAATTTGTCCCCTTCTTCTTCTTCAATAATGACTTCAACTATTATCACCTTTCCCTTGTGCTTGGGAATGGCTTCCTTACATTTTTTCAGGATTTCTATGCAATCATCATCTTCCCAGTCGTGCAAAACTTTCTGTAGTATTTCAAGAACTTTTATTAATTATATAAATCAAATGCATAGAAAGTTAAATGAGGATGATTTATCTTTAACAACAATGCCACATTTATAAAATCTGTATGCAAAGTTTATACAAAAGTTGTTATGGTATTAAGTGAATAAAAATATTAATATGAGTCGTCAACGTAATAAATGTTAATAAATCATGTGATACTGAATTAATAGTGGTACATTAATTTTGTATACAAACTTTATATATATACTTTATAAATATAGCATTAGTCTATCTTTAAACATGTTGTTCTTATAAATAAGATGAAAAGCTTTAAATAGAAAATGATAAATGTTAACCTACTTATTTAAAGAAATGTTTTATAGTTAATGAACGATGTTGACTTTCTCAAAAAGTAAGTTTATATATATAATTTACTATTTTCAATTTCTTGTTGTAAGAGAAATATTATATTTTTAAAGATAACCCTAATGAATATGGATACACGTACACCAATTACCATGATGAAAGCAGCATCGGCAGTAGGAACGATGTCAAACATGTCACCTCCTGCATGCTCAACTCCTTGGCACTCTTCTGCATCAGAGATAACATGAGGAAGATCAAAGTTGATGCCTCTAATCCAAGGAAAAGCTTTCACCAGCAACCCCACAGCAGTCCCATTACCACCACCAACATCCACCAAGGTGCCAAGTTCTTTAAAAACCTCAGGACAACCTTCAATGATGGCGGACAATGTTAATCTTGCCATATACGCCATTGCGTCATTGAAGAGCTTGCTGTGAGACGCATCTGCAGCTGTATAGCTCCACAGATCCTTACCATGAGCGGTATCAAATGCCGTTGTCCCATTGGAAAGAGCATAACCACTAAGGCTATGCCATGGTGCCAGCATCACTGGGCTGCTCTCCATCAAAATCATAGAAGCCATGCTTTTTTTCTCACTTTTCATCAGACGCTGAGAAATAGGCGTTTGTTCATATGCTGTGGAGCCTTGGGCGTTGGCTTTCTCTTTGAATACCCGATAATGAACTAGGAACCTCATTATCCGGTGAAGAGAGGATGGTTCACAGCTTAAGGCGGATGATAACTCGGAAAGTGTCATGGGGCTGCCATGGTCTTCGATGGCATCAGCTATGCCTAGCTCGATGGCACATTTCACTACTGCCATCATTACGTACCCAAATACATAATTCCAGATTTCTACCTCTGCTTCTGCCTCTTCTGTTACGATCACCTGTCTTTTTGTTCCCTCCATGTCCTTGTTGACAACCTAGTAAGATCGATCTCTGTGTGGTTAAGTTTATTTTGAAGCAGCACAGTCATGGTATATGTAGGTGTAAAGAAGAGACAAAAATTTAACAAATTTAGTTAAGCAGTAGCTTTCATTTGATTCCCATGATTAGGGTAAATCTATACTATTTCTCCTTGTATGTTTTCCTTTTAGATAGTTTAATAAAATGTTGTCATATCTAACCTGAAAAGAGAATTGGCATTATCACTTAATTCATGAATCATGATAGGTCCTTAAATCAAATATAATTCCATTTTAATAACTTTTTTAATTTGGTGGAAAACAAACGCTTGCCACTGTCTACCTTAATTCGTTATTTATCTCAGCTTTGCAGCAACGTTTTACTTCCTCACCTAACTATTATTATATTTCTTGTTGATGCAGAAAATCAGGACCAACGTCTGCAGTATACATGTTCACAAGAACTAGTGAACAGTTGCCCAGGGATAGGATCTCAATCCCAGGAACAACCATGGACTCTCCCTCTCTTGACAGACTCTGTTCTACTTAGCTAGATCTGTAAGACAATAGAGATAGTTAGGGGGAGCCAGGTTTTTCCCGTCATAGGCTCTTCTGACGCTCAAGTTAGTGTGGTTCATGGTGATAATCAATGAAATATAAAATGAAGGGGCAGGGTCTTTTTAAGAAAGAAATGGAGTGAGGGAGGAATGTGTAATTAAAGAATAACGGCTAGTTGCCAAGGAGGTTGTTGAATCCTTTTTTCCTGGTGACCCACGATTCAAAGCGAGGTTCCTAGGATCAAATAAAGATGATGACTACCTAGTTTATCACGAGAGAGATCTCCCTGTGTCCAAACCCTAATTATAGCTTTTATACCTCTTGCTTTATACATGTGAGTGATCTAGGTCGCTCATCACATGTTAGATGAGTGATTGGAAGGAGTTTTATAGTCTCGAATTGTACTTGTTGTGTTCTTGAATTCTAAGTGAACATATGGATGAGGGGACCATCCTGCAGACATTTGCAAATCTACACTCCTTGGTTTAATACGTGGTTCGAGGGGCCACACTCTTTTCTCAGAGGCATGCATCCCGCTATAGTATCATACTATTTTGGCGTTTTCCACTTGGTCTGCTATATGGAGGGCGGGAGTGTGTAATCAACTGTATAGTCTTGTGTGTCCTCATGGCACTTGTAGTGCTCGGCTCTAAGGGTTGAGGAAAGTGTGAGGGTAAGCTCCCGAGGTGCAGTGATCCAGGCAGCCTATTTTGAGGAAAGGTAATGTTGTCTTTTCTCTGATGTGTAATATTTTTCCTCTGCACTAGTCCCCTAGTTACAAGTCTGATAAGTCAAAGAATTGAAGACTTTGTGACTATACTTGTCTTGTAGCCGAGAAGCAAAAAAAATGTTGTCTTCCTCCACGTTTTTAAAGTAATCATTTTCGTTTGGTTACTTCTTGTGTTGATGTCTTCGTCGATATTGACTTTGTTGCCGAGCTTTGTTTTATATATTGATCTTCAACATTTTATTGTGTATATTTATTAATATGTTTTGATAAATTAGATATATTGATTTATAGAGATCAGTTATCAGAAGTATTGGGCAATCGCAAGTGTAAACCATTATGGAATTGACTTAAAAATAAGAATCAACTGTTGTCCTTGTTGACTGTGGTACTGATATTAATGTCCCTCCAAAACTCAATTAAAGCCTCTAATTTATTGACTTTTTTTGAGAGAGATGCTTAATATACAGAAATCTCTAGAGAAAAGAAGTGTGCGAGCAAAAACACATGCCTTGAGTTGTGAACTTGTAATATTTCTAAGGTCTTACGTCTGAGGGCCATGAATGGGAGCCAACTGGTATTTAACAAGGACAGATCTCTAAAGGTTACCTAAATGACCTGCTCTGCTCAATATCATATCCTTTGATGCAGTTTGAGAAATAGGGATAACAATAGGGCTAAGGTGACTGCCATCTACGAGACTTGGGTGGAGACACATTGGGATAATTGTCACCGAGGTAGCCTTCACCCTCTTTTAACTCTTTATGTTTGTTGAAGTATCTTAATACTATTGCCCCTGTACAAGGTGCCTTTTATAGGAGTGTGCACCAAGAAAATTTCTTGGTATGTTGGGGACGACGTTAACAAATTATGTATTTTATTTTATTTTGGATGAAAGAGTTTACATTTTTTTTATTAAGAAATCAAATATACAGAAATCACATTTCAATATTTATCATTAATTTACCATACTTATACGACTCAATCCTTTTAGCCTAAACATTGTGAGACTGCTCTCATGACATCTAATATTCACTTTGTGTGTACTTGTACTCAAGTCTAGTTATCGATTATGTACATTAATTTATTATTATATATCGCGTTAGTTTGAACATAAAAATTTGAATATATTCCTACTTGTGAAACTAAATATAATCAACTTCAAACCCAAACTAGACACTTAAAAATTAACCTGCCAATTAATAGTAGTCGTAAACTTACGGTCTTCATGCAATCGAAACTCTACAATCTAACGTGATAGTTTATATGACGATAATTTACTTGAGGAAGAAAAAATTAAAAAAAAATAAAAAAAAATTACATCTTTAATAGAATTTTGTCATATAGACTGTTACCCTAAATTGTAAAGTTTAAGTTGTATATAAGTTATTAGTCCAGCAACACTGACGAATTAATTGCTTGATAGAATAATTGATATAGGGTAGCTAGGGATAAGCCTTAGATTGCATGGCATTAATTAATAGGTTTAACATTATATATAACTGCTAAATCCTGCTTGCCCAAGAATAATTATTATCATAATGCACTATGCAACAAAGACAAAATAATTAAAAACTTTTATTACACAATGACAGCCCCATTTTGCTGGAAATTCATAAATATAATCAACCTCATAATCTAATGTAGAGTGTAAATACAATCAACTTCATAACCATGGCTTCAACTTGAAACTTATAACCTGCAAGCAATATTTCTAATGAAGATAATCCGCAAATACCAACAAGAGGAGTTCTTGATAGACTTAATTGAAGGCTGCTGGCTAGGGATATGCCTCGATAACGGATAGCCATGTACGACTAGGTTTAACATCATATCTGCTAAAACCTGCTTGCCTGAGAATATAGTCCCATTCCTTCAAAGTCCTCTCTTTCCCTCTGTTAGTGTGAGCCATCATCACCATGTCTAGCATCAGTCTCACAAATTTTAATTTGTCCCCTTCTTCTTCTTCAATAACAACTTCAACTATTATCACCTTTCCCTTGTCCTTGGGAATGGCTTCTTTACATTTTTTCAGGATTTCTATGCATTCATCTTCTCCCCAGTCGTGCAAAACTTGCTGCAGTATTTACAAAAAAAAAAAAAAAATTATTAATTATATAAAATAAAATGTATAGAAAGCTAAATGAGTATGATTAATTTATCTTCAACGTTTTATAATAAAGTAGAATTAAGATGAAAGGCTTTAAACAGAAAATAATAAATTAATGCTAACTCACTATTTAAAGAAACGTTTTTTTTTAATGATGATGACTTTCTTAAATGTAAGTTTGCATTTATTATTTAATTACTATTTTAAACTTCTTAGTGTATGAAAAATATGAAGATAACCTTAATCAATATATATGGATATACCAACCATAATCAAGGCAGCATCAGCATTGGGAACAATGTTAAACATGTCACCTCCCACATGCTCAACTCCGTGGCACTCCTCTGCATCAGAGATTACATGAGGCAGATCAAAATTGATGCCTCTAATCCAAGGAAAAGCCTGAACCAACAAGCGCAAAGCAGTCCCATAACCACCACCAACATCCACCAAGGTGCCAATCCCATCAAACACCTCAGGACAACCTTCAATCATGGCAGGCACTGACTGTCTAGCCATATCGGCCATTGCGTCATTGAACAGGTTGCTGTGAGACGCATCCCCTGCTGTATAGCTCCACAGATCCTTTCCATGAGTGTTGTCAAATGCTGTTGTCCCATTGGTAAGAACAAAGGAGCTAAGGCTATGCCATGGTGCCAGCATAACTGGGCTGCTCTCCAGCAAAATGACAGAAGCCATGCTTTTTTTCCCACTTTTCATCAGACGCCGAGAAATAGGCGTTTGTTCATATGCTATGGAGCCTTGACCAGTGGCTTCCTCTTTGAATACCCGATAATGAACTAGGAACCTCATTATCCGGTGAAGAGAGGATGTTTCACAGCTTAAAGTGGATGATAACTCGGAAAGTGTGATGGGGCTGCCATGGTTTTCGATGGCATCAGGTATGCCTAGCTCAATGGCGCATTTCACTACTGCTACCCTCACGAACCCAAATACATAATTCCAGATTTCTACTTCTGCTTCTTCCTCTTCTGTTACGATGATCACCTGTCTCTTTGTTTCCTCCATCTGCTTGTTGGCAACCTAACTAGCTCGATCTCTCTGTGGTTAACTCTATTTTGAAGCCACACAGTTATGGTAAATGTAGCTGTAAAGAAGACACAAGAATTTAACTAATTAAGCAGTAGCTGTCATTTGGATTCTGATGATTAGGGTAAATCCATACTACTTCTCCTTTATGTTTTCCTTTTAGATAGTTTAATAAAAAGTTGTCATATCTAACCTGAAAAGAGCATGTAACGTTTTTAATTTGGTGGAAAATATGCGCTCTGATTAGTTCTTTTGTTTTTTTTTCAATGATTATGCTTGCCACTATCTACCCATTCATTTTTTAATCTCAGTTTCGCAGCCATGTTTTACTCATTTCCTCACTTAATATTATTTAATTTGTTTTGATTATCATTTGGCTTTAGTTACCTCCTGTTGATATTGACTTCGTTTTCGAGCTTTGTTGTCTATATCCGTGCGCAGTGGCGGAGCCACGTTATGGCATGGGGAGACCTTGGCCACCCCAGACATTTGAGAGTGGCTCAGCTACCTGCACTAGTATTGATTTTCAAAAAATCCTATCAGATTAGGCGTAGTTTTGGTAATTGGTTGGCCCCTCCAATACTCTAAAATATTGTTATTACTTTAATATTTTAAAGTATGATGAGTCTTAAATTTAAGATTCTTTCATATATTTTTAATTGTTTTATGTTTAAAATCTTTTTTTGTTATTTTTTTTCTTCCCCTTCTTATTGTATAAAAATGTCAAAACATTCTCTTAGTATGAAAAACATCTGTTAATTGTGTTGATTTTTAAAATTGCTTTATATGGTTAGTTTAAATAAGGAAAAAAATCTTTTACTTGATTATTTAACTTAATAAGAATAATATAAAAGAAAAGGTCTTCTAATTTGAATATGACGAGTCATCTATAATCTACAGAATTTTTTTTTTTTTGATTTAGAGATGCAGAATTTATCTTTAATTTATGTGTTTTTATTTGATTTAAAGGTAAAGCTTTCCTATAAAATTGATGTTGACCGCGGTGCAGAATTTAAAGGTAAAGCTTTCATAAAATTACGAAACAAGAACGTCCAATTACTGAGGCTGTTGACAGTAGTGCCGACATTAATGTCCCTTCAAAACTCAATTTAAGACCATGTTTTATTGAAATTTTAGAGAGAGATGCTTCATGTACAGAAATCTGTAGAGAAAAAAGTTCTCTTAAGTACTCTTGTATATGTTCGTTGTTCTAGTATCTTAAGACTCTTGTATCTTTGCAAGGTGACCTTTTGTACCACGATAATTTCCTAGCATTGTTGGGAACTACCGTAACAAATTATATATTTTGTTTTATTTGGATGGAAGAGTTTACTGTATATACACAAATTATATTTCAATATTATTCATCCTTAATTTACCATGTATACGAACCAATCCTTTTAGCCTAAACATTTTGAGACTGCTCTCATGACATCTGATATTGATGTTGTGTTCTTGTCCTTATATCTAGTTATCCGATATGTACATTAGTTCATTATTCTGTATCACAATAGTTTGAATATAAAAATCTGTATACCTACTTGTGAAAAGTAAATACAATCAACCTCGAACCCAAACTAGATACTCAAAAGTTATCTAACAAATTGATTGCTTGATAGAATTAATTGAAATAGAGTAGCTAGGTATAAGCCTCAATAACGGATTGCACTGCATTAATGGGTTTAACATTATATCTGCTAAAGCCTGCCTGCCCAAGAATATAATCCCATTCCTTCGAGGTCCTCTTTTTGCCTTTGTTAGTGTGAGCCATCATCAACATGCCTAGCATCAACCTCACAAACTTTAACTTGTTCCCTTGCTCTTCTTTAATGACTACTTCAGCCATTATCACCTTCCCATTATCCTTCGGAATGGCTTCTTTGCATTTTTCCAGGATTCCAATGCTGCAATGCATACTTCATCTCCCCACTCGTGCAAAAGTTGCTGCAATATTTCAAAGATTTCTGTTAGTTATATATAAATCAGATGAGCAAAACTTTTTTTTTCTTTTTTTTTTTTTTGGTTATAAATTATTGCATAGAAAGCGAAATGAATGTACAAACCATTAAGAAAGCAGCGTCAGCCTTTAGAAGTACAGCGTCGAAAATGTCACCTCGAACATGCTTAACTTCGTCGCATTTCTCTGCATTAGAGATGACATGAAGAAAATCAAAGTTGATGCCTCTAATCCAGGGAAAAGCATGAAGTAACAAGCGCAAAGCAGTCCCATTAACGCGACCAACACCCACCAAGGTGCCAACCCCTTCAAACACCTCAGCACAACCTTCAATGATGGCAGGCACTGTTACTCTAGCATTACAAGCCATTGCGTCATTGATGAGCTTCCTGTGACGTGCATCCGCCGCTGCATGGCTTAAAACATCCCTACAATAAGCGATAGTAAAAGCTGATGTTCCATCGGCAAGAACATTAGAACTCAGGCTATGCCATGGTGCCAGCATCACTGGACTGCTCTCTAGCAAAATAATAGCAGCCGTACCGATTTGCCCATGTCTCATCCGACGGCGAGAAATAAGTGTTTGTTGAAAGGCTATGCAGCCTTGCGTAGTGGGTTGCTCTTTGGAAATCCGATAATGCATTAGGAACCTCGTTATGCGGTGAGAGAAGATGGTTCACATCTTAGAGCGGACGGTAATTCGGAAAGTTGATGAGCTCATGCATGAGTTCTAGAATTCTGCGGAGCTCATGCATGACATGCATGGCTTTCAGAATTCCTCCCATGTGAATGCATTGAAAGTCAAAGGTAGGTGGCCAAATTTGATTTGAATTTATATGCAGAATTTCCTTATAAATATGGGACGAATTCTGCCTTGTTTATGCATTACAGAGATTCTAGAGAGAGTCCAGAGTCTAAACCAGAGAGTTTAGGATTAAGGGAGAGAGTCAGGAGAGCTCCAGAAAATTTAAGGGAGTTTTTTGTATAATTCTTGTATATTGATTTTCTCTGTTAATACAAGTCATTTTTCTCCCAAATTCTATTCTGAGTTTATATTACATCCCAACAAGTGGTATCAGAGCCTCGTTGAGCTCCTGGAACGTCAGAACAGAGAGGAAAAATTCAGAGAAAATTTGTCCCCTGTTTCTGAAAAATTTCGATTTTTCGGAAAGTCATCAAATTGAAAAATTCAGAGAAAATTTGTCCCCTGTTTCTGAAAAATTTTGATTTTTCGGAAAGTCATCAAATTTCAAATTTGAAGTGTTCTGTGTGTTCGTGACGTCGTGCAGATTATTCTGCAATTTTTCGGCGACCGAACCGACTACCAGAGAAGCCGCACGCGCCGTCTGCTTGAACTGCGAGTGGTCCTCACTCGCCACACGCGCCGCACACGCCATCCCAAGGAAGAAGACGACCACGTCAGAGCCACGTCAGCACTGTGGACCCCATCTGCCATGTCAGTAAATCGTTGAAAAATATCATTTTGACCCCTGTATTTCTGGGTAATTACATTTTGACCCCTGAATTTCTAAAATTTATATTTTAGTCCTTAGAAAATATCAGTTTGGCCCCTATAGTTCTGGTGATTAGTTGTGCCCCTTTTAGTTTCTGAAATTTCAGTTTAGCCCTTAAGAAATTTCAGTTTAATCCTTAAAGTTTCCAAGCTTAGTATTTATTGTATAAAAGGAATTTTTGAGCCCCGGAAGAGGCTATTCCACCTAATTTGACCGTTCCGGACATAACGGTGGGCTCGGATTTTTGAAATTCAATTTCTATTTTAGTGAATTAATTATTCTAAAATGGAAGAATCATCCGGAGCCATGATAAAATTGACTGCTACAAATTACACACTATGGAGGCCCAGGATGGAGGATCTCCTTAGTTGTAAGGATCTATATGACCCTATAGAATTTGAAGGGCAGAGACCTGAGACAGAAAAAGAGGCAGAGTGGAAGAAAATTAACAGAAAATGCATCGGTCAGATCAGACAATGGATCGATCATAGTGTCTTCCACCATGTAGCCAAAGAAACAGATGCATATACTCTATGGAAAAAATTAGAGAGTATGTATCAAGCCAAGTCAGCACGGAACAAAGCCATCCTGATGAGACGGCTTGTGAACTTGAAGTTGCGGAGCGGAACTCCTATAGCAGAACATACAAGTGAGTTCCAGAACTTGGTGAATCAGTTGACAGCAGTCGAGTTACAGCTTGGAGACGAAGAACAAGCACTTCTACTTCTCAGTTCCCTTCCAGATTCATGGGAGACGTTAGTGGTCTCCATCAGTAATTCAGCACCCGGAGGCAGACTTACCCTATCAATGGTTAAGGATGCCTTAATGAATGAGGAGGCAAGAAGAAAAGATGCAGGCGCCAGTCAAGATGAAGCCTACATCACAGAGAATCGAGGAAGACAGTCTCGAGGTGAAGACTGGAGAAGAGGTAGAAGCAAAAGCAGAGGCAGATCAAGGGGCAGGTCATCAGATGGGCGGAGACCCACATACAAGTGCTACAACTGTGGCAAAGAGGGACATTTGAAGAGAAATTGTCGCAGTCTTCGGAAGCAGAACCAGGAGAGTTCACAGGCACAAAGCAACGAAGAACCACGAGTTACAGTGGTAGAAGATGTAACCATCTGTGCAGAAGAGACGTGCTTCCACACAGCAGACCAAGGAGTAGAATGGGTAATTGACACAGCAGCTTCCTGCCACGTCACTCCTTGCAGAGAAATCTTCACCACGTACAAAGCAGGAGACTTTGGGATAGTGAAGATGGGAAACAACAGCACTGCCAAAATCATGAGAATTGGTGATATTCAATTCCAAACGAACGTCGGATGCAAAATAACTTTGAAGGACGTTCGTCATTTGCCAGATCTTCGACTCAACTTGCTCTCGGTAAAAGCCTTTGATCAGCAAGGTTATGAGAGCTGCTTCACTAATGGTACATGGAAGATGTTGAAAGGGGTCATGGTGGTTGCTCGAGGTAAATTATGTGACAATCTTTACAGGACCCATGTAAAGATAAACGGAGAGAGCCTTTATGTAGCAGAGCACATGGTACCTCTAGATTTGTGGCATAAAAGGCTCGGTCACATGGGTGAAAAGGGTTTATCAACCCTTCAGAAAAAGAAGCTGATCACTGTTTCCAAGGATGCAGCGTCTCATCCTTGCGACTATTGTTTGTATGGGAAATAATGGAGGGTGTCATTCAGCTCCTCATCAGTGAAGAAATCAAAGCTGTTGGAGCTAGTACACAGTGATGTATGCAGACCTCTTGAAGTCGAGTCCTTAGGCGGTAAAAGGTATTTCTTGACCTTTATTGATGATGCATCTCGGAAAGTGTGGGTGTATTTCCTCAGAACGAAGGATGAAGTTCTCGAGAAGTTCAAGGAGTTTCACGCCATGGTAGAACGTGAAACGGGTAAGAAATTAAAATGCCTTCGATCAGATAACGGAGGCGAGTATACCTCCAGAGAGTTCAATGCCTACTGTCGAAGATATGGCATCCGACATGAAAGAACAGTCCCACTCACACCATAACACAATGGAGTGGCCGAGAGGATGAATCGAACCATCATGGAACGAGTCAGAAGCATGCTCAGATTGGCTAAGTTACCCAAGCCATTCTGGGGGGAGGCAGTTCGCACCGCCTGTTACTTAATCAACAGAGCACCATCGGTACCACTGAACTTCGAGATTCCAGAAAAGGTATGGTCTAATAAAAAGCCCTCCTATAATCATTTGAAAGTGTTTGGTTGTTTAGCCTTCGTACATGTATCCAAGGAGCTCAGACAGAAGCTCGATGCAAGAACTGTTCCATGTATCTTCATCGGTTATGGAGATGAAGAATTCAGATACAGATTATGGGATCCCAAAGAAAAGAAAGTCATCCGGAGCAGAGATGTCGTATTTCACGAAGACCAAACATATGAAGACGCTGAAAAGACAACAATATCTACAAATCCCACTAGCAGTGCCCCAGATATTGTTGCAGACTCAACACCAAATGCCACAAGAAATGATGAAGTACTAGAAGAAGTTCCAGAAGCAGATCAGGAGGAAGAAAATGAAGAGATTGCTGAGCCGGGGGAGCCACAATCACCCATAAAAGCTGCTATACCTCCTGGAAATGAAGAACCTCAGCTACGATGATCTGAGCGAGGTCGGATTCCGTCGAGGAGATATCCGGAATCAGAGTACACACTGCTTACTGATGAGGGGGAGCCAGAAAGCTTTCATGAAGCTTTATCTCATCCAGACAAAGAACGATGGCTGCATGCAATGCAAGATGAGATGAATTCTCTAGAGAAGAACAAAACTTATGAACTGGTTGAACTCCCAGACGGAAAGAAGGCACTGAAGAACAAGTGGGTATTCAAGCTCAAGAAAGATGGAACAGGAAAGGTGATAAAGCACAAAGCCCGATTGGTGGTAAAAGGATTCCTTCAGAAGAAAGGAATTGACTTTGATGAAATATTCTCACCGGTGGTAAAAATGTCCTCAATCCGCGTCATCCTTGGATTGACAGCAAGTCTTGATTTGGAGCTTGAACAGATGGATGTGAAGACAGCATTTCTTCATGGAGACTTGCATGAAGAAATCTACATAGAGCAGCCAGAAGAGTTCGAGGTTCAAGAAAAAGAACACCCCGTGTGCAAGCTCAAAAAGAGCTTGTATGGCCTCAAACAAGCACCAAGGCAATGGTACAAGAAGTTTGACTCCTTCATGGTGAGTCATGGGTACAAAAGAACCGCTGCAGACCAGTGTGTCTACTTCCAGAAACTTCAAGGTGGAGACTTTGTTGCATTAATGTTATATGTGGACGACATGTTGATCGTCGAAAAAGATGCAACAAGAATAAAATAGCTGAAGAATGAACTATCAAAAACCTTCGATATGAAGGACTTGGGACCAGCTCAGCAAATCTTGGGGATGCACATTCGTCGAGACAGGAAACAAAAGAAATTATGGCTGTCTCAAGAAAAATATGTTGAACGGGTGATTCAAAGGTTCAACATGGATAGTGCTAAGCCAGTTAGTGTACCACTGGCTAACCACTTCAAGCTGAGTAAGAGATCATGTCCCTCATCCAAGAAAGAGATAGAAGACATGGCGTCGGTGCCCTATTCTTCTGCTGTAGGAAGTTTGATGTATGCCATGGTGTGTACAAGGCCAGATATTGCTCATGCTGTAGGAGTCGTGAGCAGATTTCTTTCCAATCCAGGGAAAGAACATTGGGAGGCAGTCAAGTGGATTCTCAGATACCTTAAAGGTACTTCGAAGATATGCTTGTGTTACGGGGGAGCTGATCCAATCTTGGAAGGCTATACAGATTCAGATATGGCCGGAGATCCTGACAGTAGGAAATCTACATCAGGTTTTGTTTACACTTTTGCAGGGGGAGCTGTATCATGGCAGTCAAGACTACAAAAGTGTATTGCGCTATCCACGACAGAGGCAGAATATATTGCCGCAGCGGAAGCTGGAAAAGAAATGTTGTGGCTGAAGCGATTTCTCCAAGAACTTGGGATTGAGCAAAAGGAGTATAAAGTACACTGTGATAGTCAAAGTGCTCTGGATTTGAGCAAGAATTCAGTGTACCATTCTCGAACGAAGCATATCGATATTCGCTATCATTGGATACGCGAGGTGATGGACAAGCAACTGTTGAAGCTTGTGAAGATTCATACAAAGGAGAATCCAGCGGACATGTTAACAAAAGTGGTTACCAGAGACAAGCTAGAACTATGCAGAGACATAGTTGGATTAGAAACTGTCTAATTACTTTTGTTGTTACTCCTTTTCACATGGGATGGAGGGGGAGAATTGATGAGCTCATGCATGACATGCATGAGTTCTAGAATTCTGCTGAGCTCATGCATGACATGCATGGCTTCCAGAATCCCTCCCATATGAATGCATTGAAAGTCAAAGGTAGGTGGCCAAATTTGATTTGAATTTGTATGCAGAATTTCCTTATAAATATGGGACGAATTCTGCCTTATTTATGCATTACAGAGATTCCAGAGAGAGTCCAGAGTCTAAATCAGAGAGTTTAGGATTAAGGGAGAGAGCCAGGAGAGCTCCAGAAAATTTAGGGGAGTTTTTTGTATAATTCTTGTATATTGATTTTCTCTGTTAATACAAGTCATTTTTCTCCCAAATTCTGTTCTGAGTTTATATTACATCCCAACAAAAGTGTTATGGGGCTGCCATTTTTCTCGATGGCATCAACTACGCCGCGCTCTATGGCACATTTCAGTACTGCCATTTTCACATACCCGATTAAACAATTCCATATTTCTATTTCGGCTTCTTCATCTTCTTCTTCCTCTTCCATTGAAGTCATCACATATATTTTTGTTTCATCCATTTTCTTGGCAGTCTATAAACGGATCTCACTCTCTCTGATAAAGTTTATTTTTGAAGCTCGTTGATTATATATTGTGCAATCCTGTGCCCTAAATGTGTACGTGTATGTTAACATCTTAAACAATTTGTAGTATTTTTAAGGACGGTCTAGTTTAATTATAAAAATTATCTTATAAATCATACAATGTTATTTCTAATTAATAAATTATTTCTTTCAATAAATCTTTGATTATTGAATACAGTTAATTTTTAAGGATTATATTACCTTTACATCTTATTTTATGTAATTAACGTTTTCAATTAAGTATTGGATTCTGATGGTTAGGTGAATCCACACTATCTTCCCTGTATATTAACTTTTGTATAATTTAATAGAAAATGGATCATATTTAATTATAGACTTTAATTATAGCATGGAATTTAATATTTCTTCCTATAGAACCTGAAAAGAGAATTTGCTTTATCCATGGTTCATGATTCAAGCCCCAAGGCAAACCATTAACTAATTGCATCTTGATAACGTTTTTAATTTGGTGGACGACATGCTAACTCTCCTCTTGTTTTTGTTTGATTTCTTTCCTTCTTCCTGTGAATAGGCTGGCAACCGTCTTGCGGTATTTCATTTTTTTAATCTCAGCTGCTTCGCGGTAAAATATTGCTTTCCTTATATGTTACACTAGTTAATACATGTAATGCTTTAATATTATACAATATCGTGTACTAAACATGATCTGATAAATTAATATTTTATGGAGTCATATTCTATGCTATAAATTTATATTAATATTTATAAATCAAATTGAATATTATTAAAAATAATAAAATATTTTTAAATATTCATAAAATTTATAATATTAAGAGATTGTATCTTATATTTAAATAATTTTAAAATATATGAAATATTAGTGAACTTTAAAAATAAATATTATATAATTAATGTTTAATTGATTTAAACTAATTTAGTGATAACATTTAAATTTATTATTATACAGTCCTATGTTGTCACTTTTAAAAATATTGAATCAAACATATCAAAATACTATATATTATTCAACCCTGCTCAATCACATGCAGTACAATCTAATCCGAAAAACTTAATATAGTCCAATTTGATGCACTGAACGCATCCTAAGGGTGTGCGCAAGAGCTTCCCAACATGGTCAAATTATTGAATACTTGGAAGAAAACAATAGATAATCACAACGTAATCAAATTGTTTCAGAGCCGGTTTATGTTCGTTGTTACGATGAAATAATCACTTAGGCCACGTTTGGTACATTATATGGGAATGTATAACATAGAAAATGAATAAATTATATGCTATGTTTATTTTATCATTCTACTGAATAAATGTTAACCATTATTGTGTTTGGTCCAAGATTGAATTGGATTGCATTAAAATTTTTTATTATTAAATTAAAATTTTTATATTAAATTAAGATAATTAAAAAATATATTTAATAAATTTTAATAAAAATTTTAAATTCATCAATTTAAACTAATTATGAAATATTGAATTTTTAAGTGCATAAATAAATTAATATATTTAAAATAACAAATAAATATGAATAATTTAAAAAATTTTAATTATAAAAAATGAAGAATATTTAACTAAATATGAGTATACACAAGTTTGCAATTAATTATTTTAATTAAATTTTATTTGATTTAAATAATATATTTAGTTTTATAATATTTCTTTTTTCTCTCTCTCTACTTTCCTTTCTTCTCGTCTTTGTGGCTCAAGTTGTAGACCATCTCTTTTCTGCCAATAGTCTTCTGTTTTTATTTTTTTTTTAAAATCAATTTCAAATACTGGTGGCTTAGCAGCTAAGCACGCTTTGGCTGAAATTTGTTAACCAGTGATTAAACCATGCTCGATCTCTTTCTCCATGCCAGCCATGGCCTATCCGATTCTCCAAGCCAAGCCAAGTCCTTTTCTTTTTCTTTTTTTTTTGATACCTTTTTCCTCTTGATTTGATTTTTGATGGGTTTGAGATTTTTGTTTGTTGGTATTGAAATGAGATTTTGGAAGAGGGAAGGGAAGAAGGAAGATTAATAGTGGGAGAAAGAGATCCTGTAGCAGGATTTGGCAGTGATGGGGAGTTGACGACAATGGTGGCAGAGGAAGGGAAGAGGTCTTTGAGGGATATGTAGGACTAAGAAGAAGATTTGAGAGAGGAACTCACCAGATGAAAATGATGTTGTGGATTTTGGGAGGCTGGAGTGGGAAACGAGAGTGAAGAAAGAGAAGTGAGAGCTTTCGCTGGAGAAACTAAATACAAACAATAATTATGCGGCCTTAACCCAAGATCCCCCGTGTGATAACTTATCCTACCTTTATGCGCTTTTTTACAATCCTATCCCACTTAATTTTTTAACCAAACACAGCGAATACAAAATCTTATACAAATAGACCCCTTTATATGCTATGCGGGCCACCAAACACGCCTTTAGTTTTACAGTAATTGCAGCTCAACGTGTTTGGTAATCCTTTTTAACTACTTAAAAAATAATCCAATCTTGTAAAGGATTTAAAAAACAAAACAAAAAGCCAACCCTTGCTTTTAGAAATCTGCTTCCACTTCTGAAATACATAATGTCTAGATTACCATCAACACAAAAACAAAATAATAAAAGTTTCGTTATATTTAAGAAAAAATAACTATTATATTAATAATAAAAGTTTATCAGATTTTTTCAAATTTAATAATACCATATTTTAAATAAATAATTATTTATTTAATATTGTATTTTAATATATTTTTGTTAATTTTTAGTTAAAATATAAAAAGATAATTATAAATATTAATAATTAAATATTAAAAAAATACGTTGACCTACAAGAAAATAGTAATTTTTCGATTCTAAGGATTACTTCTAACAACAATAATTTTATAGAGATTGACAAATGACAAACAAATGGTGGAAAATTAAAATGTAAGGCCTGGTCCATTGAGCCCACCAGTTTTGGTCCGATTACTTTTTTCTTCATTCACAGGCCTGCAAGCACCTTTTGTGAAATGAAGTCCAAGTTAAACCCAAACATTTTTCTTACCCTTATTTTTAATTTTGCAACTTTTAGAGTAACAAGTCATTAATTCACTGCGTTTTGATCTTCTATGAAATAGGGGCTTTCTTCTTCTGCAAAAGATGTAGAAAAGAAAAAAAAAATTCCTCTTTTATTTTTCTCTTTAAATCTATTAGGGTCCTTGTTCGAAATAAGAGAGTTCTTGTATTTTTTTTTTGTTTGCTGGAGACATGTTCTTAATGTTAGTTGCCTATTTGATTTTCGTTATACGTCATTTTATTTTCAAACACCTATGATGAGAGGGTAAATCTGTTTGAAGGAGATCGTGATTTAAGAATCTCAAATTTGTGGTTAATATTCTGTGATTTCATTATTGTATTTCTGTTTTTTTATTTCAGTTTCTGTTTACATATAAATTGTAGCCAACAACGCCTAACCAGAAGTGATACCTGCAGATGAAGACAGTG
The DNA here is from genome assembly GCA_013180625.2 of Boswellia sacra. Lineage (NCBI taxonomy): Eukaryota > Viridiplantae > Streptophyta > Magnoliopsida > Sapindales > Burseraceae > Boswellia > Boswellia sacra. The sequence continues at coordinate 200,672 of SNVD02015884.1, read as the reverse complement.
AACAACGATTCTGTGATTTACTCTCGAGTTGGAAGCTGTTAATTGGATCCCGATTTGACTTGTCAACTTCGTTAGTAGCTTAATGTGTCAGAAAAACAATAACAGGATGGACCCACATTAGTTTTTCACATGTTTTTATTCGTCAATACAAAAGTGATAAATGGATCTCCGTAATCCGACACACTTTATTTGGTAAAAATAAAAATATTCTATTATTACGACATCGTATCATACACGGATAGCTCGGATTATCCGCTTTCAGTTTGATATAGTCTAATACCTGAAGAAACTTTAACAATAAAGATTTCAACTCGGAGATCCGCTCTGTGGCGCCAAAGCTTAAGGATTAATTGCTGCTGACATTGAAATAATGTATCCTTACAGTACACAACTTTAATCATTAACTTGCAGGATGTAAATTACAACAAATTTGAGGGAGAATCTCCAGATCAAGACATTGAAGAAGGGGACTGCATTTCGACCTCGGGAGGTAGCCGTCGAACAGTTGAAGTTTGCATCATTTGGCGAATTCCCGCCAAAGTACCAATCATTTTCAGTTTTACAATTGCTTCGAAGTAATTAAAGATCAATATGATGGCCAAGGATACGGCGAAGAGAACCCATGTAACACACTTGAGACTCAATGAGAACTGCACCACCGCGATTGTGAGGACGAACCAAGTGACAGCAACGAGGATGGCAACTTTCTCCAAGACTTGGGACATGACAGGAAACTTGCGGCCGACAAATTTTGTTACAAAGAGAAAAAGAAAGGTTGATAAGATAGCAAAAGAAAGCAAATGGTTGGAAAGAGGGAGTACTTCTGATTTCTTTGGTGGAAACCGGAGAGCTATTTTAATGGCTACCTGACCGCAAAATGCCATTAAAATGTCTCGCCATTCCAGACCCTCAGGTGGTGGATGCAGTGGTTCCGACGGTGGAGGGTTTGATGATTTAGGGAAGATTTGGGACATGAATTTCGTAAGTGAAAAACAAAACGCCATCAGGAGATGAGAGCTTGGAATTGGAGATGCAAAAGCTATCTGGAGTTGTTTATTTATATATAACTTATTAGTTGAATAAAACTAAGATGTCAATTGCCAGCAGATATGGCACCTTCTATTTGATGAATTCAGACACGTCACACCAAACCATGCCGATATCCGACTCCGAATCCTATTTATTTTCAGTTAAAGAGCTTCTAAAAATTAGATTTTGACTTAATAGCCAAGTTGTTAAGTGCAACTGCAACACGTGTCTCCTTCTGCACAGCCTTTGCTAGCCAATAATCAATTCGGATATTGGAAACCCGAGAGTCCGAGGTCCTTTTTTCTGATCGTGTGACAACTTTTTAATACAATAAAATTCTTGATACTTCTCCAAGAAATGATCAATTATATGAGAAGCTTTAGTACCATTTATATATACGCAAGTCCATTATGAATCAGGATCCTTCCTTGATTGGAGCTTTCCAATGTTTTTACAAAATTTCATCAATCATTTGTTTACAGTTTATATTTTATCTGGGTGAAAATCACATCAGGATTGTGATCTATCCGGTATATAGAGCACAGAGGAATTTTTCAATTCAATTCTAAGATTTATGTCCTGAAATAAGGTTACTAAAACAGGAAGGATAAAATATATAGAAGATTTAATTTAATTGGTGTGCTCATGCTTGTATATAATTAAACTGATTAATGTCATGCACATTTGGAAATCAATACTTAATTGTTTAAATTTTTTTAGACACATGCTTCCCTTTAACTAATTATAATCCTAATCATATATTGCTTTTATTGTGAATATTATAATTACCATTAATGTTTCAGTTTTTTTGTTTTTTTACAACTAATGAATAAGTAATATAAGAAGTGGTCCAACGCACAATCGGATCAACGGATCTCCAAAATCCTACCAGGCTTTATTTGATTAAAGAAGGCATGTGTAAAAGAATGACATTTAATTATTTATGTAGTCGACAGAATCTTTGAGGTTCGGAGTTGGATTATGTAAGGTTCTTTATTAGTTTGGTAATGACAGATTGAATTTTGTAGGATCATAATTCGGATCTTGCAAAGGTTTTTCTAATTAAGAGAAAAGTGATTCAACAATTACAACAAGAGAGCAATTGATGACTCTGACGTCTAAGAGAGGGCTTTCCTCGTACTCGGATATTCGAACTCAGCCATGTTCAGGGCAAACAGAGCATTGCAAGTGACAAAATTGTTGACCATTTTTGTTTGTATTGTGGCTGTGGATTAACGGTTGCCATCCGAATTCTCGGATCTTATAAAGTCTGCTCAAAACATGAGCTTAGATTGGAACCATCAATATAATGTTAGAAATGAGATGCCTGCAATCCTTGCTTCAATTTAATTTATAAGAAAAATTTTCGAAGTTCGAATTGTCTAGTCGGATCCGATCCATCCGATAACGGGTTTTGCTGCCAGAAACAAAGATTGAAAAAAAAAGACCTTTTGACTGTAATATTAATATTTGCCAATGCTTTTTGGATAGTCCGATATTCGATCCGCTAATAAGTTCGATAATTAACTTAACTTACTTCGTTGCTTCATTGCAGTTTCAAGTCGCAGAGACATTGACCACATGCATGCGGGCACACAACACTTTCGGACATCCTAATTCTATTTTGTTTCATATGGGAATTCCTGTTGGGATAATATTGCATAGGCTAATGATGTGAGCTTGAAAAGGCTGTCATGAAAATAGATTCTAATAACATATTATTAAACAACATAAAATTGAAAGGACCCCAAATAGAAATACTTTCTAAATAGATATAAACAATATAATGATTTTAGGAAATGAAGGTCCTTCGTGTTGGTGGAAAAACAAAAAAGACAATTCGAAAGATTGAATAATACATTATATAGAATAACAAAATGAAATATGACTTCATAAGTGAAAAATTGAGAGATAGAAAGACAGAAGAAGAAATTAAATAATCGTTTTGTGAGGGTTAGTGATTGGCAGAGAGAATTAAGAGAGAAAAGGGAAAATTTAGATGACAAAATAATGAGTTGAACTCCTTGACTTGTAGCATAGCATTGATCACTTTAAATAAATAATTAAAATAATGGAACTCGACGGGAGGAAAACGGTTTTCTAGTCCTACTAGTCGGATATTCATTGAACATAGAAAATAGATTAGAGACGGAGAGTTGAGTTTGGTGCATTCAGGACAAACAATAAAGTCAGGATTCGACTCACAATCAATTTAATAAATATCATAATTCATTCAGACAATCTAACTTCTATGCACATATTATAACCCCATCTATCCTGCTCAGGAGGAGTTTGATTTCAAACTCTAGATTAGAACAGGAAAAGTACGTCATACTAATATGTCTGAATAATCCACATCTTAGAGTCAGACGTAAATTAATATATTAAATTATCCTTGTGACAAAAAGCCCTTACAGCCTAAACACAACAATGCAATTATCGGAGGCGCCAATATATCCGTTATTTTCTAAGTTCATGTACTCATTATCTGTTGAAAATGCTCTATATGGTAAGTGGGCCAAGCCCAATTATTCAAAAACTATGAAAGGCCTGCAGGACCTTATTAAGACTGAAACCCCACAGTGATCATCCCAGAAACTAACCAGCAGGAAACAAAACGAAAGGGAACTCCAAATTCCTTAAAAATTGCAGATTTGTCTCTGGTAATTATTTTCCTAACCTGACGTCTCTATAAATTATTCTTTTTAAGTGTTTGCTTTTTAATCAACTTCTTACCAACGCCGAGGGGGTGATTGTTAATTTATTAAAATCTGAAAAAGTCTGAATTAAACTAAAATTCGAATGATATTTTTAATTTTTTATTTTAATATTTGCATTGAAATATTTAAAAACTAATGCTTACATATATATCTCTATTTATATATATTATTTTCACTTGTGATTTTATTTTACATAGTAAAAATATTTATATACCAAAATTTATTATGAATTTAATTTATTTAAATATATATAATTGGGTAAAGAATTTATTTTTCTTCTAAAATAATTTGTTAAATAAGCTAAATAACTATAAGATAATTTTAAAATTATATAGAAAATCATAATATAAAATAAATAATAAATAATAATGTTTCAAAATTAAAATATTAGGCTATGTACAAATTAGTTAGAAATAAATTTTATAAGAGTATTTAAAAGAACTAGAGAAGTAATAAATGATTCAGATATTTGTATTTAGATGAAAACTAAAATTCTTAGCTTTTTCTATTTAGATGAAATTGTCTTAAGATTGAGTCTTAAGTTAACAAAAAAATCATGAAAATATCTGAAGACTAGAATAAGTTAAATTCCAATTTTAAATCTTAAAAAAAAAATCCCCTTAGTTTAATACTCTTTCACTTGCAAGCTTATTGATCAAGACGAGTTTGATGTCAATGAAAGTCATTTTAATAAATCAAATTTATATGCATGAAATAGAAAGTGTAGAAAAATGATTTTGAACTTTGAAATTAAATAAAGATAAATAAACTCAGATATATTTACATTTAGTCAGGGACTTAATCAAAAAAATTTCTTCATGTGGGCTAAAATTTTTTCATTAATGTTTACTTTATAACTTAATTTTGTCAACAAAAAGTCTACGATACAAGAAATATGTTCGATAAAAGGTATATAAGTATATTTTATTTATATGCTAAAATAAAAATTTAGAAAAAAAGAGATAAGAATAATGGAAAGTTATAATTTGGTAATTTGAGATTTACGTGTGATTATATTTGATAAAAAAATAATAAAAAGAGAATAAAGATCATATGAAAGATAATTTCAATTTAAATGCAGCATAAGATTTGAAATGAATCCTTTTCATATAAATTTTTTTATTTTTCGTATGCTTGGTGGGCTATGGAATAAACCCTTTTATTTTAAAATGAGGATGTAAGAGTAATTATTTGAAATTCTTATACCAAATTGAGATTTTTCTCAAAAACATGGAGGGCTGTAGCCTAGCCCAACTAAGCTAGCCCCTATATACACCCAAGCACGCAGGCTTTGCCTCTTTCAGCAAATATAATCCAATTATTGATCACCTTTAATGCACAATATATATATATATATATAGAGAGAGAGAGAGAGAGAGAGAGAGAGAGAGAGAGAGAGAGAGAGAGAGAGAGAGAGAGAGTGAGAGAGAGAGAGAGAGAGAGAGAGAGAGAGAGAGAGAGAGAGAGAGAGAGATCTTTTTCTTATATGCATAGTAATTTTTTAGTGGGGAGGAATTTAGTTATCATCTGAACATAAGGATTGCAATTTGACCTGCTAGGTCCAGTGTGGTCGGTAAAAATGCGACGAGGCAAGATCAATCCTAAAACTAGTTTGGGGTGGGTCTGGGACAAAATCATTTTGCCTCGAACGGGCAATTCCAAGTTCGGGTCCAACCCCTTGGACCCATTGACTTGCCCGCCCTGCAAAATATAACGGTGTATTTGTAAAAGTTTAAAATTTTAGGACTATTTAGTAATTTTTTAGATTATATTTGTTAACTTTTTATATATGTGAATTTTTCATAATTTTACAAACAATGCAAATACTTTGACAAAAGTAACATTTTAATTAATAATTAACATCTTTTAGTATATTAACATCAATTTAATTATATTATAAGGACAAAATAAAATATTTATATTTTTTAGTAATTAAATTTGTACAATATATATAATCTTGATATAAATTATTAAGTCTAATTAAATTATTACAATATTAATAAGATCATTTCTAAAATGTATACTTTTAATATAATCAATATATTATTTTCTAAATATGTAAATAGAAATATTCTAAGAACAATCTTATAACCTTAAATATATGATTGATCGTAATTTAAATTAATCAATTAGATTATTAATGTTTTATAAATATATATAATGTTAATTAATTGGTATATATTAAACATTTATTATTATTATCAGATTGAAATTAAATCAATATGCTATTGAAAAATTATTCAATTGTATTATTAACTATTTGAAAATTGTCAACTAACTAGTTTACAAGCAATAATATATTTTTAATATTATTTCTAATAGAGTATGTAATATTATGACTAATAAAATCAAATGGTAATTAGTGATCACTATTTTTTTAAATGATATAACTAATTTATACAATTACCATTTAGTTACATAATACCAATAAAATGAAAACTTACATAAACTTTATACAGGGGAATGAGGTTGCAAAAATATAAATATTATAGGAGTATGATTGTAAAAATATAAATATTTAGAGGTGAAATGAAACGGGTTTGGATCTGTTCAATTTTTTTGGTCTTGCCCTACCTCATTGGAGGTAACGAGACGGGATAAGACAAAAAAAAAATTGAGCGGACGGGATTGGGCACCTGGCACCCCAGACCCGCCCTGTCCTATTGCAATGTTTGGACCGAACAGGACGAACATGTAATCGAACCTCTGGATCTGATAAACGGTTGAGATCATCTCTTTTTGGTCAGCAACCACGAGAAATAGGTTTGACACAATACCTTGTCTCCTAGGATTTTCATTTATTACTTCTCTATCTGTCTCTGTCAAATTTGTCATTTCTCTCTTTGCAATTGATTACTTCTTCCCCATTTTCTATTTGGCTATGGCTACAATATGTTAGCTGGACCCGTACAACCGGTACTGTATCGTTGATGTAATGAGGGCAGGTAGATGGATGACATTTGGCGGCAATCTAGCAGAGAAGACAAGAAAAGAGGAAGGGCTACTACCGGTTTCAGCAACGGGTTATGTTCCCGCCCACGAGCAGCAGTTTTGGCGGAAAAAGAATAATAGTATTTTAATCATAATTTATGAGAAATCACTGTTCAGAAAAAATCCAGTATCATTATATTATAAAAATCGTTAAGGAGGAAAAAAAACCGTAAAACAGTGGAAAACTTGTAATTATTAGGAAAAAAACGTAAAAGTTATACTATTCACAACCGGTGGTTGAAAATCAAGAATATGTTCTTTTCTGAATTCAGTGTTTTTATTTTTAATTGAATTTAAGAATATGTGGTTGATTTTAAATTATTTTAAATTTTAAAAAAATATATGATTGAGATTAAATATAAATTATATTGAAAAATATGTAGAATAGAAAACAGAATTTAAAAATAAAAAAGAAAAGAGTCCAAAATTTCACCGAGCCGTATAGAATGATATAAAATGGTAAATTTATGTGTAATAGTTGGAAACAGATGAAAAATAATTGCGAATGCACTATTCATTTTTGGACAACTGTGCAAGAAAAAATAGTATTCATAATTGAAAAAATAGCCACAGTTCACATGGTGTAATAACCGTAAAAAAAGAATAAAATTTGGGACAAAACCGCAAGAATTGTAAAGCTGGAGTAAACAGTAATAAAATTTTATTTTTCACAAAGTAAGGGACAAAACCAAAATTTCACCAAGCCGTAAAGAAGGGTTTAATAGTTGTAGATCTGAGTGTAAATCTTGGAGCAGGCGGAAAATAACGGTGAATGCACTATTGTTTTTCAAACAATGAAAGTGAAGAATACTGTTCAAAATTAATAAAATAGCCACAATCCCCATGGTATAATAGCCATAAATAAAGAATAGAAATTGTGAGGCAAGGCGCAAAAGTCGTAAAGCTGGACTAAATAATCGTAAAATTTTACTGTTCACAAAGCAGGGGTCAAAACTAATAATTAACCAAGTCGTAAAGAAAGGCGTAATAATGGAGGATGAAGGTGTACAAATCACAAAGTAGGTGAAAACATTAGTAAATGAACTGTTCATTGGTAAAAAATAGCCATTACGCACGTAGACTAAAGAAACTAACCGAACTAATTAAGCACAGAATAAAAGCAGTAAACGAAAATGTAAATGTCGTAAACGTTGAGGAAAAAGTAGTAAGGTATTTTAGTATTTGCCTATTCATACAGAGGGGGCAAAAACAAGTTGAGAGAGTTGTAATGCAGTAAAAGCAGTAAATTTGGTTGTAATAGTGGAAAATGACCAGAAAAAAGTAGTAAATGAACTCTTTCTTCAACCAAACCAAATTGGTAATATAATGACATTGACCATGGGACCATCACTATTCATTTTAGTGCAAAATTCGTAAAACAGATGATGGAAAAGTTGTAAACGAATCCCAATTCACTTGGAATGCCTTCGGGCGGCACAAATCCGCCCAGGAGTTGATCTCGTGTACACGAACACCCAAGGCCACCGTTTTCTGATTTATGATATTCTTAAGTCAAAGTGCACCATGCCATGTATATATAGGAAAGAACCTTAGCCATTTTTTTTCGTGAACATCTTTTGAAGCAGTAGATGTTGTCGATCAGGTGACCTCAACTTGGATACATCCTCCCTTCAAACCGTTTTATAGGAACCCAGAGTTTCGATATAACCACTGAAAATCGAAAGAAAAAGGTTCCCCAATGCCTATGTGCCCTAATAAAGACGGAGGTGGTCGCATTTTATATGGTATTTATAGAATAAGGGTTTTATCTTTCTTGTATCATGAATAGCGTTTCCGAGATTTTACAGAAATAGCTAATATGCAAACATCAGTAGCGTCTTAGGGAGATACCTTCCTCTCCATCACCATGCGAGCACATAAATAGGCTTATATTATACCAAAATATTTTATATTACATATTATTATTTAGATGGACATTTTTTAAAAAAAATTTATGTATTAATGATTTTGTATCACATCAAATTTTATAATTTAATTATATAATTTTGTTGTTAGTATAATATTAATATTATTCTATTTTACTTGTATGTAATTACACAAATCAAATATGATGATATGTGACAGAAACCAAAAGAAGAGCAACAATTCACATATTTCGTTTTATGAAAAAGTTTATAGTGCATTAGGTGTACTTCCCATCTGATATTGTACATTATTGTTTAATCATAATTTGACATATCACCCTATCCATCAACTAAAAAAGGAGTAAAAATCATTGCGTGAATTATATTTTGAAATTTGATATAAACTTAAAACTTGAACTGAACGAGAGTAAAGATAAATTTGATTTTCTGCATCAACACATTCAAAAGCCAAATAAATCACTAACCATGATGAAAGCAGCATCAGCATTAGGAGAAATCGCAAACGATTGTGAGACTGCTCTCATGAGATCTGATATTACAGATTCGTTGTTTTCTCAATATCATGATTACTCCAGAAATCTTAGTTATAAGTATATATAGGTGGTTTTGTTTAGTTATATGTAATAGCGAAATCAATATATCTATAACAAAGATTGCTTACGAACTTTTGCATGTAAGTAGCACAATTTTATATAGAAAATTTGTATGTCCTATATTATTCTATTGAAATATAATACGTAAAAATCTTGTTAAGCAAACTTTATAAATACAAAGACAAAACAATTACAAATTTTTATTACACAACGACAGCACCATGTTGCTGGAAATTTATACGTATAATCAACCTCGTAATCTAAACTAGAATGCAAAGACAATCAACTTTCATAACCATAACTTGAAACTTAAACCTGCAAGCAATTTTATTTCTGAGGATAATAATCGATGCAAATACCAACAAGGAATTCTTGATAGACTTAATTGAAGTCTGGCTAGGGATATGCCTCAATAACAGACAGAATATCACGAATAGGTTTGACATTGTATCTGCTAAATCCTGACCGCCCAAGAATATAGTCCCATTCCTTCATGGTCCTCTCTTTCTTTTAGTGTGAGCCATCATCGCCATGTCTAGCATCAACCTCACAAACTTTAATTTGTCCCCCTCTTCTTCTTCAATAATAACTTCAACTATTAACACCTTTCCCTTGTCCTTGGGAATGGCTTCCTTACATTTTTTTCAGGATTTCTATGCAATCATCATCTTCCCAGTCGTGCAAAACTTTCTGTAGTATTTCAAGAACTTTTATTAATTATATAAATCAAATGCATAAAAAGTTAAATGAGGATGATTTATCTTTAACAATAATGCCACATTTATAAAATCTGTATACTAAGTTTATACAAAAAGTTGTTATATTAAATGAATGAAAATATTAATATGAGTCGTCAATGTAATAAATGTTAATAAATCATATGGTATTGAATTAGTAATGCTACATTAATTTTATATACAAACTTTATATATATACTTTATAAATATAACATTAGTCTATCTTTAAACATGTTGTGTTCTTATAAATAAGATGAAAAGCTTTAAATAGAAAATGATAAATGTTAACCTACTTAAAGAAATGTTTTATAGTTAATGAACGATGTTGACTTTCTCAAAAAGTAAGTTTATATATATAATTTACTATTTTCAATTTCTTGTTGTAAGAAAAAATATTATATTTTTAAAGATAACCCTAATGAATATGGATATATGTACACCAATTACCATGATGAAAGCAGCATCGGCATTAGGAACGATGTCAAACATGTCACCTCCTACATGCTCAACTCCTTGGCACTCCTCTGCATCAGAGGTAACATGAGGAAGATCAAAGTTGATGCCTCTAATCCAAGGAAAAGCTTTCACCAGCAACCCCACAGCAGTCCCATTACCACCACCAACATCCACCAAGGTGCCAAGTTCTTTAGAAACCTCAGGACAACCTTCAATGATGGCGGACAATGTTAATCTTGCCATATCCGCCATTGCGTCATTGAAGAGCTTGCTGTGAGACGCATCCGCAGCTGTATAGCGCCACAGATCCTTACCATGAGCGGTATCAAATACCGTTGTCCCATTGGAAAGAGCATAACCACTAAGGCTATGCCATGGTGCCAACATCACTGGGCTGCTCTCCAATATCAAAATCATAGAAGCCATGCTTTTTTTCCCACTTTTCATCAGACGCCGAGAAATAGGCGTTTGTTCATATGCTATGGAGCCTTGACCAGTGGCTTTCTCTTTGAATACCCGATAATGAACTAGGAACCTCATCATCCGGTGAAGAGAGGATGGTTCACAGCTTAAAGTGGATGATAACTCGGAAAGTGTCATGGGGCTGCCATGGTCTTCGACGGCATCAGCTATGCCTAGCTCTATGGCACATTTCACTACTGCCATCCTTACGTACCCAAATACATAATTCCAGATTTCTACTTCTGCTTCTGACTCTTCTGTTACGATCACCTGTCTTTTTGTTCCCTCCATCTCCTTGTTGACAACCTAGTAAGATCGATCTCTGTGTGGTTAAGTTTATTTTGAAGCAGCACATTCATGGTATATGTAGGTGTAAAGAAGAGACAAAAATTTAACAAATTTAGTTAAGCAGTAGCTTTCATTTGGATTCCCATGATTAGGGTAAATCGATACTATTTCTCCTTTTATGTTTTCCTTTTAGATAGTTTAATAAACTGTTGTCATATCTAACCTGAAAAGAGAATTGGCATTATCGCTTAATTCATGAATCATGATAGGTCATTAATTGTTTGATAGTCTACAAGATAGTTTAATAAACATCTAATATTCACTTTGTGTGTACTTGAAAATTAACCTGCCAATTAACTGTAGTTGTAGACTTACAGTCTTCATACAATCGAAACTCTACAATCTAATGTAACAGTCTACAAGATAAAAATTTACTGGAGGAAGAAAAAATTAAAAAAAAAATGAAGAAAGTTACATCTTTAATAGGATTTTGTCATATAGACTATCATATCAGATTATAAAGTTTGAGTTCTATATAAGTTATAAGTCCAACAATACTTATAAATTAACTGTTTGATAGAATAATTGCTATAGGGTAGCTAGGGATAAGCCTCAATAACATATTGCATGGCATTAATAGGTTTGACAATATATACAACTGCCAAATCCTGCTTGCCCAAGAATAATTATTATCATAATGCACTGGGAACCTCATGTAACAAAGACAAAATAATTAAAAACTTGTATTACACACTGACAGCCCCATTTTGCTGGAAATTCATAAATATAATCAACCTCATAATCTAATGTAGAGTGTAAAAACAATCAACTTCATAACCATAGCTTCAACTTGAAACTTATAACCTGCAAGCAATATTTCTGATGAAGACAATCTACCAACAAGAGGAGTTCTTGATGGACTTAATTGAAGGCTGCTGGCTAGCTAGGGATATGCCTCGATAATGGATACCCATGCACGACTAGGTTTAACATCATATCTGCTAAAACCTGCTTGCCTGAGAATATAGTCCCATTCCTTCAAAGTCCTCTCTTTCCCTCTGTTAGTGTGAGCCATCATCACCATGTCTAGCATCAGTCTCACAAACTTTAATTTGTCCCCTTCTTCTTCTTCAATAACAACTTCAACTATTATCACCTTTCCCTTGTCCTTGGGAATGGCTTCTTTACATTTTTTCAGGATTTCTATGCATTCATCTTCTCCCCAGTCGTGCAAAACTTGCTGCAGTGTTTACGAAAAAAGTTATTAATTATATAAAATAAAGGGATAATTCCAATTTGCCCCCTGAGGTTAGGTGAAAAGAAAATTGAGGGCCTCAGTTTTCTGAAATCTAAATTTGCCCCCTGAGATTACTGTATCACCGTTAGATTTAACGGAAAATGTATTAAATAGTAACTTAACGCTTTACAAACCATTTAGAAAAGTGTATTATAGTCTATTTTACTGCTTATTAGCGTTAAATTATTATTTAATATATTTTTTATTAAATCTAATATTAGCATTAAGTTATTATTTAATACATTTTCCGTTAAATCTAACGGTTTAATACATTTTCCGTTAAATCTAACGGTGCTACAGTAATCTCAGGGGGCAATCTTAGATTTCAGAAAACTGAGGTCCTCAATTTTTTTTAAGCCTAACCTCAGGGGGTAAATTAAAATTATCCTTAAAATAAAATGTATAGAAAGCTAAATGAGTATGATTAATTTATCTTTAACGTTTTACAATAAAGTAGAACTAAGATGAAAAGCTTTAAACAGAAAATAATAAATTAATGCTAACTCACTATTTAAAGAAACGTTTTATTTTTTTGAATGATGATGACTTGCTCAATGTAAGTTTGTATTTATTATTTAATTACTATTTTAAACTTCTTAGTGTATGAAAAATATGAAGATAACCTTAATCAATAAATATGGATATACCAACCATAATCAAGGCAGCATCAGCATTGGGAACAATGTTAAACATGTCACCTCCCACATGCTCAACTCCGTGGCACTCCTCTGCATCAGAGATTACATGAGGAAGATCAAAATTGATGCCTCTAATCCAAGGAAAAGCCTGAACCAAGAAGCGCAAAGCAGTCCCATCACCACCTCCAACATCCACCAAGGAGCCAATCCCATCAAACACCTCAGGACAACCTTCAATGATGGCTGGCACTGATTGTCTAGCCATATCGGCCATTGCGTCATTTAAGAGTTTGCTGTGAGACGCATCCGCTGCTGTATAGCTCCACAGGTCCTTACCATGAGTGTTGTCAAATGCTGTTGTCCCATTGGTAAGAACATAGGAACTAAGGCTATGCCATGGTGCCAGCATTACTGGGCTGCTCTCCAGCAAAATGACCGAAGCCATGCTTTTTTTCCCACTTTTCATCAGACGCCGAGAAATAGGCGTTTGTTCATATGCTATGGAGCCTTGACCAGTGGCTTTCTCTTTGAATACCCGATAATGAACTAGGAACCTCATTATCCGGTGAAGAGAGGATGGTTCACAGCTTAAAGTGGATGATAACTCGGAAAGTGTCATGGGGCTGCCATGGTCTTCGACGGCATCAGCTATGCCTAGCTCTATGGCACATTTCACTACTGCCATCCTTACGTACCCAAATACATAATTCCAGATTTCTACTTCTGCTTCTGACTCTTCTGTTACGATCACCTGTCTTTTTGTTCCCTCCATCTCCTTGTTGACAACCTAGTAAGATCGATCTGTGTGTGGTTAAGTTTATTTTGAAGCAGCACATTCATGGTATATGTAGGTGTAAAGAAGAGACAAAAATTTAACAAATTTAGTTAAGCAGTAGCTTTCATTTGGATTCCCATGATTAGGGTAAATCTATACTATCTCCTTTTATGTTTTCCTTTTAGATAGTTTAATAAACTGTTGTCATATCTAACCTGAAAAGAGCATGTAACGTTTTAAATTTGGTGGAAAATATGCGCTCTGATTAGTTCTTTTGATTTTTTTTTCAATGATTATGCTTGCCACTATCTACCCCATTCATTTTTTAATCTCAGTTTCGCAGCCATGTTTTACTCATTTCTTCACTTGATATTATTTAATTTGTTTTGATTATCATTTGGCTTTAGTTACCTCCTCTGTTGATATTTACTTCGTTTTCGATCTTTGTTGTATATATCCGTGCGCAGTGGCGGAGCCACGTTATGGCATGGGGAGACCTTGGCCACCCCAGACATTTGAGAGTGGCTCAGCTACTTGCACTAGTATTGATTTTCAAAAAATCCTATCAGATTAGGCATAGTTTTGGTAATTGGTTGGCCCCTCCAATACTCTAAAATATTTTTATTACTTTAATATTTTAAAGTATGATGAGTCTTGCATTTAAGACTCTTTCATATATTTTAATTTTTTTATGTTTAAAATCTTATTTTGTTACTTTTTCTTCCGTTTCTTACTATATAGAAAATGTCAAAATATTTCTCTTAGAATGAAAAGCATATGTTGATTGTGTTGATTTTTAAAAATTGCTTTATAGTGTTAGTTTAAATAAGGGGAAAATCATTTACTTGATTATTTAACTTAATAAGAATAATATAAAAGAAAAGGTCTTTTAATTTAAATATGAAGAGTCATCTAGAATCTACAGAATTTTATTTGATTTAGAGATGCAGAATTTATTTTTAATTTATGTGTTTTTATTTGATTTAAAGGTAAAGCTTTCATATAAAATTGATGCTGACCGTGGTGCAGAATTTAAAGGTAAAGCTTTCATAAAATTACGAAACAAGAACGTCCAATTACTGAGGGTGTTGACAGTAGTGCCGACATTAATGTCCCTTCAAAACTCAATTTAAGACCATGTTTTATTGAAATTTTAGAGAGAGATGCTTCATATGCAGAAATCTCTAGAGAAAGAAGTACTCTCAAGTACTCTTATATAATCTTTATTTTTTTATACTCATTCACTCAAATATTCATTCACTCAAATGCCCATGGGTACTCACTTCGAATCTCCTCTTCTTCCTCCGGACTGAATTCCCATTCCCTCTCGATGTTGAAAGTCTCGCGAATCTTCCGAGGTGTCTTCCCCTTGATCATTTCATGCACAGCCTTGGAGGTCAAGTCCAGTAAGCTCTTGATGTTCAAATATTTCGCCGCCTGATGACATCCACAACACAAAAAACAATTAGCATCACAAAGAAATTTCACTATCCAATTACCAAAATTTTCACCTTTTAAAATAAGTTGAGCGAATAGCATACCAGCATGAGATCAAAGAGAGTACTTAGGTCAACTTTGACGAAATCAGTGTCCCAGGCCTTCAGCTTATATTTACGAGAGTGCATCTTGGCGTACTCATTCAGCTTCCGGAGCTCTTTACTCGACAAATTCGGCGAGTATAGCTCTTCCTCACTGTCCTCCTCGCTCTCGCCGTCGTCCACGTGTTTCCTGCAGTACTCAATCACCTTGGAGAGCACCAAACTCCTCAAGGGGACCTCCTGGACGGCGCGGTTGTCCTCTAACATAGGCTTGAGGGTCAGCATCTGCAGCGCCACGGCCTCCTCCAACTCGAACGTCTTGTCCTCCGAACTTCTTAGCAGAATCTTCTTCTTCGCGCCGGCAGACGACATCTTAGGGTTTGTGAAAGCTTGAGACTCGAGTGAGGAGAAAGAAAGAGAAATTGCTTGTATTGTTAATGGAGGACCTCCATTAACAATACAAGCAATTTCTCTTTCTTTCTCCTCACTCGATTTGGTTAGCACTTATATAAGGAAACCACGGGTTTTAATGACCCTAAAAAGACGTAGAACGTGCCCGTGAAAACCCAGTGTATCGTTGCAAAGTGAATGAACTTTTTTAAAACCTTGGACTTGCTTTAGGAGACCAATCACATTAGCATTTCTTCTTCGGTCTCTTCTTTTGAAAAAAAAAAAACAATTAACAATTTGCAACTTAAAAATTAAAAATTATAGATGATTTGGATTAGTAGATTATTTATTAAAAATTAGAGAAGGTACATTTGGGAAAAAATTGTTTTTTTTTTAATATTGAGTATAATGCTCGTATACATGTAATGATATAATAGTTTTATTGTATTATTCCATTACGTGCATGAATTTAATGATTTTATTTTATTTTTTAACGTGTTATAATAACCAATTATTATGTTTTTATGATATTAATATTTAGGAGACCAATGCCATTACCATATTAAATATTAATTAACGTGGAAATCAGGCAAGGAAACATAATTATATTGGCTCATACGAAAAACCCAAAAGAGACTGAGCAAGGAAACGTAATTATATTGATAGACATAAAAAAATCCAAAGAGACTGTAAAGCTTGGTCCACACGCAAGAAAACGTGAGAATGTTAAGCCCGCACCTTCGTATCACTCTTCCCCAAGCTAGGGCTACAGCAGGCTTTCTTTCCTTATCTGTGTGCCTCACTTTTTTTCCTGACTTGACATTTCCCTTTTAAGCTTTGATCCACTCTCTTGCGCAGTCTTAGTTTCTTGGAATTTTTTGTCTCCTTCTCTTTCTTTGCTCCGCCACCGCCAGGCCGGTTTCCCCAATCCAGTCCAATTTATATTGAAACTCAAATTCCAAAATTAGTTGAATTCTCAAATTGAACTTCTTTTCCTACTCCTACTCGGATCCGAAAACTACTTCAAGAAGGAAATCTTAACCAAATCAGAGTCGTATTAAACGGTTTCCTTATATAAGTGCTAACCAAATCGAGTGAGGATCCATTAACAATACAAGCAATTTCTCTTTCTTTCTCCTCACTCGAGTCTCAAGCTTTCACAAACCCTAAGATGTCGTCTGCCGGCGCGAAGAAGAAGATTCTGCTAAGAAGTTCGGAGGACAAGACGTTCGAGTTGGAGGAGGCCGTGGTGTTGAAAATGTTCCTCCCATGTGAAAAATGTCAAAGTTAAGCACCTCCAAGGTGCATGTTAGTCAATGGAGGTAGGCACCTCCCATATGGTAAGTCAAGGTTAGGTGAACTATCCACCTAACTTGTTTGACAATGCATGCAGAATTCTCCTATAAATATAGGACGAATTCTGCCTGAGTTTGTATGAATCCAGAGAGAGATTCAAGTATCAGAGAAACTCCAGAGAGAGAGTTTAGGTTCCAGAACCAGAGAGAGTTCTGAGAGTTAGAGAGCCAGGAGAGCTCCAGGATTAATTTAGGGGAGTTTTTGTGTAATTCTTGTATATTAATTTTCTCTGTTAATACAAGTTAATTTTCTCCCAAATCTCTGTTCTGAGTTTGCATTGCATCCCCAACAAGTGGTATCAGAGCCTCGTTGAGCTCCTGGAACGTCAGAACAGAGAGGAAAAATTCGGAGAAAATCGGTCCCCTGTTTCTGGAAAATTTCGATTTTTCGGAAAGTGTTCGAATTCCGAATTTGAAGTGTCCAGTGTGTTCGTGACGTCGTGCTGATCATTCTGTAATTTTTCGACGACCGATCCGACCACCAGAGACGCCGCACGCGCCGCACGCGCCGAGCTGCTGAACCGCGAGTGGGCTTCACTCGCCTCACGCGCTGCACACGCCATTCAGAGGTTGAAGACGACCACGTCATCCACCACGTCAGCGCACTTTTGCCACGTCATCAGAACACGTCATCAGCGTGGACCCCAGTTGCCACGTCAGCAGCCATCCGGGAAATTTATTTTGGCCCCTGTATTTTCGGGTAATTACTTTTGACCCCCTGAATTTCTGAAATTTACATTTCAGTCCTTAGGAAATATCAGTTTGGCCCTTTAGTTCTGTTGAACAATTTAGGCCCCCCTTTAGTTTCTGAAATTTCAGTTTAACCTTTAAGAAATTTCAGTTTAGTCCTTAAGGTTTCCAAGCTTAGTATTTATTGTATAAAAATAATTTCTGAGCCCCGAAAGAGGCTATTCCACCATTTTTGACCGTTCTGAACGTAACGGTGGGCTCGGATTTTTGAAATTCAATTCCCATTTTAGTGAATTAATTATTCTAAAATGGAAGAATCATCCGGAGCCATGATAAAATTGACTGCAACCAACTACACACTATGGAGGCCCAGGATGGAGGATCTTCTTAGTTGTAAAGATCTATATGACCCTATAGAATTTCAAGGGCAGAGACCTGAGACAGAAAAAGAGGCAGAGTGGAAGAAAATCAATAGAAAATGTATCGGTCAGATCAGACAATGGATCGACCACAATGTCTTCCACCATGTAGCCAAGGAGACAGATGCATATTCTCTATGGACAAAATTAGAGAGTATGTATCAAGCCAAGTCAGCACGAAACAAAACCATCCTGATGAGACGGCTTGTAAACTTGAAGTTGCGGAGTGGAACTCCTGTAGCAGAACATACAAGTGAGTTCCAGAACTTGGTGAATCAGTTGACAGCAGTCGAGTTACAGCTTGGAGACGAAGAACAAGCCCTTCTACTTCTCAGTTCCCTTCCAGATTCATAGGAGACGTTAGTAGTCTCCATCAGTAATTCAGTACCCGGAGGCAAACTTACCTTGTCAATGGTTAAGGATGCCTTGATGAACGAGGAGGCAAGAAGAAAAGATGCAGGCACCAGCCAAGATGAAGCCTACATCATGAAGAATCGGGGAAGACAGTCTCGAGGTGAAGACTGGAGAAGAGGTAGAAGCCAAAGCAGAGGTAGATCGACAAACAGAAGGGGCAGATTAACAGATGGGCAGAGACCCACCTACAAATGTTATCACTGTGGCAAAGAGGGACATATAAAGAGAAATTGTCGCAGTCTTCAGAAGCAGAACCAGGAGAGTTCACAAGCACAAAGCAGCGAAGAGCCACGAGTCACACTTATAGAGGATGTGACCATTTGTGCAGAAAAGACATGCTTCCACACAGTAGATCAAGGAGTAGAATGAGTTATTGACACAGCAACTTCCTATCACGTCACTCCTTGCAAAGAGATCTTCACCACGTACAAAGCAGGAGATTTTGGGATAGTGAAGATGGAAAATAACAGCACCATCAGAATTATGGGAATTGGTGATGTTCAATTCCAAACGAACATCGGTTGCAAAATAACTTTGAAGGACGTTCGTCATGTGCCAGATCTTCGACTCAACTTGCTCTCGGTAAAAGCCTTTGATCAGCAAGGCTATGAGAGCCGTTTCACCAATGGTACATGGAAGATGATAAAGGGGGTCATGGCAGTTGCTAGAGGAAAACTATGTGACAATCTTTACAGGACTCATGTAAAGATAGATAGAAAGAGCCAGGTTGAGCTTCAAAGGAACCAGAAGAAGTTTCAGAAGCAGATCAAGAGGAGGAAAACGAAGAGATTGTTGAGCCAGGGGGAGCCACAATCATCTGTAGAAGTTGTTGTACCTCTTGGATATGAAGAACCTCAGCCAAAACGATCTGAGCGAGGTAGGATTCCGTCGAGGAAATATCCGGAATCAAAATATGCACTGCTTACTGATGAAGGGGGAGCCAGAGACAAGTTAAAACTATGCAGAGACATAGTTAAACTAGATGTTGTCTAATTACTTTTGTAGTTATTCCCTTTCACATGGGATGAAGGGGGAGAATTGTTGAAAATCTTCCTCTCATGTGAAAAATGTCAAAGTTAGGCACCTCCAAGGTGCATGTTAGTCAATGGAGGTAGGCACCTCCCATATGGTAAGTCAAGGTTAGGTGAACTACCCACCTAACTTGTTTGATAATGCATGCAGAATTCTCCTATAAATATAGGACGAATTCTGCCTGAGTTTGTATGAATCCAGAGAGAGATTCAGGTATCAGAGAAACTCCAGAGAGAGAGTTTAGGTTCCAGAACCAGAGAGAGTTCTGAGAGTTAGAGAGCCAGGAGAGCTCCAGGATTAATTTAGGGGAGTTTTTGTGTAATTCTTGTATATTAATTTTCTCTGTTAATACAAGTTAATTTTCTCCCAAATCTCTGTTCTGAGTTTGCATTGCATCCCCAACATGTGGCGCTGTAGATGCTGACCCTCAAGCCTATGTTAGAGGACAACCGCGCCGTCCAGGAGGTCCCCTTGAGGAGTTTGGTGCTCTCCAAGGTGATTGAGTACTGCAGGAAACACGTGGACGACGGCGAGAGCGAGGAGGACAGTGAGGAAGAGCTATACTCGCCGAATTTGTCGAGTAAAGAGCTCCGGAAGCTGAATGAGTACGCCAAGATGCACTCTCGTAAATATAAGCTGAAGGCCTGGGACACTGATTTCGTCAAAGTTGACCTAAGTACTCTCTTTGATCTCATGCTGGTATGCTATTCGCTCCACTTATTTTAAAAGGTGAAAATTTTGGTAATTGGATAGTGAAATTTCTTTGTGATGCTAATTGTTTTTTGTGTTGTGGATGTCATCAGGCGGCGAAATATTTGAACATCAAGAGCTTACTGGACTTGACCTCCAAGGCTGTGCATGAAATGATCAAGGGGAAGACACCTCGGGAGATTCGCGAGACTTTCAACATCGAGAGGGAATGGGAATTCAGTCCGGAGGAAGAAGAGGAGATTCGAAGTGAGTACCCATGGGCATTTGAGTGAATGAATATTTGAGTGAATGAGTATAAAAAAAATAAAGACTATATAAGAGTAATGAGAGAAAGAAATCGTTGTTCTAGTATCTTAAGATCACTCTTGTGTCTTTACAAGATGACCTTTTGTACGTAGGAGTGCCTTGCACCACGATACTTTCCTAACATGTCGGGAACTACCATGACAAATTATGTATTTTGTTTTATTTTGGATGAGAGAGTTTACTATATATACACACAAATTATATTTCAATATTATTCATCATTAATTTACCATGTATACGAACCAATCCTTTTAGCCTAAACATTTTGAGACTGCTCTCATGACATCTGATATTGACGTTGTGTTCTTGTCCTTATATATATATATATCTAGTTATCCAATATGTACATTAGTTCATTATTCTGTATCACAATAGTATGAATATAAAAATCTGTATACCTACTTGTGAAAAGTAAGTACAATCAACCTAGAACCCAAACTAGATTATCTGACAAATTAATTGCTTGATAGAATTAATTGAAATAGAGTAGCTAGGGATAAGCCTCAATAACGGATTGCACTGCATTAATGGGTTTAACATTATAGCTGCTAAAGCCTGCCTGCCCAAGAATATAATCCCATTCCTTTGAGGTCCTCTCTTTGCCTTTGTTAGTGTGAGCCATCATCAACATGTCTAGCATCAACCTCAAAAACTTTGTCTTGTTCCCTTGCTCTTCTTTAATGACTACTTCGGCCATTATCACCTTCCCATTATCCTTCGGAATGGCTTCTTAGCATTTTTTCAGGATTCCAACGCATTCTTCATCTCCCCACTCGTACAAAAGTTGCTGCAATATTTCAAAGATTTCTGTTAATTAAATATCAATCAGATGAGTATAAGTCTTTTTTTTTTTTTGGTTATAATAAAATTATTGCATAGAAAGCGAAATGAATGTGCAAATTACCCATTAAGAAGGTAGCGTCAGCCTTTGGAACAGCGTCGAACATGTCACCTCGAACATGCTCAACTTCTTCGCATTCCTGTGCATCAGAGATGACATGAGGAAGATCAAAGTTGATGCCTCTAATCCAGGGAAAAGCATGAAGCAACAAGCGCAGCAGTCCCATTACCACCACCAACATCCACCAAGGTGCCAACCCCTTCAAACACCTCAGGACAACCTTCAATGACGCCAGGCACTGTTACTCTAGCATTACAAGCCATTGCGTCATCGATGAGCTCCCTGTGACGAGCATCCGCCGCTGCATAGTTTAACACATCCCAACCATAATTAAGCCGTAGTAACAGCTGATGTCCCATTAGCAAGAACATGAGAACTCAGGCGATGCCATGGTGCCTGGACTGCTCTCTAGCAAAGTCATAGTAGCCATGCTGATTTGCCCACGTCTCATCAGACGGCGAGAAAAAATTGTTTGTTGAAAGGCTATGCAGCCTTGCGTAGTGGGCTGCTCTTTGAAAATTCGGTAATGCACTAGGAACCTCATTATGTGGTGAAGAGAAGATGGTTCACATCTTAGAGCGGAGGATAATTCGGAGAGTGTGATGGGGCTGCCATGTTTCTCCATGGCATCAGCTATGCCAAGCTCTATGGCACATTTCACCACTACCATTTTCACATACCCGAATACACAGTTCCATATTTCTATTTCTGTTTCTGCTTCTGCATCTTCTTCTTCCCCTTCCATTGATATCATCACGTGTGTTTTTGTTTCATCCATTTTCTTGGCAGTCTATAAACGGATCTTACTCTCTCTGATAAAATTTAATTTTGAAGCTTCATGATTATATATTGCGTAATCCTGTGTCCTAAATGTATATGTTTACATCTCAAGAACAGATTAGGTGAATCCACACTATTTTTCCTTTATATTTAACTTTTGTATAATTTAATAGAAAATGGATCATTTTTAATTACAAACTTTAATTATAGCGTGGAATTAATATTTCTTTAAATAGAACCTGAAAAAGAGAATTTGCCTTATCATGCTTTAATTAATTGCATGTTGATAACGTTTTTAATTTGGTGGACAACATGTGCTAACTAATCCTTTTAAATTTTGTTTAACTTCTTTCTTCTTTCCATGGATGGGCTGGCCACTGTCTTCCAATATTTGCGCTTTTTTTTTTTTTTTTTAATCTCAGTTGCTTCGCAATACAGTGTTGTTTTCCTTACTAATTTCATTACCAAGTTAATATATATTTGTGTGTGTATGTGTCATTTTAACTTTTGATCTTCAGTACTATTAAATCGAATAAAATGAATGATTGAAATATATATGTATGTATGTATGTATGTATGGTAAAGTAATTTTTATCATTAATTTACTTCCTATGTAAGTCTCAATCTTATAAAAGATAATACATATTTTAAAAGTTGATTTACCCAACACTCTCCAACTTTTTTTTTCAAAGATGATTTTAAAGCTATTTGTCTGTAGCAAAGTAAAAGTTACATGTTTCCAAGTTATGTTACGACAACAATAACAAACAATGAAGACACACAATGATTTTAAATTAAAAAGGTAAATGTTTTATGATTTATGATCAGCCTCAACATCATTGCAATGGATGGAGGAACTGCGTAAAAACATTGCAACTAAGAGCATAAGAAAACATGGAACTTACGAGGCAATTAGCATGCAAGTGACACCAAGCAGCAGGAATCTTTGTTTCTGATACAAAATGGGCATTGGCTTCTCCATGTTTACATGTTTGTCATATTGTCCTCTTCCGTTTCAGGACTCCTTTCTTCATGACTTGAAAAATAATATAAAAATATCAAAAGTTAAATTTGTTGTTCAAGGGTTGAGTTTTACATTCAAGAGTTTAAATTCCTGTGTATATAAATTACGGTTTGTAATTATTTAAGAGAATTAGGGTTTGTAAATAGTAAATAATTGGGTGTCTATTTAGAATTTTTTTGATCCTCTTTAGAAATTTATTTAAGGACAAAATCGTAAAAGAAAATAAAATTAAAATATGGGCAGCAGAGATAAAAAATGAGGGATGAATAGAACAACTTTATGAATTTTATGAGACTGAAATGATCCAAATTAAGTCTTCTAATTAACTCTTAAAACTTGTCAACATCCATAAATATCCGAACTTTACGAGGTAATTGAAGTGTGCAAGGTGTCGAGCAGGAAGTAAGATAAAAATAAGCGAATAAATAAATAAATTGTGTTGATATGTGAGTTTCCATTAGTCAAAACAGATGGGTCCATTTTTACTTGCATTTTCAACATAGTACAAACAATTTTAGCTCTACATATATAGTGACCACTTAAACTTGGACAAATATTTCCATATTTATCTTTAGCTTCCATTCTTTTATTATTATTATCATTTTTTGAGTATTTAACATAAATGTCAATTATACATGGTTATCAAGCAATCTGTTGAGAGCACAACTGCACAAGTTGTACACCATAGACTGTACAATTGTTAGTGTTATATTAAAATTAAAATTGTCATGTATTCAATAAAGCATATTTCAAGTTAATGTTGTTAGCTTTATAATATAGTAAACTATTAATCAAAAGGCTATAAAAGGCAAAAACTTAATTTCGTAGGTTTAAATTATAGACCGAAATTCAGTTATCAACCTGGCTTGAAACACATTAGTTATTGCCCCTATATAATTCTTTAACTTGTCGAGAACCTTAACTCTATTTTTTTAATTTAATTTTCAAATTATTTTTGACAATTATCATGCTATTTAGGATAATTAATTACTTGTGCAAAAATCATTACTATTCTAAAGGTTCTATTGATATAAAAAAATTACACAAAAAATGCTCATCTTGGCTTCTGGATCAATCAGACCACACTGAGAAGACTTATCGCTGTGCCTCTCTCCAGATGAGAATTTTTGGCTCCAAAGGTAGTGGTGCGAGCAGTGCAGTTCAAAGAGCTATCCACATTCCTACTCATAGGATTATTGCCTTGAAGAAAATTAATATCTTTGAAAAGGTGTGCAATTTTCTTACTTCTTGCTTTTCTTCATTCAATTTTGTGATTTGAGGTTTTGGGTTCTTATTGTTACTCACCTTAATTTTCTCATGGAGAAGCTAAATTTGGTTCAAATATGCATCATATACTCAAGGAAAATTTTAGGCAGAGTAATATTGAATATATATTTATTTCTGGCCCCTTCTGCCTTTGGTTTATGAAGCGCCATTAAGAAATATGGTAGTTATTTATTTGGTGTGCTAAGAAATAAATTCTTCATTCAGTTTGGATTATATTTGCAATAATTTTAGCAGGGGGTTGCTCGAGTCAAGCCTATTGCATGGCTTTCAACTATATACACAGTATCATATTTGCTTACTCTGTTTTTGTATTTCACAAAGATCTGTTCCAAGATAAAGATAAGATTCTTGAATTTTGTTTTCCTGACATATATGTGTTAAGTTTGTTATTTTTTTAAAAGCTTAAATACCCCCCTCACGTGCAAGGATCTATGAACTTACAAAGTGAGACTCAACCATTTGATCATGACGGCTCTGACACCAAGTTAAATTTGCTATTTTTTTTTATTAAGTTTAAGCTTATAGGTACGGAATTAATATTAAGCCTCTAATAATGTAATAAATAACGAGACCAACAAAATTATACTTTTGCTGAACAGGATCGTTACGGTTATTATACTGATTTTCGTTCATATTCACTTTTTCCTTAATGGGAGAAAGGGCAGCCGCTTCTTACGGAGATAAGGACATTATGCGATCCTTGTTTTGAGAGCCTTATGGAGCTCCATGAAGCATTTTATGTGCCAAACTCAGGGCAAATAAGCAGAGCTTTGGAATAAATGGATGGAGGGTCACCGGCTAATATCTTACATGTGTGGAAAAGTATGCCAGAACCAGTTCTTTCGTCTAGGTTTCAAAAGCTTTTGCAGGTAAGGACACTCCATTTTCTCTCAGTTTGATTTTCCTCTTTACTGAAGGTATCAATTGCCCCAATAAACACTGCCTTTTTTGAGCTAAGTACACATTTTGGTTTCTCTGATTCTTCAAGGGACTAAGCCACTTGCATGGTGTCAGTGATTTAGTTCATTGAGATATCAAGCCAGCAAATCTTCCCGAAAATCTCAAGGGGAAGCCAAAAACTACAGATTTTGGCATAAATGCTGGCCTAGAGAATTCAGTGGCAGTGGTTAGTCATCAAAACTATTTGTGCTTTCATTTATTATCCTCTGCACCTTTCTTGCTCTTTTTATCTGGATTGCTGGTTGTTACTTTCTAGTTGACATAAATAGTAGCCATTGTTACTTCTAGTTTACATAGATAATGCAAAATTGGAAAGAATGCACAAGAATTTTACGTGGTTCGGATTATAAAATCTTACATCCACGGACAATATTGAATACTGTAATTCACTATAACAAGGTGGTTTACAATCACTCAAGAGTTAAAACAAACACTCACAAGTATTTGACTCTTGCCTAGCTAGTGTAGACTTGTTAACTCATAGAAAACACTATAAAGAATTCACACATCTCAATACTCTTTAATACAAGAAAAATTTTCCATTGAACTTGCATTCAATAGGAAAACTTCAAGAGAAGCAATTCACCACTCTCATCATCCCTGCTCACAATTCCCCTTAAATAGCAGAGTGATAAAATCATTCAAGATTTTTATCAATAATGCTAATCTTTAACAATATGGCAAGGATCAGATAAATACTGAACTCTTATGCAAGCTGCACTTACCGGATTAGACAAACTATATGCCTAAACAACAGATTATGTGAATCCAAAATTGACTAAGTATTAGTCTATGATACAATACATGCAAAACCATTATATCATCAATTGTCATAACAAAATAAAATAGAGCAATAAGGATCCCAAGATTCTCTAAAGTTGCCAACATAAGCATTTTCCAATCCCACCTCTAAGAAGCTAAAGACATTTTGCAATCTATAAGACTATTCTAACCTTACTGGTCTAACTGTGAAATCATCTAAAGAAGTTGCATCTTCCCTGCCTCAAATGGGCTCCTGCAAAAGAAGTTAAATATGATTCAAATGTCTGCAAAGCGAAATTCAATGCATAACAATTTCTGTGAAATATGAAAAACGGACTAGTATGTCCTAATCTACTGCTGTAACTTCTTCACCATAACTTTTCCAACATGACAGGATCAAAATGAGGGTTGTTCTCCTCGTTTGACATCAAATATTTAGATTATAAACCGTAATAGACCAAATGGAAACAAAACCACTTAATTTGAGAAGAAACTCTACCTGCTATACATAAGCATTTCAATCATCGGAACCACTAAGTGTATGAGCTTCATCAGGGCTATTTGTTGACTCCAATGGCATAAATAAATTAAAGATACTACATAGAATATGAATCTAATGACAGAGGAATTGTTGATCGTCACAAAGAGTGATAGACAGCGGCAGTTTATGCTTGAGACAAAACATCTCGTTATGTAAAATTGATTCTATTTGAACTCCAGAGAGATTTTATAGGACCCTTTTCAAGCTGAAGTATATTTTATTCAAGTATATTCTAACAACAAGAAGAAGATAATATCTAAACTAGATATGAAGCTTGATTATCTGTCTTTATTTAGCGCATGCATGTTGTTTAAAGCAAGGTGGGGTTATGCAGCTGGTACTGAATCCTTTACACTCTTATTAACTTTGTCAGATGTGACTGCATGCTACCCAAAGGATGCACCAAAAAGAGACATTCCAAAGGGGTTTGCCTTCAGACCAAGTTACAGTTTCAATATGCAATCGTTTTACATGGAAATTAGTATAGATTAATAACAATGTAATCACCTTTTGTCCGCGCATGAAGCTGAAAGAAACACTCTGTTTAAATCCTATGCACACTTCATTTAAATCCTGTGATAGGCTAGATATACCATGTAATCTTTTTTCCTGAAACCAGAAAAAAATAATATGATAAATACCATTTCTATATCAAAATTTTGGAGAATCTAACTAAAACTTAGGGTGTGTTCGTTTTATAATTTTGTGTTTTTATTTTTAATTGGATTTAAGAATATGTGGTTGATTTTAAATTATTTGAAATTTAAAAAATGATATGTAGTTGATATTGAATATATAATGCATTAAAAAATGTGCAACACAGAAAACGAGATTCCAAGGTCCACTACTAGTAGATTTCGGAATGGTTGCTAATTTGTTAGTTGATCTCCAGCCACAAACTAATAATATCCATCATGCATTTTTTCCCTTTTTTTCTACTTTTCCATATGGATTAACAAAGAATCATACATTAATGACTGCTCTTTTGAGAGAATTAAAAAAAAAAGGGAAAAAAAATTCTAGATTTGGCAGAAATGCTTAGGTCTATAAGATTGAAGTTTCATAGTTCTATAAGAATGAAGTTTCCCTTACTCATCTTGATAGAATACATCTGGATTCTAGAAAAGAATAGGAGACGATCATTCTATTTTGCAAGTGCAAACCAACCTTTAGTGATGATTCAAGACAACGACATACCTGATTACTTGAGCTTTAAGACTTCTGGCGTCCCAGAATTTTACAAAACTGAGACAAAGAAATTATTGATATGGTAAAAAGAGAATTATGAAAATTCTAGGGATATTAAAAAACAATTTTTAGTAAAAGTTGCATCTACTTGCCACATACCTGTCCGCTGAACCAGCAGTAGCAATGGACACCTCATCTTTCAGATAAAGAACTGAGGTAATGCTCATAGGGGCAGCCTGAAAAAACTGAAGTGTTAAACAAAGAGTACAACTAAATAAAT
The DNA here is from genome assembly GCA_013180625.2 of Boswellia sacra. NCBI lineage: Eukaryota > Viridiplantae > Streptophyta > Magnoliopsida > Sapindales > Burseraceae > Boswellia > Boswellia sacra. The sequence goes on along the minus strand of SNVD02015884.1, from coordinate 172,222 downwards.
TAGGAAGAAACTGACCTTGCCATGCAAAACGGAGAATATCATAATCCATTTTGACATATTATTAAACAGAGATCAATTAAGTTTAAACAATTAGTTATTTTAATTAAATAGATAAATATATAGGATAAGAACTACGACATCATAATCCATTGTGACATGTTATTTAAGGTTGTCCTCGATCATAATCGAATGTATGCACTAACTAAGAAAAGAAGATAAAGAACTCTCAGATTTACCAACATTGTAGCAAAGTTTGCAGAAGTTATAATTAAAATGTATAATAATGGTAAACACCACAATAATTGCTCTACTATTTAGCAAAAAATACTAACCCAAGAGGACTTCTAGATGCAATAGCTTTATCTTACTTCACATTTCTTGCTCGCCCTTCTCCCCTGTCTAGCATGTTGTCTCTCGCGTATTAGTACTATCCAATAGGCAACTATCTCTATAACCCACCGAGGCTTTCCGATCGAGAATATAAGATATCCCATACTCATGCCAAATGCCATTCCACATACATATCCTATCAACACAATTTTCCAACCAAATCCATCCATAGACTTTGCACCTTCTGATATTGAGGGTGGTGGCTGTGTACCATTAGCACCGCATTCATTTGACAATGGAAATCCACACAATCCCAAGTTTCCACCATACGAAGTATTTGGTAAGGTATCAAAGTGGTTGTCTCGAGGTATAGGTCCCACGAGTTGGTTTTGCGACAAGTTTAACACTTGAAGAAAATTCAATTTTGTCAATTGCCATGGAATGTTCCCAACAAGGTGGTTTGAAGAAAGATCTAAAGATTCAAGAGCAACCAAATCTCCAAGTGACGAAGGGATGCAACCAGCTAAATTGTTATGGGAAAGATTAAGGAGTCGAAGTGCATGAAACTTTCCAATTATTTCAGGAATCTCCCCATCAAAATTGTTGTTTGAAAGATCAATGCTAGTAAAAATAGTTATAATTTTTACTAATGCAATCTCAAACCCTTTAAGTATCACCGTCACAGAATCTTGATAATAACCAATACCCATATACTGCAAATCCTTTTCAGCTTCATCAACATTCATCATTGCTTTCATATTCTCAAAATATCTCACCGGCAGATAACCACTGAAATTGTTGTTTGAGAGATCGAAGATTCTTAACTCAGGAAAAGAATAGTTAGATGCCTTAGGAAAATGCCAAATAGAACCATAAAATTTATTGGCACGAAGGATTAAAACCCGTAGCTTAGGAAGATTGCCCAACCAATAAGGGAATGCATCATTTATGTTGTTGTTTCCTATATCTAGAAGTTCAAGCATTGTACAATTCACCAAAGATCGTGGAACTTGCCCTTCCAACTCATTGTCGTTGAAGTTAACGGTCCTCAAACTATTGCTCTTAGCAAATATTTCTGGAATTGTGCCACTGAGTCTATTATTTCGCAAATCTAACACCGAAAGACTGTTGCTAATGTAACCCATACATTTTGGAATATTGCCAATCAATCTATTATTAGAAAAATCCAAAGCAAATATGTTGCTTAGATTGCAGATCAAGTGTGGTATCTCCCCGATCAGTTTGTTGTTTGACATTAAAAGGATTGTCAAGTAAGGCGGTGGATTTGGTATTGGTCCCTGAAGCAAGTTGTAACGAAGGTCTAGAGTTACAAGATTCTTCCATGGAAGCTGCTCCATGCTTGTAAGGAAGTTGTGAGAGAGATTTAACCAAGTCAAAGTATCCTTTCCGATGTCCCACATCCAGTTGGGAATTTGACCTTGGATTTTATTGTTAGAAAGGTCTAAATCAGATAATTGGTTTGAACTTCTTAAGATGTCTGGGAATTCACTTATGTTGCAAGCAGATAACCTCAACGAGAAAAATTTAGGAAAGGAAGAATAATTGGCTTTGGTTATGGTGCTCACCGACAGACTATTATAAGAAAGATCAAGCGATGTAAGGTACTTAAACTTTGCAAACATGGAAAGCTCTAGACTGCCACTTAAATTATTTGAAGAAAGACGGAGACAAGTCAGATTCACAAGTTCAAAAACTGAATTTGGAATTGAGCCATGCAATCTATTACCTTCTAAATAAATCATCTGTAGGGAATTGCTCTGAAATTCTTCAATGTGGCCAACTAATTGGTTATAAGCAAGGTCCATGTACTCCAATGATGGTAGGGTGAATAACCAAGATGGTATTTTGCCATTGAAAGAGTTATTGTATAATGAAATAAAACTTAAATTCCGAAGCTCCCTTGAACGCGAAGGAATTGGACCAACTAGTTGATTATTTTCAACAGAAAAATAAGAAAGTTGCTTTAGGTTGACCAGAATCTCTAGAAGGGTACCACTGAAACTATTATATGAGAGGTCCAAATCAATAAGTTGTGTCAGGTTGCCAAGGGATGCAGGAATTAGACCAATTAGTTCATTTCTTGCAACAGATAAAAAAGAAAGCTTCTTTAGATTGCCAAAAGCATCTGGAATGGAGCCAATGAAACTATTGGATGAGAGGTCCAAATAAGTAAGTTGTGTAAGATTGCCAAGGGATGTAGGAATTGGACCAACTAGTTGACTATGTTCAACGGATAAATAAGAAATTTGCTTTAGGTTAACAAAAACATCCGGAATCGTAGCAGTAAAACTATTATATGAGAGGTCCAAATAAATAAGTTGTGTAAGGTTGCCAAGTGATACAGGAATTGACCCAAAGAGTGTGCACTTAAAGAGATTCAAATACCTCAAGGACTTGAGATTGCCAATTGAATTGGGTAATGCTCCTGACAAATTCATGCCAGAGACATCCAAATGCTCTAGAGGACTGCTCCAGTTAAACTTCGGAAAATTGCCTTTTAAGTCGAAGTTCTTGGATAAATCGAGGACTTGTAGATTTGGCAGGCTGAAGATTGGATCTGGGAAGTTCCCCTTCATCCCACAACTACTGAGACCCAAATAAGTCAAAGAAGATAGATTCGCCAGGGAATTGGGCGCTGTGGTAGACATGTCCACGTTATTGAGAACAAGTTCTGTTAGATTTGTTAGATTTCGAACTAAACCTTCCAGAACAGGTGTTTCAAGTGCCATGCTGTTTCCATAGAAGTTGTAATTTGAAGAAAGATCGAGTGAAACCAATTTAGACAAATGGGAAATTTCGGATGGAATTTGACCACTGAAATTTGAGTTGGAGAGATTAAGGCGAGTCAAACTAGAAAATTGACTAAAATCAGGAGAAATTTGAGAACGATTAAAATCATTGAAAGCCAGATTGAGAGTTTGGAGGTTACGAAGGAGAAAGAGGCTAGAATTGGATGGGATGTTGCCTTGAAGCCAACTGCAACTAAGGTCTAGGTCAATCACATGACCAGTCACCGTATCGCATTTTACTCCATCCCATGAACAACAATCACTGCCCTCTTTCCAATACATCATTTTCGGATAAGAAGAAACATTTACGTATTTGCAAGGATAGGCGGAACTTTTATCAAATGAAAAGAATTGCTTGAAGTGGAGCAATGCAAAACTTTCCTGACGCGAGCAGAGTGTTGCCAGAGTATAAGAATGGAAGAGCAATAATTGGAGGCACAAAAGTTGATAAGCACTTTGTAGGGAACCCATCTTTCTTTATGAAATCAAAATAACATATGATGAGGCAGTATAAATAGCAGAGAATGGAGCGGAGCTTTAGTGCTATAACTATGTTAAACAAAGGCTGATGTGTACTTTCCTATTTTAATTCTATTATTAATTTTCAAACACTTATGAAATTAGTGAATTTATCTTACAATTTTTTAATAAATTTTTTCCTATAATTTTTTTGTGATGTTTCTCTTTTTTTGTCGGTCATTGCAAAAAGATACTTTAGAAAAATTAAATAACCAAAAAGTATAAAAATGAGAAAAAAGAAGAATACATAATATAATATATTGAGAAAACATAAACAGCCAAAGGAAAAATGACAATGATTTCGTAAGAGCGGACAATAAGACAAGAGTAAACAACACAAAAATTTGCCGTAAGACTCTGTCATGTAGTGGGATTGGATCCTCTCCATCAATATTCAACTCCTGGTTTCTCAATAATTTAAAGCGTAATTTAATTCTTCGTTGTCACCTTCTTATTATATTCCAAGGGCCCATTTTCAAGTATTGTCAAATAAATAGGAGTGGAATTTATCATCAGCCGGCTCAACTGTGTAGTCAAATGAGGGCCCCAAAATTCGATAAGATCCTGTATGTTTATTTAGTTACATAAGACTCCTAATTTGTTTTTAATAAAAGTTGTCAAAAGTAATGTATACATATATAATTAATGAATTTAAGTAATTAACTAAATAACACTAAAAAATTAATGGGTGATCAAATTATTAAACGTTAAATTTAAAACATAATAAAATTTTGATTATTATTATTATTTTTTCGACATGAAAGGGCCTAGTTACAATTTCGTTACAGGCCTCAAATATGGTTGAGCCGGCCTTGGTTATCATTGACTAGACTAAATTAAAGTGAATTAAGGTTGATTAAGATTTCTCATGTAGAATATAATATTTTATTTTAAATTATTTTTTCTTGATTCTAGAAAGTGATATAAATGCCATCATGACATTGATTACTTGGTGTTGGCATACGGCTAGTTCCATATTTCCATTGTAAATTTAGACTTTGAAATAAGATATCCCAACAAAAATTTGATGAAGTCAGAACATGTTATATGTTCAGATGTTATCTGTTTGATTTTAGACAAATGGAGTGTTATAGAGAGGGTTAGCGGCCGGACTTCTCCAATAACTTTTATTAGCACCTAACAACCCAAGTTATTTTTTTATGTATGCCTTATGTTGTTTTATAAAGAAAAGTGAACCACGCAGTGCTTGACTCTCTTTTTAATGCTCCAAGTCACTCTCTTGATTAACCAGTAATTACTTTATTTATAGTTCTAAAAGTGGCACCAATTCAATAATCAATTAATGATGATTATTACCTTAATTTTTATCTTAATTTTTATCATCCAATCAAAAATTAACATTTGAATTAAAGAAAATTAAGCTTATTTTAAAAGAAAAAAAAATTTCATTTAATGTGGGATAGTCTGAAAAATGGTGATTATTCCACCTCTGAAGCGGAAGAAAGTGATGTTAGGCAGGGAGTTCAGAAATTAGAACTCAATTTGGTCCAATTACACAGAGCACATAATAGGGTCATGCGACGGTTAAGGTGATGCACTCGGTTGCATTAAAATTAGGATTAATTCTACGAACCTCCTTTGAGTTTACCGAAATCTAACATAATCACCTTTGATTTTGAAAATCTCATCTACCTTTTCTCTCTGATAAGAAACGTTAAAAATTCGTTTGCAGTGGGGATTTACCACCTGTCTTGTATGCATTTGTTCATCTTTCATTGTTGAAGTCAATTAAGTTTTATGCTCTTTTTCAATTAATGGGGGACCTTAACTTTATATATAGCCATTATTGCCATGCTATCATTAACCGTGCAGACTTACGTGCATGGAATTAACCCTTTTAATTTCTTTTTCAATAACAATAATTTCAACGACAACTTTCACCTTTAATTTTCCTCTTGAATCGCTACTTTGCATTTCTTAGGATATTCGGATGCATTCTTCGTCAGTTCATCTCTCCATTCAAGCAAACCCGATGCACGGCATTCACATTGTTTATATTAACTAAGAGTACTTTTGAGCATGATGAGATATAAAGGATATGTCTATTGATAGAGTAACGCTGCATTTAACAACTTACTTGCAACTAATCTTTCTTATAATCTGAGTTTGTAAAGTATCATTGGCTGGTTAAAAAATAAAAATAAATGAAGAGGATTAAAATACATGATATGATAATCATCAATCCATTAATTTTTTGTCAATTCAGGTTTTAAGAAAAATTAATTGTAGGTCTAATATTATTTTTATCACAGTTAGAAAAATAGCATCAACACTGTCAAATATGCGTAACTCATACTTGGAACTGAAGTTGATAAGTGTAACTACCAAGTACTACAAATGGTTCTGAAGTTTATAATGAAGGTCGTGGCTGCGAACATGCATTCGGGCATACAACATTTCGCATACCGTAATTCTATTATGCTTCGGATTCCTATTGGGATAATATTGCATAGGAAAATGATGTGAGCTGGCGGTCATGAAAATAGATTATAATAATATATTATTAAGCAACATGAAATCGAAAGGACTTCAAAGGGAAATACTTTCTAAATAGATATAAACAATATAATGATTTTAGAAAATGAAGGGCTTTCGTGTTGGTGGAAAAACAAAAAATTTAAGCAATACAATTCTTTTCTTTTTGGGAGATCAATCTAATTCTCAAACAATAATGTCAGACTTACAACTCAAATATAATTCAAAGTCTATAACTTGATGTGACAGTCTAACTGATAAAATCTTACTGGAGATATAATTTTCCCCATCTACCTTCATAAATTTTTGTTGTGTAGATTGCAACATTAGATTATAGACTTTGTGTTGTATATGAGTTGTAAATTTAACACTACTAATTTCTAAAAAACGAATTAATTTACCCTAAAGAAAGGACAAATACATTACGGAGAATAACAAAATGAAATTTGACTCTATAAGTGAAAATTTGATAGATAGAAAGACAGAAATAAGAAATTAAATGATAGTTTTGTGAGGTTTAGTAATTGGGAGAGATAATTAAGAGAGAAAAGAGACAATTTAGATGATAAAATAATGAGTTGAACTCCTTGGCTTCTAGCATAGCTTTGCTCACTATAAATAAATAATTAAAATAAAGGAACTTGAAGGGAGGAAAACGGTGAACATAGAAAATAGATTAGAGATGCAAAGTTGAGTTGGGTGCATTCAAGACAAACAATACGCTGGAAAAAGACAGGATTGCACTCACAATCAATGTGGAATAACATTTCATTAATAATATGAAAGGAGTATCGGAATTCACTCTGATAATCCGAAGGTTAAGGAAAGGATAAGAAGAAAAATGAAATCAAAGATGCAATCCAGATAAATGGAATCCAGATTCTAATGAGATATTTCTCCGTTTTTGTTTTCATTGGGAAAAGAAAAAGAAAAGACAAAAAAAAAAAAGAATCTATCATTCGAGTATTTCACCGGATTGTCATGAGAACATTGAGAGGAAGAGGGTCATATATATATATATGTTATATAATATATATCCATCTATATTGAATTGCAGATACATACAGGATATAATTATTTCTATAAACTATAATAATATATAAATAATATTAGTCTTTCAAAATTTTTGTACAAAATCTTGTACACAAACTGATGTGTCATGAGATGATTGGAATAATAAATAACAAAATTTATTTATTTAATAAAGGATGATAATATATAAATAAATGATTAATATTATATCAATTTATATATGTAAGTGTATATACGAAATTTGTAACAAAAATATTACTCGTAGTATGTACGTTGCTCTTGTTCACATGCTTAATTTCTCTTGAAACTGTTCTGTATAGTAATGGGCGAAGCCCAATTATTGAAAAACTATAAAGGGCCTGCAGGACGTTATTATGACTGATGCCCAGTGCTCATCTTAAAAGCCAACCAACAGGAAACAAAAGGAGGTGGCTCCAACTCCGGCCTCCTTAAAAATTGCAGATTTGTCTTTGATGATTATTCTCCAATCCAGAAATCTCTCCAAGTGATTTTAAGTGTTTGCTTTTTATCAACTTCTTACCAACAGGAAGAAAGTGATTGTTTTTTATATAAAATCTCAATAAGCCTAAACATAAAAATTTGAATAATATGTTTGTTTTATATAATATCTAAATTAAAATGTTTGAAAACCAATAGTTTTACACAGATATCCCTATGTATTGTTTTTACTCTTAATTTTATTTTACATAGTAACGATATTTGCATACCAAAATTTATTATGAATTTAATTTATTTAAATGTATATAGTTGAGTAAAGAAGTTATTTTTTTCTAAAATAATTTGATATATAAATAATCTAAACGACGATAAAATAATTTTAAAAATATATAGAGAATCCTAATATAAAATTAAAAATAAATAGAATATTAGACTATGTACAAATTAGTCATAAATAAATTTTATTAGGGTATTTAAGAGAATTAGAGGAGTAATAAATGATTTAAACACTTGCATTCAGATAAAAGCTAAAATTTTTAGCTTTTTCCATTCAGATGAAATTGTCTTAGTTAAGACTTAAGTTATGGAAAAAATATGAAAATCTAAAGTCTGAAATTAAGTTAAGACAAAAATAAAATCCTTAGTTTAATATGCTTTGACCTGCAAGTTTATTGATCAAGACAAGTTTGATGATGATGAAAGTCATTTTAATAAATCAAATTTATATACATGAAATAGAAAGTGAAGAAATATGATTTTTGAACTTTGAAATAAAATAAAGGCAAATAAACTCATATATATTTACATGTAGTCAGGGATGTAACCAAATATTTTCTTCTGGTAGGCTAAAATTTTTTTCATTAATGTCCAGTTTATAATGACATTATGTCATCAAAAAACTCTACATGTACAAGAAATATGTTAGGTAAAAAGGTATATATGTTTATTTTATTTCTATATTAAATTAAAAAATTAGAAGAAACGAATAAAAGAATAATGAAAAGTTATAATTTGGTAAATTGAGATTTAGGTGTGATTATATTTATAACAAAATAATAAAAAGAGAATAAAGATCATATAAATGATAATTACATTTTAAACATGTATAAGATTTGACATGAATCTTTTTCATATAAATCTTTTATTTTTCTTATGTTCAGGTGGGCTATAGAACAAAAACTTTTATTTTAAAATAAGGTTGCAATAACAAAAATTTAAAACTTTTATACCAGATTGAGATTTTTTTTCAAAAACCTGGCTGGTCTCTAGCCAAGGCCAGCCCGCCCCCAGATACGGCCATGCGTGTAGTCTTTGCCTCTTTCAGCAAATATATTCCAATTATTGATCACCCTTGGGACAAATGTATAGGTTTTACTACACCGTTGTATACATACGAGAATTATATATGTTATATAAAAATTATAAATATATATATAAATAATATATAATATTTTTTTATATTATATATTATTTATATATATATTTATAATTTTTATATAACATATATAATATAAATACTATCATAACAAATACTTATATATATATATATATATATATATATATATATATATATTTTTTTTTTCAGTCGGTTCAAAATTTTTGTTGTTATCCGTATACGTAATCTCAATCTTCGGATCTGACAAACGGTTGAGATCATCAGTTTTTGGTCAGCAAATATAAAACGCATGACAATATTTCTCTCTTACTATTTTAATTTATTATGTCTCTACCTTTCTCTGTCAAATCTGTCATTTCTCTCTTTACAGTTCCGTTACTTCTTTTCCATTTTCCACTCTCTTGCTTGCTCTACCGAAAAAAAAAAAAAAAATTGAAGAAATGAGAATCGGACTACAGATATGGTGAGAGGGAGAAGCCAAGATAAGTGAGAAAGCCCAGGAGGGATGTTGAAAGAAATAATGAAATAAATAGGGTATTAATTAATGATGGTGAACTGGTTATCCGAAAATTCTGTCATCCTTAATTGAGTAATAACTAAAGTCTGAGAGTTTTTGTGTGTGTGTGTGTGTATATATATATATGTATTAGACGTATATATAATTTAAAATTAATAATCTGATAATGTAATAGTTTATATGACAAAAATTTATTAAAAAATAAAAAATAAAAAAAATAAAAAAGTTACATCTCTAATAAGATTTTATCATACAAATTATAAAGTTTGGATTGTATTCATATTATAAATATAACATTATTTATATAATTTATTGCTATATTATTAAAATATAATATATAAACTTTGTATTTTTTTTCATTATTAAGTTCCTTTTTTTATTTACTGGTCTTCCATCAAATATATATCTAACTTATATGGATACAAAGTCAAAGTCACTATTTTTTTTTTTTAATCATAGAATGACAGCACAAATAATCTTGTTAGAAATAAAATCACTTCATAATCTAAATTAAGAGTTATGTTATATCTATAATCAAATTTTATAATGAACCTCTTACAATATGAGTTAACAAAAATTTATTAGAGAAGCAAAAAACAAAAATAAATAAGAAAAGATATAATGCATAACGTAATAATTATATCTTTAATAGGATTTTGCTAACTTATGTTATAGGAAAAGTTGAATATAAATGAGTCGTAAATATAATATTATTTTCAAACTAAAGAATACAGAGAAGATCACTTCATTACACACACTCCATACCCAAAACCTGAAATGACAGTTGACAAACTCCAAACAACTGAAAGTCTAGATAAACTTAATTGACAAAGGCAATAATATTTATAATTAAGCTAGCTAGGGATAAGCCTCAATAACAGATTGCGCTGCATTAATAGGCTTCAGATTGTATCTGCTAAATCCTGCCTGCCCAAGAATATAGTCCCATTCCTTTAGAGTCCTGCCTTTGCCTTTGTTAGTATGAGCCATCATCACCATGTCTAGCATCAACCTCAAAAACTTAAACTTGTTCACTTCTTCTTCTTCCTCTTCAATAACTACTTCAGCTATTATCACCTTTCCCTTGTCGTTGGGAATGGCTTCTTTACAGTTTTTCAGGATTGCAATGCATTCATCATCTCCCCAGTTGACCAAAACTTGCTGCAATATTTCAAAATTAATGTTCTAATCAGCCTCATTTTTTTATGTAAATCAAATGCATGGGTAGAAATGTGAGAAATAACAAGTTAGAGGTTTGTTTTGAAATTTAGCAAAAACTCTAAAACTCTTATTGATTGCCTAATCAAATTGTTCTTAGAAGTGCTAATAGAAAACGGTGGTCAGATCTGACTAGCTTAGAAGCACCCTTGCTCGTCAAATATAAGCATGAAAATATGATAAGCACCAAAAGTAAATAAACAAATTAGAGAAGTACAACTCGTCTAAGATGACGAGCTAAGAAGCTAGCTCAGTTTAGTTGGTTTTGTACTTAGCATATCTAGAAATTTACATTGAAGAATGTTTTTGTCTTACAGAATTGAACATGATTACAACATTAGATCTGCTACTAATTAAAAGAGTCTCTCAATTTGACCATTATCGCGAATAACCCGAGAAAGTTAAATGAATATATATACTAACCATGAAGAAAGCAGCGTCAGCCTTTGGAACAGCCTCAAACATGTCACCTCCTACGTGCTGAACTCCGTGACACTCCTCCGCATCAGAGATAACGTGAGGAAGATCAAAGTTGATGCCTCTAATCCAAGGAAAAGCTTTAACCAGCAAACTCAAAGCAGTCCCATTACCACCACCAACATCCACCAAGGTGTCAATCCCTTCAAACACCTCAGGACAACCTTGAATGATTGCAGGCACTGTTACTCTAGCATTACAGGCCATTGCGTCATTGATGAGATTGCTGTGAGATGCATCCGCCGCTGCATAGCGCCACACATCCTTACCATGAGCCGCGCTAAATGCTGATACCCCGTTGGCGTGAACACGGGCACTTAGGCTATGCCATGGTGCCAGCATTACTGGACTGCTCTCCAGCAAAATGAAAGAGGCCATGCTTTCTTGTCCGCTTTTCATCAAACGGCGGGAAATGGGCGTTTGTTCATAAGCTGTGGAACCTTGGCCTGTGGTTTTCTCTTTGAAAATCCGATAATGCACTAGGAACCTCATTATGCGTTGAAGGGAGGAAGGATCACAGCTTAGAGTGGATGATAACTCGGAAAGTGTCATGGGGTTGCCATGGTTTTCAATGGCATCAGCTATGCCTAGCTCTATGGCGCATTTTACTACTGCCATTCTCACATATCCAAATACATAATTCCATATTTCTACTTCTGCTTCTGCATCTTCTTCTTCCTCTTCCACGACTATCACCTGTTTTTTTGTTTCCTCCATCTGCTCTCTTGACAATGCATGTATGATATCGAAGTTTGTAATTGGGAGCTGTACACATTCATCGTATATAGAACATTAGTTAATAGCAAAAGTATATTTCAACTATCTTTAATAAGCACAAAGCTCTTTTTTTGTCATTGGGATTCTGTTTACTAGGTGAATATTCCACACTATTTGTCCGTCATATTGTCCTTCATAATTTAATCAGAAGTGGTTGTTAATCAATTTCAAACTTTTTATGGGAAGAGGGAATGATTAATATTTCTTTAATTAGTTTGGTACCGTAGTGGGAATCTGGGGGATGGGAATCTAGGCAAAGCAAGTGGTACAGCTTCAAGTGATTGCGACAACAACTAGCTCTGATGGCAGCGGCAACACGTGACTGGACAAAGCAAAAGGCATAGCTTCAAGTGACTGTGACGACTAATGGTGGCCAACAGAATTTCTATATACTTCTCTATTCAAGCCGATGGAGTTTCTGTATATTTTTCTCCTTTTTTCGCAGATTTGATTTGATTTTGTTGTTGGTTGCCATGAGTGGTGGCGGGTTTGGAATTTCTGTTGATTGTTGTGAGTGATGGAATTCTGGTTTTGAGAATTTTTGGTTGTGGTGACTGAGAGTGGTGGTGGGTTTGGAATTTCTTGGTTTGATTGTAGTTTTCAGAGAAAATTTTTGGGATTTCTTTGCATTTTGTTGGGATTGAAATTTATATGGAATTGATTGTATTTTTCTGGTTTGAAGACTTTTGGGATTTGATTGTATTTTGCTGGGTCTGGAAATTATTGGGAATTGGTTGTATTTTTCTGGTTTCGAAATTTTTGGGATTTGATGGTATTTTGTTGGGTTTAAAAATTTTTGGAAATTGATTGATTTTATGAATAATTGAAACATTATAAATGTTTTTATTTCATATTAGTATATGAAAAATAAAAAAAGTATTTTTGATATATTGAAAAAAAATTAATTACAAAATTTACTCACATATTAAATAAAATTAACACATACTTTTGTACAACCAAACAAATTAATATGATTTTCATTAAAATCATTAATAAGATTATTGTGGGCAATCAAACACAGTAATATTAGCTTCCTAAACATTAGTTCTCATAATCACTTTCTTAGTAATCTCATTCTCATTCCAGTGAAAATAAACTCTTATACCAAACAGCTCCTTAGAGAGAGGGAATAACTAATACTTCTTGAATTGAACCTGAAAAGACAACTAGCACTATTAATAATTCATGATAAGTTAATTTGGTGGAGGACATTCTTAGTAATGCTTTTGTTTTTTTTTTTTAATTCAGTGATTAGGCTAGCCACTATCGACCTAATTAATTATTTTAATATTGCTTTCCAACTAGGTTTCTTATTTTCTCACCACACTTTTTTTTATTTGCACATGGAAAAATTACAATAAATACTATCGAGTTCACTTAATTTCAAGTGGAGTATAACTATACAATTTTTTATCAATCACACACCTGAAGTTGTCTTTAAATCATCATTTTCACCCTTCAAATCATAATTTTCAGGAGTGTGATTAATGAAAAACATATAGTAATTCTCCGCTAAAATTAAGCCAAAACTTGAGGGTATCCATTAATATTGTCCTATTTGCATATATGGTTTGCTTCTTTGGGTTGGGCAGTTCTTTAATAATTTGCTTGTGTAGTGCTCCATAATTGTTTCATCTTCTTGCCTTTAACTAAATTGAATGTTCTCTTGTTGATGCTTATATTATAAAATGATGATTTTGATGTATATTTTAAGTGTAGAGCAGATACAGAAAAGAAAAAAGAAATCTGAATGCGAAGCTTGGATAGGAAGCTTTTTTAATACAAAGACAAAATGACAATTCTTTATTTCGGTTACAGCCCCAAGTTGCTGGCAATTCAAGTGACTTCATAATTATCTAAACTAGCTATAGATACTTAAATTTCGCATTTTGACATATGATAGACTCAATTGAAATGATCAGCTGACCAAGGATAAGCTTCAATAGCAGATTGCAATGCATGAATAGGTTTAACATAATGTCTTCCAAACCCTGCCTGCCTAAGTGCATATTCCCATTCTTTCAAGGTCCTCTCTTTGCCTTGGTTGGTCTCAGCCATCATCATCACCATGTACAGCATCAACTTCACAAACTTTAACTTGTCCCGTTCTCCTTATTCAATAATAACTTCAACTATTATCACCTTCCCCTTGTATTGGGAATGGCTTTTTAACATTTTTTTTTTCAGAATTTCTACGCATTTTTCAGCTCCCCGATCGTGCAAAACAATATTTCAGATATTCGTATTAATTGGATGTATAGATCGGAAGCTTCATTCTTTAAGTAATAAATTAAATGCATATAAAAGCCAAATAAATATACTAACCATGATAAAAGCAGCGTCAGAATTGGGAACAACCGCAAACATTTCACCTCCTACTGCTCAACTCCATGGCACTCCTCTGCATCAGAGACTACGTGAGGAAGATCAAAATTTATGATGCCTTTAATCCAAGGAAAAGCCTGAACCAACAAGCGCAAAGCAGTCTACGTCCACAATGGTGCCAATCCCATCAAACACCTCCGGACAACCTTCAATCATGGCAGGCACTGTTTGGCTAGCCATATCGAACTTTTGTACAAATTTATATAGAAAGTTTGTATGTATTGTATTATTGTATTGAAATATAATAAGCAAAAATCTTGAAATGCAAACTTTATAAACACGAAGCAAAACAATTACAAATTTTTATTACACAATGACAGCCCCATGTTGCTGGAAATTCAAATATTTAAATCAACCTCATAATCTAAACTAGAATGTAAATAAAATCAACTTCATCTTAAAGATTAATCCCGTACCCTAAATGTATATGTTAACATTTTAAAGATTTTCTAGTATTTTCAAGGAGGGTATTCTGGTTTAATTATAAAAATTACTTTATGAATCATTCAATATTATTTTTAATTAATAAATTTTTTATTATTGAATACAATTAGCTTTTAACGATTATATTACTTTTACATCTTATTTTATATAATTAACGTTCTTAATTAAGCATTGGATTTTGAAGATTAGGTGAATCCACACTATTTGTCCTTTATATTTAATTTTTGTATAATTTAATAGAAAATATATCATATATTTAATTACAAAACTTTAATTATAGCATGAAATTAATATTTCTTTATGTAGAACCCGAAAAGCGAAATTGCCTTATCCATGATTCGTGATCCAAGCCTCAAAGGTAAAGCATTAATTTATTGCATGTTGATAACGTTTTTAATTTGGTGAACAACATATGCTAACTAACCCTTTTGTTTATGTTTAATTTCTTTCTCCTTTCCGTGAATGGGCTGGCCACTGTCTTCCAATATTTCATTTTTTTAATCTCATTTGCTTCGCAGTAAAATATTGTTTTCCTTATCATTTTCATTATCAAGTTAATATAATATAATATAATATATGAATGATAAAGTAATTTTATTATTAATTTACTTCCTATGTAAGTCTCGATCCTATGAAAGAAAAAATGTTTTTAATATGAATGATAAAGTAATTTTATCATCATCAATTTCATTATCAAGTTAATATAACATAATATAGTATATGAATGATAAAGTAATTTTATCATTAATTTACTTCCTATGCAAGTCTCGATCCTATGAAAGAAAAAATGTTTTTAATATGAATGATAAAGTAATTTTATCATTATCAATTTGATTATCAAGTTAATATAATATATGAATGATAAAGTAATTTCATCGTTAATATTTACTTCCTATGCAAGTCTCGATCCTATGAAAGAAAAAATGTTTTTAATATGAATGATAAAGTAATTTTATCATTAATTTTATGTTGAGCTGAATATTTAATTATGTATATTATATGAAATCTTATTTACGGGTACAACCTCTTTATTTCAAAAAAATCCCATGTGTCTGCTATGATCATAATCAGACTATTGCATATATATTTCTATATTAGTGTTCTTTTTCTTTTTAATATATAAATATATACTTTGATTTATTTTGGATTAGATATTTGATTTAAAAACATTAGTGGCCATTAACACCCTAGCTACCTCAATCATTTATTCTTTTGGTTACTTTAACAAGTTTAAAAAAATCACTTAACTTAGGGGACTTTTTTTTTCTGAATTCTAAATAGCTCTGAATTAAACTGATGGATCTAAATATAACAATCTAAATAATATGTTTGTTTTCTATTTTAATTGAATTGAAATGTCAAAAGACTAATGGTTTTACACCTGTATCTCCATATATAAATAAATAAATATATATATATATTATTTTTATTTGTGCTTTTATTTTACATAGTAAAAATATTTGAATACCAATATTTATTAAGAATTTAATTTATTTAAATGTGTATAATTGGGTAAAGAAGTTATTTTTTTAAAATAATTTAATATATAAATAAGCTGAATGATCATAAAATAATTTTAAAAACATATAGAGAATCATAATATAAAATTAGAAATAAAAAATAAAGTTCCAAAATTAAAATATTAGGTTTTGTATAAATTGGTCATAAATGAATTTTATAAGAATATTTAGGAGAATTAAAAGAGTAATAAATTATTCAAAAATTTGTATTCATATAAAAGCTAGAATTTTTAGCTTTTTCCATTCAGACAAAAATGTCTTAGAGAAAGTCTTAAGTCAAAAAAATAATCATCATGAAAATATTTAAAGTTTTAAAATAAGTTAAATTCATATTTCAGACCAAAAAATAATAAGTCCCTTAGTTTAATACTCTGCTCTTTCACCTGCAAGTTTTTGATCAAGACAAGTTTGATGTTGATGAACGACATTTAAAGAAATCAAATTTATATACATGAAATAAAAAGTGTAGAAATATGATTTTGAGCTTTGAAATAAAATAAAGACAAAAAAACTCCAATATATTTACCTATAGATGTAGTTTTTGCCTCTTTCAGAATATATAATCCAATTATTGATCACTGTTGCGATATATCTATAACTTGTTGACTTTTAATCTCAATCATTGAATTTTGTGATATCACTGGCTAAAAATTTGTGTCAATAAATTGTGTTAAAAATTTGTGTTAAAGGTCCCCTCCCTATGGTTATATTAGTTGGTGTGCAGACTTTAGTTATTATACGGAGATATAATCTTAACCTTTGGATCTATTTTGACTAACGATTGAGATCATCTTTGTTTTTCTCTCCTATGATTTTCATTTACCACGTCTTTATCTTTCTCTTGTCAAATCTAACATTTCTCTCGGCAATTCTATTACTTCTTTTCCATTCTCTTGCTCACATCTAACAAAAAACACTTATATATGATAATTAGATTAAAAAAAATGGTGAGAGGGGGAAGCCAAAGGAAGTAAGAGAATTCATGAGAGATTTTGAAAGAAAGAAGGAACAAAAGAATTAGTAGTGGTGAAATAGTTTTCTGAAAAGCTCTATCAGCCTTAATTTCAATGAAATTTTCTAAATCCAAAAGCTGAGATTATATATCTTGATAATAACTAAAATCCGGACGTCTGAACTAGAGAACTACTACTAGGAAATAAAAAATTAACTTAATAATAAAAAAATGTCAGCATAAATGCAAAGTTTATATATTATATATTTTAATAATATAACAATAAGTGAGACCGATGTGGCAAGAATATTTTGGCATAAAAAAAGCAATTAATATTTAGCTAAACAAAGGATCAGGAGTATGGAACATATATATATATATATATATATCAAACTTTAGGGATACAAAGTCAAAATAACTAAACTTTTGTTGTTTTTTTAATCACAGAATGACAGCACAATTAATCTTGATAGAAATAAAATCACTTCATAATCCAAACTGAAGAGTAGAGAGAAAATCACTTCATGACGCACACTAGATACCCAAAACCTGAAATGACAGTTGACAAACACCAAACAACTGAAAGTCTAGATAAACTTAATTGAAAAAGGCAATAATATACTTAAGCTAGCTGGCTAGGGATAAGCCTCAATAACAGATTGCGCTGCATTAATAGGCTTCACATTGTATCTGCTAAATCCTGCCTGTCCAAGAATATAGTCCCATTCCTTTAGAGTCCTCTCTTTGCCTTTGTTAGTATGAGCCATCATCACCATGTCTAGCATCAACCTCACAAACTTCAACTTGTTCCTTTCTTCTTCTTCTTCTTCTTCTTCAATAACTACTTCAGCTATTATCACCTTTCCCTTGTCTTTGGGAATGGCTTCTTTACAGTTTTTCAGGATTGCAATGCATTCATCATCTCCCCAGTCATGCAAAACTTGCTGCAATATTTCAAAGTTAATGTTCTAATCAGACAGATAATCCTCATTTTCTATGTAATTAAATGCATGGGTAGAAATGTGAGAAAATAACAAGTTAGATGTTTGTTTTGAAATTTAGCAAAAACCCTAAATTCTTATCGATTGCCTAATCAAATTGTTCATAGAAGTGTTAATAGAAAACGCTGGTCAGATCAGACTGGATTCGAAGCACCCTCGCTTATCAAACGTGAGCATTTGACAAGCACCAAAAATAAATAAAAAAGTTAGAGAAGTACAACTCGTCTAAGATGAGGAGTTAACAAGCTAGCGCAACTCTCAGCTGGTTGGTTACAAACTTGGCATATCTAGCAAATAGTTATATTGAAGAATGTTTTTATCTCATAAAATTGAACTTGACTAGAACATTAGATCTGCTAATTATTAAAAGTGCCTCTTAATTTCAAGAAATACTTACATGGGACAATATGAAATGAGAAATATGCATGGGTGATTAAGAAAATTAAGAAAGAAAAGACAATTTAATAACCTTATTTAATGAGATGATGATAAGCGATCATAAGTGATTGAAAGAATTAAAAAAAAAAGACTCGAAAAATTAACCACCTCTGACAAATAACTTAGTATTAGTAGTTTTGCATACCACTTAATTATGGTGAGATGGTATGCATGTCCTATCTAAGTATTTTCCATCAATTTGACCATTATTGCAATTAACCCTAGAAAGCCAAATGAACATATACTAACCATGAAGAAAGCAGCGTCAGCCTTTGGAACAGCGTCAAACATGTCACCTCCTACGTGCTGAACTCCATGACACTCCTCCGCATCAGAGATAACATGAGGAAGATCAAAGTTGATGCCTCTAATCCAAGGAAAAGCTTTAACCAACAACCTCAAAGCAGTCCCATTACCACCGCTAACATCCATCAAGGTGTCAATACCTTCAAACACCTCAGGACAACCCTGAATGATTGCAGGCACTGTTACTCTAGCATTACAGGCCATTGCATCGTTGATGAGATTGCTGTGAGATGCATCGGCCGCCGCATAGCTCCATACATCCTTACCATGAGCCGCGCTAAATGCTGATGTCCCGTTGACGTAAACACGTGCACTTAGGCAATGCCATGGTGCCAGCATCACTGGGCTGCTCTCCAGCAAAATGAATGACGCCATGCTGTTTTGTCCATGTTTCATCAGACGCCGAGGAAGAGGCGTTTGTTGAAAGGCTATGCAGCCTTCCGTAGTGGGTTTCTCTTTGAAAATCCGATAATGCACCAGGAACCTCATGAGGCGGTGAAGGGAGGATGGTTCACAGCTTAGAGTGGATGATAACTCGGAAAGTGTCATGGGGTTGCCCTGGTTTTCAATGGCATCAGCTATGCCTAGCTCTATGGCACATTTCACTACTGCCATCCTCACATACCCGAATACATAATTCCAGATTTCTACTTCTGCTTCTTCTTCTTCTCCTTCCATTTTTTTCACTAGTGTTTTTGTTTCCTCCATCCCCCTCTCTTGGCAATCTGAGATTTATCTTATGTCTTGGTGAGTTGCAAGCTCCATATTCTTATAGTCATACTCAGAGCAGAAAAAGAAAAAGAAAATTTTTAACTATTCAAGTTTGCTTTCTCACGTAGGATTGGAGAATCTCTAATATTTGTCCTTTGTATTAATACTTTTACATAATTTAATAAAAGATGGTCATTATTTAAATCAAAAGTGCCTGAAAAGATAAGTTCCATGAATTACTAATGACTAATGCTGAACATGTTAATAATGTGTTTCGTTAGGCTCAGGCCATTATGGCATGAAAATCGTTGCCAACTTTGTTAATTAATTACTCCACCTGCAGCTATTTTGAGCGCATGTACAAGTCTTTGTATTATAATAGTTGATCTTGAATAATTTTATTATATATGATATGTATCACAATCGGAGTATTGCATATTATAAACTTTGTGGAAATCCTATAATTGCGTGCGGTTGGTCTAATGTCTTTCTAAGAATTGAACGATAATAATTAGAACAGTAATGATAGACTTACAATCTCTATACAATCCAAACTCTATAATCTAATGTAACGACTTGTATGACAAAATTTTATTAAAAACATAATTTCTATTACTCATTTTATTTTTTCCTCTTTTACTTAATTTTTGTCATATAGACTACTACGTCAAATTATAAAATTTAAATTATATAAAAATTATAAAGTTTAACACTACTTAATTAGAAACAGCAATCATTTCAGAAGTCGGAAGTGAAGGTAAACACATTATTCACTCCTTGATGCAAGTTGCATTACTTATTTTCTCAACTGTAATCATGACTTTATGAGAGCCCATACCTCAACGACAAAGAAAATTTTATTATTTTTTTTTCATAAATGCCGCAATTGCACCCTTCTGACTGATTTCTTCTATTTTATGTAGTGTAGGACCAAAACAGCCTCATTGTGGTTTTGTAGGGCATAAATTCCAGGACTCCTCTGGAATCTCTATTACTATACTGCTTTCACTATAGGCTGGGGTTTCAGAGTCTGTACTGGCAGCTTGTGATTTTTTAAGGTGTGTTTCGTGTCGTGTTTCTTATTCTGAAGACAATACGGGCTGTAATGTCAAGATAGCAAATGCAAGCTTAAATAATGGTGTGCTATGTTCTTTTGGGAAATATCAAAAAGGAATAAATGAACACATTCCAGTAAACAGATGAACAAAAAAAGAAGAGTTTTTTATTCTCTCTATTCACCTTGCCCCTTTCATTTTTTTTTCCTGTCTCTTTCATCCAATATTTACACTCAAAAGATGGTTGGACAAAGTGCAGGTTAGAAATGAAACGTCTAAAATTTACATATTGATGGCCTGAAGAATTTACATACTTTCCCAAAATCTTTTTTAACATATTTGCGGTGCCAAAACATAGATGGGTTAACCATCCATTGAAAAGAGTCCCACCACAAGCTGCAGTCTTTTCTCTTCTTCGTTATGAACTTAAATCTGTCACAACAATCTGCTGTCGACATAGGCCACAAGCAGCCGTCTTTCCTCTTCTTCCTTATAAACTGTCACAAAAATCTACTTTCAACGTAGGACTTTAGCTTCTCGACCTCCTTCAAAAGAGAGGAGTTTCCTTCACAAGCTTCTGTTAACACGTCAAACCTTTTACCTAGGGTGCTCTGCTTCAGTGATGAACCTCCATTTTGCTCATTTGTTTGAGATGTTGATGGTTTGTAATATTGTATAAGATCAAACATCATTCTCTGTAACAACAATGCACAAAAAGCAAACAAATTAAACTTATATAGCACTTTGAAGACAAGGGGACTAAAATTACAAAATGGATATGATAAAATCAAGGCTGCATTACAGAACAGCACAGATGCTGATCAACAATAACCACGACCCATCAATTGTATCTGCCTTCCTTCTTCAGGAAGGCTAATTTTAAAGATAGCTCTATCGAGTCCAATGTCTGCATATTATTTTTCTGAAAGGACACTGAAGGAGCACTGGATGGTGAACTCATAATCCTATCCAGTTGGAGCCAAAAGTCACAATGCTCATGGGTAAATTCTAAATGCCCGGACAGAAGTGCATGGTCTAAACTGTAAATTCTCAATTCATTATCCTATACATTCAAGTTTTCACGTTAAATATTTTCACAACTGCTAGTTCTCTGCATGCCTCAACAAAACTGCATGTATTTAATTTCTAGACCTACTCATTTGACTAGTCCAGTAAAGGAGTTCAAAGTGTTCAAACAAACAGTATACCTCATGTTGCCGCTGGCGGGAGTAGTCTCGCAGAAGAGACTTCACAAGCTTATTCCGCAGTAATAACTTATCAGTGGCATGAAAGAGGAATATGAAAGATGAAAGGTGGTGCAGGACCAGAGTAAATGCCATTGATCCTCGAGTTGCAGCTTTGTCAAGAGCACCAGAAGTCCAACATTTCACATAAGCTTCCAAAATTTCATCATTATCCTGGAGGGGAAAGTTCTTTAGATTTCTCATCGTTATTTATTTAAGTTTATTGGTATTTCAATTATCATACTCAAATAGAAAGGACAGAAAGAGTTGAAATCGATATCATAGTTCCTTGCAAATTAGAAGAATGAAACAATGAAATCAAGTTCATTTCCTGAAGAAGCTAAAGAAGAATATCATTGTACATTGCAGACTGGACCATAATATAGTACCAAAAAATTGTCAAAAGTTGGTCGAAATTACCTCAACGGGTTCAAGATACCCTTCAGCCTCAGCAAAGCATTTCTCCAAAGGTGGCAGAAGTTCAAGAACACGAGCAGTAGATAATGAATTCCATGCGGCAAGTCGCACAGGAGCTTCAACCGAGCGGTGTAAGTATAGTCCAACTTGCCGGCCAAATATTAAATCACCATAAGATATAGCTGCAAACTGCTCTACAAGAGTTTCTATAAATGTTGAGTAACTCTCATGAATCTCTGATTGAAACCTCAGAAGCTCGACATCAGAATTCTTTCCAGTCTCCAGTAAATTCACATTTTTTTCCATAACGAGTTCAGTACTTCTTCTAAACCATGCTTCATCCAGTAGCTCACCATAGTACTCCTGTAAAGCTTCAAAAAGACCTCTACTCTTTTCCTCTTCAAGTACACCCATTCCAGCAAGTAATGTCACAGACAAAGAATGCAATTTCCAAAAAAACGGCACACTCTGAACAGGGGAAGATATTTTAGTGGATAGGATGATGGCCATAGCTTCAATACCTAGGAGAAAGAAAAGTCCACATTTAGCTATTTCAAGCACGCTAGGGTCCTCCACACAATTTTGAATCTTAGAAGCATTTTTAGGACCACCATGTTTGCCATAACTGGTGTTTGAGATTGGACTGAGAAACCAGTGCATGGGAAGTGGCAATCTCTGATGAGCCCACTCTACTGACAAAGAACTGCAGAAATGATCTTGGCTTTCAATATTTGATGGATCTAAGTCCTCAGGAATGGTCTCCAGAGATACACCACCCTTCCTAATTGTTTTATTGCTGGAACTACTATTTTCAACAATGGCTTTGGATTTTCTCTTAACACTCAACCATCGATTTTTGAAATGAGAGAGTAATATTTCGCTGAACTGCAAGTAGTCCTCTTCTTTATATACCGGGCAAAATAATTTCATTTTTTTATCAAATGGAAGACAACGCTGAATGCAGAGATCAAGAAACTTCAAAACTGGGACTTGAAACAAAATATTCAATGCCTTCTCCACAATGCCCTTATCCCTTGGTCCAGCAGTTAAACATATTCCCAAGAAAGAATTAATAATTTGCGCAGAGAAGGTAATTTCTTCATTTGAAGGTAACTCCGTGACAGATATCATCTGAAAGATGTCATGCAAGTGAATGAGAAATCGGGCATCCATTTGTGCCAACAAAACATTTGTGGACCAAAAACCTCCACCAGAGGCACCCCAGCCAAGTCCCACCCCTGGAGCAAGGCCACCTCTACCAAACATTTCAATGGACTGCACAAAGTTCCATTCTGATGCAACCAACTCCATAAATATTTTCAGCACACATCTCAGTTCAACCAGAGATCCCTTCAGTATCCCATCGTGAAGTATTTTCTCCTCTCTAGAAAGACCTCGGGAAGTAGGACAAGGAATCCCTGACTTGGCTAACTTGATCAAGTTATCAGTGGAAACAATAACTTGCACCAGTCCAAGAAGGCAAGATACAGAAGCTAATGATCTTTCACATTCGGTTTGCTGTCTCAAATGACACAGTTCCTCAATTAAGGAGATTCCTTCAGCAAAATGAGCTCCATATCCAGTGGCATGTGCATCCAAAAAGCTGAAGAATCCATTCTTAATAATTTCAAGTCCAACCTTAGGAACAAATTCTGGAAGCAAAGGTAAATGCTTGCCCCTTCCATGCCGATTGTTGCTATCATCTGGAGTCACTCTTTCAAAAACTCTAGTAAGCATAAGCATGATAGCTGAATACACCCACAAGAGAGAAGCAGATGAATGTGGAAAATCAAACTCACTCCTGATATCTTTTTGCCTCCAAAATAATTTAGATTTACATAGATCACCCATCAACACTAACCACTTCACCGCAGTATCAATAATTGGATGAACATGACTCCAAGACCAGGTTTCCATGTCACCATCATCAGACTCTGAATGCTCCTGTGAATAAAATATTGGAAGTCTTGCAGCCAAAGCCTCAAGAACAAGGTAGGCTTCTCTTGAGATGGAAGCAAATTCATTAAGAACATTCTTCTCAGCAAGTTTTTCAAATGAAGGTGGATTCAACCACAGGCACAAGGCAGGAAAGATATCTGGAAAGTATGATACACAATATCCATACTGGATACAGACCTTCCAAAACCGGAGTTGTTCGACCATCAAACTGGATGAAAATTTACAGTTTTCCCCTCCCAACTTTAACCACTGTTCAAGGGATGAAAAAGATCGGTACAAATGCCATGTCATAGACTGGAAAATCCCATTCTTTACAAACTCCGTACAATTCTTCTTCTCGGACCGAGCCAATACCTTTTCATATTAATAAAAAATAAATGAATCCATAGAAATAAGTATAATTTTCACCTTGCCCCGTGCCCATTTTATTGACCATACAATAAACAATTATGACAAAATACATAAGATAATCACAACATTTTCATTTTTAAAAGTTTATGCCAGCAATAAGTCCTTACCTTTAAGAGGATTACAGATTTAATCTTAGAAGGTGGAACTTCAGCACTGTTATTCAAGGTAAATCTGTGGGCAATTGTCTGAACAAGCCTTTCACAAATCATGATTGCATTTGCACATGTTGGTGAATGCCTTGCTATTGCAATAAGTACAGAAATTATGAGGTCTTCCAAAGCCGCAGAAGATTCTGTCTGCAATCATATTTATATAGAGATGGATATCAGAAAGGTGCATAGACAAGTACATAAAATGATGAAAAGTAAGACAATAGTTGAGAAGATCTCAAGACATGTATAGACTAATTAACATTCAGACAGCCAATTTTAACACACACAGAGGTGTTCAACTTTATGATTGTGATTGAATAGTGTGAAAAACAATAACACAAGAACATCGTTTAGAAGCAGAAACTATTATATGATTGTTTTTTATTTTTCCTTGCTAGGAAACAAAAAATATGTTTTAGACAAAATAATAATAATAATAATAATAAAGCAGGAAAGGACAAGCTATCCACAAAAGTTCATACTGTTGTAAAGACATGAAAGAGGTCATAGCTATACAGCTTCAAACAAAGTCCTACAAGAGAACCAAATCCAGACACAAGGTTCAGCTGTGAATACAGTTACAACATTATTATATATAATTTCAGACAGAAAGATATAAATCCACGTGCCTGTAATTAAAGCATATAAATACATAATTATTTATCATCATCATCATCATTACAATTATTTATTACTTATAGAAGAAAAAAGAATCTGATATTTGTAAAAAAGAACAGATCAAAATAAAAGCCTCTACAGAGCAATCATAAGTAACAGGATTTACAAAGGAATAAGCCTCTTAAAAACAAAGTCATGTAGATTAAATTATAATTAATCTTGGGGTTTGTGAGTGCAGAGCTCGTTCACTATCTAGTTTCGTCCCACATAGATAATTCTTTTCATATAAAAATTAACAGATTCTCTAATCAATACAAATCTTTTTGTTTCTTATCAAATAAATAATAATAATAATAATATTAGTTTATATATTATTAATATTATTCTAAAAAGTATCTTAACTCTCAACGGTAAAATGGATGATATCAAACTTGCATATATCACCAAAGGATAGGAAGAAAAGAGAGAGCATGCAAAGGTTCATTCCCACTTAACAAATCTTGATGGGAAAACAGTAGTAATAAGACAACTCAAGGAAAGGTTCTCTGGCTTTCCCAATTAAATGAGAAGAAACAATAAGAGATAATCCTCTGTACAATCATGCTCACCTCCAGAAGAAATCGAAGCCTTGTAAGAATTCCCATGCGAACCAAACCTGCAACAAAATCTTGTCCAGCAACAACAATATCATCCTGAATTGTATGCTTCCCTTCAGTCTCATCCATGATTTCTTCACCAGAAGGAAATATATTAGAAGGCTTTGTATTGTACTTCCAATATCCACCTTGGAGGAAACCAACATCAATCTCTGGTTTGCTTCGAAACACGGGGCCAGTAAAGATGTCCTTCCCAAAAATCGATGTTTTCTGAGACAATGCATTGAGCTTCTTCTTCAAAACATGCTAATTTGTGAGCACAAAAGGCAGTCTATGTATCTGTCTATATAACAAAACATAAAACTCTACCTCTGAGATGTCAAAGAAGTACTCATTTAAGTCACAGCTCAGAGTGCATTGAACGACTTTGAGACATGCTAAAACTACAGAATTGTGGTTATCATCAAGCGACATCCTACAAATAAAAAAAATTTAAAAAAATAAGATTAAAATATAACTCTATAACACCACCAAAGTTTCAAGACTTAAAAGGTGAAGAAAAATCTATAAGATGACAGAGGTTAGAAGAAATTCAGTTGTTTCAATGTTGCTTTAATACTTTAAAACAGACAATTATTGATATTTTGATCTAAGATTCATCAAACATTTGCTACATCTTGAACCTGTATAAGCTGCAACATGAAAACCTATTATAAGTACCTTTCATTGCTTTAATGCATCAGAATATAACAAGATATGAACTCACGATCCCAACAATTTGTATAAAACCATCATAATAAAACCCTTATGCAATGGTGTTCATGTGTATCTGTTTGCAGAGGTCAAAACCTTCGAATTCTTGAAAACTTTGAAGATATAACATAATGTGTTAGTTTATATTGATCTATATTTGCAAATTCTTTTATGGAATTACTCTTGCTAGAAACAACTGCAATATATCTTGCTACTGACTGAAGATGATTTGACCAACACATACTCAAAACCTAATGCCAAAAGCAACCAATTATATTTATTGATTACCATGCCTTAATCTATTCATAACAAATACACCAAAAAAAAAAAAAAAAGAAATTTATCAGATTCCCCAATACTAAACTACTAAACAGCAGACATTTGCAAAGCCTAGTCAATCCTTTGCATATTGGAACATTGTTTATCATAAATAACTGATGCAACGTGACCTACATTTTCATATAACAACAACAAACTACACAATCATGAACAGAAGAATGGGTCACAAACTAATGGCAATTAGCCAGTCATAGCAGAAGGCAATGAAAATCAGCACTAGAAACCTTTAAATACACTCTACCTTAATGATAAAGCAAGCTCAGGTTCTGGGCCAAGCGCATAAGCCCAAACAGCCTCCCAATCAATAGATTTTTCAGCTTTACTATCATATCTCAAGGGATATCCAACTTGGTATTGACAAATATTGCGTAATGCCTTATCAAGCACAGATGAAAGAAGATACAATCCAAGGGACCGTTGTCCTGCCACCTAAAACAACCAAAGTTAGGAAATAATAAGAGATGAGATCAATAAGCATACAGCAAAATATATAACATGTCAATCTTGTTATGTACTAGAGATCCATGCATGCCATGACTGGACTCAAAACTTCAACAAATATTACCTTGCAGCCATATAAAATCAGAAGATATTCACCAAATAATGATCATAGAATTACAGAAGGGAATAGTAAAACTTACTGCACTTCTAGTGAGGGCCACAGCTTCTTTGATTGTGTACCCCGCACCACCAGGGTCACCCTCAGTTCGTAGGTAGTCCCGTTCACCAACATTATCAGCACTAAGCTTCTTTTCTGCAGAATTATCACCCATCGCACAAAATAAAATACAATGTAATAAAATGAAAGAATCAATTGATCAGATATCATGTGATTGACACATTATTTCCCTAAATAAAACATAGAGCATGGTGCGCAGTTATTCTGATAGAATAGAACTACCACATTGTCAACTTTTTTGACTAAAGAACCAAACTCACAACATAAATCAGGGAGCTCACACTGTCACACATGTAAAGAAAATAAGAGGGTCCAGAACACTTGTTTCATTCCAAAGATTTGGAATTAAAATACCTCTTTGATATTAAAATACCTTTTGCTTAAATGATATTTAGGCATCAAGTACAATCTTTAACAAATTTTAGCTAAATTGGTGCAAATGAAAATTCAGCAGCGAGGAATTTAGCCTTACCAATATCAGATTTTGGGGGAAGATCATATGAGATAACATCCGCATCAAAGGAAAATCTTAATTCCCTAACAGCCTCAACTCTCTCACTCCAAGCACTCCACAAAGTGCCACCAGCTGGGCCTGCTCTTTGAAACACGCCATTGTCTTTGCCACTCTCTGAATGAGAGACATCCCCCTCAAGGTGGGGAGAACCTTTTGCATCTTGGATAGACTTAATCTTACCCAAAGTATTAGTCGGTTCAACATTGGTAACTGTAGCTGAGCTTGAGTTTTTCTGCTTCTTCAATTTGTCTTGGCCACGCTTCTTTAGTAAATTTAATAATGCAGGGTCCATCTTCTCCATTAACTCAGCCTGTGCTTGTGCAATGTCATCAGGTGACATTCCCTCCAACCGAGCACGGTTCTCCTCATCTATTTCACTCTCAAGAGACGTGGACACTTGTTCATTTCCAATGTTACGGGATCTAGAACTGAAAACTGTGGCCCCAGTTGAAGATTTTTTATCCTTTGTCTTTAGTACTCCAGGTAATGCAGGATCCATCTCCATTTTCCCAAAACCTGCTTCTGCAAAATCACCGTGTGACATTCTTTCAATGCCAAGATAGCTGCTTACAGGCACAGTACCAGAGCTGCCATCTTTCGCATCCTTTGAGCATGGTAGTTGATTACTGTTATCTAGTTCCATGTCAGCAACTGAATTAACAAATTCAACACCCAAACCACTTGTCACAGCCTCTTTACTTTTATATAGTGGGGCACAAGAATTAAAATCCACCCCTCGATCCATCTCCATGGGACTAGACTCATCCTCATCAACTAAAGATGGGCCATGTGATATTTTTCTCCTATCTGCAGCTTTGATTTCTTTTCCATCCTTCCTTTGTTTTACCGTCTTCCCCAACCTTGACACATTTCCTTTTATTTTCTTACTATCCGAAGACTCATCACTTTGGATTAACTCTCTCCAACGGCTAAAATTTAAACCCTTATTATCTTTCCTCTGCACTGGATTAGCAAATGCTGCCATCGGGTTGACCTCACTAAACTCATTATCTTCTTCATCATCCTCGTTATCATTATTATCAACATCATTACTGCCTATTGGACTCCAATGCTGTCAAATCACATTCTCAATCAGTAACCAAAACCCATGCCACTTTGCACAATCAAATTTTATAGAAGTAAAAGTAATCATAATCTCATCTCAAACAAATGTTGTTGCATTTGAAATTGCTTTTCCAAAAAAGACTTCTACACTGTTATTCCTGTTTTAAAAGTGCATTCTTTAGAAAAGGATTCCTCCAAACACTACAATATCAATACAAAAGCGCTTTTAACCCTTTGTAAGAGCTTGTAATAGTGTTAAAATTACTGCCAAACACACCATTAGTCACCTAGCCGATTATTTACAACGAAACCAAGCCCTAAGCTACAGAATCATAAATAAGAGGGAATGAGAGGGCTTACTGGGCCATGTGAGCGGTGGCGAGCGACAGGAAAAGGCAAAACGGTGAGTTTAGGGGCTGGAGTAGAAGAAAAAGGCTTTTCGGAGATTCCCTTTTCGACTATGCCGCCAAGTAAGAAAGACGAAGCTTCTTGACTGATTTGAAGGTTGTTAGTTCCGAAAACTTTCTGGCCTGAACTGGAACTGTTTGTTTCGTTGCTTTTGCTTTGTCTCTTCTCCATATGTAAGGATTCAAAAGTCTTACGTTAGCAGTTTAGTTGTTATGAAAGCAGAGAGAGGAGTTCGATTATTCGAATGAAAGAAGAAGATGTTAGAATTAGAATTGAAGTTCTTATACTAGACGATGACTTGCAATGCCTCCATCGTTCAAACAGGCAAATTTCACTCTAGTACCCTGATTTATTGAAATTTCTATAAACCCCTCTTTTCTTTTTTTCTTTTTTTTTTAATAATTTTACCACTCTAAGTTGATATGGGCCACACCGCCACAGACAGGCCCAAACATCCCTCCCCTATTTGAGCCGCTGGCTAGTAAGTATATTTACCTCCCCTTCCTATTTTCGTTTCCTTCACTTTCCCGAGAAAAAATAGAAAATTTTCTATCCATGGCTTTGGCTGACTGGTCCGAACTACCAAAGGAACTTTTAGACCTTATCGCAAGCACCTCCTTCGATCTCTTCCGTCTCCGCTCAGTCTGCTCCGGCTGGCGCTGCTCCGTCACCCCAAAAAACCGTCGTCTACCCGGCCGTTTCCCAACCCTACCGAATGACAATACTAGAATCTCCAGCACGTCCTTCGGCTTCCACCTCTCAAAACGCACTGTTTTCCTCGTTAGATCACCGCAAGTCCATGGCCAAACGGACACGATCATTCCGAGCTGGCTGATCAAGATCGAAGAAGACATACCTAACAGAAAGCGTTTGCTGAATCCGCTCAAACGACAGCGTCTCGACTTCGGAAAGGTATTGCCTATTCAAAACCTTAATATATCTGAGATCGGACATGAATATGTGCTAAATTACCTTAATTACCCCGTGAATTCGAATTTTATAAACGAGGCTAGCAATTTATACATGGAAAAGGTTATTTTAATGTATCTGAATTCTCGTGAAAGCGATTCGGAAGGCTTTGTGCTGCTTACCGTTCATGTTTCTGGTAAATTGGCGATGTTTAAGAGTGAACAGAAGAAATGGACGATATTACAGCACATGCCATTGCCATTTGATGATGTGATCTTGTACAAAGGGAGCTTTTATGCGGTTGACAATACGGGGAGTACTGTTCTTGTTGATCACCAATCTTGTGGTGTGAGTTCAGTTGCTAATCCTGTGTTTGGTGGTGATAAGAAGTATTTGGTTGAGTGCGAGGGTGATTTGCTGTTGGTTGATATGTATTTAAGCATTGATGCTTCGTCGTTCGATCCAAGTTTGGATCTTGATCAGCAACCAGCGTATTTTGTTAGGGAGAAGACAGTGATGTTCAAGGTGTTTAGGTTGGATGAAGGGAGGAAGGAGTGGGTTGAGGTGAAAGATTTGCATGATAACGTGTTGTTTCTGGGTGAAGATTGTGTTTTCTCTGCATCTGTTAGTGATCTTTGTGTGAGTAAGGGAAATTGCGTACTTTTTGTTGATAATGTCTACATTTTCAGTGGGGATGGGAAAGATGATGATTGCCATCATGATATAGGTGTCTTTGATTTAGAGAGTGGCTGTATTAAGCATTTAGGGGATTGCCCTGAACTTTCGAAGCTGTTTTGGCCGCCTCCTCAATGGATCACTTCATCAGTGTTGGAAGTAAGTGTTTGTTCTCGTTTTTGCTATGAGCAAACCATCTTGTTTTTTGGCATGTTGAAAAATCATTGCAAATTCATATGATTCCATCTCAATATGGTTTTTTTGAGTTAACATCTGCAACAAAATGCAAATTGTAGTCAAATTGATTATCATTGCCTAACTTTGAGAAGTTAGTTGAAGTATTTTTAGTTATTATTCTTTTCTTATTTTGTCTATGTGCAAACAAAGTACAAATTGTAGTCAAATTGATTGTCCTTGCCTAACT
The DNA here is from genome assembly GCA_013180625.2 of Boswellia sacra. Lineage (NCBI taxonomy): Eukaryota > Viridiplantae > Streptophyta > Magnoliopsida > Sapindales > Burseraceae > Boswellia > Boswellia sacra. The sequence continues at coordinate 140,216 of SNVD02015884.1, read as the reverse complement.
TTGAGAAGTTGGTTTAGTATTTTTAGTTATTATTCTTCTCTTCTTTTGTTCATGTACAAACAAAGCGTAAATTGTAGTCAAATTGATTGTCCTTGCCTAACTTTGAGAAGTGGTTAAGTTTTTAGTTATTATTCTTTTCTTCTTTTGTCCAAGTGGTTAAATGGTGGGAAAACATCCTGTGTTCATAATTTTTCCATGGTATAGTAGGGGGAACCCTCAGTTGACTTATGATGAAGAAAACACATATGAAAACCTGCTGTTGGGAATGATTTTCAAGTCACTAGAACCTAGAGGATGTTGATAATTTAAATCAGAACCAGAGGAAAGATGCTGAAATTTGTTAGCAACAAATGTAGGCTTTAACCAAAATAAAGAAGATCATTGCTAGCATTATGGAGCTCATCAAATTTTCATTTTCAATTCAAACAGTATGATTCAAAGTTATAAAATAGTATAGAATGTGATGTATCTTTTGGCATTTACGCTTTGAAGACATAGTAGGCACTGAATTATCAAGTTTGGAGACTTAGAATTATCTTGTGCAGTTGCGTTTATTCTGCATTTTCTTGCTGATTGCTCGTTTTTATGCCAGCATAACCAGTACACATACAATTGTTATATTTTTTTTAATCAAAACTCCCATTAATTTTTCCAATCTGTGCTTAATATCATCTGAAGTAATTACTTTTAATAATGCTACAGGTGGAAAATCGCATAGAAGAACTGCCATAACAAAGTAAAGATTGTTCTTTTTCATGCTTCTTGATCCTCATCCTGTCTAGTAGGCATACTCTTTAACTCCTTAAATTTCAGGATTCAGAAATGTCAGAGGCTCAGAAGAAAATCTTTGCATCGCAAAGAAGTTGCAACTTTATTAGGATTGCTTGATTGTCTTAAAGCGGAATCAGCTGCTACCATATGCAGCTTCCTAGCGATATGAAGGATCTTCATCAGTGAAACAAGCACTGGTCTCCCCTGTGAATCCCTCTATTTCGTGTTCTTTGTCCGTGCCCGGCAAAGAAATAAAATGTTAGCTGTAACTAAAATGTTGAATTGCCAGTAGTTTTAGAGCTATTGTGGTCTTTCATATCAATCTTATCTTGAGCAAGAGGGCCCAGATTACTGCTGACAAGAACAATTTTATTTATAATCTCCTCTGCTTTCTAGGTTATTCGACTTGACCTTTTCCTTTTTCACTTTTTTCTTACGTAGTTCACTGCTTCCTGGAGCTCGATGTTGTACATTTACAGATCTAGAACCGATGAAATGAATAATATTTATGTATCATTATCTAAGTAATATGGATATTTCTGCTATTTTTGTGCCCAGAGAATCGTTCTTATCATGTCTTGTTTTTACAATCATGTATGTTTAGGGAGAAAAAGCAGTAGAAAAGAGTATTTAAATGCGCTCCCAAGCTCTGATTGCTCCAATCCATATCGTGCACATCTAAAATATGAACATATCTATTTGGTTTGCATAAAGTTAAAATTATAGTTATGAGGTTGTCAAATTCAGCGAGGTTATTATCTCACCAACACAGCTAGATAATTATAATAATAGAAGCATAATCTTCTTTCCTTAATAATTACCACCTAACAAAAACCATGATCAGAACTTTTTGAACATGATATTCCTACTGCTAAGAATATACAAGATTCGTTAACCAAACTCTATTGCTTGTCCACCAGAAGCCTCCTGAAGCACCTCCTTTGATACTCGATCTAGATCAGGAAACTTGTCAATCTCGCTCAGGAGCATCCCCACTAACTCTTCTCGAACTTAGGTTACCAGTATAGGACCAAACCCTCTCGAACTCGGCTGGACATGGTTTTTCTATCTTCCAGTCAGCTGACTCCTTAAAACTGCTCTTCTTCAGAGATGAAGGTACCCTTCCTGGGCTTCCACCAAGAGGAGTCGAGGAACAAAAGGTTGGGGTTGCAAATGGAGAGGCATAAGGAGTATGTTGGATTGAGAAGGGGCTTGGTGACATTCGCTTCTGGATAGGAAGACCACTCAAACCTCCCCTGCTAAATAGAGAGTCAGCAGCAGCACTTCGCTTGGCAGCATCATCAACGTAGAGCACATCATCTATCCTTGCCATAATGTTGAAAGCCAAGCTCTCCATCACCCTTGAGTAACTCTCAAGAATTGACTGCCCTACATCCTGCAAGAAAAATAACAAATAAAAAATAAAAACACTTCCACTGTGATATTCCATCTGTCTGTCTTTGTTCAAAGAAGATTATTATTCACATGAAAGAAGCAAAGTGGTTATCTTTACATGAGAAGATCTAGCAGGTTAACCAACCAATTACGGTCCATACTATACATTCAAATTACAACATCCCAACTGCAGAAAGACAGGTATAACTAATTCCAACAACTCCTTAACTGTTTACCATTTAGAGTTACAGCTTGTCCACAGTACTAGTGTCCTGTACATGCTAATACAAGCACAGGCCTTGCAATTTTTTTCTTTTCTTCTCACTTTCAGAGAATTTACCTTCAACTCTTATTCAAAAAAAAAAAAAGGAGGAATAGATAACCAGAAGCCAAAAATTAACGGAATATCTCACAGGCACTGGATTAATGTTGCGAGGAAATGATTTAGATGGACAAGGGGAAGGACTGACATAATATACATCATGCGTAATATGGATATTAGTATTTGAAAATTCTAAACGACCAAAAGTACCTTGTTGTATTGAATCTTGTTCATATCCAAAGCAGTCTGTGGGAGGCCAGGGAAACGAAGCCTCAGACTCTTTAAGAGGGTCTCAGCTCGTTGGGCCAGAAAATTGTTCTTTCCAGCGTCAGTAACAAGGCCCTTGACCTTGCCACCCCATTTTGAGCGCCTAGCTTTCATATGATTTGTATGTTTTCTTTGATCTTTCTGCTTCCAGACATGCACTGCTGCCTCAATCCTGTTGGCTATTTCAAGCGTATGATGCTCCGATGTCAAATCAAGGCAATCAAGAAGACATTCCGGCGAGAATGGGTCAGCAGTTATGTAACGATAGATGGTGTCGCCTAGACAGGCTTTTCCATTCTGATAGCAATTGGGCAACAATTAGAATCGAAACAAAAAGTTGAAAATAATTCATTCATAAGAGAATATTTTCCAGTTTTTATTATATAAGCACCAGATCCATCATTTACAATTGGAAGGTAAGCTTGAGAAATTACCACCAATATTTTCATCAAGAAAAGCAAAGAAAATAATTTGAGAGACTGAAACTAGTACCTTAGGCAAGTTCTCCAAGTATGCAGTTGGTATCTCCATCTCTGCAAGCACACTACTATTAATAGCCATGGCTGCCTTCAGTATCTGATTCGTGCAATCCCTACATTGCTGCAACTTCTTTCTTGCATCCTCTGACAACCCATTTGGTGGTACTTTTGGACACGGTAACCACCACTTCTCTTCCTGCCTAATTGATGGCCTTCCACTAGAAACCAATGTTGAAAATCCATCACAATCACCTCCTTCACCCAAGATAATCCCTCTATCGACATACCAAAACTCTGTCTCAGAGAACCCATCAAGCATACTAATCAACATAGCATCAAGCTTCTTAAGTGCAGGTAAGTTCATGTATAAATCTGATCGTGGTCGTGTTGCCATCACTTCATATGTACCCCCACTGGGGAATTGTTGTATAGAAGGTACAAGCTCAACAATAGAATCGCTAACACATAATAGCCACTGCATTTCCCTCCGCCACATTGCCTTCTTTTGCTGAGCCATCGGTTCTAACCTCCACAGCTCCCCAAACACAGTCGCTGAACATTTCAATCCGAAATAATTATTAGCACCAAAGCAAACAAAATGTCAAATTAATAATGAAATGTGAATTCTAACAAAAAAGGCTTTTTAATAGCACAAAAGCCATGAGCTATAAAAACACTACGGGGACAGTAAGTGAAAAAATTGACACTAACCAGAGAGATTGGTGATTGCATTTGAGATGGCGAGCGCAGTACAAACCCCTTTTCCACCACCAGACATGTCTTCTCCCAGCAGAAGCTTAGCAAATCTCTCTTTCATCATCTCAACTTCTACAGAAAAACGAAAAACAATATATGTTTAATTGAAGTTTTAAGTTTTACATAAATTTATTAATCCTTAGAAAGCACATCACGTACTAAACAAGTTCTAAGAAACATAAAACGGAACTAAAAACAAAATTAAAAATAATAATAATAATAATAATTAACATTTATGCACGAATAGTATAATGACACGTCCTTTGATCTCCATTTAACGATAGAGAATATAATCACCATTTTCGTAGCCAAAAAATTGCAGGAAAAAACTCATTGCCTCCATATTTTCCCACACTTTTTCAGCAACCAAACAAAATTGTAAATAATAAAAAACAAAAGTACAAAAAGTTGAAGAAAAACAGAATACCTGACAAATCGGTGTCAGATTTCTCCGGCTTCTCGTCCCAGACAACAACATCCTTGCCGCCAATCACAGGCACCATAACCGGAACCGGAAAACCGAAACCTCCGGCCAGCGGCCGAGGAGATGAGGTAAGCGAGCTGGAAGCACCTTCGGCGTCGAATCTCCTACAGGAGAAGCTACTACTACTACAACTCTCAGACTCGCTGACGTCAGCGCTGATAGAGTAGCTGCCGCACCTCTCGCTCTGCTGATCAGAGGCTTCGTCGTCGGACGAGACGCTCCCCATTGCTTGCGCTTGATCGAGATCGGAGGGTTGAGGAGATCTTAATTGAAGTCAAGTCAAGTCTCAAGTCTCAAGCATTTGGAGTGTGGAGAGAGGATCAAAGAGAGTGAGTGAAGGTGAAAGAGTAAAGCAAAGAAGCAAAGAGAGAAAGAGGCTAACGAGTGTAAGGTTTCGTCCACATTGTAGTATTGTATTGTACTCTTTTTTGGTTTTATCTTTGTTGCTTGCTTTTATATGTGGTGTATTGTGGTGATCCTTTTGCTTCTGCTCTTGTTTTTTCCTTTTTTTTTTTGTTTTTTATTATGCAGGAAAATAAAATAAAAATGGTGCGGCTGTTGTTGTTGTTGGTGGTGGTGGTGGAGGAGTTGTAGTTGTAGTACTGATGATATACTTAGTAGGGTGGGGTGGGGTGATGCTGGGAGCAAAAGCAAAAGCAGAAATAGAAACAGAAACAGACGGCGTTTGCAGATGTTGTCTTTCCGTAACTGCTGGGTTTACCTCCCGACACGGACCTTTCCTGTGGGTCCAGAGCTCTGGCCTTTTTCATTTATTAAACGGGATTTTAGCCGAAATGATTTTATGATTATCATGCTAAAAATGTGTATTTACACCTTAAAGACGAAGATCTGATAGTGTTTTCTAAATTTGTAATTAATGTTAAAAGTTATTCAGTATTTTTAGTGTTAATATATGTTTCAATAGCACATGACAAGATTACTAAATTACATTATTATAAAAAATATCAAATTAATATTTAATGTTTCAAAATGATAAGAACATTAAACATTGTGATGCCGATATTAGATAATCAGTGTTTGTTTAACTAAATGTTGCTTGTTTTTTTCTGAGAGAATTTTATTATTTTCTTTTTTAGTGTTAAAATATCATGGAAAACACTTCGCCAAAAGTGGATAGTTGTGGGGTCCACAAGCATGTGGCTTTTAACGGCAGTTTAATTTGGATGCTTTCGGAGGGAATGGCGCGTGCGATAGACGTAAATAGAGGCGGCTGAGGGCCTTATTTTAAGGCGGGAATGAAATTGCCAAGCGCTCATCCTCAAATTAAGAGCCGTGGTCTCGCATCTCTAAGCGTTGGATTTGAATTATTAAATTCATCATTTTCAGCGCAAGCCTCATTAAATGCTTAATTTAACATTTAATTGCAATCACGGACCGGGTAGTCTACTCTCGACCCCATCCATTGGCTGTACGACCAAGCTACGTGTGGACGGTCATGATCTTGTTGATGTAGAGCATTTTTTTAGCGGACAAAAGCTGACATTGTGTGGAGATGAAGCATACGGTGTCGGATAATATGATTACGGAACGTGTACAGCCAAAAAGCGCTTTATGGACAGCTCTGATACCACGCGTGTCAGTTCCCGATTGGCTTGATTTGTCCGAGACGGGCTTATCTTGCGTCATTAAATCATTGATGGAATCAGAGGGTCCTTAGGAACTGATAATTGACCTGGATTAATTACCATCAATTAAATCTGAGCCGTCAAAGCACGACCTCTCGGTGAGATAATTGATCAATAAAGTGAGCGAGGACCACCGTAGGGTTCATGCACATGATTGACCTATTGTGAAAACACTAGGTCGGCTGGTCAGGTGCAGTTTACTTAAGGCAGCGTTTGGCTATACATTTTTTCATGTAATGATTTGTCTGTGTTACATAACGAACATGGTTTTAAATTTTAAGGATAGAAATACCCTTGTTTCAGAAATCTTTGAAAATGGCTCTCTCTGTCAGGATTTGCATAATATAATCGTGTTAATGACCGATAATATTCGATCAATGTATGAGGTAATAGTATTCGATAATATCAAATAATATTCGATAATATCTGATAGATGTATTTAAGATATCCAATAATGTTTGATGATATATAACAGATGTATATGATGTATCTAATAATATTTAATACTTGATAAATCATATCTGAAAATATCAAATAGTGTTCAATCACATTGATGCATATGAGATTTCCGATAACATGCAATAAGTACATCCGAGGTATCTCATAATATCTTATATTCGATAAATAACATTTGATAATATCTAATATTCGACAGATAGTCAAAACACACATAAATGTTTAATGATATAATTATTTTCGTAAGCTATTCTTAAATTTTTGATATTTTTGGAAATTTTCCAAGTTTTTATGGGAAGGTGATCGATGGGAAAATTATAGGCCGTTGATCTAGTGATGGGATTGGATCGGTGTTGCTATTTGACCATGAGGGTGACTGTGGATGACTTGGGTTAATTAATAAATTAGTTTGACCACGCAAAGGGGAGTTAATGAAACGACAGATTAGGAGAATTAAATAGTAGAAAGGAAACGAATAAAAGACTTGATAATCCCAACGGCATGTAAGGCATGAAACGTGGAGTGGCTTTGTTTTGTTTTGTGCCATTATTGACAAGCTTAATACAAACTAATTCCAACTTATCACAATAGCTAATGGTTATTAGTTACTAATAAAAAAATAATATCAGCACAATTTTTAATAAGTATTCTCGAGTTTCAATTTAATTTTAATTGAAAAACGATTATATATTTTTAATTAATTATATCTATAAATTTGTTTGTTTTTCATTAATCGTACTCTTCAAAATAATGATTTAAGGATGAAAATAATGATTTTTTTTTTTACGTTCAAGAGTGTAAGTGATTAAAATTGGATAGTCGTTTTTTAGTTGAAATTAAATTAAAACTCGATGATACTTGTCGATATTATCTTAATTCTAGACCGTTATAAGGTATCATTAAATAGATACAAATTTGTGATAAGATAGAAAATATAATATGCAAGACATGATAATTATTTATCTAATAAAACTTTATCAGTGCAACATGTATAAAATTGAATGTATAAATAAATTATATATGTAAAATTATTTAATGAAAAATCATCTCTCAAAAGAAAAAAAATAAATAATTTTAAGGCATGCATAAAGATTATAGAAATGCTATTTGAAAACTATGTAGTAATCTTTAAAGATTGCGCAAATTTTGTGAAGATTGTATAATTTTATTATGAAAATTAATTTAGTATTTCATTCAATGATTCGTAATTAATAAATTACTTTTTAAAGTAAAGTTCCAAAAATTTAATATGGTTTACTAATAATTTTTTAAGTTATCGACATGTACGTTTAGGATATTAGGATACACACCTTTAATGATTATCCTTAAAACAATACCCAATCATTTACCATTTTAGTTTATTAACATGTGTTTCATGTTACGATAACACCATAAACGATAAAAGTACCAAATATTAACCCACCCCTATGGAATTGATCTAACAAATTAAATCATAAAAAATCCGAAAACCCATTTTCAACACCAAAAACCGTTAAAAAAAAATCAAAATCTTAAAAATTATCCTTCAAGAGTATATTTACCAAAACTAAGTTAAAATTTCCATGGTTTTAGTTAAAAAATAAATTGAATAAAACTGGGAAAGTTGCCTACTCTCAAGCAATCCAGAGAACAAATTAAATTATGAATGATTGATTAAAACTAGAGAAAATAATTAGATAAATAATTGGAAAATTTGCAAAAAATACCCTCATTTCAGGGGATCTTTAAAAAACGACTCTCTGTGACCCTATCCGATGTCCCTCATAGTGTTTGACAGATGTAACAGAAAATGTATGACAACATTCAACAGTAGTGCCTGACGGTTTTCGACGGGTGCATCTGACAGTGTTTGTTATTTGACTAATAGTATTAGACAATGTTCAATACTCGACAGAGTATCGTGACATATAAATTTTTTAGGACAGAGTCATTTTTGTAATAGACACTTAAAAATTTAGGGCATTTTTGCAAAATTCCCTCAATAATTTTTTGGCAAGTTTATGGGCTTTATCAGCCCAAGGTTTGGGCTTATCGGCGTTCATGGGCCAATAAGCCCAACGAAGAATGGAACTGTCCTCCATTGCGCTAATCGGGAAGGGGAGGCAAGCGAAAACAGTTAATCGAAATTCGAAACCACCGGAGAGCGAGAGCTCTAGAATCCTCGAAATTTTTTTATTTTGTTTGAAATTCAATCCAAAAAACACTTACGTAATCGAAGATGCCGAAGAAGATGGGAGTGAATAGCAAAGCGGAGGCGGCGAGGGCTCGCAAGAGCGCCACGGAGGCCGAGCGGAAGGAGCGGGAGGCTCGAGAGAAGGAGGAACAGTACTGGCGCGAAGCCGAGGGGGGAAAGTCTCGTGCCGCTAAGAAGCGGGAGGACGAAGCCGAGAAGCGTGCCGAGGCAGCCGCGCGACGGGCCGAGGCCAAGCGTCTGGCGGAGCTGGAGGAGAAGGAGTTGGATAAGTCGATGAAGAAGCCGGATAAGAAGGCGAATAGGGTTTCGATTCCGGTTCCGAAGGTGACCGAAGCGGAGCTGCGGCGGCGTCGTGAGGAGGAGCTGGCGCAGATGGCGAAGAAAGCGGAGGAGGCGAAGAAGAGGCAGAACAGGACGGCGGAGGAGGAGGAGTATGAGAGGATGGTTTTGGTGACGAATACGAATCGCGACGACTCGATTATTGAGGCGAGGAGCGTGGAGGAAGCGATTGAGAAGATGTCGGTGGCTGATAACTTGCCGGTGGACAGACACCCAGAGCGACGGCTCAAAGCGTCGTTTAAGGTGCGTGTATTCGGAACAAATCATCGGGCGCTTGGTTTGTTTGTTAATTTATGTAGCATTGCTTTTTTTTTTTTTTTGGTTAAATATATATTTGGCTGCATTATGGGATTTATACTTGAAATACAAAAATTTTAGGAAAATATTAGTTATTGTTTGATGATATGGGTTTATATGACCTATTCGAAGCATATTCGAAGAAGTTTGTGTTTGTAAGCTTTAAACAGTCTACTGCTTGGCAGATATCAGCTTTATTTTAATTAATTACAATCAATGTAATTTTTCTTTTTCCTTTTTTCTTTATGTTGATAATATGAATCCATGAGGCATATTCCTAGTAATAGATGTTACTAGGAGGAGAACTTGATCAAGTTTCATGTTACAAGTTTGTAGAGAGTTAGCGATCAAATTTGGAAGTGTTTCAAGTCCTGTTGTGGTTAACTTGAGTGCAGCAAATATATGCCTCCGTTTAGACAAATAGACTATAGTTTGCCATTCCAGATGAAGCAATATTTGGCTATTTAGTAAGTAGTTAGTATAAGTATAAAGAGGGAGAAACTGTAGAGTCAAGGAGTAGAACACTCCTATTTGATTTCATTACCTATGTTATCTTGTGCTCTTTTCAGAATTTCATGAGGTTATAAAATGTAGTTTTTTTTTTTTTTTTTTTTTTGGGGGTGGGGGGAAGATGGGGCAGGGATGGGGAGGGCCTTGGTGAGGCTGGGTGGAGATGGAGGGGTGTCTCTAGTCAGGACCTACCCCATTAATATCCATATAGTGGAAGTTATGCTTTCAATGCTCTCTGAATTGCTTTGTTTGATGAGCTTGTGGGAAATTCCGCAGTGGTTTAGCAATGCAAACCATGTAAGGACTTGGTGCATCACTGGGTCATTGACAGAGTCTATGATAGTAACTGGCAACCTTAAGTAGAATATATTATCCTAGACTCTTTCAGTGTATCTATTACAAATGCACCGACCTGGAACCTTCATTGTTGGCCCTTAAACCACTTTAGATGGCTACATCTATTAGGTCTGGAGTGCACTATGTTTGTATGCATACTTGTTGTCTTCCGATTTTATTTGCTTCTCTCTCTTTCTCTCCACCTTTTTCCTTTAGACATATTTTTTTGAACTTCATTTTGTTTTTATTATAAGTCCCCAAATGTGATAGGAAACTTTTGGTAAACACTTGTTCCTCTGACAATGTTCTGTTGCATTCTTTAAAACCTAATTCCTGTATTGGTTGACTTGAAAGTATTAAGGAGTGACTCTTGTACCTTTTCCTTGTGTCCAAAATATTATTCTCGTGTGTTTATCTTGTGAAAAATTCTCATGAACATGTACAGGCTTTTGAAGAGGCTGAGCTCCCCAGGCTGAAGGAAGAGAAACCAGGTCTTACTCACACTCAGTATAAGGACATGATATGGAAACTATGGAAGAAATCTCCGGACAATCCTCTTAATCAGGTTAGTTTCAGAACTTCTGAACCATGTCCTGCTATGGTGAACATTGTGGCCTGTTGGATCCATCAGTTTCTAGGTTAATAGGCTGATATGTTCTGTTGTGCTGATGTCATAACTACCTCATTGGATTAAGTTGTTTGCTAGAAATGCATGTTCTGTGTCTGATGCCTTTTATCCTTTTCTTCTTTTCATATGCAGGTTGCAGAGTGAGCACCCTCATCTTCAAACTGAAGTACCAGGGCAACTCTCCTTGTGCTCTTTGTCCAGGGGTTTCAGTATATCATGTGTGATTTAATAGTTACAGTTTATTCCTTATATACAGTTGTCGTATGTAAGGTGCCGGATAAACTGAATAAAACCCGAGTGAATTAACAATATCTACTGTTTATAGTCCATATATGTTCCTCCCTTGTTTCTGTTACATGCATGTTGTTGTGGCCCTCTCTTATGCTTCCCCTTTTCCTTCTCTCCCGACAGCAAGACTAAGCGAAACAATCCACCAATCTATTTGCAGAGAAAAACTTTTGTGTTAAACGCAACAATTATTTTTCTTTGTTCTAAAACATTGAGCTTTTAGCTTGTAGTTCATTGGTTGCTAAATCTAGGAGTCAAGTTAAATGATTTTGGTTTGGTCATTGGAGCCTCACATGTCTGCTACATTTGGTATGATCACTTATTTGATGACTCTGTAGGGCCTAGGATCACTGGATTGTATGCCTAATTGCGGAGGTGGCAGTGTGGAGAATATATGTGTAGTATGCTTGGCTTTTTTTGTTTATTTTGTTTTTTGGCGTGAGATCTATGAGGCATTGGATGTGGCTTGTGAAATTTCAGACGGTTTTAAGTCTGTTCAGCTGCTAAATTTTGATGCATTATTGCTAGTTGGCTTTGAAGAACTCATTGCAAATCTGCACTTTAGGATACCATTAGTTTGGTAGGTAGGCTTTATAAATTCCACAACCCCTTGTGGTGCCTGTTTATTATCCAACTATCAAATGACATTATGGTGATGTATATGCACTTTCTCTATTTTAGGAGTATAACGATTCATTACAAACTTATATATAAAAGTTGACGTGACATTGAATCGAGTGGAAAGATGGATATAAAAAAGTAATATAATAAATGTTAACGGGTGACGTGTTATTGAGCGAGCGACATGGTAATGAATGAATGGTGTTACATGAATTTGTAAACAACTTTCAGTATCGAATGAACTAATGATGTTATATCAATTTGTAAATAACTTTTATAAAAGTAGTATTAGTCTAATTAATATAAGATGCATCTCCCCAATTGTTGAAAGAGTGGAGAGAGTATCGATCGATCATTGAACGCATGTGCGCCTTTATTATAGAAAAGTTGGGTAATTATTGCAACTTACAGGAATGGAAAAGTTGGCTCCAGTGCATTTGGTTTTGCATCCCCTCCCTACTTTTATGGGAAGAATCCTCACTTATATGTACAAAAAATCCCACCTTTTACGAGTGCATCCAAATGTTAGATTTCTGGATCAAATTTTATTGGCTTTGGATTGTTTTGGGCGCTTTAGGAGCTCGAGTTTGATTTGGTTATCTGTATATCACATATCAAATGGGTCCATATTGAACAGAGGCTTACACATCTCCAGAACAAAGTGTTGGGTTATCAAATTTGTAATGTGCTGTGCTCTTTTAATATCATTGAACGAGCACCAACCAAATGCCTTTTTTCTTCAATGTGCGTAAATTTTGGCATATAGATCAAGTTTTCTTCAATCCCAGAAGCTAACTTGTTTGCCAAGGGGAGAGTCTTGGGAAAAGAGTTGCGGCTTCTCTTTGTGGCATGGATGGCACTGGAGAGATACTATATGTTGATATGTTTCCACTGCAGAGTTATGGAAACTATCCTAAAACTTGACCTCATAAATGCAAGTACCGGCACTGCATTAAATAAATGGTTTTCAATTATGTTGATAAGATATATTCATTCCTAGCATAATGATGGTGGATTTATGCCATAAATTGCACTTAAAAACAAATCCCATTTGGAGTTCTGCCTAACCCGTAACATAGCTATAAATGATGGACAAGTTTTAATCATCCTTGCCATTCATCGATTGTGCATTTAGAAGAAGAAATTTGCTCTATTTATGTTAATTCATGTCTACTCTCTGACCTCTGCTTCGCAAAAGAATCTGTCATGCCTCCATTGCCTCCAGGCCAATCAGATTGCGCGTGTTACACACATATGTTAACGTGATATTGATGTGACGAACCCTGATTGGCCAGAGGCAATGCCTCAGGGACATAACAGAAGCTCTCCTACTTCAAAGCACTGGCAGCCTTGAGGGATTTCTTAATAATTACCTACCAGACACTATTAAATGATTAAGATTAATAATCAACCACCATTTCATATTGTATGAGAAAGGTCCACAATGTATACAATCATCACAAAGCAAAATAACAATTGTCCATTAATATAATTAAGGCATTGTCTCCATATTTTTGGTTCAAATTTATGGCACTGCGGGAATCAGGGAAAGGAGATAGAATCCTGGACTGCAGAAGCAAAAGCCGCTGCACATAAAACTTGCTCTACAGCTTCTGAAATGGGAGTGTGCATGATTATCAAAGGTGGCATTAGTTCTGATGGTTGGAAAGCTGAGGATTGAGCAAAAGCTTTCAGCACTTCTGAGACCCAAGTCAGTGAAGAAGAGAACAATCATTGTTGGTCTGAAATCTGATAACCACAGTAGAGAGGTGTTGCTTTGGTTACTCACTATGGTTGTCAAGCCTGGAGATAATGTGATAGCAGTTCATGTTGAGGAGCCAAATGATTCTTTTGATCTTAACACTTTTCACATGCATGAAGATCTATGCAAGTCCAAGCAGGTAAGAGATGTTTCTTTTGAATGAAAATCAAAAGACTCTAAACATTGTGATGATTGTATTGCTTTCTCATGCAATTGCAGGTAGATTTCCTTGTTAGAGTCTGTATGGGAGACTCTTATATTTCTGAACTATCCCATGAAGTAAGATTCAATTATGCAACAATGCTGGCACTTGGATGCGGCCCTTCAGGGTATTGAACCTGATAAGTTTTAAATGAATTTCTCTCTCTGTCTCTTTGTTTCTCTCATGTAAACGTTTGTTGTGCAGGCCTAAAGATTCAGTAATTACTGCATGCCTGAAAGTGTTGCCTCCCACATGTACTCTTCTTATAATGGATAGTACAGGAAGAGTCCTAGTCCAGAGGCAGGGAACCTCGCAACAGGGATCTACAACTACAAGAGTTGTCCTCAAATCTTCACTGTCTTCTCCACCAAGCTGCACCGGCTTGGAGCAAGCACCAAGAAGCCGCCAGTTATTGAAGTCATTTACTGCACCATCTTCATCGATGTCATCATCTGTAAAACAAGTTCATGATATGAGACTCTACAGTTTAGAGAAAACAGTGCCGGTTCCGGACTTCTTAACGCAAAAGCTTTCTCAAAGATTGGCACTCCTAGAAGCTGAGGGATCCAGCAGGCATTTCACATCACAAGAGCTCAATTGTATTACTAAAAATTTCACCCCTGAAATGTTGATAGGACAAGGTGGAAACAGTAAGGTTTATCGAGCCAACCTTGAGCACGGCCAGATAGCAGCAGTCAAAGTCCTCAAAGCTACGCAGTGCTCAGAGGAGGACTTCTTCCGAGAAGTAGAGTTGTTGTTAAGAATCAAACATGAGAACATAGTTCAAATTCTTGGGTTCTGTCGTAGCAATGAAATGAATGCCATAGTGTACAATTTGCTAAATGGAAGCCTGAAGCAGTGTTTGAAACAACTCAAGTGGAGTCAGAGGATGGTTGTGGCAATTGGTGTGGCAAAGGCGCTCGAGTACCTGCATCACTGTTGTGACCCTCCTGTCATTCATAGAGATGTGAAGTCATCCAACATTCTCCTCTCTGACAATTGCCAACCACAGGTAAGTTGGACCTCAATTTACATTCCAATGTCCACTGATCATCATGTTAAACTTCACTTGGATGGATTGAAATGTGTATTGATATCTTTAATATATACGATTTGATTTCTCAGCTCTCAGATTTTGGAGCAGCAATTGTTCATCAGAAGTCTCAGCAAGTTTCAGCAAGCATAAAGCCAGTTGATGTTGTTGGGACATTTGGATACTTGGCGCCAGAGTACATGATGTATGGAAAGGTCGATGAGAAGATTGATGTATACTCTTTTGGAGTTGTACTCCTGGAACTTATTACAGGGAAAGAAGCTATTCAAACAAACCAGACAAATCATGAAAGCTTAGTACTTTGGGTAATTTAGAAAAAAAAAATCACTTCCAATCTTTGAGTTAATACTGAAGTGAAAAGTTTCACATATGAAAGCTTTAAGCATATTTTCCCAATAAACTTGCAGGCGAGGACTTTACTCAGCTGTGGCCTATGCGAACGTCTAATTGATCCTGACTTGAATGAAGACTATAACAAGGAAGAAATGGAAGTGATGATGTGTGCAGCCCGCCTGTGTCTCTTGCATTCTTCTTCTAGAAGGCCAACAATGAAGATGGTAAACTTTCTTCTTCCTTTTATGAATGTTCTGCACTAACCTACAACAATTTCATATACAATTTCCATTCCACAAGAGGTTAGATGCATATTTTGGAAGTTTTCAGAGTCCTGGTTGACGTTGTTGTCTTTGGGCAGATACTGAAGCTATTTGAGGAGCCAGAGTACTGGTCAAAAATGAAAAGGGAGAAAGATGAGCTCCTAAATGGGATAAGTTCCAAAGGAGAAACAGAACTCTGGCATCATTATAATGAGTCTGGCTGTAATGAAACTAGGACTACAGATGATAACTCTATACATTCTTTAACAACTTCTAGTCAGTCGTCATAATCATTCAGAAACTGGACCAGCTGAGAAAATTATGTCGCAATGGTCCCTGGCTGGTACTTAATTTTCTTGCAAAGGAAAGCTTTACATTATTGTTCCAATTAAAATACATCAAGATTGGATCAAATTTTTTCCACTCCTTATGGCATTTGGTATCTGTGCATTGTAAATCCATCAAAATAGAGATACGAATCAACCATCTTAACAACAGTTGTGCTGGTTTCATCTATATATGTATGCAACAACCTTCTTTTCCCACTTTTAATGAATATATATTAAACATTTAAGCTTTTTTTTTTTTTTTAAAGACAAGCTATGCATTCAATAATTTTACAAAACTTTTATGTTGTTTTAAAATTTTAGAGACGAATATTTGATGATGTTCTAATTTCTGAACAAACCAATAGAATTTGACAGGAGGTTGAAAGGTAGAGTCCTACTTCTAATATCAGGTTCTCTAAGAGCAAAACAAGCTTCAGTTTCAGTGACATCCAATTGTGTCACTTAAAATCTATTTATTATTCTTTTGCAAGCATTTAATATATCTACATAGAAAAAAGGATACAATAATTCGTTTTTTGGGAATTTGAATACAACTAATGTATTAGGAATGAGAATGCAAGGACTGGTTTTGGCTATGCCTCAGCCAACTGAGAAAAGTTGATAGGGGATACAAATCTTGGTTCACCACTGTAGAGGGTCACAGCTGCCAAGTTAGAAGCATTCTGAGTAGGGTGGAATAAATCCCAGAACAAGTATTTGTGCCTATTCGAACAAAGATTTGCTTCTGGTGTACAAAATGATTCTGCATTGAACTTCTTCCCTCAACCACAACATGCAGCTTTCACCTCCTTAAAATCTGATAAATTGAAAGAAGGTTAAAAATAGTTAGATCATACCATTCAAAACTCTGCATTCTAGTTGTGTATAAAACAGCATTGTCAAAGACAATAATTGGACTCAATCCAGGCACTGTAACATGAGACTATAATATCTGTCCTTAGAAGAATGCAACTCCCAAATTGCAAATGCTGAGGAGCCAATCTAAGGAATCTGGAAAAATATCTTCTATTGAAAAAGTACAATTATAACAGAATTGTTTTTAGAGTGAGCAGCTAGCTTACTGAATAGAGCAGGGTTCTCTATGACATTTATTGTCATTTCATATGTGTTTGCGAGTGAATACTTCATGTCTTCATATTCTGAACTGAGCTTGGACATGAGAGCCTCCATTGTTGCATGAACATCTATTGCAAGGTCGTTCAAGTCCTCCAGGCAACCCCCAGTAGCATTAAAAGTCCTTTGAGATGGACAGCATCCTATAGGTGGAACACTAATGATGCCAAACTTCCTTGCTCCAAGGTTAAACAAACCCTGATTGTTAATAAAAGTTCATTACCGTGTATTAGAATTATCCTAAAATGGCAAACGATACTAAAAGTTAAGCTTTTAGCATTAAAAAATCTTTTGGGCATAGATAAATCGAAACAAATGCACTATCTTACCCTTAAGTAGTTTTCATATGCAAATGCTAGAGTTGATATCAACTCTTCAGGCTTGGGCTTTTTTGTAGCATTAGAATGGTAATAACCGAAAATATCATTACTACCAACACTTATGAAGAGTAAAGACTTGGAGAGAAATTTCCGAGTCCCTTCTAGACCTATTTTAGCTGTGAGATTGCTATGAACGGTAGAAAATTGCTGTATTTGCTCGCTCAATTGGATAACATTTCTTTTGGTTGCTTTGTGAGGAAGCACCTGTAATTTTCTCCTTTCCAAACCCCATCAATGTTAACTGAGAAACAAAAATATATATTTGGTTAACCAAAGAGTCATATAAAGGATACTTTTTTGTTTCTTCTAAAGAGTAAGAGTTGCTAACCATCGTTTGTCCAGTTATGTCAAGAAGGGCAGAGCCTCCAGAGGCAAAATTAATGCCCCTAAAGCTAGGACTTTCGACAACTTTTGAAATGTTCAAGGCAAGAAATGGTGGTGGACTTATCTTGTTACTCATCAGCTTCACTGGACAAGAAAAAACACAAAAAAAAGGTTAACATAATAATCATTGCGAGTGCAATACTTAGGTGAGCCTGATATACCAGATGATTACGCATATCCACCCTGGAAGTAAATTTTGGTCTTAATGCAAATACACCATCATTCATAAGTGGAAACTGTACTAACCCAGCAAATCAGCACTGTTGAGGCCATTACTGAAGCGTCCAGTTGGTTTTGCATGAGGAAAATCTATGCCATTGTGGGGGAAATCGGCTCTGGCATTGCTTCCGGGCAAGAAGTTGTTAGTCCCAACATCAGCAGTTGAGTCTCCAAATATGAAAATAGCTGGAACCTCTGCATTCGCTGAGTGTAGAACTACTGACAAAGCCAAGGATATCGCCAAAAGAACAAATCTCTTTGCCATTACAATAAAGAGTCCTTTCTGCAGTATCCTCTATGAAAGCTTCAATTAAAAACTGAAGATTTTCAAAGTATTTATATACAAATAAGATATGTAATGATGCCAGCAACTGCTCGTGAGTTTATCATTTTCTGGGAAGATACAAGCACATATGCATAAATATATAAAGCTAGGTACCGTCTCATTAGCGGATTATCCAATTCCTTAATGCCGGATTGAACAGTCCAGTGTAAAGAAATCGATTAACTCGAAGATTTTGTTTAAATGTATGATAGATAGGAGGCAACATGTAGTCATTTTGAATGAGTCAAAGGTGCTGCCGCTTTTGTAAAACATAGTATCAAGATTTGTACATGCTATGTAACGACCGGTCTCCTGCCCGGACTCACTGCAGTATTAGACCTTACGGTTGTCCTCGATCGCACAATAGTCAGTATTGTCCGTTTTAGAAAACAGAGTCTCAAGGGACACCCTCTATTACCCACACGGATTTATTCCTGTTGAGCCCACAGGCCCAGGACGCGTCCCCCAGCTTCAAACCCAAGACCTCTGCTACAAAGGCTCTCGCGGTTCTAACCGAGTACTATTCGAGCTACTGGAGACGCATCACGAGGGTAAAAGAGGGTAAGAGGGTGGCCTTTGAGACCCCATTTCCCTTAAGTGGATAAAACCGTGAGGGGCCTGTGGGCTCCCAAAGAGGACAATACCGATTGTTGTACGATCGAGAACAACCGTAAGGTCCCGATGCTGCAGTGCACCCGGACAGAGGACCGGTCGTTACAATAAAAGAGTTCCTAATCACAACCACACTATTTCACTGTATATAGATATATTCAAAAATCAAAAGAATTCCTACAGTATGGCTATGATAATCTAAGCAGCGGTCTGTGGTTGTCAAAGGAACTCTGTTTTGTGTAATACTCATGTTAATTTTTGAAAGAAATAACAGAGTTCATATTTAAAATGACTGTGTAAATGCTATATTTTGTATGTCCAGTATGGGTTGTGACAGTAGTGGTATCAAAGCCAGGTTTCGATCCTGGGACCTGTGGGTTATAGGCCCATCACTTGTTCGAATGGTAGGTACTCGGTTAGAACCGTGAGAGCCTTTGTGGTGGAGGTCTCAGGTTCGAAGCTGGGGGACGCGTCACGCGAGTAAAAGAAGGTGATCCTTGAGGTCCCGTTTCCCGTAAGTGGACAAAACCGTGAGGGGTCTGTGGACTCTCAAAACGGACAATATTGACTGTTGTGCGATCAAGAACAACAGTAAAATTTCGGTGCTGTAGTGCCCTCGGACAGGGGACCGATCGTTACATGCTCCGTCTTTAATTATCGTATTGAATTTCACATAACTTGCAAGTAATAACATCCACAGCTCCTGTTATAGAAACAAGGAGAGGCTTTGCTTGTCCTCCAAATAATTCTTGTAAGTTCGCTTGAGTAAATATTCTTCGCTTCGTTTTATGCAGATTCGGTTTTGGGTGTCACGTAGAAGCGCCTTTTACTTAAATTGCATCTACTTTTTCAAGAAATTACTTAACTCTTGTAAAAATGTGCAAGACCTCATGCGCTAGATGTAGAATATAATGTAAGATATGACACTTAAAAGAATAGACAAAATTATGAGATCACCACAAAAGCACTTTTAATTTGCTTATATTTATTGCAGATAATCAAATGTGTAATCAGTGACTTTTCACAAATTGTTTATGAACAAAATAATTACTCAACTTTATCAAGACAAAACAAAATACAAATTTTCTTGTAAAAGAATTAAGAATAAGACCTCAAGATGGGGTCAATGGACTCATTTGTGTTACAAACTTGTAAATTTCAATTCAATTAGCAGCAGCTTGGTTTTGTAGAGGCCTTGTGCTTCTGCCTTTGGCCCTGCCACAGAGAAGGGCATTCTTTGGAATGGGGTACTCATCCCTGATTGATTCCACAGGCGAGTAGACTCTCAAATAAAATTGTTGTCCAAGATATTGCCTTGCCCAAAACTCAGTTCTGATGTTCCACATTCCCACATTATCAAGTGCTATGTAAATTGCAGTCCATGACTTGGGATATACCTGTTACACACAAGGTAAATATTAGTATTTTCTGCTACATTTAAAAGTGATTAAAAAATTGGCCAATTGTATATCATCACGCATCATGAGAACAAGTAAAACTAACCTGAGTGGTGCAACGTGAAACTGCATCTCTGAGATTGTACTGATTACGACTTGCTGGTGTCCACAATCCTCCATCCATTCTGCAACAATTAAAAACCATTTCAAGATTAGTGACAACAAACAAACACAGAACTTTGACCATTTTGGTGTTGTGAGTTAATGCATTATTGTCACATTAAGTTAGTTCATTGTCCAAGTTCTTACCCGACCACCCAGAAGTTGTATCCATCAAGATGCCAGCTCTGGACAATGTTTTCATGGTTTACAAACACAATCTCAACAAAGGCTCTGAAATCAGCACCCATGACAGATGTGTCAAGGTGAATTTTGCCACCAGTTGGCTGGTCTGGGATGCTTCCAACGCGGAAAACACCTCCAATCTTGAAGTAGTCTGCGAGCTTAAGGGGAGTGTCTGCTGGAACAAAAGATACACTATTAACTGCATATCTCTGCTTGCCATTGACCTGGCCAGCTGAGCTCACTAGCTTGATAGTTCTTGTTGTGTTTATGAGACCATAGTGGTACGAGCCCTGTGGGTTTGGTCTTGGTCCACTTGCCGTAAGGTTAGTCCTGAAAAATGCACCACAAATCATATATGTCACTTCTGGGTATATTTAATAACAAAAAATATTACAAAAATAAACTTGAATAATTGAATACTTTTTAGTACCTGATTGTACGAGCCTGTTTAATAGACCAATCGATTTGTGTGGTAGGTCCACCGGGGATGGGGCCAGATGGTTTGCTAGCCGAGTTGCTGTAGTGAAGGGTGGCAGTGGTGGTGAGGACCTTGGTGGTGAAACGGGTTGAGACCACAATGTAGAAATCCTTTGCAGGCTGGTCCATGGTCACGAGCACAGAGTAGGATTGACCCACATGGACATCGAGTGATGAATAGGTTGTTTGAACAGTGTGAGTTCCCTCAACTTCCACCAATTTCATCTTGTGGCCCTGAATGCGGAAGTTGAGTGAGTTTTGCAAGCCCACATTTGATATCCTGAACCTGTAAGTTTTACCTGTGATGACAAACACAAGTGCAGGTTATTTGTTACCATCCATTCACTGCACAGCAAAACCTGAAGTCAACTCACATGTTGTGATTCAAAATTTACCTTGTTCAACAGTGAAAGAAGCAGCACTACTATTTGATCCACGACCATTGATTAAAATACCATCAGGGAAAGGAAGCCTGTGGCCACGATCTAGAACAGCCTTCAATCTCTGTAACAAATTAAATATTAGAAAATGTTGCATTGCCATGTGTGATGTGTCCACATCAAAAAAGTTCTAGCCTCGTCATGTGCAAAATGAGAATGTGTCCACATTAAAAAAAGTTCTAGCTTTGTCATGTGCAAAATGAGAAATAAATTACAGTTTTGTAGATGAGAAGTCAACTCACATTGTGATTAGCCTTGTACCAATCTCCAATCAGAACTGTGAAATCACCAGCAGGTTCAGGGAATGGAACAGGAATTCGGGGTCTGCTCAGGATCCTGATGCCTCCAAACCCACCAGCCGCCTTGTGGAAGGCAAGTGAAGGAAAGTAGAAGTAGCTGCCAATCTGATCTTTTACTTGCAGAATGTAAGTAAAATTCTTCCCAGGAGGGATTGGGCATGTTGTTCCATACACTCCATCTTCATAGGAATTTCTCCTTTGCTGCACGCCATTCCTGCATTGTTTTGACAAGTACATTATCATATTAGATATCAAAATAATCTCCAATAAAAACCAAGGTTCGTGCATTAATGAAAATGTGTCAATATGCACTACCCAACTAAGCAAGCAACAATAATAATGAAATGTATTTTCACCTTCGTACATAGTGATCCCACAAAGTAGATAACGTGACACAAACACTAACTACTAACCAGAACCGAACATTTGGTTAAACGTTTGCATAATTCTAATATTTAACTGATTTTTTGTGTGACACAACTGTTTAATTACCAAAACGTGTCACACTACATACAGAGAGAAATGTTGTAATGAAAATAAACATGAGACAGATATCAGAGCAATGGCTAACCAAGAAAGCAGGAAAGGCTCTGGCAAGCTGTTGTGGACATTGATGATGAGATTGTCATTGGTAACCGAATAAATATCAGGACCTGGAAACTGTCCGTTGATGAGAATACCCTGAAACCATGAAAAATGAAGCAAAACAGTTTAACTTCCGATGTGGAAAACAAAGATCAAACTTGTGTATACAGCAAAAAGAAAAGAGAACCCAACAAACCTGTTGGCGAACCCCAAGTGGGTATATGTCACCATAGGTGACATTCCACTCGAAGAACCTGTAAGGACTTTCAGCACTGACAACAATGGCAAAAGCAACCAAAGCAGCACAGAGCTGCCAGAGCATCATGCCACCATAACTCGTCATCATCGTTAGCAAGAGAATTGAATTTGTTTGCGAGTTACAAGAAATGAATGAATCAATCAAATAGTAGTAATGAAGAGAGCCTCTCTTTAAATGAGACACAAGAAATGTTACACAAATGTTGCACTTAAATATGGTTAGTGGTAACAGAAAGGTGATGAAATATTTAAAGAGAGGCAAGGAAAGCAAGCAAATAGGCTTCAAGCAAAAGTACTTTTCACAAATGTCACAAAGAGTGTGCTCTAGTGGGGTAGAAAAAGCGATAATGGGGTCCAACCAGAATTGAATTAAATATTCGGATCAATCATTCATCTCCACGTAAGCAAAATTCGTGCCTCAGTTTCATTCAATATTAAGACTAATCTCGTTATGGTGCGGTTTCGAGTATGTGATGATGGAGAACTTAAGACCGCGTTTGCCTAATTTCACATGCATGGGCTGGAACCTGGTGGACTGCCCGTGATTTCTGTCGTGACACACGGTATTTCCATGTGCCCATTTTCTCACCACCTAACACGCCACCTTTGGATAACCCCAGTTGAGATATCAACGTTCCAGGTTGATTCTTGGAATGGACCCACTTGGGAATGGAGGGCCAGGATTGATGATTATCATTGTACGCGGAAACAATGATGGAAATCTTGAACATTCCAAATTGTAATGCTGTGAACAGAGCAACGACAGTGAAGTGATTAAAAAAGATAAAGAATGTGTTAACTAAGAAGTTTCTTGGAACGAAAGGCTCCAGTGTAAATGATTGTTTTTGTATTCACATTTCAATTTAGATTTGGAAAGAAATTAATTAATAATTTTTTGATTGATTGGTAAGTTGATGGAATTATTCTTTATTATAAATTAATGAAATCAATTCAATTCTATGCAATAAAATAAGACAACAATTCAGTCAACATTATTCTTGGTAACATACAGCTGGTTGAGGCCATTACCATCTTTATAGTCAACTGTTAACATCGAAACAAAGCAAGAGTTCTTATATAGAAAAACTTCTTTATTTTATTTATTTTTTTATATGGGAAGTGTTTTTAGTTTGGTATATGAAGACAAATCTATATGACAGAGGGCAACCTGTAAAAGCTGTAAAAATAATTTAATTTATGATTTCAAACCGTGTTGCTCTTTTAAAAAAATTATATAAAATTGGAAAAGTCATTCCTTAACGTTTTGGAGAGTTTGAAACAAAATTTCAAATTTATGCTCACAAACTCACAAGCCTATATATTGTAAGTGTTAGGTTAATATTTAATGCTTGATTGCTCCTCTTTGAGCTGGCGAAAACCAGAATTCATTTCTCTTTGAAAATAGCCTGGAATTGAAATCTCACCTTGAAAATTATTTTCACAAATCCAAGCTCAAATCAGGAAAAATATCAGTATTACCAACTTTTATATATAAATTGATATATTATGAAATAATTAGAGTAATGAATATAAAAACCCTACTCATTTAATGAAGAATGATGATGTGCAAGTAAACTAATAATACTACATGAGTTTATACATGTAAGTTTGTATATAGAGTTTATAAGAGTAGCACTACTCATAAAATCAATCATAGAACAATGATATTTGACAATTGTCGTTATCACTTTTATTAATGGAGAAAAAAAAAGGAAACAAATAAGGTTCTTAAAATGTCTTTGAGCTTGAAGCCAATACCATTGCTTCAGTGCTTTAAACTCTTATTAATTATAAATAAAGTAGAGAAATATTGAAGAAGTGATTGATGCCTTTTGGATATGTCAAGCCTGGATTTACGCCAGAAATTTCGTTGGTGGGCTTGGAAGATTCTATGAGGCTCAACTCACCGCCATCACGCAGCAGAAAAGTGAAGCTCTAACCTCAAGCAAACTCCCAGGATTGTGACATTCATAACTTCTCAAAGCTGTAGAATTTTGTTTGACAAAATGTTTGGTTAAAAATACAAGTTAAGTCAAATTATCCAACATCTGTCCAAGGCATTATCGATTTTAGACGTGGAATAGATGTATAGATTTCAACTTTGAAAAAAAAAAAATTGTTGTACAACTATTATATGAATGGAAGATCGACTGAAATACAATAAGAGCGTATTTGTTTCAGCTTATCTGTTGGCCAAAAGAACATTTTTAATGTCAAAAACTTTTTTAAAATCTTTTTAGATTTTTTGGCTGTCACGTAAGAAGAGCTTATGGATAATTAAAAAAAACTTATTTATGTTTTTTAAAAGAAGCTTAAAATTGAGATTTTTGATAAAAATATTTGTTGAGCTTTTTTTAAGTTATAAAATATCAAATATATCATTACTATATTTTAAAAGATTTACCTTATTCTTCATTTCTAAAAAAAATAATTTTGGTAATTTAACATTAATAATTACTTTTATATTTATCTAATCAAATAATCATAAACCTTTTTATAAAAGCTCCATTTTTATAAGCTCTATTCTAATAAGATATGAGTAATGCTATTCAAACAAACTACTTATACAAATTCACATATACAAATTGATGTGACATCCCAATATGATCGCCGCATCATTCATGTTAATTAATGTCATTTATTATTAATATATATTTATCAAATCATTATATTTATTTATCAAATCACATCATACCACGTCAGTTTGTATAGATAAATTTCAATAAACTCTACTTAGAGAAACCGAAATAAACAAACTCTAAATGTGGTGATACATCTTCATTCACGCATTTTTATAAGTTTGAAAACTTTCAAAACAGCCCAAAAAGATTTTAGTAGCTTTTGCCCCTCCTAGAGCAAATTTTTGGCTAGGTCGGTTTGTGAGGAAGATTTTTTCTCGACTGTTGATATTAATATGGTAATATTATTAATTAGATTGGTATACGAATATAGACATTTATTAAAACTTCCTATATTTTGATAATAACAACCTATGAAAGTCGTACAATTATAGTCTAGTTTATCTTTGCGTAACCTTTTCATCCAAAAGATTTACCATATATTTTTGCGGCCATGGCAAATTCATTTTTATTATGTCACTTGTCTTATCTAAATTATTTTAACAACGGCAGTATAGTGTGTTTCTCTATTAATGTTAATGTATTAAGAATATTACAAGAAAAAAAAATTATTATATGTGTCTTTGATAAAAACGAGAGGATTTTATATAATTTTACATGCTAATTTCACTTTATGTTATGGTATTTTACTTTAATATCAATAAAAAATGAGTTTTAAAAAATTATGAATTTTCACATTGAATCAAGAAAGGTAATTAAGAGAGAAAAAAAAGCTTGACAAAACTGTGAAGTTACTTTTATCTGGGCCGACTAAAAAAAAATGTAGCCAAATTAAAGTAGGAGTATCAATTTTGTGAGACTAATCCTATGTAATAGTGACATGGGTTAATTCCACAATCCTCCCCTCAGATTTATCGAAATTCCACGTAATCACATATGGTTATAAAAATCTCACATACCTACCTTCATTTTCTGATAAGAACCGTTAAATTTAAAAAAAATATATAAAAATTTAAAATTATCTATAATTGACTATTAAAATATATTCAAAATTTTAAAATAAAAAATAAAAAATAAAACTTGCTAATAGTTTTTCATCAACCACTATTGCAAGCATCTTAATAAAAAACTATTATCATAATAAATGATATATAAACTTAAAAAACTTTTATTACAAAAAAGTAAATTAAAATTTAAAATCTTGAAATAATAAAAATTGTCACATTTGCATGAAAAAAAATTTCTTATAAAATTTAAGACTTCTAAAATAAATTTTTTTCTAATTTTAATTGTTTTGTTATTTTAAAATTTAGAATAGTCAACTAGACAATTTAAAAAATTTATATTTTTAACAAAATTTTAAACTATTCTTAACAGTAAAGAAAGATTTGTGAGTTTTTTAAAAGCTAGAGTGGTAACGTGGGATTTCGAAAATCTTAATAGAATTTTATGAAATTCAACTATTTAATAATTATATTAATTATAAATAATAGTACCTTTTATACTTTTTTGATGCAAATTGATCGTATAAACTAATATAAATGAAATGACATTAAGATGTCAATGAAATTACATTTAATTAATCGAAAAATTATTTTTAAAAAATTCCCTTTTCATTTTCCAAATGTCAGCAGCTGAATACCTAAATTCACAGACAGCCACAGAAAATGATTGCATGTCAATAATTTGCATTTTCATGGACAAAACATAACCTGAAACATCATCCGTGAACTAGATTGGAATCCTTATCCAACTCATCTCTCCATCTCCATCTCCATCCCCATCTCCAACACACTCTCTCTCTCTAAATCAAACAACCAACACCACAATCTCTGATCTCACTACCATGGACTCTCTCTCAGTAAACCAACCACTCTCTCGCCTCAAACTCTCCCCCAAGCTCCCAATTCCTTCTCCTTCTTCCCATTCTTTCTCTGCCAAGCCCACCCAGAAGCTCAAGTTCGCGGCTTTTGCTATCCAAAACCAGCAAACCCAGCAAACGCTCAGAGAAGATGACGACACTTATGGTGAAGTCAACAAGATTATTGGTAGCAGAGCGCTCGAAGGTGGCTCGGGTATGGAGTACTTGATAGAGTGGAAAGACGGCCACGCTCCTTCGTGGGTTCCAAAAGATTACATTGCTGGAGATGTTGTTGCGGAGTACGAGACGCCATGGTGGACTGCAGCGAAGAAAGCTGACGAGGCGGCGCTGAAGCAGCTCATTGAAGCTGATGATGGGAGAGATATTGATGCCGTGGACAACGATGGCCGGACGGCTCTTCTTTTTGTTTCTGGGCTCGGCTCGGAGGCTTGCGTTAGGGTTTTGGCGGAAGCTGGCGCGGATTTGAATTATCGTGACAATAGCGGCGGATTGACGGCGTTACATATGGCGGCTGGGTATGTGAAGCCGGGAGTGGTGAAGCTGTTGTTGGAGCTGGGAGCGGATCCTGACGTGGCGGATGACAGAGGGCTGACGCCGTTAGATTTGGCGAAACAGATTTTGAACGTTACGCCGAAGGGGAACCCGATGCAATTTGCCAGAAGATTGGGGCTGGAAAGTGTCGTAAGGAATCTAGAGGAGGCGATATTCGAGTACGCTGAGGTGCAGGAGATACTGGAGAAGAGAGGGAAGGGTGATAACGTGGAGTATTTGGTCAAATGGAAGGACGGTGGTGATAACGAGTGGGTCAAAGCGCGGCTGATTGGGGAGGATTTGGTGAGGGACTACGAGGCTGGGTTGGAGTACGCTGTGGCTGAGGGTGTGATGGGGAAGCGAATGGGTGATGATGGGAAGAGGGAGTTTTTGGTTAAATGGACGGATATTGATGAGGCCACGTGGGAGCCTGAGGAGAATGTTGATCCTGATTTGATCAAGGAGTTTGAGGAAAGTCAGATTGATGGTAATGGTGGGGTCCAAGTCCAATTAAATAACGAAACCATTGTTGGTGGGGAGGCCCAATTGAGTCAGAGTAATGCAAATGAGTCCACGAGGCCTTAGGGGGTTGTAAATTATTATTATTTTTTAATAGCATTATTGCTATAAAAAATGAGACCATTGTCCAATAGTTGGCTCAATTAATGTAGTTGAAAAGTGAAAAGCAGAAACATTTCACTTCATTTTGGATTTTGAACAAAAATAACGCCTTTTTTGTTTCTATATTTCTTATTGAATATGTTATAATTGGCTTTTTTTTAAACAATTATATATATATATATAAAGTTATTACAAAATAATTTAATTGATTGATTTTATCGAGCTACTTGTAATTAGAGAAGGGTAAATAGATTTTATCAAACGATTTTCCCTTTTGTTAATAAAGGGTTTAAAGAGATTTGCTAACAGGAATACAATTGACAAATTCTTAAAAAGTAAGAGAGAAATTTGATATATTTTTTTTAATTTTATTTTCTGCCTAATATTGAGACAAAATATGGAACATTTAATCAAATAAACCGATTTACAATTCATTGAATTATATTTATATAAGCACTAAATAACACCCATCAAAGGCAAAGCCGGAGGGTGGTTCAATTCAACGAGGCTATGATGTGGACCAATTTTATAATGCCTGGAACTTAGAAACCCAAGTGACTGCCTTTAGAAGTTAATGACTTCCAAAACTATGGTTGTCTATAAAGTGAACTTTTACCTTTGGCAAAATCAACCGTTGATCATCTAATATTTTTCTTGTCGGGACTTAATTTTAAGTTAAGAGTGATCATGTATTTTTCATCAATCACGTATTTGAAGTTATCTTCAAATCATCATTTTTAGGAATATAATTGATAAAAAACAAATAATTTAAGGGATATAATTGATAAAAAAATATAGAATCGTTATCTATTTAAAATTAAATAAAAATTTAAATATATTTATTGATATTATCTCAATTCTTATCTTTTCATTTCTCATCTGTGGCCATTACTAAACACTCAAATATTATATCATAATCAACCCAATAAAGACTTTGGATACACCTATTCTACCTTAAAATGTAAGATGTTTTAACATAAAGTGCAGGCAACCAAAAGCAAAATTAATTATTGAGAATTGGCCTTTATTTCAAAATTCATTGTGTCATAATTAGCGTTAATCAAGCTGAGGCACCAGTGAGGAAAAAATTCCGCGTTTTGTGACAGTTTTACTTAATAGAGTAATTGAATTTCCCAAATACCAATAATATCCCTGCTTTTTACGTTCCTATTAAATACCCAATGGTCTTTCCAGACATTCCATTATTCTCGTTAAAAAAAAGCTCACTCGCTTTCACCTAAGGGAAACCTCACTCCTCCACTAATTACCGTCCGATCGAGTCTTTCGACGCTTAAAACGTTTACTGCGAGTAGGATTAACCATGCAGCGTGAACAGTACGCACGAGGCCTAAACAAGAAACTTTGCTCGCTGTTAACTCATCAGCTCTCATTACCTTTCTCGTACATTACTACATTGTACCTCTGGATATATCCCCTCGCACCCTTTAAGATTTGAAATTAATTTCAGTCCCATGCATTAGCAAAACTTAACATTAACACCTAAAAAGTGGGTGGCTTCTTGTATTAATCATAAGGGTTCAAGTGTTAGTTATCCCAAACCTTAGGATGGAAGTGTAATTTTCCCTTGTCTCCTGATTTATGTTACTATTTATTCACAAGCGAAAACCACGACGTCACAGAAGCCTAAACCCCTACCAAATTCTCCATCTGTTTCAAATCTTTTGACAATGCATGCAAAGACTGACTCAGAAGGGACGAGTATTGACGCGTCATGGCCACCGAGGTCGCCGCGCCGGCCAGTATACTACGTTCAAAGTCCGTCAAACCACGACGTTGAGAAGATGTCATACGGGTCGAGCCCCACCGGCTCACCGGCGCATCACTACTACCACTGCTCGCCCATTCATCACTCTCGCGAGTCGTCCACGTCGCGGTTCTCGGCTTCTTTGAAGAACCCCAGAAGTCTCTCGGCTTGGAAACACGTTCAGCTTGGTGATCAGGAAGACGATGATGACGACGATGAGATGGACGGTCGTGATAGGGGCTCTGCTGACAAAGTGAGGCTGTACTTGTGCATTGCTTTGTTCTTTGTGCTGTTGTTTACGGTGTTTTGCTTGATCCTGTGGGGAGCCAGCAAGTCTTACAAGCCGAAAATCGTCGTCAAGGTGAGTGCTTGACTGCGTTCTGTTGCGTTCTCCGTTTCTACCGAGTTGACTCGGTGATCAACACAGCATAACGTCATGACTCTGTCATCCTCTTACTATTCTCATTATATAAGGGTTAGGGTTTTTTTGCTTTCTGGCACACCTTTCTATGTGGTTCAGTCTAATCCACACCAATCGTCTTTCTTGAAATGCTAAGCTCGACTCAGTTTTCTACCGAGTCAAGCGAGTTACTCAGTTCAGAGTTTCATCGAGAAAATGAAACGTTAGTAGCTATAGGTACCTAGAACGTCTAGGGGCTGGAGACAAGGATTAGAGACGCCGTTTTGGAAGTTCAAATCCCGTGTTTTTAGCTTTTTGTTTATTTTAATAATTAATTACTATTTAATACAAGATTAAGAAAATGTAGAGTAATTAACCAAATTGTGTGCTTGCTTGTGCTTTTTACGTGGACTCAGAACATAGTGTTCGAGAATTTTAACGTACAAGCAGGGAATGATAAATCAGGGGTGCCAACAGACATGCTCACGTTGAATTCAACGGTCAAGATCTTATACAGAAACCCAGCCACCTTCTTTGCCGTCCACGTCACATCGACCCCTCTGGAGCTGCACTATTTCCAGCTCAAACTGGCCTCTGGACAGGTAAAATATAAATCATCCATTGTCTGACAAGAATATGAAAACTCCTTGTTGCCCATGTCTTGAGTATGAATGAATAGATAACGCAAGGTTAAAATGGTCATCTTTACTTGGCCTAAAGAAGAATTTTGGATTAGAGAGTCTCTGTTTTCAAAGTCTTTTTGGCATTGGCGGTCAGTGTAGCTTTGAGAAATGGGGTTTCGAAATAGTTAATGTGCTGTCTTTATTGGGGTGCCTGTCAAAGACTGCAGAGTTTGCAGTAGAAAATATAATGGGTGCTACTTGTTTTGGGAAATGGAATTGGGTCCACTCAACTTATAAGTTGTACATGTTTTTTGGCTCCAAGCAACTAGCATTTCGCTTTTGCATACTTAGTTGCCCACCTTTGCCTGCATTGTGCTTAACATGTTGGTACAAATGTGATTGAACCTTCATGATCCTGTGATCTGGGTTATGTTCAAAACTACTGTTCATAACGGTGCAGCTACACGGTACCAGCCCTTGGCAACCTTCCGAAATTATTCACTCTATCACCGTTGATGCCCGTTTTGCAACCATATAATAAAAACAGGTCTCAACAATCACATATGTCAATCAAGCATTTAGATACGATGAAGTTAGCTAAATCCCTGTTTTACAATTTGTAGATTCTCCTGAAATCTAGTGTAGGGCTGTAGAGGTGGGGATTGTATCGGTTGGCTGGACATGAGACTGAGTGTTGGATGGTATTGACAATTCAATGCATATTGCATATGACGTAAGTCATTACACATGAGTTGAACTTTTACAACTTGATGTGTCAGACCAGCATGAAACATTTTGAATCTCTAGTTTATTATCCATTTGAAATTGGTAAACTCTTTGATGTATGGTTTGGCAACAACTGATTTGCTTACCATGGATGAAATAGATGAAGAAGTTTTCTCAATCAAGAAAGAGTCAGAGGAGAATAGTGACTGTGGTAAAAGGGTATCAAGTGCCACTCTATGGTGGGGTTTCAGTTATTTCAGACGCTAGAGAGCACCCTGAGAAAGTAGCGGTTCCTCTGAACTTGACGTTTGTGATGAGGTCAAGGGCTTACATTTTGGGAAGACTAGTGAAATCTAAGTTCTATGGGCGGATCAGATGCTCTGTCACTTTAAAAGGCAAAAAACTTGGCAAGCCCCTTAATTTAACTAATTCTTGTATCTATGAGTGAATGGTGTTCCACTTTGTGATTAGCTATCTTATAAGGCATATTATTCTTGTTATATTTTGGCTTTATGGAATTCTCTATTGTTCGCGTAAATGAATATTTTGACTTAGCTTTATTTGTATGTTAGATTGTTCGAATTTGGGCTAAATTTTCACTTTTGATTGGAAATGTAAATCTTACAAGTTGTATTCATGTAGATATCCTTATATTTCTTGCCTCTTTAGCATGGTGTGACGGGAAATATTGAATTTGTTGGAGTTGTTGCTTTAATCACATTTAGTTCCACAAGCAGCTTTAATTTGTGTGCGCGCGCGCGCGCATGTGTTGATTGATCTCCAACTTATTGAACAGTTTATTAAGCAAATGGACATAACATACTACTAATGTAGAAAATACAGAGGACTTGAACAATTGACAGAGATGACATCCAGAAGCCAAGACTCATACAACGACACGAAATGGAACAACAACAAACCACTGATAGCCTTGAAATAATCCTTTCCTAGCCCTAGGTTCCTTTCAATTTTCCTTGTGCTTCTCCTTCTCTTCATTTCCATGGCAACCAGGCAGCTTCTCCCTGATCTGCTCGAAAATTCCTTTCTTCTCCTTTTCGTTGCCTTCTGCAGAATGCTCAGCTCCACCAGCTACAGCTGCAGTAACTTCTTCAGGCTTCTTGTGGTGGCCAGGAAGTTTCTCTTTGATCTTCTCTAGGAAGCCTTTCTTCTCCTCTGGATTTGTTGCCTCTGCATTTGCTTCAGGATGCTGTTCCTTGTCACCGGATATTTTCTCCTTGATCTTCTCCTTCAGTCCCTTTTTCTTCTTCTTCTTTTTCTTCTCTCCATTTTCTCCATCCTCCTCACTGGACTGCAAGTTTTTATGCACCTCTGCTTTTGTCAGTAAAAAGTTGATAGCAAAACACCGCCATTGCCTAATGTCATTTTTACATTATTTACTAGTATTCAGCATGTTCTGATAAGTTCAGGTTATGTTGAGGTTCATCTAAGCATAATTTTTCTCACTTGCTAGTATTTATTAGCTCTCTTGTGATGTTATGTTTCTATAGTTGCTGGCAATAAGTACTTACAGAACTAGAGCTGCCATTGGACCGTTGAAGCGTTTCCATTAGCTGCTCTTCCTCTTGTTTCACCTCAATGTGGTCTCCCGTGGCCACCTTCTCTTCAGATTTATCTTCATCTTTCTTTGCAAGGAAATCAAACATTCCACAACCCTTTTCTTCATTTTCTTGGGGGTGATGATGATGTGCCATAATGCTAAACAAAAGCAAACAGAAAATTAGCAGCAAAGTGAACCGAAAGCAAAAGCTTAATTTGAACAACAGTGATTACTGATGATGGTAATTATTCTCTTTATGGGTTTTACGTTGAAAAGAGGAAGTATTTATAGGAGAAGAGTAGAAATGTTAGTGGAGGGCATAATATCAAACAAAAGATAAAAAATGGATTAAGCTGTGTTGGTGCATGTGTTGTGCACAAGTGTTGAAACAAATGTTCAACATACCTGTGACATTGCATTAAACAAGCACAAAAATGCATTTTGAGGTGCTTGCACCGGCTCTCTTGTCGGCCCTCGGAGGATGAAAACTGAGAAGGGCGGTGTGGCCGGTCCGCTTTAATCAAGAGATGCCTGAGTGTTTGCTCATGTGAGGGTTTAGGGAATCAGAAACTTGTACTAATTGCTTAGTTTGTGTCTACTATTGTTACCTCCTATCACATCGTACACAAAATCCCCATTTTTACCGAGCGTTCAAATGTGATTTTTTCCCTTCTTACATTATGATGTCTTACATTGATTAGTTGAGAGAAGAGATATTAGATTTATTGGAGGAATTGTCCCTTCATCTAGTTGATTACAGTAATGTTAGACTTATAACTTATATGTAATTCAAACTTTACGACATAATATGACAGTTTACATGATAAAAATTCTTTAGAATAGAAGGAACAAAAAGGAATGAGAAAAGTTATTTTTCTAATAGGATTTTGTCATATAAACTACTACATTCAATTACAGAATTTATATTATATATAAATTATATATCTAGCGTTACTTGAATATATTAATAGTCTTTAGAGTTAGATATCTGGTTTTATTAAAATCAAAGGTTCGAATCATCAACGTGAGAATTAGAAATCACTATAAAAATTTTATAGAAAATCCTCGATGTAGATTTGATGTGATGACTTAGAAATCGTTGTAAAAATTTGATAGACTAAATAAATGACTTCTAAGTCGTCGTAAAGTAAATAATGGACAAAGATTTCTTCTGACAACTCGAAAATCTTCACAAAGATTTTTTAGATCAAGTAATGAATAATTACTTAGAAATTGTTAAAAGGTGAATAATGAACAAAGGTGAAAATCGCAAAAAGGGTGAATAATGGATGAAAGATCTCGTGACTGACTTGGAAATCGAAATAAAGAACTTATAGATTAAGGAATAATGTTGAAAACAGGTGCATTCACAAAATCTTGTATATCGTGCATAATGGACAAAGGAGGTGCATTCACAAAATCTTGCGTACAGGATCGGGGTCGGGGTCACTAAAATAATGAATGATGGACAAAGGCGATACACTTATAAAATTTGGGTCTTTTTAAAATAAAATTGTATTAACTCGAATCCAAAACAGATAATATCTTACGAAGATATATAAATTTACAAGACAAAGACGAATGCAAACTGATATAGATATTACAACAGTAATATATGGGTGATTTTATTTTATTTTATTTTTCTTATGAAATACTGTTGATGGATTGATGGGGCGGCTACAAGGACGTTCATGTTAAACATACATTTCGGCGTTTACATTAATCTAATGCTTGTCACGCCTTGTCGGAAGATTTAAGAAGTCTAAAGTTGGGGTCAATATCAGTAGAAAGTTGAAGATCAATCGACTTAATTTTTGACAAAATAGAAACAATGGAAAATTTTACCACATTTAAGACGTTTAATTTTAATTTATCTGAAAAAAATTTAGAATATATTATATTATGTTAGTAGAATGATGTAATATTGATGTAATCGTAAACTTCTTAGTCTAAAAGAAATATTCCAACTTCTCATTTAATTTATTTTAAAAAAAAATTTATAATATATTATACCATATCAACATAATGATATCGTATGATATAATCATAACAGAATGGATTGATGATAAGGTTGAGTGGCCACCACCGTTACCAATTTGGGCTTCGAT
Source organism: Boswellia sacra (assembly GCA_013180625.2). NCBI lineage: Eukaryota > Viridiplantae > Streptophyta > Magnoliopsida > Sapindales > Burseraceae > Boswellia > Boswellia sacra. The sequence continues at coordinate 104,836 of SNVD02015884.1, read as the reverse complement.
CGAGTTCCGACTAGTAAATAATCTTTCTCCACTGAACTAATTGAATTTCTTATCGTTAATTAGTAACTTCATCTAGGCATGAATTCACATACAAAAAGCAACAGAATTCCGTGAACTCTTATGTCCATTTGGGCTGCATAAGATTATAATTACAATAAAATTACAAGAAGCTCTGGTACAAGTTATTGCAGATCTGATAAATACAAAAGTGTGCCTATTTAGCAGGGCTTAACAAACCGAAGAAAACTGGACATATATGTTATATTTGTTTCTGTATTTCTTTGGTGAAAATCTCTGAAACTAAGGCTTAAAGAAGTTTGCATGTAAGCCTTTGTCCGCAAAATTCCAAACTGCTGCAACTACTAACATAACACTCAAAATTATGCCGAAGCAACCAAGTCCCAAGTTAAGCCACCGCATGGCACAATTTGGCCTGGGTTTTTTGATACAATTGTACATGAAACATGGGTAAACATATGTTAAAGGCAATGTTAATCCTCCAATTAGAACCGCCAATCTTCCTAGGAAGGGAAATGCCACTGCTATGAAGAATGCCAACCCTCCAAAGAAGAGCCGGAAACCGGTACGAACGACCAGCGGACACCGTTGCTTCTTCTTGGAGGTGTACCGGAACTCCAAGTTGTCAAAAACTGGCATGGCATAGATTTGGAATATACTCAGGCTGTTTAGCAGTAGTAACAGATATAATAGGCCCATCACACGTTTGGATATCTTGTCTCCGTGAACTTGCTTAAAAGTAAGCAACAACCCTCCGATTGATGGAACCTGAAAAAGAAAATTCCATATTACTTTCAATTAAAATAATACCTTATGCCATACTTATTTAACAAGTCTTGTATGCTTAATTACCTTGTTTCCATAAACCCAAAATCCAGCTATAGCAAGTGGAAATAGACACATTGCTATTAGTAGATATGAAACTATTACTGCTCTCCACATTGGTTTACAAGATTTCTGTTTTCTGCTGGAAGGCAACGTTCCCTGTGTGGATGTACAAAGGATTAAATTTGCATAAGTATAATTGTGCCACTTTGACAACGTTGTTGTTAATCAAATTAGAAGAGTATGTAGTGTCCTACCTGTATCTCAAGCACAAGATTGTGGCCTCTGAATGAGAGAACAATTACACCAATTGCATACAAGGCATTTCCAAACTTTGCCATATCAGATTTTGACACCTCTGCTGGGTCGTAAGACACATCATTGGGCCTTCCCTTGGTGATCGGCAGAACCCAAATCAGTGTATAAGACACAAGGGCCGTGATTGCACCGATCAGGGAGATCTTGGCTATGGAATTCAAGTTGGGCAATTGAGCTATGGCAATAGCCATGCATGTGAACACCAAGAACCACAGTGTACCACTCAAAGATTTGGCTTCACAGGTGGCTCCACCACCACACATGATTTTGTAGAACGTTTCCATGTTTCCACCAGCTGTGATAATTATCATGACACATGACCCCCCTGACAGGTACATGACAGGGAAAATTACAAGCAACTTCCCTAGCTTTGGACCTGGACCCCAAAAAAAAAAAAAAGTCACAAAAGGGTCACGTTTTTTACAGATTGCTACAACTCGATGATGTACCGACAAAGAAGAGTAGGTGAACAATTTTGAATTGAATATTCCAGTATCTACTCACCAAAGGCTGCTATTGCAAGGTGGAGGTATCTGCTGAAGCGAGTTCCAGGGATTGTCTCTGCAAGTTGAACAAGAAGCCAGATTGTGTATAGCTGCCACACGAATGCTATTGTCAGAGATATGATCCCCCATGTCCTGCAAACAATGAAAACATTTTTTGAAAAACAAAATCGATATTTTCTTGCCCTGATGCATGTACAGTAATATGGATGGCACATGAAGATCATGGACCAAACCTGGCAAACCAACAAATTAAAATCAACCTTAAATCAGTCTAAATATGAAGTCTTTCTGGAAAAGTTACAAAGCTGCTTAATTACCATCCAAGAGCGGCAAAAGCGAAAGGTAGTAGAAGGGCTTGGAATCCAATTCCTGAGTTAAGTAAATGAAACACAGCAGAGAAAAAGCTGCCATCTCTGGACTCTGTGATGGGCAGCCAACCGTCCTGTGGATTAACCTCAACCACCCGATTACTATTGTTCGAGAAACCATTTATGGTCTCAATGTCCATGCAGGGGTTCACAGTGGAATCCCTCATGGAGCCGCTGGATTCAATGGTGATTATTGGCAGGGTCTGTTGAGGGCTAGGGCTACTGTATGGTACATGAGGAGGCACCTCATCAAAACAACTCAACTCACCAAACTCTCCCATATTAAGCAAATGCAACTGATTGCAACTATTGACAGATGAATCCTGAGATCAGAAGATCAGCAGAAGCTTTATAGTTGAGGTGAAAGGAAAGCAAATGCGCTGTAAATTGACTTCTTTGTGACGCACTTGCTGAGACGGGAAATAAATGATATCACTGAAAATGAATTGTCTGTCCACAAATTTAGAAAGAAATCTCTTCTAAATTTTAGGGTTGCTATAAGGTCCCTGTAATCCAGGAAATTGCATTCGTGATATCATCATGATGATATGAGCTTAGTGACGTTACTATTGATTTCGCAGGCAGAACGGGAAGTGATAGTCAAATAAAACGTCCTTTACATTTCTAACGTGTAAACATTTCGCAAACTAGACTTTCCATGGATGAAAATTGGATTCAACGAGCAAAATATTTCTAATAGTAAAATCATATATGAATGTGAAGCTAATGATATTTTAAATTGTGGGCGCATGAATCACTTCAAAAACAAAAAGAATAAGAAAATAAAGGAATCTTTTAGATTAAATGCAAGTAGTTGAAATCTAGCTATATTATATCAAATTGTTGCGATAAAAAATTAGAATTGCATTGTCAAGAGTTAAGTAAACCGATACGGGCCTGCAATGCCGGCGGTGTGGAAGCAGGAAAATCAAATTAAATCACATTTAGATGCGTGAATGTGTTGCGAATCGAAGGTTGTTGGAGGTAGAAATTTTTATTATTTGCGATCGACCAAACTCTTTAAGAGATTAGAAGATCGAGATCGCGCAGGAGTACTTTACGAATATTATAAGCTCACACAAATTGACACATTTTGCTACGCTCCAAATAGTCAACAACCAAAAGCTACAGACGTTGAAGGGTTTAGAGACTTTTGGACTTTGAAGGTTTGACTAACTCGCCCGAAATAAAAAAGCAAAAAATAAAAATAGAAAGAATTTGTGACTACCCCAGTTGAGACCTCTGATTATGTTCATTTATTTATTTATTATTATTATTATTATTTACTTTTATTAAGAAGAGAAATTCTACTGTGATTATGGTAGTAAAAATTGGATTGAGTTTGCTTCCATTAGGTTGAATTTGATATAATATAGGATAAGAATAGGTATCAAAATAGCTTTCCTTCATGATATAAACTCTTATTTTATAATGAGAAAATAATTCTATATATGTTATTATTTTGATTCGCTTGTACAAAATAATAATATAGATAATTAAGTGGGATTTTAACTGCAATCTAAGTTTGGCTAAACCTTGATCGGAATATGAATTGATTTTTGTCCCTTCCTCATTGTGAATTGATTTTTTTTCCCCTTTTTGAGGAGGTTATGCATGTATTAATTAGAACGAATCAAAAACAGAAAGTGTGAATATATTTTTTTTTTCTTCTTTGAGGAGGTGAATCCTCAAAAGCTTTGAAATTGAGTTAATGGAAGTCTAGTTGGATACATAGATCGATGCTTTTAGCTTTTAGGTGGTTTATTTATGGTTTAAGGGATTGAAAACGTAACACTGAAAAGAACTTCTGGTCTTTCTTGTTACTTGATTAGAAACAGGATAGAACCATTGCCAATTGTTTTCGATAGTGGTGGCAATGCACCACCATGGTCATGCATTATTTTTCCAGAAATGACATAAAGGCTTCCTGTTATGGACAAAGGTGAGTGGCCACTCTTAGCTGTTGAATGTGACTGGGAGTTCCCTGTATCATTATGGAAAAGTGTCACCTGAGTTCAAATTGCTCAAGTTTCTCTATAAAAATGTTTTTCTATTATTGTTCTCGAATTATTAAATTGCAACCCATTATCGAAAACTTCTGTTGACACATGAAAATCAATGGATATTTGGCGGAATATTATCTTGATGTGGGCCAGTAACAAATTTTATTCTTTTCAAAACTTCATTTTTCATGCTGATGCAGTAAAGTGCTTAAAGTTAGATCAACTTATATATATATATATATATATGCCTTTCACATTAACCAAAAGCAACTTCAGGATCTCATCTCATCAATTCTTCCATCTACTGGGGAACATTGCATAAGGGTTATAATCATATCTGGAAAGACAGAATTAATGCTTTTTTTAGTGCCATTAATAGTACCCTGTACAGTACAGTATATTCATAGGAGAATGACTTAAAAAGACTGGTTGAGAGAGCATCTCTCTTGCATTAACATCTCCAGCCATCAACTCCACTTACTTAAACAAATATTAAACTTGATAACCCAGTTAATATTTTTCCATTTAGCGGCAAATTAAAGCGCTATCAGACAAGAATTTTTCTGCATATGGATGAGACGTATCAATGGATTCTGACCTTCCAGCTTCCATAACCTTCGGCTTTTGTGTGTTGTAAAACATCAGCAAAATGTAGTGCTATTGACTATCATGAGTAAATGAATCATCATTGCAGTTCTATACAGCTCCACCATATTCAACGGTGGTAAAACATTTTATACAAGTGTGATTGTGGCTTTCTGAGCAGTCAATTTCTATGCAGGTACGGTTGGCCAGGTGTGCCATTTGGAGCTAGAGCTGTCGACAACTCATTTATGGGCATTAACGTTGGCTTGCATTGCAGCTCATCATGGTCACAGCGAACTCGATTATGTCATCTCATTGTTATGTAAAATTTCTCAGCAAGTGTCCACTTTTTTGAAATATCCTTATAAGTTTCATAAGATACTTCAGTGACATCCAAAAATGGTAGTAAAATATATTATCCAATTTGATCGTGGCTTTCCTGAGCAGTCGATTTCTATGGAGATATGGTTGTCCAGGTGTGCCGGCCGAAGCTAGAGGTGTCAACTCATCATGGGCATTAATATTGGCTTGCATTGCAGCTCATCGTGGTCACAACTAACTCTATTATATCGACTCGTCGAGATGTAAAATTTCTTAACAGGTGTCCAAATTTTTTAAAATATTCTTGTAAGTTTCACAAGATATTTCGGTGACATTCAATGCATCAGCAGAATCAATATCAACGGCATACAATGAACACACAACGCTCGTTTGAAAATATTGTTGAAAATTAAAAAAAAAAACTGATGTAATCCCAAGCACACTTTCTATAACTATAAATTAAAATCATTGATCTCCTACTGTGGTTTCATATTCTGCTAGGTAAAGCTTAATAGTTAGTGACAATTAAATGAAGTTTAGAGCAATGTATATGAACTCCTGGTCTGGAGGGAAATTATGAGCATTAAGTTCATGCATAACTTATATACCAAGATTAGCATGGTTAATAATATCAACATAGTGGTTGAAACTGAAGCCAAATCACAGATTGATTGAAATTAAAACTATTTAGATTGAAAGGGCAGGTATTAATTAAACAACCTTGACTATCAATTACAGATTAGTTGAAATTGAAACCATTTATAGGTTGAACGCCATAGTGCTAACACTAAAGTAATGAACACTACTAGATACCTACTATAGGCCACGTAGTTAGAAAGAAATATATATAATGAGAATGGTTGAAACTAGCATATTGAAAGATCAATTGACTACAATAACATACATATATAAAATAAATTAATATTTTATCTAAAATATATGAATAATTATTTAAAAAATGTATATGTAATCAGTACAAAATTAATAGATCAACATTTGTTACATAAAACATACAATTAAAACATATAATTTTAATTAAAAAATTGAGGACACAAGTAATCTGCAAAAAACTTTTTTTGGGTCAATTAATCAGGTAGTTTATGGATATTTTTTTTATTTTATAGTAGTTTTTAAAAAAATATATTATTAAGCTATGAAATTTCTATTGGTTAGATGGATTTATTTTTTAAATTATTTATCTTTTTGGATAAAGATTTAATTATTCTAAATTAAAAAAATTAGTGTACTCCCAACAATGGATGTGGAGAGCATTTTTGGGTGTTAAATTAATTTTAAGATAAAAAGGGCCATAATTGTGAGGAAGGTTATAGATAATTTCAAAATCATAGGGAATCTTTAAAAGTAAATGGGAGAAACTTGGGGCTCAATTTAACGCAGTCAAATCTATCATAGAATATGTAAATAATCAATAATGAATGCAATAAGATCATGTCCTCTTGGGAGATAAGATCAATCCAAAATGAGGAAAAGGAATCAAACAATATAAGAAAATAAAATGAAAAGCAAAGCAAGGAAATTATATCATATCTCCTATTAGAAGATAAGATCAATCCAAAATAAGAAAATGAAATCAGAAAAAATAAGAAAATGAAAAAGGAAAGCAAAACAAGAAAATGAAATCATACAAGTATAAGGAAAATTTTAAAACAGAAATCCATGGTATCTCCAAGTAATAGTCACAAAAAAATGAAATTATACTGGCTAATACAAGTGACGAGGAACTCGTAACAAGAGCAAACCAAAATCTAAACACAAACACGAACAATCTCCAACCAACACTCACAACAATCAGTCCAACAATCAACACTCACATAATAATCAACCTAATGTCCGAATAACCTCTCAATATATCAAAATAATCAATGTATAATCAAGTCTCTCAAAATAACAATAACTTATATTTATATAATCTAGTCATATTGAAAATTTGAGTTAAATTAGGATAAGTCAAAATCCCTAATCGAATAATTTTTTAAAACAAAGAAACCCTAATTAATCAAGCAAATAAAAAGATAATAATAACCCTAAGGAAAAATAGAAATCCTACATCAATAAGGGAATAAAATCAAACCAAACAAGAAAATGAAATCATACAAATATAAGGCTAAATTTTTTTTTTCTAAAAAAATCCATTATGTCTTCAAGAAGAAATCACAAAGAAATGAAATCATACTAATAAAAGGAAAGAAATCAAATTACAAATCCATGAGGGTATGTTTATAATTAATTATATGGTTTAATGAAAAAAAAAAAAACTAAATATATAGTGATTTGACATTGACAGCAGGATTAATTATTTTAAATTTGTGTCACTCTTATTGGGCGATACTATTAAAATTGGAATTCTTTAGCATTCTAGTTTTGTAATTTATCTTCACTATCAATTTAACTTCTTATTTTTGATATTATTTATATGTATGAAGTAGGCTTCCACTGCCACTAAGTAATTAAAAAGCATTCAATCATTTTCTGCCGAAATAGAATTCCAATAATAAACTAAAAAGGTGTTTCAATTATTGAGTTTTTGAATATCTGCATTATTTTTCACAGGAATTAGGACCGATCCAATAATTAATCCATCCCAGATAACTATTTGGGCACTTTTTTTTGTTATATTTTTTAGCATCATTTTTTTAATTTTAATTAAAAAAAATCTCATCACTATACGATTAGATATTTAGAAATTAGACTAATTCTATTCGCCCCAACTTTTGAAACTTTTATCTTAAATTTTTGTTGACAATTTTATCCTCAAATAAAACTATTAAAATAAAATTCTTAATTGCACCTAAATAATCTATAAATATAAAACTCTAAATTCCCTTAGATATTTTTATTCCTTCTTTGTTTCATTAATTAAATATAAGGATGAATAAGTACAGTTTAAATTAAAGTTTTATTTTTTTTAAATCACCAGATTCATCTATTATTTTCAATGAAGCTGTAAAAAAAAAATGGAGGAAAAAGCAACTAACCATTTATAATTATGTTCAAAGAAATGCTAATATGAATAACATCTAGTAAGATTTCTTGCAAGCCTTTGATTGGAAGAATTAATTGTAAATGAAGCATCGCTGCTAAATAAAGTTAAATAGAAAATGAGGATGAACTATTATTATATTATTTCTAAAAGAAGGTATCAAATTGGAAATAAAAAGTTAAATTAGAAGTGAATAATGATAATTTGAGAATTAAATGATGTTTATTGAGAAAATAATATCACAATAATATTTTTAATATTGTGAACTTAAAAATAAAACCTTAAAAATTAAAAAATAGGGGTGAAATATAATTACTGTTAGAATAATTACCCACTTAAGGGAAACTAGGACAAAAATCTAACCAAAGTGTCATTCAAAGTAGGCCCAACATGAATCTATACGAATTGTGGTCCTTCAAGTGGTCCATGTAGTTAAGGTCTTTGCACGAAGTTCCACAGTTTTGGGCCCAGAGATGGGGAAGGCTGATAGGTAGATAGGTAGAGGGAGAGGGAGAGATCAATATCTAAACTGAATAATAACAATAATGATTTTCTTATGAAGAAAACAAATTTATCCCTATTTTCTAACCCTAATGTATAATCAATTAATAGTTAAAGATAATAATCACAACACCTCTATAAAAGATTTAAAAAAAAATCTAATATCAATTCCTTATGAAGAAAAAAAATTTATCAAATTTCCCATAACGATTTTCTTTTGTTTCTGAGTATACAATGCTTTTCTGTGTTTATCGTTAATCTAAATATTTTCTTTTTTATTTATTTGGTTCTTAGGTAATAAAAAATAGAGTGCAATAATATAAAAAACAAAGTTTTTAGAGGATTTTATACAAATTTCTTTTATTTGAGAATTAAATATTTTAATTAATCCAACATCTATAGATTTAAATTATTAGAAAAGTGACAAGCTTAATATGATAACAAAAACATATGAACCCAAAAAATCCCTCCTTATCAAGGTGATGAAGCATCTGAAGTAACTCGCATTTCCCTTAAGGGCAACACAACTTCCTCAAGCTCCTTCTCCATGGCAAGATGTAAACTCTGGCATGATTGTTGTATGACAATAGACAATGAGTTCGGAATCCAGTTCTTCTTTTCAACATCCCCACATTCTGTCGGCAAGAAAAATTCCAGGACATATTCAACCAGTCCAGAGTTTAAGCCCTGTAGTTGAACTGCTATGGCAGCATGTAAATCAACCACCTTTGCATGGTGAGAGAGAGGATAACCTGACCGGCTAAATGCAGTTGTGTCAGCTGCAAAACACTGTTTGTTTATTGCCAATGCTCTCCCAACTATTCCTTGGCCTTGAAACAGTTGGTGCTTACAGCATTCAGCAAGAAAGTCCGATAGCTTTTCATCGGCCACAAAGCAAGCAGAAGTTAAAAAATAATGAGGTGTTTTCTCTTCATAAGGCTGGCATCCATCTTTGCTTTCTTGGACACATGGCGCCCATGTCAGAGATAAAGGTATATTATTGTTCTTGCAGACAGATTCAAGACCTCTGCTATCTTGGGCAATGCAGCATGGTATAACTCACTGTGAGCCTGAGAAGGGAAGCACATATTTTATATCAGTTATTAAACACGATAACTTGGTTGCATAGATGGCAATTAAACCTCCATCTTACCTTTGCGCAGAATGTGCTCAAATCTTTTGAACTCCTAAGATCAAAAGCCTGCAAATGAATATACTTATTTAGGGCCAGACCATAAGAAAAATATAGAATGCGTGAAGCGGTAACCATTGGTACCTCTGAAAGGTCCTCTCATGGAAAAAATAAACAAATAAAAAGTCATGCATTCAACAAAGTGCCATCAAAATGAAGGATATGAGAGTAAACTAGGATACATAGCAAATATGAACAATAGGATATTGGAAACAGAAAAAGGAAAGAGTCTAATGTCATTTGACCCAGGAGACTCCATGTCACATTCATCTAGCAATATGGAACAAGGAAAACAAGTTCAAATTCAAAAGCAGAGAGGATTAGAGATTGCTCATGAACAGTATCTTCATATGTAAAAAGAATCATAAATTTTACAAGAAATTTTTATTCTTTATTTTTTTCTCCCATTAATTACACATTAGAACCAGTAATTTAGCATTTTGTTACCATGTTGTGCTTTCTTCCAACAGCCTTCAACAAAATCAAAGTCAATTTTTCTCAATTTAAGAATAGACTTTTTGAACTGTGAAAATATCTAATAAAAAAGAAGAAGAAATAGAAGGCAAAAAGAGAGACAAAGCAGAAGGAAAAGACCTCGAGAGCTTTGCAGACATTTTCAACATCGCGATAATTAGTTGTTCGACTAGTTGTGACAAACTCAACAACACCCAGGCAAGTCCTACCGCCTTGCTCAAAGACAGGAACGGCAAGAGATCCATGGACGTCAAGCTGGTGTGCATGATCAATTCGTGGTTACTCATTATTTTCGAAAAAACGAACATCAGGTGTCCACTCGGGCAGCTGCCTCAAGAAAACTCGACGAGGCAACCCAGTGAATTCCGTAGAATCTGCATCAACTCCAAATTGGTACCTTGTTGAAACATCTCTGTAACTTGCAAGTCTCTCGCAGTCTGAATTGAGAGTGTATGGCTGGTCAACAGTAGTTAGCACATCCTTGCCCTCTCTTTTTACAGGCACCCATATTTGAATGAGGACATTTTTATCTTTTATAAAGTCTTTCAAACAACTAAGAGCCTGCATTAATCTATGCTGCACTGATGTAGATGAACTGGAACTTGCTCTAGGCACAATCCACGAATTTCTGCTTGATTCATTACCTTGAATATTGTTGAATCTGTTTTGCGCCATAAGACGACAGCAAATGCAGTGGTGTTGCAGGTGCTGATGAACGTCGGAGGGATGGCAGCGGCAGTTCTGGGTTTTTGATCGATTAGGGATGTTTATGAAGATGAATGAGAGACAGAAGAAGACAAAGACTCCGCAAACTGTCCCTGACTTGGAATCCCACTTGTAGCAGAGCACTCAAGTTTGGTTGATCAATAAAATAAACAATGCCATGCCTTCGAGTGATTGCATTATGAAGGAAAACAATTGTTAATTGAATTGTCCATCTTTTGTTGTTATAAATATGAGAACTTTTCATAGCGATAAATATGATAAAATCAATGCAAAAAGTAATTCCATTTTATGTTTCTTTGCGTGGCTTCATTTTATTCTTCATTGATTGTTGCCACTGACTGACGACCCAATTGACACTTAGCTGCTAGCAACCACCTCACTGCCATAGTCACAAGCAGAAGACTTTTGATATTATAACAGTGACACTGGCTAGAACGGAGGAAGAAGAAGAAGAAGAAGAAAAGAAGAAAAAACAGAGAGTTTGCGGTGGGGGGAGAGAGAGAGAGAGGGGACGTGAATTAACATATATATTTCAAGGAATTAGGATCCTGGTCCTATTTCAAGATGATTTTGATATTAGAAAGTGGAAAAATGAAACTTAATTGGAGTATACTGAGTTGTCGCGTTTTTATCTTCTGAAAATTGGTTTTGTACTCAAATGCCACGTAAGACCATATGCCTTTTTAGGATTGGTGGCTATACCACCTCAGCTTGCTGAGGTGGTGTAGTGGAGGCTGCCGAGGCGGTACGACGGAGGCAGGATAAAGCTGAGGTGGTATAGTGGAGGCTGCTGAGGCGGCACGACGGAGGCAGGATAAAATTTCTTCAGTTTTGCGCCGAAGTGATGGGGAAGGCTGACAGGGACAGGGAGAGCTGGTGGTCAATATTTAAACTGAATAATGACAATATTGATTTTCTTATGAAGAAAACAAAGTTTATCCCTATTTTCTAACCCTAGTTTATAATCAATTAATATTCAAAGATAATAATCACAATACCTCTATAAAAGGTTAAAAAAAATTATACTTCAATTCCTTGCGAAGAAAAAATATATATCTTATTTTCCATAATGATTTTCTTTCGTTTTTATAAGTGTACAATGCTTTTTTATGGTTATTGATGCAGGAACCCAACCAAAATTATTTAATTGCAATGAGTTTATTTTATTTTTATTGTCTTTATTTGCTGTTGCTAAGTTGGAACTTTATTTGTCTTTGTTGGCTCTTTTTGTTTGTGAGTCAAAACGCTACGTATGGAACAAAAGGTTGTACAAAAGACAGCTATCCATATTTTTGGAGCAGAGCTGGAATGAAAGTTGCTGTTTTGTTTCTATTCTTTTGATTGTGGAAGGATTACTGACTCGTAAGCTAGAGTTCCCTTCACTCCAAAAGTCTCTCTACGTCAAGGTGGTATCAGAGCTCTGGAGCTCCCAGGGTCATGGCCAATATTGATGGTGGAAGACGCCGCGACGGCGGTGAAGATCCTGATGTGCAGGCCTTACGGGCAGCTGTCACTAGTCTTGAACAAAGGTTTGAAGTTCTTTCTCTTGATGTTCAAAGGATTCTCGCAGCAGTTGGTGGCAGCAATAATGAAGAACGAAGACACCCATCGATTAGAGGGAAAAATGAAGATCATGGGTCATCTGATGGTGTTCGAGTTCCACGGAGAACCCGTCGAGCTGGATGACTAGCATCACCTGACTTCTTTGCAAATCATACACGACCTCGGCGTCGAGATCTGATTGATACAGATTCAGATGAAGAAATTGAAGAGTGGGTTTTTGACGAACCACGGCCTGACTGTCACCCACAACATCAACGTTCCAGAAATCATGAGTATAAGGTGAAATTTGATATTCCTTGTTTTAATGGGCATTTACATATCGAAGATTTCTTGGATTGGATTAAAGCTGTAGAAACATTTTTTGAGTGTATGGAAATCCCAGAAGATAAACAAGTTAAACTTGTTACTTATAAATTGACGGGAGGAGCCTCTGCCTGGTGGGAACAACTTCAAACACATAGGAGAAGAGAGGGGAAAAGGCCTATTAGATCATGGATGAGAATGAGACAGTTGATGAGGGACCGATTTCTGCCTACTGACTATGATTAGATCTTGTATCAACAATATCGGGAATGTACTCAACGAGGCCGATCTGTTAGTGATTATACTGAAGAATTTTATCGACTTAATGCCTGAATTGATATTAATGAGCCTGAAAGACAGCAGGTGTCAAGGTATCTTGCTGGTTTGAAAGAATCCATCAGGGAACAATTTGCTTTGCATTCAGTATGGCGACTTTCCGAAGCCGTCAATCTTGCTTACAAAGCTGAAATGAATCTCTCTCGAAGCTCTAGTAGAAGTTCATACAATAAGAGGCCCAGCTCTGAAACCTTCCCAGAAAAGGTCCAACCCACATTCCAATCTAATCAACCGGGTCCTTCTGAAGCTGCAGGAAGTAGTAAATCTGTTGGAAAGGTTCCTATTCAGGTTGGAAAAGTGACCAATCCCTATGCAAAACCAATGACAAATCGATGTTACAAGTGCAACCAGCCAGGCCATAAATCAAATGAGTGCCCACAACGCAAAATGGTGAACATTATTGATGAGGATTTGGAGAGTGAGAGTGAATTTGAGGCAGGTGAAGGTGAGAAACCAGGGCATGTTGAATTTGTTGAAGGTGATGAAGGAGAGCCACTTGTTTGCATTGTTCAACATCTATTGTTAACCAAGCAGCAAGAAGCTTCACAAAGGCATTCCATTTTTCGGACTCATTGTACTGTTCTTAAACGAGTATGTGATGTCATTATCGACAGCGGCAGTTGTGAGAACATTGTGTCTCGATCTTTAGTCAAAACCCTTGAACTCCCCACTGAAGTTCATCCTCGACCTTACAAAATTGGGTGGATTAAAAAGGGCTCAGAAACTATGATTAACAAGGTTTGTCGTATTCCATTCTCTATTGGAAAGTTTTATCAGGATGAGGTGTTATGTGATGTTGTTGATATGGATGCATGCCATATTTTGCTTGGGCGTCCTTGGCAATATGATGTTAATGCAATACATAAAGGGAAGGAAAATAGTTATGCATTCCAGTGGAAGGAGAAGAAAATTGTTTTACTTCCACTCGCTTATAAATCTGAAGCTGTTGCTAAGACTACTCTCTTTACTATTTCGGGTTCTAACTTTTATACATCTATTAAAGAGAGTGATTTTATTGTGGCTTTGCTCACCAAGAGGCTGTCACATTCTATTAATCCTTCGCCACCTGAGGTAGTTGAGTTATTAGGAGAGTTTGCTGATTTAACTCCTGAAGAACTCCCAGCTAAGTTACCACCCTTAAGGGATGTCCAACATCAAATTGATCTTCTTCCTGGTGCTAGTCTCCCAAACCTTCCCCACTTCCGAATGAGCCCTAAAGAGCATGAAATTCTACAAGGCATTGTGGATAATCTGGTAGCTAAACAATTGGTTCGAGTTAGCTTAAGTCCGTGCGCTGTACCCGCTTTGTTGGTACCCAAGAAAGACAGTAGTTGGCGAATGTGCATAGACAGCAAAGCAATTAACAAAATTATAATGAAATATCGCTTTCCAATTCCCCGCCTTGAAGACATGTTAGACAAGCTCCATGGTTCTTGTATCTTTTCAAAGTTAGATTTGAAGAGTGGTTACCATCAAATTCGTATCAAACCTGGTGATGAATGGAAAACAGCATTTAAAACACGCGAAGGCCTTTATGAATGGCAAGTTATGCCCTTTGGGTTGTGCAATGCTCCAAGTAATTTTATGCGCCTCATGAACCAAGTTTTAAAGCCATTTATTGGTCATTTTGTTGTGGTTTATTTTGATGACATCCTTATTTTTAGCCCGAACAAGGAGGAGCACCTTAAACATCTTCATCAGGTTTTGGAAGTCCTTCGGGAGAACAAACTATTCCTGAATGTTAAAAAATGTGATTTTCTCACTGAATAGGTGCTATTTTTGGGGTTTATTATTGGAAAACAGGGTATCCAAGTTGATGAAAGTAAAGTGCAAGCTATAAGAGAATGACCAACTCCTACTTCTATTCATGATGTCCGCAGTTTTCATGGTTTAGCAACTTTCTACAGAAGGTTTATACGCAATTTCAGCTCCATCGCTGCACCAATTACCAATTGCCTTAAGAAAGGGAAATTTAATTGGGGTCATGATCAAGAGGTCAGTTTTGCCATTCTTAAAGAAAAACTCAGTTCAGCTCCCGTATTGGCTTTACCTAATTTTGAGCGTGTGTTTGAAGTGGAGACCGATGCTTGTATGACCGGAATTGGGGCTGTTTTAATGCAAGAGGGTAAACCTATTGAGTTTTTCAGTGAAAAGCTTAATGAAGCAAGACAAAAATGGACAACTTATGAGCAAGAGCTCTTTGCAATAGTGCGAGCATTGCAACATTGGGAACATTATTTACTTCAAAAAGAATTCATCCTTCATAGTGATCATCAAGCACTAAAATATATGAATTCTCAGAAAAACTTGAGTCGCATGCATGCTCGGTGAGTGTTATTTCTTCAAAAATTCACATTCCTATTTAAGCATAGGACTGGACAATTGAATAGAGCCGCGGATGCTTTAAGTCGACGAGCTGCTCTTCTTATCACTCTCCAAGCTGAGCTTACTGGATTTGACTGTCTGAAAGAACAATATGAAACTGATGAGGATTTCGGTTCTATTTGGGAAAATTGCATGCGTCATGGAACTCATGGAACTACACGGGACTTTCATATTCAACAGGATTTTTTATTCAAAGGTAATCAACTTTGTGTTCCTAAAACATCCCTTCGTGAACAAATAATTCGTGATCTTCATGCTGGTGGACTCGCTGCCCATACAGGTAGGGATACAACAATTTCTGCTATTGAAGATCGTTTTTATTGGCCTCACATGAGGCGAGATATAGCAAAATTTGTACAACGATGTGGTGTTTGTCAAACAGCAAAGGGGCACTCTCAAAATACAGGCCTGTATATGCCTTTACCCATCCCAAAAAAACATTTGGGAAGACCTTAGCATGGACTTTGTTTTGGGGCTACCTCTTACACAATGAAAGAAGGACTCTGTTTTTGTTGTAGTTGACAGATTCTCTAAGATGGCACACTTTGTTCCCTGCCGTAAGACTGCTGATGCTGTGAACATTGCCAATTTATTTTTCCAGGAGATTGTAAGACTTCATGGCGTCCCTAAGTCTATCACATCAGATAGAGATGTTAAATTTGTGAGTCATTTTTGGCGAGTTCTTTGGAAGAAGTTTGACACAACTTTACAATTCAGTAGCACTTCTCACCCTCAAACAGATGGCCAGACAGAGGTCGTTAATCGAACTTTAGGGTCCATGATTCGAAGCATTGCTGGAGACAAGCCAAAAATGTGGGATCTTGCTCTATCTCAAGCTGAATTTGCTTTTAACAGTATGGTGAATCGTTCTACAGATTGCTCCCCTTTTGCTATTGTTTATACTAAGATTCCTAACTCTGCTGTTGATTTGGTCGAATTGCCCCATCCTAAGAGGAAGACTGCTGAACAGTTAGCTGAGAACATTCAACAGATTTATCAAGATGTCACCAAGAAACTTGAAGAATCCAATGCCAGGTATAAAGCAGCAGCAGATCAGCATCGTCGTGTGTCACCATTTGACGAAGGAGAGCTAGTGATGATTTATCTCAGCAAAAACCGATTCCCTGCTAGTGTTTATCATAAACTTCATGCTAAAAAGCTTGGCCCTTTTCGAGTGAAGAAGAAACTTGGTGATAATGCCTATAGTATTGATCTTCCTCCCAATTTAAAGATCTCCTCTACTTTCAACATCAAGGATATCTTCAAATACTACCCACCAGATGATGCAGCCATTGAACAGCTGAACTCAAGGTCGAGTTCTTCTGTAGGTGGAGGGGATTGATGCAGGAACCCAGCCAAAATTATTTAATTGCAATGAGTTTATTTTATTTTTATTGTCTTTATTTGCTGTTGCTGAGTTGGAACTTTATTTGTCTTATTTGCTCTTTTTGTTTGTGAGTCAAAACGCTACGTATGGAACAAAAGGTTGTACAAAAGACAACTATCCATATTTTTGGAGCAGAGCTGGAATGAAAGTTGCTGTTTTGTTTCTATTCTTTTGATTGTGGAAGGATTACTGACTCGTAAGCTAGAGTTCCCTTCACTCCAAAAGTCTCTCTACGTCAGTTATCGTTAATCCAGACAAAAAATTCCCTATTTTGATTTTCTTTTGTATTTCTTAGGCTCTTAAGTAATGGAAGTTATCCTAGAGGATGGTCTTGGTTCAATAGAGGGCACTAATAACAAACAAAGTTTTTAAAAGTTTTTATATCAATTTCTTTTATAGAGAATTAAATATTCTAGTTAGGCTCGTATCTACAAACTTAAGCTTTTAGAAAAGTGAAAAATTTAATATGATAAGGTAAATTAACCCAAAAATGCCTCCTTATCAATTAAAATTAATTAAAAAAGTGTTATTTTTTGATCCACTTATAGAAGTACGTACATAGGAATTGAGAATAAACAAATTTTTATACCTTATCATCTTAAAACTATTTTTATTAATATAATGCGTGATATAATATTTCTATTTAAAAAAAGAAAAAAAATCTTAAGTGTTTATACGTGTGTGTGTGTGTGTGTGTGTGTGTCTGACTCCATAAGTGTGCTTGTTACTTTCTTCTTCAATAGTTCGTGATTGAACTCCTCTTCTAACTACAAACAATTATATTACTGACTCTACCAAATATAGTGTGTCTCATCAAAATCACCTTTTACTAGGCAATGTGGTATCTGTGTAGCTACTTGTGCCACAGTCGGATTACCTCCATTGTATGCCATTATCTGATCAAGATGATTTGTAGAATAAAACTGAGCATAATCAGAGTGATAGCGATTAATATCATACTTCTAATACATAATCTCTAAGCTTTTTTATTGCCGCCATCTCATTCAGCCTTAGACTAAAGGTTCATGAGATCATAATCTGATTTTTTAGATCCTTACTTCCATGCCACTAGACTAGAAGGATGACCAACAAGAAGGAATGAAAGTTAATAAATAGCTTTCTCTTCCCGTATTTCCTCATTTTAAGATTTAGAAAAAGAAAAAAGGAAGACATTAAAATGTTTTAAACGAAAGCCTTGTCAATTAAGCTTATAGGCAGGCAGGGGTACTTGCTTATGTGTGTGATTTTGTAACCTTTTAGAACATGATACAAATGTCCTCCATGCAGAAAGGCCAACTATTGTAGACAGTACAACAAATATGGACTTTGGTAAAGCACTAACTAATAAAAGTAGTAAAGCACACTTAGCTACCATCCACCACAAGCCATCATCGTAGTCACTCGAAGCTCTGTCCTTTGCTTTCCCCACAGTCACGTCTAGCTGCTGCCATCCACCACAAGCTACTGTTAGTGAGTCAAAGGTAGAGACAGAGAGAGATAGAAGCAAAGGCAGTGGGAGGCAAAGATAGGGGAGTGAGAGAGAGGGAGAGAGAAAGAGAGAAGTAAAGGAGCGCAGCTTTAAGATTACGAGTCATCTAAAACTCAAAGGATGAAAGGGTTTCAAATTATCATTTTTTGACAGTTATTTGAATCCTATAGGAATTCAGATACCTGGAAGCAAAGAAACGTGGGTTTAAAGTTACGAGTAATATGAAACTCAAAAGATAAAAAGGTTTCAGATTACCTTCTTTTGAAAGTCATTTGAATCCTGTGAGAATCCAAATACTTGGGTATAAAAAATAGGTTTGGTGTACAAAACAAGGGGTAGGTTTCAGTTTTCCATTCCCTATACCAAACGGCCCATAATAAGGAATGTTATTTTTAATGATACTTCTTAGATTGAGTGTAACTATATGTAGTCCTAGAAAAAAAATTAACCTAATGCTTATAAAGCTTATATTTCTGAAAAACAAACATTAACATCTGTAAGTCCAACTATGTATATTAATTATAATAATCAAAATGTTAGTTTTGCAAAACTCTAAATCTAAGTTATTTAACCCAAATCTCACGAGTGTCAAGTGTAAATTTCTCTTAAATTGACTATGAATTTTATTCTTGTAACATTAAATATCAACTATTTGATAATTAAACTTAAATTTGGCATGCATGACTAATATATATGAAAAAAAAAACATATATAGAAAGACATAATTAATGTTTATGGTTAAAAAACACATTGATACAAACGTATTAATACAAGTATATTGATACAATGGTCTAAAACTTAAGTAACACTTTACATAAAACTTATGGTTCCATCGATCCTAACTAGCTTTATAACAAATAGTTTATAATTATTTTCTCTTGACACAACATAAAATCACTCATAATTCACTCCCTTAAGTTGCCTATAATTACATTTCATGAATTCAATTACTGAGGGTCGAAGAAGTTGAGCTTGGTACCAGTTCTAGTTATCACATAGATTCCAGCTACAACCGTTAACCCACTCAAAATCATTCCTAGGAAACCGAGCACCCAGTTAAGGAACCAAATAGGGCTATATTGCTTTGGCTTCTTAATCTTAAGCCACATGAAACATGGATAAGCTAATGTCACTGGCAGTCCAAGCCCTCCAACTAGACCAGCCACACTTCCTAAGAATGGAAATGCCACAGCTAGAAAGAAGCAAAAGAACCCAAAAACGACCCGAATCATCGACCGGAGCCACCATGCACAGGGCTTCTTCTTCCATCTTGTGTAAATTGACTCCACATTATCAAACTCTTGCATGCCATATATTTGGAATGAGCTAACAGCATTGACTATCACAAACATGCTTACTAATGCTAACACAAATCGCGATGTGTCACCAGAGTGGAATAAGTACAAGGCTTTTAGCAGGCCGTCTTGTGGTATCTGTTAATTAGCAGATACATTAGAATCTGATCGAATTACGTGAAATGAGTCATTAATTATGATAAAAATGAATAAGAAGATTTGTAATATTACCAATTGGCCGTATGCCCAATAGCCTCCAATTGCAATAGGGAACAAGCACATTGCAATGATTAGATATGCAAACTTGACACCCCTCCACATTGGCACAGTCGAGGGATGCTTCTCATTTGAAGGCATGGTAGCCTGCAGCCAATCAAATTATTATTTAATTGCCAAAAATTGGCATTAATTAAATGGATTGAATATATGATTTTCTAATTTCCACATGAAAGGCCATTAAAATATCCACACCTTAATACTGGTTTAGGCAGATGTCAAAAAGTCGATTAATTACCAACCACAATCTGTGGAAAAAGCTTTCGTTACTTGTTGAACGTTCAGCACATAAAATTGATGCATGTCATGAACAAATTCTCCGCCTACGGTTTGACTAATATTATAGTTTCTTATGGTCAAAGGTCAACCTTGGTTGCAAGCTCGAAATAATTCAAGGGAAACAACTAATTAAAGACTGGAAAATTCCAACTACCCAGTGGTATGTAGAAACGTCAACGCCAATTTGCTACCATCCTTGTCCATTTTTTTTTTAAAATAGAAATAAAATTAATAAAAATTATATAAGGAAGAAGAAGTTGGGAAGATAAATTATAGTTTTTCTTTTCGGATAACAGTAATGCGCCCCAGTGCTAGAATCCGGTATTCAAAAAGTGTGAAATCTTTAAGCTCCACTAGAGGGTCTCCATCGGAAAGGTAAAAAAGTATGAAATATTCAAGCTCCACAGAAGGTCTCCATCAAAAGGGTTCGAACCTGAGGAAGGTCTTCATTAGAAGGGTTCGAACCTGAGACGGTGAGACCTCGATACAACCAAGCATCATGTCCCATGTCTAATACCATCTGTGTTGCCCCTTGAAAATTTATAAGAGGATTGGGAAATTTTAATTATGAAAATGCCCATTGAAAATTAGAGAGAAAGAAGTAAAAATAATTTTTGGGATTACAAGGAGTGTGCAGGATACAAAATTCTTGTTTTTAAACTTCAATATTGAAGACCTTTGGGGAAAAAAATCGATCGAGAACGTGATTTTTTGTTTTTTAATTTTATGCGTACGACCCATCTTATATATCATCATACAATTGATTTTTCTTATCTTCTCTCTCTCTCTCTCTCTCTCTCTCTTTTTTTTTGCTAGTGAATTCTACTCTAAAATAGTAAAATTTATGTACCTGTATCTCAAGTGAAAGATTGTGGCCTCTAAATGCAAAAGCAACGATACCAATTGCATTCAGAACAGCAGAAATTTTATCTGCATCTGTTTCTCCGCGAATAGTCTTGTATGACACACTAGGCAGCCTACCGTTTTTAACTGAAATCACCCAGATGGCTGTACAGTAGCCAACAGCAGTGAGGGCACCCATTAGCGATACACCAGCAATGGAGTTCAAGTTGGGCAGCTGAGATAGAATTACTGCAGCACCAGTGAAAACCAAGTACCACTCCACGGTCGTTAGTCGCTGCGAGCATGTGGCACCGCATACAGTTTGGAAGAACATCTTGGATGTTGAGCCCCCGAGGATGATCAGAGCGATGCATGTCCCTACTGATAGGTACCCTAGCCCTGGCTGGACTATCCAATTCGCTAGCCTCTTACCTGCATCATAGTAAGCCATTCAATCAAATCAAACTCTCATGTTTTCGCTAGTTAGTTGTGTATATCTGTGTCAAGAAATCAATTTAAGTGTAAAACCTGCTACATACCAAAAGCAGCACAACTAAGTTGAAGGTATCTGTTATAACGCACGCCCTGTTCCACAGATTCATGGAGTTGCACTAGTATGTAGAGTGTGTAGAGTTGCCAAATGAATATCAGCGTCAGGCATATCGCACCCCAAGCCCTGTAACCAAATCAAGATATAGAATATAAGATAAAACGGCTACAGCTCAGAGAGAAAGCTAAGCTAGAGCAGGTTAAAGCAGAATACTTACCATCCAAGAACAGTGAAGGCAACGGGGAGCACAAGAGCTTGAGTTCCAATTCCAGCACAGAGAGTATGAAAAGCGGCGTAGTAAGCATTTCCATTGCGGGACTCGGTGATTGGGAGCCAAGCATCACTAGGTTCAAGCTTTGTTGCCTTTAGAGCTTTCCTGACAGGGCTCCCCAAAGGAGTAATAAAGCGTGGGGTTAGCCTGCTAGGGGTCAGTCCGCTTAGGGTTGAAGCCCTTGGAGTTCCTTTCTTGCTTGCAGGCCCTATAACATCAGGAGAGGCGAGGAGGGGCGATCGTGAGAGAGAAGGGGAGTGAAGCTGTGACGGCGGAGCCGATATCGGTGACCTTGGTGCCACGGTGGGGAGCTTTGGTGTTACAGGGTCAGAGCTTGCTTCATGATCAGCTTCACCCATTTTGAACACTCTTTGGTGCTAGCTGAGCTAGCTAGTTACTAGGTGTATCTATATACGGGGGCTTTTGCTCTTTCACTTCCCTTTGCATACGCTCAACAAGATGCATTAAATGTCTTTTTATATATACACCTCGCAATGCAAATGGTGCAACATAAGAGTTCTCATTTCTGGCAAAACTCCCAGTCAAATATCAAACTGAGACACCAATCCCCATCTTTAATTGCAGTTAGTTTGACTTTAATAATATCAAGGCAATTTGGATAATTTATGCCAATAAAAATTTAGTATTAATAAATAATGAAAAGAAAAAGGACATATATATGTCATGAACCCTTAATAAATCTTATAATATAAATTAAATAATAAAAAACTGAATCAAAATATTATAACAAAAAAAAATAAAAAAACTTATCCTTTCTCTTAATTCACCACCTCTCTTTGAACTTTCTCACCGATCCTCTCTATCTCTGAACGCAAAAGTTTTGAGGCTTGGACGATGGCTTTATCTTATCTTTCATGTGCCACGACGCTACTTCAGCCTCCAAAGGCCATCGTCTCTCCCAATTGCTCCGTCCTTTATTTGAAATCGAGGTTCGAGACCTACAGCGCCATCTCTCGCATCTACATCAATTGAAACAGCGTCGGATGCATCACGTTTCGTACAAAAGAATCAGCCGAAGATTGCTACCGTTGTTGCTTCGTCCTTCGGCATCACCATTGATCACACTTTGACTAGTGATTTGCTTAAATTTAGTTAATGGTTTTGCTAAATTGAGTCAAAATTTGAAAATTTTCATTGCTAGTAGCTGTATTGATTTTAATGCAAGAACCCTTTTGTTTTCTGTTTTATTAGTAATTGAAATTCACAAAAATGAAGTGGGGTTTTTTTTTTTTTTTTGCAGGTACAGTTTTTATGAAGAGAGACTGTACCTAAATGTTTATGAAGAGAGACTGTACTTTGTGAACTTCTCTCGTTTTTATTTGTTAGGTATTAAAAGGTATATACTTTTAATGCAATAGGATAATTATATATAAATATATGACCATGTCAAGAGGTCGCGTTAATGTGTATTAAGTTCATTAAGGTGGCTAATACCCACTACAAAAATTATTGTCTTTTACTACTGCTACTTTGTAGTCATATAAGCTTAATTATTTACGTCTGTGTTACGACGGCTATAAATGGCGCCGTAAAACATTTACTGCTCGTCTTTTTTTTTTTTTTTTTGGTGGCTGCAATGGTGCTAACGTGAAAGTCCACATACCACATGCTCCGCTGTGGATTTACAACTGCTTTAATGCTAACATAAATGAATTGCAGAAGTCATAATTTATTCTTTACGTTTTTAGGAACCTATTCATTTAAGATATAATGTAGTAAGACAAACAATTGTTAAAAATTTAATTTCATTTTATTTAAAATTTAATTCACATAATTTAGAATTTAAACTAAAATACATCGTCAACAAAATAAAGACTTAAAATATTTATGATATTACAAAAACATAACTCAAAAAGTATGAAATTATTGAAGTATTTATCCATCCTGAAGTTCTATTTCATCCCTTCCAATGCACATGCCCCTTTCGTGCTGCTTAACAAAACCATCTCCAAAGCTACCGTCAACAAGTTTTACCTATAGAATTTTTAAGTGCTGAGATAAATACCGAGTCCAAGCTCCCGTAAAAAACGAGTAAAATAGAAACTTTATTTAAATTGAAACACTTAATTTTGTAAAAGCATTGATTGAAATAGAGGAAACAGAGGAGGGCCACTGGCTTTTGTTATGCAAAACAGAGAAAATAGATCAAACCATAAACAATCTTCCCCACCCAGCTTCCACTTTCCTGCAACAATCAATCAAACGATGATTTTAGATTCCTCATTCTCAAAGGAATATTGATGGCACAACCCATTATGCCACCACCAGCTAGTATATACTAAATTAAATAAAGTTGTAGATAGGAGAAAAAAATAGTCATGTTAATAAAGATCAAGAAATCAAAAGAGTAATTAATAGATAACCCAACTATATTATCTTACATATCTAAGAATCTTACAATTTAATGGGAAAATAAATGACTATTCAGTAATAAAACTGCAAACTAAGCAGTCAGACAATAAACAAATTGTACACTAAACATAAGAAAAGCACCAACCTGAAATCTTCATCCTTCTCAAAGTTTAGTTTCAGAAGCTCTCGTTTGATTCAAATTTCTGTAAGATTCAGAAATTCTGCTAACATCAATGCTCTTGGAATCAGCAACACATATCTAGTCCAAAAAGGAGGAAATTTAAGATACATGAAAGCAATATTGGGTACATCAGGTGTAGATTGCATCTTCTTTTCCTCAAAAAGTTGCTGCCTTGGCCATTGCCCCCTCAACATTTATTATTCAAGCTTCTTACCTTTTTGTTGGGTTGAACCTTGATGAAAAGAAATTGGAAAACAATACTGAAACTTTACCGAATAAAAAACATGAAGAGGAAGAAGTAACAAAATTTAATAGACCAGTATAGATACTGATACAATAATCTACCTTACCTCTTCTTATATTACTACTTCAAACAAATGAAGAAGGTCGTGTATACTAGAACTGAAAAAGAAAAAAAGAGATGCAATGAAGCAAGCAATGTGATGTATAACCAAAAACCCATTTTTTAAATAAAAAAATAAAATTAAACAAAAAACCTAGATATCCCATTAAGAAAATAACCAAATCTGTTGATTATTTCTTAAAAATCAACCCCAAAAAAGAACCCATTTTTATGGTTCCTTACAGAAGAAACACAAAAAGTAATATTGCTAATAAACACTTTAAATTTTATATAAAAAACAAGCAATTGAGAATAAACAAATTTTTATGGCTTATAATCTTAAAACTATTTTTATTAATATAATGCATTTTATTGGAAAAAAAAAGAGGAAAAAATCTAAAGTGAGATATATATCTCCAAAAAAGAAGAGAAAAAGTAGCTAAATAGAAGTCATTTTATGAATCAAAGGTTTGTTCAAGCCAAATAGGTGTACTAATTCTGTGATAAGAATGGCCATTAAAATGTGGGACAATACTTCCATCTTTCATGTTGTAAACGTCCATATCCTTCCATCCTCCTCTATGATTAAACCATGATAGGATTCTACACAATCATCTTTGAAGTATATTATGGAGTTAGGCTCCCAATAAGTAAGCATCATATGCTTCAATAGACATGGAAGAATTATGACCCAAAAAGAGAGCTCTACTGCCCAAATTCTCCACTTTGGTCCATGTCTTAATGCTAAGAAGTCCAATTTGAAAACCTGCAGGAATCTTGTGAGTCCATGAGTGTGCTTCTTACTTCCTTCTTCAATAGGTCGTGATTGATCTCCTCGTCTAACCACAAACAATTCTCTTGTTGACTCCACCAAATATAGAGTGTCTTATCAAAATCACCTTTTACTGGGTCATGTGGTATCTATGCAAATACTCGTGGCACAGTCGGATTATCTTCTCTATATGCTATTATCTGACCAAGATAATTTATAGAATAAAACTGATCATAATCAGAGTGATAACTAATACCATCAGTATTCTGGCTTTACCTTGTGTGTTAAATAGCACTATTTATTCTATCTTGTCTTCAATACTGTTCAATTTTTCTATAGAGTTGTTCTGTTTGGTATCCACGTCCTAACTCTTTAGCCTCTGCTTCTAAATTTATGAAATAAAAAATTTAAACCCTTATTTTTGTCTCTTTAAACCTCAGTTGATTCCCATATTACCCTTTTAACACAATCTCTTGGTCCTTTTTTGCTGTAGCCATTCCATTCCATCTTAGACTAATTTACAGGTTCATGATATTATAATAATCTGATTCTTCATATCCTTGCTTCAATGCCACTAGACTAGAGGAAGGACCAACAAGAAGGAATAAAAGTCAATAAAAAGCTTGATGCTGTCCTTCCGCACCACAAGATTTAGAAAAAGAAAGACGTAAGACATTAAAATGTTTTAAATGAAAGCCTTGTTGATTAAGCTTATAGGTGAGTAGGGGTGCTTGCTTATGTGCATGATTTCACAACCTTTCCAGATGCTATTCTCCATGTAGAAAGGCCAACTACTGTAGACAATACTGCAAATAGGTCTTTGCTTTTCTGCTACTCTTGGAATTGAAAGAGAAATTGATCTACAATTTTCTTGTGTTGAGTTTAATTTCGACGGGAAATACTTGGAATCCCTTTGAGTATTTCAATTTTGGGCAAAATTATCAAGAAGTAAAAATAAAAATTGAGTGTTGAAGCGGTAGAAATTAGAAAGCGGAGACCGGTTAGACCAGCACTTTCTTTATTACACTTTGAGGTGGCAAGCTTCACGGTCCATCAATGAAATTGAGCTAATGGGGCTTGGACATGTTGTTTGGGCTTGAAAATGTACAACTTGTAGCATTGGGCTCTAATTTATAATCAATGAAATTCCTCAATTGATGAATTTAGTTAGTTTCAAACTCTAATAATGAAGGTAAATAAGAAGGTTTACCAAATTCAATGGTTGAGATTAAAAGTAAAAAAAGTTATATTCAATGTTGTCAATTCATTAATCATCTCAACTATTAAATTTTTGTGCATCAATGGTTAGAAAATTATGCACAGTCTTGTGTCAAAAGTTTATGTCAAGATATCCCTTCCCTTACATAAAACAATCACAATTAAGAATTAACCAAAATAAATTCATAAGATTACGAAGAAGAGGGTGAGATTAATAACTAAACTAAATAGGTATAATTTATACCGATACTTCTTAGATTGAGGCTAACTGTATTTAATTAGTCCTAGAAAAAATTAACCTTAAAGCTTGTATTTTCTCATAAACAAACATTGACATCTCTAAATCCAACTATGTTTATTAATTACAATAACCAAAATGTTAGTTAAGAAAATCTCTAGATCTCAGTTAACCCAAACCTTAGGAGTGTTAAGTGTAAATTTCTCTTAAATTGACTGTCATGAATTTTATTATTGTAACATAAAATTTCAACTATTTGACAATTAAACTTAATTTTGGTATGCATGACATAACTAGTATATATATATATATGAAAAGTAACATATATAAGAAAGACATGAATTTTATGGTTGAAAACACAATGATAGAAACGTATTGATACAAGTATATTGATACAATGGTCTAAAACTTATGTAACACTTTACATAAAAATTATAGTTCCATTGATCCTAACTAGCTCTATAACAAATATTTTATAATTATTTTCTCTTGACACAATAAAATCACTCATAAATTCACTCCCTAAGTTACCTATAATTACATTACATGAATTCAATTACTGAGGGTCGAAGAAGTTGAGCTTTGTACCAGTTCTAGTTATAACATAGATTCCAGCTGCAACCGTTAACCCACTCAAAATCATTCCTAGGAAACCAAGCACCCAGTTAAGGAACCAAATAGGGCTATATTGCTTTGGCTTCTTAAACTTAAGCCACATGAAACATGGATAAGCTAATGTCACTGGCAGTCCAAGCCCTCCAACAAGACCAGCCACACTTCCTAAGAATGGAAATGCCACAGCTAGAAAGAAGCAAAAGAACCCGAAAACGACCCGAATCATGGACCGGAGCCACCATGCACAGGGCTTCTTCTTCCACCTTGTGTAAATTGACTCCATATTATCAAACACTTGCATGCCATAGATTTGGAATGAGCTAACAGCATTGACTATCACAAACATGCTTACTAATGCTAACACAAATCGCGATGTGTCACGAGAATGGAATAAGTACAAGGCTGTTAGCATGCCGTCTTGTGGTATCTGTTAATTAGCAGAATGTATATAAATTATATTAGAATGTGAATTACGTGAAATAAGTCATTAATTATGATAAAAGTGAATGAGAAATCTGTAATATTACCAACTGGCCATATGCCCAGTAGCCTCCAATTGCAATAGGGAATAAGCACATTGCAATGATTAGATATGCAAACTTGACACCCTTCCACATTGGCACAGTCGAGGGATGCTTCTCACTTGAAGGCATGGTAGCCTGCATGCAGCCAATCAAATTATTATTTAATTGCCCAAAATTGGCATTAATTAAATGGATTGAATAATTATTTTCTAATTTGCAAATAAAAAGTCTCTAAATTTTCCACAGTTTAATACTTGTTTAGTTAGATGTCAAAAAAGTCGATTACCAACTACATTTTGTGGAAAAACCTTTCCTTACTCGTTGAACAGTCAACACAAATGATGGATGTTAACAAATTCTCCGCCTACAGTTTGACTAATATTAATTTTTTATGGTCAAAGGTCAACCTTCGCAAGCTCGAAAAAATTGAAAGGAAACAAATAATTAAAGACTGAAAAATTTCCACCTACCCAGTGGTGTGTAGAAACGTCAACGCCAATTTGCTACCATGTCCATTTTTAAAAAACTTGGAAATAAAAATTAATAAAAACCTTTGTACAAGGAAGAAGAAGTTGGAGAGATAAACTATAGTTATTTATAAGAGGATTGAAAAATTTTAATTGTAAAAATGCCTATTGAAAATTGGAGAGAAAGATGTAAAAGTATTTTTTGGGATTAGAATGAGTGTGCAAAATACAAAATTCTTGTTCTTAAACTTTAATATTGAAGATCTCTGGGGAAAAAAAATCGAAACAATTATCTCTGGGGAAAAAAAATCGAAACAATTTTCTTTTTAAACAAAATTTTATGCATATAATCTCATCTTATAGATGATTGTACAATTAATCTTTCTTTTCTTCTCGTTTATATAGTGAATTCTACTCTAAAATAGTAAAATTTATATACCTGTATCTCAAGTGAAAGATTGTGGCCTCTAAATGCAAAAGCAACGATACCAATTGCATTTAGAACAGCAGAAAGATTATCTGCATCTGTTTCTCCACGAACGGTCTTGTACGACACATTAGGCAGCCTACCCTTTTTGACTGAAATCACCCAGATGGCGGTACAGTAGCCAACAGCCGTGAGGGCACCCATCAGCGATACACCAGCAATGGAGTTCAAGCTGGGCAGCTGAGATAGAATCACTGCAGCACAAATGAAAACCAAGTACCACTCAACGGTCGTTAGTGGCTGCGAGCATGTGGCACCGCATACAGTTTGGTAGAATATCTTGGATGTTGACCCTCCGATGATGATCAGCGCGATGCATGTCCCTACTGATAGATACCCTAGCCCCGGCATGACTAGCCAATTCGCTAGCCTCTCACCTGCATCACAATAAGCCACTCAATCCAATCAAAATCTCATGTTTTCGCGAGTTACTCGTGTATGTCTGTGTCAAGAAATCAATTTACTAGAAGCTTAATTTTATGAATTATGATTAACAATAATATTTAGTTTTTAAGACCTTCCATGCACTGTTATATATGCTAAAAAATTAAATTTTTTTTAAGAGTAATCTTAATTTGTGCTCCAAGGACATATATTAAATCCTTATAAATTATGCAGATTTACTTGAAATTTATGTATTTAATGAGTTTTACATAATTTTTTTCAAAAAATTTACAATTTTGTAGAAAATATATACAATCTTCAAGAAAATTAATACAATTTTTTAAAACACACGTTAAAACTACCCTCCTTTAATTTTTTTAAGGAGTAAGCTAGTAAGTCGTAACCTATATAACATTAATATATCTTTAACGTTTTATGCTGCTTTTAGCAAACTTTAAGTGTAAAATTAACACTACTACATACCAAAAGCAGCACAACTAAGTTGGAGATATCTGCTATAACGCACGCCTTGCTCCACAGATTCATGGAGTTGCACTAGTATGTGAAGCGTGTAGAGTTGCCAAACGAATATCAGCGTCAAGCATATCGCAGCCCAAGCCCTGTAACCAAATCAAGATGCAGAATATAATATAAAACAATTATAGAGAAAAAGAGAGAGAGAGAGAGAGAGAAAGCTAAGCTAGAGCAGGTTAAAGCAGAATACTTACCATCCAAGAACAGTGAAGGCAACGGGGAGCACAAGAGCTTGAATTCCAATTCCAGCACAAAGAGTATGAAAAGCGGCGTAGTAAGCATTTCCATTGCGGGACTCGGTGATTGGGAGCCAAGCATCACTAGGGTCAAGCTTTGTTGCCTTTAGAGCTTTTCTAAGAGGGCTCCCCAAAGGAGTAATAAAGCGTGGAGTTAGCCTGCTGGGGGTCAGTTTGCCTGGGGTCAGTCTGCTTGGGGTTGAAGGCCTTGGAGTTCCTCTCTTGCTTGCAGGCCCTATAACATCAGGAGAGGCGAGGAGGGGCGATCGTGAGAGAGAAGGGGAGTGAAGCTGTGACGGCGGAGCCGATATCGGTGATCTTGGTGCCACTGTGGGGAACTTTGGTGTTACAGGGTTAGAGCTTGCTTCATGATCAGCTTCACCCATTTTGAACACTCTTTGGAGCTAGCTAGCTGGCTAGTTATTAGGTGTGTCTGTATACGGGGGTTTTTGCCCTTTCACTTCCCTTTCCCTTTGCAGCTCAACAAGATGCACTAAATATCTTTATGTATATATAGACCTCGCACGCGAAATGTGCAACAAAAGATTCTTATTTGTTTGTATTTGTTAAGTAGGTGTGGGCTAAATATTAATTTTATATCTTAATATTATGTGCTTTTACATTCACGTGTCTTGCACGTGGAACGGATCTCACAACCCTTGTTAGAATTTTTTGTAGTGAAGGATTCGAACTTTAGATCGTTGGGTTCAAGCTCTGATACTATATTAAATTTACTATTTTACCTAAAAGTTTAAGTTAGTATATACATGTTTAACATTATTTTTATACTTTAATATTATTAAAGGTTTGATATACTTTCAATGCAATGAGATAAATATTTTAAAATACAAGGTCACGTCAATAGGTCGCATTATTGTGTTTATAAATTCATAAAAGGTGGCTATACCTGTACATATATGTTCATTCTGCTCATATTCAAACAAATGGAAGATAAAATATTTCAGCAGCCTTTAAAGCTTAAGCCCCAACAACTTTCTCTTTGAAAAAAAAGTATATGTTAGTCACAATTTTCATTTATTTAACGGTAAATGTCGGCGCCGGTTATCAAAAGAATTGTCTACCAACATTAATTTTGTCAGCATTACAGTAGAGCAATATCTGAAATCAAACTTCATCTGCTGGCTTTAATTTGACGAGAATTTGTCGTCAGGTAAACCATATACACATATATACACACAAGTTTGTGAATAAACTAAACCCTAGTTAGGTAGGAAAAAAAGAAAATGGTCAAACAAGGACCAAGCAATATAAATAATTCTAATATCAATATGCAAGGTGGAGAAGATGGAGAATAACACGCAATACAGCGCACCTGGGACTTGTATTTGTTAATGAAACATGGCACCGAATGTTCAAGCATATCCCATAACTCAGACATGGACAGATCATATACGTACCTTCAAAATTGTGAAAAAATCTTCTAATATATATATGTGTTGATCAATTTTGCTTAAGAATGATTCTAGAATAGTAAAGGATATCGGTGGCATAGGTTTTAAATACTTTTGTCATATATAAAAATGTTCTGATTTTGGTTTTGGTTTGATTAAAGTAATTTGGTCGTCTAATTTAATTAGGTTATAATAGTATATTGTCAAATTTTAGGGTTTTGGCTACGCTCATAGCCAATATTCGTCGAAGAAGAGGAAGTTTTGTATATCAAAAAAATTGTATAAGAGTTGTAAATAAGTGTATAAAAATTATAAATGAGTATATAAAAGTTGTAAAGTTATAAATACTATAGCATGACCGCAAATTTTAACATATATAACACTGTTAAGATTTTGGTTTGATGAAGTTGAATTAAAGAATGTTGAAGAAAATTTTATTAATCTCACATATAATACATGTACAAATCGTCATAAGCGGCCATATTTTTACTAGGTTTTTTGCTTAATTAAGTGTTTTGCTGATTTTACGCTAAGTAAATATGAGCTGACTAGGATAACTAACTGCTGACTAGGATAACAGAATTTCCCTAGCTAAACTACTTTAACAGACTTTTTGTTAAACTCAGCTAATGACTTCTTAATAGATGAAAATGTTAATGTTGATGGGCACAGTGACCAAACTAGAGTTACTGCAGTTAACCTTAATTGTTCATTTTAATTAACTTGGTGTGTAGTTAAATTAACTGTAGTTTAGTTTGTGCATCCCAACTGTAGACCTGTTACCGGATGATGGGTTTTGTATAAATTAGACTTGAAACAATACAAAGAAAGAGAGAACCCAATCCTCGGCTGATTTTTCTAGTTCTTTTAGCTTTTTTTTTTTTTCTTCGGGGTCGAATCACACTTTTTTTATTCCACGGCTGGCACACTGGTTTAGCATGTCGAACTGGTGCAACGGATGTATCCAGGATTTTCTTTGCCAGGAGTCTAAAGCTTACGTAAACTAAATTGACATGCGTGGAAGTCCAAAATTATGTACACTAGTGGTCAGTAATATTTAACGCATGAAAGGGCTTTCTTGTAAATTCAACCTACAAAAAAGTCTCGATCTCTTTTATAAATTTTCCACCCTGGTCCTCTCGCTCTTTTTCAGTTTCTGAAGTTGATTGACAATAAAACCGATATTATCGAGATTTGATACGTGTGGGCTGGTTTGAGCTGATTTAGGAAATCGAAGCTGAGCTAATTTTTTACTTTATTGGGTTTCGAAATGGCGAGCTTCAGGATCCATCAATTGAATTGAGCTAATTGGGCCTTGGACATTTTGGTTGGGCTTGAAACTTGCACAATTATAGTATTGGGCTATAATATATAATATTTTTCAGGCATCAAATCTAGTCAACCTATGGAACAATTAAAATATTAATTAAGTAAAATAATTAATAAAATATATTGAAACGTAATGAAGATAATATATGATAGGTTCAATACTGATTATCCAAATTTATAATTATACTCTTAAAAAATATTATGTAAATTAAAATAAAATTTTACTAGAATTTTATTTAAGTTAATATATCACTCACTTGTCACTACCTTTGAGGTTGGACTCAATATCTCTTAAAATAGTATTTTGTCAAGATCATCAAAAATCACCTTAAAGTTTCACAAATTTTTTTTTTAACTAATGGATTTGTTAGTTCAAACATAAACAAAGAAAGGTAAAATAGAATTTTACATAAAATAATCACTATTAGGAATCAATAAACTATGAGAATATATATATATATATATATATAGAGTAAAAGAACATTAACCTCTAAATCCAACTGATTTATATTATATGAGAATCAAAATTTTAATTTTGAAAACCTTAACTTAGTTAACCCAAATATTAAAAGTTTCATGTAAATTCTTTTGGATTGAAGCATAAATTAATTATAAATTTTATTATTGTAACATAGACTTCAATTTTTTGATTATTAAAATTTGATTTTGGATGTAAGACTAATATATATGAAAAATAACATGAAAAAACATTAGTTTTTACCATTGAAAACATATTAATACAAACTTATCGATACAAGTATATATTGGTACAATGGTCTAAAACTTATGTAACACTTTACATAAAAATTATATAGTTCCATTGATATCCTAGCTAACTAGCTCTACAACAAATATTTCATTGTTATTTCTTTCTTGACACAATAAAATCACTCATAATTCACTCCCTAAGTTACCTATAATTACATGAAGGTGCTCAATTACTGAGGGTCGAAGAAGTTGATCTCGGCACCTGTTCTGGTTACAACATAGATTCCAGCAGCAATCAATAACCCACTCAAAATCATCCCTACGAAACCAAGTCCCCAGTTAAGGAACCAAATAGGGCTATATGGCTTTGGCTTCTTAACCCTAAGCCACATGAAACTTGGATAAGCTAATGTCACTGGCAGTCCAAGGCCTCCAACTAGGCCAGCCACGCCTCCTAAGAATGGCATTGCCACCGCTAGGAAGTAGCAAAAGAACCCAAACACGACGCGAATACTTGACCGGAGCCACCATGAACATGGCTTCTTCTTCCACCTTGTGTAAATTGACTCCATACCATCAAACACTTGCATGCCATAGATTTGGAATGAGCTAAGAGCATTGACTATCACAAACAAGCTTACTAATCCTATGACAAATCGCGATGTGTCAGCAGAGTGGAATAAGTACAAGGCTGTTAGCATGCCTCCGTTTTGTGGTATCTGTTAATTAACAGAAAATAAAGTATATTTTAGAATGTGAAATTGTGAATTATGTGAAATGAGTTATTATTAACCAAAAAGAAAAAAAGTATGAGAAATCCGTGATATATACCAAATGGCCATATGCCCAATAGCCTCCAACTGCAATAGGGTATAAGCACATTGCAACGATTAGATATGCAAACTTGACACCTTTCCACATTGGCACAGTCGAGGGATGCTTCTCACTTGAAGGCATCGTAGCCTGCAGACAATCAAATAATTATTAATATAAAAGTTTCTAAATTTTCCAAATAAAACCATTAAAGCTAGTATCCCCTACTGGTTTTAGTCGATGTCAAAAAATGTAAATTCTCAAGAGCAAGTTGTGGAAAAATCCCTCTCCTTACTTCATGTCTATTCAAAACATAAGATGGATGTCATCAAATTCTCTGCTTAAGTTTAATTAATATATTTTTTTTATGTTCAACCTTCACGGCAAGCTCGATATGGTTCAAGGGAAAAAACTAATTAAAGACTGAAAAAAACCTGAAGACTTTTTGAAAAAGGAAGAAGGACATAGAGAGAAAAATTATTATAAAAGGACTGGAAAAGTTTAATTACAAAATGATTTCAGAAAATTGGAGAGAGAAAGATATGTGGAAAAGTGTCCACAGCAAAAAAATATTGTTTTTAAATTTTAATATTGTTAATGTATAAAATCTCATCTTGTATATAGTTGTACAATTAATTTTTATTTTCTTGTCTCTTTTATGTGAATTTTACTCTAATTAAAGATAGTAAAATTAACATACCTGTATCTCAAGTGAAAGATTGTGGCCTCTAAATGCAAAAGCAACGATACCAATTGCATTTAGAACAGCAGCAATGTTATCCGCATCTGTTTCTCCGCGAACCGGCTTGTATGACACATTAGGCAGCCTACCCTTTTTAACTGAAATCACCCAGATGGCGGTACAGTAGCCAACAGCAGTGAGGGCACCGATCAGTGATACACCAGCAATGGAGTTCAAGTTGGGTAGCTGAGCTAGAATCACTGCAGCACCAGCAAAAACCAAGTACCACTCCACGGGCGTTAGTGGCTGCGAGCATGTGGCACCGCACACAGTTTGGTAGAATATCTTCAATGTTGACCCTCCGATAATGATCAGAGTGAGGCATGTCCCTAATGATATGTACACCAGTGGCAGTATAACTATCCAATTCGCTAGCCTGTCACCTGTATCATATAATTAAGCCATTCAATCAAATAAACTCTCCTATTTTTCGATCTAGTAAGAGACCACTTTCCTAAAAGCTTAAATTAATGGATTTTGGTCAACATCAATATTTAGTCTAGCTACGTTAATTTCTTCGGTATAAGGATCTCATATACTGTT
Source organism: Boswellia sacra (assembly GCA_013180625.2). NCBI lineage: Eukaryota > Viridiplantae > Streptophyta > Magnoliopsida > Sapindales > Burseraceae > Boswellia > Boswellia sacra. Next base: position 69,102 of record SNVD02015884.1, on the reverse strand, counting down.
ATGTTAAAGAAACTATTTTCCTAAAAGCCAGTAAGTTGTAACCTAACATTAATAATTTAACGTTTTATGGCTCTTTTTGGCAATTTTCAAGTGAAAAAAATTACTGCATACCAAAAGCAGCGCAACTAAGTTGAAGATATCTGCTATAACGCACGCCTTCTTCCGCGGATTCATGGAGTTGCACTAGTATGTAGAGTGTGTAGAGTTGCCAAATGAATATCAGCGTCAAGCATATCGCACCCCCAACCCTATAAAACCAAATCGTACCTTAAAATAGTTAAAGAGAGAGAGAGAGAAAGAGCTAAGCTAGAGAAGGATAAAGCTAAGCAGTTACCATCCAAGAATAGTGAAGGCAACAGGGAGCACAAGAGCTTGAACTCCAATTCCAGCACAGAGAGTATGAAAAGCGGCGTAGTAAGCATTTCCATTGCGGGACTCGGTGATTGGGAGCCAAGCATCACGAGGGTCAAGCTTTGTTGCCTTTAGGGCTTTCTTTAGAGGGCTCCCCAAAGGAGTAATAAAGCGTGGAGTTAGCCTGCCAGGGGTCAGTCTGCCTGGAGTTAGTCTGCCAGGAGTCAGTCTGCTTGGAGTCAGTCTGCTTGGAGTTCCTTTCTTGCTTGCAGGCCCTATGCCATCAGGAGAGGCGAGGAGGGGCGATCGTGAGAGAGAAGGGGAGTGAAGCTGTGACGGCGGAGCCGATATTGGTGATGTTGGTGCCACGGTGGCCGGCTTTGGTGTTACAGGATTCGAGTTTGCTTCATGATCAGCTTCACCCATTTTTAACACTTTGTGGAGCTAACTATAGCCAGTTATTAGGTGTCTCTATGGGGGCTTTTGCCCTTTCACTCAACTTTGCATACGCTAACAAGATGCACTAAATGTCTACCCCTATATATAGGCCTCGCATGCAAAATGTGCAATATAAGAGTTCTTAAATTTTTGGTGTTAAAAGGTGCGTTCAATCAATGGGATAAATTAAAATATACAGTCACTTCAAGAGGTCACATTGATGTGTTTTAAGTTCATATATAAAAGTTTTTCTACTCATATTCGAACAAATGAAAGAGACTATATTTCAGCAGCCAAGAAGCCAACAATTTTTTTTTTAAAACAAAAATAAGAGATTATTATTTATTTAATCTCATATATTGCCAGTCATAAAGAGTTTACCAACATTCTGTCATGCAGTAAAACAATATATCTGAATGAATAATACTACTCTTATCGCTTAATTTACAATCAACTCTCTCTACAGTCTAAGTAGGTTAAATTCTATTAAAGATTTTACCAACTTAGGTTATAAAGAGAGTTAGCTGTAAACGAGTTATAAGAGCAGTATTGCTCTATATGAAGTTGCCCTTTAACTTCACCTAGGTCTTTTATTCGACTAGAATTATTAGTCCTAAAGTAACCTATTTATACATACATTTACACAAGTTTGTAAATAAATTGAACCCTCGTCAAGTAGAAAAAGAAATGGAAAATGGTTAGATATATAAGTGCCAACTAACATAAATAATTCTAATATGCAAGGTGGAGGAGATGGAGAATCACATGCTAAAAGCGCTCACGTGGGACTTGTACTCTTTAATTTTAACATTAAACATGGCACCGAATGTTCTAGCATATGCCATAACTCATACATGGCCAGATCTTAAGTACCTTTGAAATAGTGAAGAAATCTTACAATACATAATGGATTGATTTTTCATAATAATGATTCTATACTAGTAAAAGATATCCGGTGGTATGGGTTTTACATATTTTTAACTTACTAAATATGATAGCTTTAAATACATCTTTTAATAAATTACCTTTATATGCAGCTTTTTCATTTTTAAAATATTATATAGCATAAATTAGTAAGGTATTAGTTGAGACTTGAGAGTGATGCACAATAAACATAATTCTAGTTTTAAACGTTTTTGATATATAGCTAGGCCAGGGATCTCCAAGGAGGCATTTGATGAGTCTAATTAATGCTTTTATTTTCATAGTTATCTCATTTGAGGTTTACTAAGGAAAAATTAAAAACGTGAAGAGGAATAAAGATAAAAAGAAGGCCTTGCACATTTCCATGTCGTTCGAATTCGAGTCAAAGACAAATAAAAAGATCTCCATTTAGCGAAAACTAAGCTTATTAGAAGTAGTGCATACACTTTATATCTTCTTCGTCATATCATGTCTTCTTTTTGAGATATTATAATTAAGCAAAAACCAATCGTCACATAAGTATTTGAATTCAAAAATGTACGACTAAAGTGATATATGAGTAGTCCACATCCCTCTTTCTCTTGTTCCCACACTGATCCACTACATAAATTATTCGATCAGCTAATGATTTACACTAGCCCTCTTCATCAAGTTCTCAAGTTTCGAGATCGCCACAACCTTCTCGCTTGTAATCCTAAAGGGGTGTTGTTACCTACCAACTTTCTCTTAGATTTGTAATTAATAATAATTTCAACCATATGCATGCACATTCTTTTTGTATTTTCAAAATGGCCTCGATTAATTAAGTGGTTCTAACACTTAATTTTGTCAAAGTTATGAGGCATATCCGTTTAATGGATTTTGATGAAAATCATGCGCTTAGAACCTTCCTATCATGATTGAAGTTGCGAGAGATGTGTGTTCCATAAAGGATTTCGACGAATCTCGGAGATTAGCCATGCATAATTATCCACTACTTGTTTTTGAATTAATGTTGTAAAATCATCATTAGTGCACAAAAAGAATCCTATGTGAGTTAAAGATACTTTCGAGAAAATGAAATGAAAATTGACTTTCCGATTTCGTAAGTGATTTTAAGTATTAAAATGATTGAAGTACATTGTTCTCAACTGCTGTGACTTTCAGAATGATTCGTTTCATTGCATATGTCTGTATCAGTAAACGTTTTATAAATTTTCTTCGTTTACCTCTTAATAAATATAAAAAATGTGTTAAACCAAAGTCTCTTTGTGCATATAATTTATTGGTTGGTATCTTTAGTTCTCTTTAGTAAAGCAGCCTCTTCTATTTTATTAAATATTAAAATAATCTTTAAGAGCAAAAGAAGTTCATCAATAGGCAATCTTGAATGTAATTTCGCAAAGGAAAATTCCGCATTTGAGTTCTAGTTTTACCGCAAATTGACCATAAACACATTAAGCCCGATAAGTCACCTTTTTTAGTTTTAATTTCTTAGCAAATGAGTACTTTAGATAGGGACTTGATCAGATTTTTGTTTCTCTCTTAGTTTTGGCGAACCTAATTGAAAAATAATTAGGATGACATAATATTGTACCTTATAACCCTTTAAAATAAAATTTCTATGCCAAAAGAACTAAACTTATACAGTAGTAAAATGAAAAAGAAATATGATATGAAAATGAGATAAAATATTATTAAAGTTGTCTGAGGTATAGGTTTATATAAGTTGAGTTATCTTGTCTAAAGGGAGCGTTTTACTTAATATGAATTGATTGATGAAAGAAAATTACTTATATATAATAATTCTTTTATAATTTGTATTGAATGATAAAAAAAGAAAAACAAAAGATTGACTAAAGCCAGGAGAATTGTTTTAGGTACCTTGAGGTGGGAAAAAATTACAAAGTCTAACATGACCTGAAAAGCATAATAACTTACAAAAGAGAATCTAAAATTTAGAAATAATTAAAATTCATATGAAAGTTTATTTTTAGATACATTATGAGGTAGGCTACTTAATGATAAAAAAAACTAGGGTTAGATTTGGCTACGAAGTACAAACTATTCCATTATAGATTTGGCTACAAACTACTCTACCTAGTGTAGTCCAAAGACGTATTGTATTATAAATTTGTGGGTTACTCTACTATAGATGTGGCTAATTAAATCTATTGATATATTTTTTTTTAATTTAAATATTGGCCAAACTCCCTTCTTGGTCCTTGAACAAAAAAGCTAGATTTACAATCTAAATATAACTAAAAATCTATAAATTGATGTGACAGTCTAAGTGACAAAATCCTATTGAAGATGTAATTTCTCTTGTTTATTTTTTTCTCATCCACGGAATTTTGCTATGTAGACTTCACGTTGTAGACTTTTGGATGTATTTCAGTTAAAAGTCTCCTACTACTAGTCCTTCAATATGAAATAATTGTGATAAATATAGAAAAATTTGTGTCTGGTAGCTTTCGGCAGTAGCTTTGTAATTAATTTTATATTGTGTTGGTCCAACAAAGCAATTTGAGGATGGCAAAGTCTTGCCACATTTAATTCTGTGCAAGTGCAATATCTCTTTTTTTTTAAAATCTATTCCAATTATAGTCTAGAAAAGCTTTAAGGCCCTTGACAGCTAACGATGGAAAAAAAGCTATAAGAATAATTAAGAGGATTTATTATTTCTTAATTTTGTTAAATTAGGGTACGTAATGAAGAGAGGATTCATGTTTCGCGAGTACTTCACTTTAGTAGTAAACTTTATGAGTGTATGTGTGAATGTCAACAAAAGCGGTCAACAAAAGCTAGTGCTTACGAGAAGAAAAAACAAATAAAAGCTATTGCATGAAGTGTAAAGATGAAATGCTATGGCAGTTTCACTTGATTTAGGAGACTACCAAAAGAAAATTTTGTAGGACATGAGAAAGATTTTAATATGATGAAAAGAAAATACTCAACAAACAGAAAATCTTTTTCCCAATGATTTCTAGAATATTTTTAATCCATGTTTAACTCATTTTTTCAATTAATATACAATTTTTATAACACGTTTTAATCATTGTAAATAACATTCTATATTAAAAGAACCATTTAGACCTTTTTTTTCTTTCTTTCTTTAGAGAATGCTTGATTTTTGTTCTTGAATCTTATCTCAATTTATTTCTATTATGTCATAGAATTGAAAATAGAAATTAATTAATTGAAAGTATCTCATACACGACAAAAAAGAATGAATAAATAATTAACCCTGGGAGTAAAGTTTTGTAAAGCTTTTAAGTCTATAAAGTTTTATTAAATAATATCTCTTTCTTTAAATATGTTCCAATTATAGTCTATAAAGCTTTAAGGCCCTTGACAGCTAAGGATGGAAAGATTAATTATCTATAAGAATAATAATTAAGAGGATTTATTATTTCTTAATTTTGTTAAATTACGATAATGAAGAGAGGATTAATGTTTCATGAGTTTACTTTAGTACGTAGCAAACTTTATAAGTGCATCTGTGAATGTCAACAAAGTAGGGTTGTTCAAATTAAATCCAAGCTAATCCACCAAAATTGGATTGGTTTGGATTGGATTGAATTAAAAATTTAAAAATCGAGGTAATTGGATCAGACAATAGATTTTATTATAAAAATCGGTCATAAATCGTTCTAATCCAATGAAACATAATAAAAATAAAATTTAATATATCAAAAATAAAAGTGACAATGCCCATTATAATTTATAATCTTAATAATTGTAATATAATAAAATATATTTAGTCCTAAATTAAGTAACTGAAAGATACAAGATTTTTATAATATGCATGGACGTTAATCTTAATATAAGAAATAAATTATTTCATATTATGTATGGCTTATTAGATCCCATGAATTTATTTGAAATCACAATTTGTGTAATGGGATGATTTAAATGTTTACTGTTTTTTTTTTTCATTTGGGCACTTTAATTAATTTAGAATAGAATTTTGTGTCTTATATTATGAAGCTACTACTCATATTTAAATTTGCATAAGTATATTATCTTTATATTTTATGTTAGTCACATTAAATTATATTTTGTTATTGGACCATATTGTATTTTTTCTTAGAAAAAGTTTTTTTAAGTTTAGATTAAATCCAATCAAATTATAATTTTTCTAAATTGGATTGGATCGGATAATGGTTTCTATAAAATTGGATTGGATTGGATTTCACTCTATAAGTGAATTGGATTGAATTAAAAAATCTCCAAACTAATCAGTATCAGATTGGATTGGTTATTAGTAAAATCCATTGAATCTAAATCGAGGAACACACCTCAACAAAAGTGGTCAACAAAGGCTAGTGCCTAAGAGGAGAAAAAACAAATAAAAGGCTATTGAAGTATATATAAAAGATGAAATAGTAATATCAATTTCACTTGGTTTAGGAGTACCAACAGAAAATTTTGTAGGCCATTTGAAAAATATTAATATGAAAAGAAAATGCTCAACAACCATAGAATCTTTTCCTTAATGATTTCTATAAATTTTTATTCCTCGTTTAACTAATTTTTTAAATAAATTTAAAATTTTTGTAATAGGGATATATCAACACATTTTAATCATGGTAAATAATATTTTATATTAAGACACCCCATTTGAACCTTTAATTCTCTTTCTCTAGAGAATGATTAAGTTTTGATCTTTAATCTTCTCTCAAATTATTTCTGTTATGTAATAGAATTGAAAATCGTTTTCAACAATCAAGAATGAATAAATATTTGATTCTAAGAATAGAATTTTATAAAATTCATTAAATCACAAATATTTGAACGTGGGTCATCTACAAAATTTTCGTTTGTTCAAGAGATGATCAACTTAACAACTACAAACTAGTAATTGCTGAGTTGTGATATGTCCATGATGCAATGATGAATGAGACAATACCGAGCATCCAATACTAGCTATAGACATAAGCAAAGCTTCCTCCATATTTCTACCAACACAGCTTTGTATCAAAGAGACTGCATACTCCATGAAGACTGCATCGCATGGTAATGTGATAGGCCCATTGCTTGGCAGTCCAAACTCTTCCTCAGACATCTTCAAGAGTTCTTGAAAGATCTGATTGCTAAGATATGATATGGGGAACGCAAACCGCCTTTGATCAGTTGTGTACACAACAAAATGGCCCTTATCTGCTTATTTATTGAATCCTGGTAATGAAATTCTTTTCCTCCTTATGGCAGCTATTCTCTGCCACTTCCTTGCAAGCTTGATGCATGAGTTTCTTAGCACTAATTATTTTGTGTAGAAAATTCGCTAACAAGAGAAAGATGATGAAAAGATTAATTTAGTACTTGAAAGCCTGAAATGGAACGTTTGAGTTGAGTTGAGAAGGCAATGCAAGTGCAACGGCTTTATAGTACCAGGCCATAGAAGATTCCTTTGCTTGCGGGTTTCTTGTGTAAGGCTTCTTGCGTGCATAAGCATGTGGCAATTGAAAGAGAAGGTTGTTGGCAATTGGGGCATGTCTAGGACTTGTAGGCAATCAAAAATTTTCTGGCAAGTAGTTAAGGGCCGCTACCGGTCCCAATTTGTTCAATATTTATTGCTCAAGTCCTTCAGGACCACAAAACAAAGATAAGCTTTTATCAAACTTGCAAGAATGGATCTTCCAGATCTATAGAGATCTTCTATAAACATCAATAAAGAACTTGTTTTGCAATTCGGCAAAGGAAAATGATATATCAGATCTAGCTGGCATTTGCAAGACACTCATAGCATATTGGGCCGGACGTGTTCTGGTTGCACTACCAAACAAGAAATACGTATTTGTGGTTCAAACAAACTAGCTTAATTGGAGCTATACTAGTTCACCTTACTTAAACAAGTCACCACGTGGAATACAACATCTGCAGAATATGTAATCCATTTTGATCACACGAAATTCTATTTGCAATCTTCTGTCTCCTAACAAATTAGACTCCAGAGTCTGAACGGCCCCCAGGGATTTTGGCCACAAAGGTCTAGTTGAAGATTGAGGCGTTCTATTGAATGTTACACTAAACTAGACCAACTAAATATTTCTTTTTGCAAGCAAACAAATGTTTTTTTCCTGTACTGTAGCTTTCGTTTCGATGATGTGGGTTGCAAAGGGGTTGCTCATTAATCTTTCGGGACATTGACGTTTACATTCACATGTTCTGTTCATTGACCTGTTCTCTAGTACTCAATGATAGATTGGACACATTCGGACTAGGTATTTTCTCCAATGTTCATAGAAACTTGGTGAAGGTTCCATCGATAAATTGGTTGGACCCATAGTTTCCTCTCAAATTAATCCCTTGCGTAATGAATTGATATTCTTCAGCTGTGTTCCAACTTTGATTGGCTGATTTTCTTGCAGAACCTAACATGTCATGGCTTAAAGTTGCAAAGTTCCAAAACAACATCACATGGTTTTGCGTCTAATGTGACTAAACATAGGATAGCTACAGGTGATGCTATAGCATTATATAACTAGCACATCTCTGATTATTTCACTAGGGCAACCAATACAGATTCATAGTGTTTTACCGATCGAAATTTATTAGATTCTATAATTCTTGAAATCTCTCTTCAATTCACACCATGCTGAGCACCAAGCGGCTGATCAAAATGGCAACAAAGTGGCGCAAGGCAGCTGCAGAAGGAAGGAAAAGATTGATCATGTTGCAAAGGGCAAATAGTAACATGAATTCAAACAGTTGTAACGACACTTCATCAGTGGCTAACAAGGGTCACTTTGTTGTGTACACAACAGATAGCAGGCGCTTCATGATCCCTCTTTCATATCTTAATAATGACATCTTCAAAGCACTCTTGAGATTGTCTGAGGAGGAGTTTGGATTGCCAAGAGATGGCCCCATTACATTGCCATGTGATTCCTTCTTCCTGGAGCACATGGTGCCACTGATACGAAGAGGCCTTGCCAAGGATCAAGACAAAGCTAAGCTTCTCTCAGTAGTTTCTGCTTGCTGCTCAATATCATCCTCTATACAACGGGGAATGGGGAATCGAAATTTACTTGTTTGTAATTGACACATGTATACTACTGATCAATATTGTATTTAGTAGATTATTGAATATAAGATTCTGCTAATTGAGAGAATTTATTTAAAAGTCTATTATATTTCTTCTTCGTATATTCTCTTCTTCATGGGTAATTTTTTTTTCACTTTTTCCTGTAGATTTGCCTTCCTGACAGAGATTTCTATTAGGAATTTATGTAAAAGGGGAACGCTTATTATAGAAATAGTTTACAACTTTAAAAAAGATAAAAAAAGAAATTATATTCTACATGTTATACTAAAAAAATGGTTCATATATACAATTTCAATGAAAATTTATATTGTAGTTTTTATCGTTCACAAAAAAATATCTTAAATTCTTTTTAGATGTCATTTAAGTAATTTTAAGTGTGATAAGTTTAAAATTTAAAAGATGATGCATCATACTTTGCATGAATCAATTAAACAGAGGTAATTTTGATGATATTTTAAAAAATCAAGCAAAAAAGAAAAAAGATTCTTGAGACCCATTTTCGGCATGCGAGGCAGGAGTACTTAATTAAATTAATTTCATTCAATTTAGATTGGGATCTTTTAACACAAATATTTGACATAAATTTATGATTCATCTCACATAATCCAATTATTGAGATTCAAAGTAAAAAAGATTATATTCAGCTGATCTAACTTTATCAACTACCCTAATTATTATATTATATAAGATGAATTACTAGAAATTTGTACCAAGATGTTGCTTAAAAAATTTATATTAAAAATCCGAGCACCAATTCTAAATGTCTAGAGATAGTTTTTCACTTCATACAATATTTGTTAATTAGTATCTTTCCGTGGCATGACAATCAAATGTATCTAAATGATATTTTGACATAATATTTAGGGGCAAATAAATGTTATTATCTTTTAAAACTAAATCATTTGTCAAAGTTCAGAAACGGTTATTGAAACTTATCGTTATTATTATCATCAATGAAAGGTACGTCAATGACCCTTCCATTATTTAATTCTCTCATGTGAGATGTTGGAAAAAGAAAGCACCAATTGTAATGGCGAAACCGCAATCGCAATCAGTACAGCTAGCCTTTTCTGTTCTCAATGAATCATACCCACACATCCAAAAAGCTCTTGCTTACAGGAAAAGGCCTAGATATTGTCCATTATGGCTAGTTTACTTCTGTCAGAGTCTCTACCAGGTAAGTTGAGTATGTGGTGTCTGTTGAATGTTAAATACTTCCGTCCGAATATCTTTGTTTGCTGATTATTTAAGAAAAATAATAATTTGGAAGACAAATAAATCATGAGGGAGATAGCTACAATCTAATAATGATTATGCATCTTATCCAATAAGGTAAAGGCATAAACTATTTGAATTAAGATTGTGATTAAAATTATCTTACCCAATAAGATGAAGTTAGTTGAATTTTCTTGTGAATAACAATTTCAGCTCACGCAGCACACATCAGCTGCTATGAGTAGAAGTTTTTATATATAGATGAGCTGAGAAAGTTTGTTACAATCCAGCTGTCAAGTGTTATATGTCTAGGAATTATTACAACAGAAAATAAGACTATTACACCTGGCTATTTCTAGAAAATCCTAAACAAAGTAATAAGCAGAAATAACAGACTTGATGAAGGCTTAATAACCTGGTTAACTGGCTTAATCAACTAATTATGAAGGAACTTAACAGCAAGGCCATGTTACTTTAATTGTATGACATGAGCTTCCTTAACATCCCCCCTCAAACTGGAGGGCACTTCAGTGACTCCTAGTTTGTTTCTGAAGTGATGGAATTGAGGGGCTGTTAGAGGTTTGGTGAGGCAGTCAGCTACTTGGTCACATGAGGGAACATAGCGCACATCCAGTAGTTTTTGAAGAACTTTGTCACGCACAAAGTGGATGTCAATTTCTATATGTTTGGTTCTGGCATGATACACTGGATTGGAGGCCAAGGCAGCAGCACTTGTGTTGTCACACCAAACAATTGGGCATTGGGAAGATTGGCAGTGAAGTTCCAACAGTAGAGACTGTATCCAGGCTATTTCAGCAGCAACCTGAGCAAGAGCTCGATATTCGGACTCTGTGCTTGACCTGGAAACTACAAGTTGCTTTTTGGATTGCCATGAGACCAGAGTGTCACCAAGAAATATGCAGTAACCCCTAATAGATCTCCTGTCCTCTATGCTGCAAGCCCAATCTGCATTAGTGAATCCAATTATGTTGATGTTTTCACACGGCTTAATATGTAGACCAAGAGATTTGGTGCCTTGTAGGTATCTTAGAATCCTTTTTACACCCTGCCAATGTACAGTTTTGGGTGCTTGAAGGAATTGACTAAGCTTGTTCACACTGTAGGCTATATCCGGTCTGGTGTGAGTGAGATATTGTAGTGCTCCCACAGTACTTCTATAAAGAGTGGGATCCAAGAAGAGTTCAGAATTTTCTGCTGCCTGGTTTTTGCAAATCACAGCTGGAGTTGAGCACGGTTTCAAGTGTTCCAGCTTGATTTTCTTCAACAGATCAGAAACATACTTAGATTGGTTCAGGTATATACCAGTGTCATTTCTTCTTACCTCTATACCAAGAAAGTAGTGTAACTCCCCAAGATCTTTTAGAGCATAGAGTTTGTCTAGATTGGAGATGAGGCATTGTACAATTTGTGGATTATTTCCGGTCACCAGGATATCATCCACATAGACAAGGATAAAAATAAGAGTCCCTGCTTCTTTGAGAACAAAAAGTGAAGAATCTAATTTTGAGTTTGTGAATCCCCAATCTAACAATGTGTTTCTTAATTTGTCAAACCAAGCTCTTGGGGCCTGTTTGAGGCCATAGAGAGCTTTATGTAACTTGCAAACATGTGTAGGCTTTGTGGAATCAATGAAGCCTTCAGGCTGTACCACATACACTGATTCATCCAGGCTGCCATTTAGAAAGGCATTATTGATATCTAGCTGCCTTATCTTCCAGTTTTTAGCTACAGCCAAGGTCAAAATCACCCTTATTGTTTTTTGTTTTACCATAGGACTATAGGTCTCAGTATAGTCAATTCCTGGAGTCTGGTGAAAGCCTTTGGCTACTAGCCTGGCTTTATGTCTGTGAATAGAGCCATCAAAGTTTAAAAACCCATTTGTTTCCTACCAAGTTATACTGAGAAGAATATGGAACTAAGGACCATGTTTTATTCCTCACTAAGGCTTCAAACTCTGCATCCATGGCCTTTTTCCATGCAGCTGACTTCATTGCTTCTCTAACTGTACCAGGTTCTATGTTTTCATTGTTGGTGCCATTTATTTCCTCACTATTGTAAACTTTTGGTTTAAATATCCCTCTTTTTGATCTTGTAATCATAGGGTGACATGGAGCATTTATTATAGGCACAACAGGTAAGGTTTGCATCCCTGTGTCAGTTTCACCTTGAAGGGATTGTGATATGCTTGGTGAAGTGTATGATGAAATGCTTTGGGAGATGGCTTGTGATTTGTTTTGAGAAGAACCTTGTGTGACAATTAGTGACACATTGTGATCTATGTCCATGTTCAAATCTTCTACAGGAGAATTTTGATTTTGTGCAGCTGCATCAGGAGAGCTTTGAGAGGTAAATCTGTCCAGGTGTGATGAGGTTTTAGATTCCTTTCTACTAGAGTCTTTGTCTGTCCATCTGTTAAGTAAAGGGAGAATAAAACTAGGTGAGGGTGTGATAGAGGTCTGTGAGCTTTGACTGGTTCTAGTATTGAGAAAACCAAGTTTGAAAGGAAATTTTATCTCATCGAACACAACATGCCTAGAGAGATATACTCTTCCAGTAGGACTTAAACATTTGAATCCTTTGTAAGACTCACAATAGCTTAGAAAGACACATTTAATGGAATGAAACTGAAATTTATGGCTTTGGTAAGATCTTAGGCAGGGAAAGCATGAGCATCCAAAAGTTTTGAGTGACTCATAATCTGGAATTTGATTAAAAACTTTTTCCCAGGGTGACTTTCCATTCAAGACAGGAGTTGGGAGCCTATTGATGATCCATACTGCAGTGTGAAATGCCTCCCACCAGTACTTTAAGGGCATACTTACTTGGGCAAGCAAAGTGAGTCCCATCTCAACAAGGTGCCTATGTTTTCTTTCTACTTTACCTTGTTGTTCATGGGTGTAAGGACAGGCTATTCTAGTCTCTATTCCATTTTGATTTAGGAAATTAGTAAAGGCTCTAAACTCTCCTCCCCAATCTGATTGTAAGCTTTTGATTTGCCTTTCAAATTTTTTCTCAACATAGGCTTTAAATTACTTAAAGGTGGATAAGGCTTCTGTTTTGCTTTTAAGTGGATATATCCATGTGAATCTACTATAATCATCAACAAAGTTGATATAATATTTATAACCTGAATTAGATGCAATAGGAGCTGGTCCCCAAAGATTTGTATGAATCAAGTCAAGTATTTGTTTGATTTTGCTGGTTGAATGTTTGAAAGGCAATGCATGAGATTTACCCAACTGACAAGCATCACAAAAGTTAAGCTTTTCATTAACGACAAGAGGTTTCTTACAACTTTCCAGAACTTGACTCAAGACTTTGATAGATGGATGCCCAAGTTTTCTATGCCAAATATTGGCTAGACTCTCATTTGAGACATTGTTTGAAACTGATATAGCCAAAATTTGAGGTTTAACAGAAAAGAAATTAGAGGAAGGCTTAGATGACAAGGTAGATTTTTTGAGACAAGAACTAGTAGACACACCCGTAGCAAGACACTTTGACAGTTTGTTTCTTCCATGAACTTTCAGAAGACTTTTTGATGGCTTGGAACCTGGACAGAGTTGATAAAGTCCTTCCTTAACTCTCCCTTGCAGCAGCACCTGGTGAGTGTGTTTGTCCTTCACAAGGCAATAGTTAGAATGGAACTCAACATATATTCTATTATCTCTGGTAAGCTTTGACACACTCAATAGGTTTTTGGTGATTTTAGGCACACATAGAATGTTTTTCAAACTCAACATTGAATTAGTTGTAGGTAATTTTGAGTGTCCAATATGTGTGATTCTTAGTCTATTTCCATCACCAACAGAGAGTGAATTCTTACCACTGTACTCACACATTATATTGATGAACTTTGGTTCAGCAGTCACATGATTGGTTGCTCCACTATCTGCATACCAAGCTTCATCAGCAACTGATTCAAGTGTGGCAAAGAAAGCTTGTTGGGGAAATTTTTGAGAAGAATAGCCTTGCTAAGAAAAATTCTGAGAAGAAGAATAACCATGTTGCTGTGTGGAGCTTCCTCTTTGAAATCCCTGTCTATTATTGCCATTGTTTCTGCCTTTATTTGAAGGTCCCATATAGTTCAAGTTAGTCCTATAGAAACAGATTGAAGCAAGGTGCCCAATCTTACCACATATTTGGCAAATTGGCTTAGAATTGTCGAATCTACCTCCTCCTCTTCCCCTTGGATTGTTGCTATTAAAGCCCCTTTCAAAGCCTTGTTGAAAATTCTTGCTACCACCTTGTTTGTAAGAATTTTTAGAATTCTGATTTTGTTTGTCAAATGCAACATTGGCAGATGCGTGATTAAGGCTAAGATTACCAAAGCTATTCAATCTTTCAAGTCTATTTTCAAAACTAAAGAGGATGGCTTGCAATTCCTGCCAAGATATATCATCCTTGGACTGAATCTGAACTACAATAGGAGTATAGTCAGCATCAAGGCCCAAAGTTATAAAAGAAACCAGATCACTCATCTCAACAGGACTGTCAGCAACAGCCAACAATCTTCTTCATGTTGGTGAGATATTCACTCATTTTCAGTGATCCTTTTCTAGAGTTTTGAAGATCGAAACGAAGATTAGAAATCTTAGATCTGTTTTTCACTCCACAAAATTGTTCCAGGGCTTTCCAAAGATTAAAAGAGGAGGAAGTTTGCTCTATTACCTGAGCTGCAATTTCATTTGTTACTGAACCAAGTAACCAACCTACTAGAAGACTGTCTGTAGAGACCCAATCATCATATTCTGGGTTAGATTGGAGCCGGGAGCTAGCACCATCTTCAGATGTTGAAGAGACTGAGATGAACTGTGGTGGACAGGTCTTGGTTCCAAGAACAAAACCCTCTAGCTGTAGCCTCGTAGAGTTGGAAGCACCATAGCTTTCCAAACTGTGTAGTTGTCTTCATCCAATTTGATGGGGAAAGCTTGGCTTAGAGAGTTACCAAATGGTGAGCTTCCATTGAATGGATTAGCACGTGATGAGGAGCCTGAAGCACTACCGGTGATGCTTTTCTCAGTTGACTTAAGAGACATGGCATTGGCCTTTTTTCTGCTCTGATACCAAGTTGAATTTTCTTGTGAATAACAATTTCAGCTCACGCAGCACACACCAGCTGCTATGAGTAGAAGTTTTTATATATAAATGAGTTGAGAAAGTTTGTTACAATCCAGCTGTCAAGTGTTATCTGTCTAGGAATTATTATAATAGCAAATAAGACTATTACACCTGGCTATTTCTAGAAAATCCTAAACAAAGTAATAAGCAGAAATAACAGACTTGATGAAGGCTTAATAACCTGGTTAACTGGCTTAATCAACTAATTATAAAGGAACTTAACAGCAAGGCCAGGTTACTTTAATTGTATGACATGAGCTTCCTTCACAAAGTTATTTATTTATTTTTTTTGTAAGATTGTGATTGAAAATGAGTACCTTACGGAATAAAATGAACGTTTATAAGATTATGACGTTACAGAAAATAACCTTTAAAGATTTGTTTTCGGATTTTACATAACATTCTTTATGTAAGGGGTAAAATGTATCAATTTAGATGAGAATCCAAACTTTTTTTTCACTTGATCTTAATTGCTAGATGTTAGATATGATAGATCATATGAGTAATTAAGAAAATAAGAAATAGAGAATGGAATCAATCATCAAGAGTAAATTAGATTTCTGAGGAACCCTATATTCATTAAATGAATATACTATACAACGTTGAATTGCAAAAAGCTAACAACTATTGTTTGCTTAGAAGCTCCAAACTAGTGATTGTTGATTACTTTGCTGTTGATGTTGGAGAAAGGATAAAGATGGTAAACGGCGACAAGTAGCCAAGGACATGAGCAACTCCTTCTCCACATCTTTTGCTTGGCGCCTCTGAATCAAAGAGACTACTGCATATTCCATGAAGGCTGCCTCACAAGGTAATGTGATAGGCCCGGTGCTTGGCAGTCCAAACTTATCTTCTGCCATTGCAAGGAGCTCTCTAATGATGTCGTTTTTAAGATAGTTCAAGGGGATCATAAAGCGCCTCTGATCTGCAGTGTATACAACAAAATATCCTTTCTTGGCTATTGAAGATGTGCTACAATTCTCAGCTTCAACAAACTCTGTGGTTCTTGGCAAGGAGATTCCCTTCCGCTTGCTAGCTGCCAGTTTTTGCCACTTCTTTGCCATTTCGATTAGCTTCTTTGCACTGATCATGTTGTTTCTTGTCTTGTTATTAGAGAGAGAATATTTCTGAGATAAAAAGCAAAACACTGAAACGCTGTGATTGCTGAATGTGAAGTCTAATGAAATGGATTGGTTATATAGTCATCATCACAAGGCTAGAGACAGTCCCATTAATGATGCTACCCTTGTGCAGGGACTTAAGGGGGGCAAAGCCATCTGATTGGAGGGTAAGAATTGAAATTTTGGTACCTGGCTGGTGCCCACTCATGTTGATACATCAAGGTGAAGCCTCGCATGGAACGGTCACGTTCTGCTGCATGGTGGTTCGATGGCATATGCTGGGCCCGGAGCTACGAGTGGCTCCAAATCACAGACATTTTCAATCTCTGAAATGAAGATTTTCTTTCTTGAGCATTGTATGGAATATATGATGGATAAAATCTAATTTATTTGATTTAATTTCAATAAAAAATTCGCTTGATAAACCTTTTTGTGCCGCAGCCATTAGATGGGAACAAACCACGCATGTGCTAATTAAGTGTCTTAGGATATTAATCTTGTAGCCCAAAATTAGCCTTGTTTGGATTTCTTTCAAGTTTGTTTGTTTGTTTCTCAGATATCGATGATGACATCCGACATCCCTATTGTTCAACATTGTTCAGGAGCAAGGTTGGACATGATTCCTCTTTCATATCTTAACAATGACAATAAAGAACTCCTGAGAAAGTCAGATGGCTTGCTAAATTACATTGCCATGTGATTCCTTCCTCCGGAAGCGCATGGTGTCAGTGATAGGAATTGGCCACTCAAAGGATCAAGACAAAAGCTCAGCTTGTATCAGTAGTTACCGGCTGCTGCTAGTTATTATCATCCTCTTTACATCGAAGAATGAGCAATAGACATTTACTTGTTTGTAATTGACACTCATGTATACTGCTAATCAATATTGTATTGTATTTGGTAGACTATTGAACAGAAAATTTTGCTTGGGAGAATTTATTGAAAAATTCCTATGCCTTCTTGATATTTTCTCTTTATGACTAATTTTTCTTTTTTCATGTTATAAATAGGAATTTATGTCAGAGGGCGAGCCATGTTATATAAAAACAGTTTGTAACTTAAAAAAGAAAAAAACACATATATACTACTAATCAATACTGTATTTGGTAGACTATTGAACAGAAAATTTTCCTTGGGAGAATCTATTGAAAAATTCCCATGTCTTCTTCATATTCTCTCTTTATGACTAATTTTTCTTTTTCATGTTATAATTAGGAATTTATGTCAGAGGGTAAGCCATATTATATAAATACAGTTTGTAACTTTAAAAAGAAAAAAAGGTATATTCTAAATTTTATACTAAGGGGTCGATTGTTTTTACATTTGAAGATTGAATATAACTTATTCTCAATTATTCAGATATTTTAAGTTGATTGATTTTTTCATTTAGGACTGATTATTTTTTCATCTTAAGACTAGATATGATTTATTTTTGTCATTAGATATTTCACATTAGTTAATTTTCTAACTTAAGTGTGAGATCATATAAAATCATCGTAATAGAAAAAGTTAAAATTTTTAGTTTTTATTTGAATTTAAAAACATAAGAATGCATTTTTTTGTTTATTTTCTAAATTATCCTTCTTATTTTAATGCATACCTATTGTATATATATTTATTTTTTTAACTGTAATTCACCCATCTAACCTATTACTTGTACTATTCATTTTTTTTAATTTCGTAATTATTTAATATATTGTTATGATTATTTCATTGATATTATAAAATTACCTGGTTATTTTACGTATATTTTCTCTTCAAAAATTTCAAATCATTTATAAGAAATAAATTAAAAATATATTACTTTTTAGAGAAAACATATAGTGTTCAATTTTAACTGTATTAAATTTTCATATGCATATTTATATAACTTGTAAATATAAAATATAAGTGTGTAAATATCATACTTAATAAAGACATATATATCAATTTAACAGTTTTAAAATATCTTTAGCTTATTATAACAAACAACTCAAGACTTAAAATCAAATATTACAAAATAAAAAATAAAAATATTATTCAGATTTTTATATTCAGACCTATTTAAATTTCAATTAAAGTCATACCATTTTGAATTTCATTTAAATTCATTCTTATTCAAATTTCTGATAAAAAAGCCTCTAAGAAACTTTTTTTTTTTTTTTGCGCCGAAGACCCATAAAGCATGAGGAAGCTTGCTAACGGATTTTAAAATGAGAATCTTATGGAATAACTTAAAAGTATAAACTTTTGTAATATTATCATTAAAAATTTCTTCACAAGTAACATAAAGTTATACAACTTTGTAAGATTGTGATTGAAAATGAGTCTTATACGAATGTAAAGATATAAATTTGTTAAGGTTGTAACGCTAAAATAAAAAAAAAAAAAAATCATTTAACCCCAAGGATTTGTTTTTGGCCTTCAAAACAAACTTCCTTACCTAAATCAAATGGACTAAATTGAGAATTCCAAATCTTTATATGCTGAATTTTATTGGCTAGCGATGTGAGAAATGTAAGAAAATAACAGATCATCATATGAGTAATTAAGAAAAAAAAGAAAAAAAGAAAGAAAGAAATCCAGGTCATAGAATCACTTTTATTGTTAAGGAGGCTAGTTACCGCTGCCTTTATAAGTAATATGAAAACTTCTGATGATTTTTTAAAGAAAACTGGGCAGGAAATTTATTAATCATCAAGAGTACATATGAGCTCATCCTGTAAAATGAAACCAGAGAAGTAAGATAAATTTCTGATTAAGGACTCCATATTCATTCATTGAATGAATTAACTATACAACATTGCATTACAAATTAAGAGCTAACAATCATGGTTTGCTTTAGAAGCTGCAAACTAGTGATCGTTGATTACTTTGCTGTTGATGATGGAAAAATGATGAAGATGGTAAACAGCGACTAGTAGCTAAGGACATGAGCAATGCCTTCTCCACATCTTTTGCTGCGCGCCTCTCAATCAAAGAGACTGCATATTCCATGAAAGCTGCATCACATGGTAACGTAATAGGCCCGCTGCTTGGCCGTCCGAACTCATCTTCTGCCATTTCAAAGAGCTCTCTAATGATGTCGTTTTTAAGATATTTCAAGGCAATCATAAAGCGCCTCTGGTCAGTTGTGTACACAACAAAATGACCCTTCTCAGCAGTTGAAGATGTGCTGCAGCTTTCTCCTTCAACAACCCCTGTGGCTCTTGGCAGGGAGATTCTCTTCCGCTTGCTAGCGGCCAGTTTTTGCCACTTCTTTGCCATTTTGATTAGGTTCTTCGCACTGATCATCTTGTTTCTTGTCTTGTTATTCGAGAAAGGATATTCTTGAGATGAAAAGCAAGAAGGAATATGTATCTTTAAACACTGAAATGCTGTGATTGCTGAATGAGAAGTCTAATGAAATGGGTTGGTTATATAGTTATCATCACGAGGCTAGAGACAGTCCAATTAATGTTGCTACCCTCGTGGAGGGACATAAGGGGGGCAAGGCCATCTGATTGGTGAGTAACAATTGCTATCTTGGTACCTGCTGGTGCCCACTCATGTTGATACATCAAGGTGAAGCCTTGCATGGAACGGTTTCACGTTCTGCTGCATGGTGGATCGATGGCATTCTGGGCCAGAGGTACAAGTGGCTCCAAATCACAGATATTTTGAATCTCTCAAATGAAGATTTTCAGTCTAAGTTAAAAGAATATGATGGATAAGATCTAATCTATTTGATTTAGTTTCAATAAAAAAATTCAGTAGTTAAGCATTTTTGTGCCGTAGCCATTAGATGGGAACAAACCATGCATGTGCTAATTAATTGTCTTAGATGATTAATCTTGTAGCTCAAACTAGCTTTGTTTGGATTTCTTTCAAGTAATTTTGTTTGTTTCTCAGATGATGATATCCGACATCCCTATTGTTCCGCATTATTTCAGAAGCAAGGTTGGATATGATTCCTCTTTGATATCTTATTAACAATGACATCTTTAAAGAAATGAGAATTTCAGAGGAGGATTTTCAGTTGCCGAGAGAATGGGAGGGCTCCATTACGTTGCCATGTGATTCCTTCTTCCTGAAGCACATGGTGTCACCGATAGGAAGAGGCCACGCCAAGGATCAAAGATAAAAAGCTCAGCTTCTATCAGTAGTTACTGCCTGCTACTCATTTTTATTAATTATCATCCTCTTTACATCAAGGAATGATCAACCGAAATTTACTAGTTTGTAATTGACACACATATATACTACTAATCGCTGTTGTATTTGGTAGACTATTGAACAGAAAATTTTGCTTGAGAGATATTTATTTAAAGATTTCTGAATCTTCTTGTTATTTTCTCTTTATGGCTGATTTTTCTTTTTCATGTTGCAAGTAGTAATTTATGTAAGAGGGCGAGCCTATTAGATAAACACATTTTATAACGTAAAAAAGAAAAAAAAGGTATATTTTAGATTTTATACTAAGAAAATGGTTTATTTATACAATTTCAATATGAGAATTCATATTACTTAGCAAAAATACTTTTGCAAATTATTTAATAATAATATTACTTTTTTCAGATGGCACCAAAGTCATGAGGAAACTTGCTAACAAAGTAATCCTAAGGAATATTTGTTTTTGGGCGTCAAAGCAAATCTTATCTAAATTATATCAAATTTTTAATGGGGAATTCAAATCTTTATATATTAGATTTCATTCGCGAGCAATGTGAGAAATGACAGATCATATGAATAATTAAGAATACAGAAATCAAGGTGATCAACTTACTTTTGTTAAAGGAGCTATTATCACTACTGTAATATCTCACAACGCTCGAAAATGATATGTGAAATGAGCTTCAAAACCCTGTGAACTTCTTAAGTTGTTAGAGGCCTTTTGGTTGTAAAGTCAGGCCTGTATGAAAAATCCTAATGAATTTTTTAAGAAAACTGGACAATAAATTTTTCAATCATCAAGAGCATATTAGTTTATCCTGGAAAATGAAACCAGAGAAATAAGATAAATTTCTGATCAAGGACCCTATATTCATTCATTAAATGAATTAATTATACAACATTGTATTACAAAAAGCTAACAGCTATGGTTTGCTTTAGAAGCAGCAAACTAGTAATTGTTGATTACTTTGCTGTTGATGATGGGGAAAAGATGAACATGGTAAACAGCGAACAGTAGCTAAGAACATGAGCAATGCCTTCTCCACATCTGTAGCTGCGCGCCTCTGAATCAAAGAGACTGCATATTCCAAGAAAGCTGCATCACATGGTAATGTGATAGGCCCGCTGCTTGGCAGTCCGAACTCATCTTCTGCCATTTCAAAGAGCTCTCTTATGGTGTCGTTTTTAAGAAAATTTAGTGGGATCACAAAGCGCCTCTGATCAGCAGTGTACACAACAAAATGACACTTCTCAGCCGTTGAAGATGTACTGCAACTCTCAGCTTCGAAAACCCCAGTGTTTATTGGCAAAGAAATTCTCTTCCGCTTGCCAGTTTTTGCCACTTCTTTGCCATTTTGATAAGCTTCTTGGCACTGATCATGTTGTTTTCCTGTTTGAGAAAGCTTTAAAGCACTGAAATGCTGTGTTTGCTGGATGGGAAGTCTATTGAAATGGGTTGGTAATATAGTCACAAAGGTGCGAGACAGTCCCATTAATGTTGCTATACACTTGTGCAGGGACTTAAGGGGGGCAAAGCCATCTGATAGGCGGGTAAAAATCGCTATTTAGGTAGATGGGCGCTCATGATTTGATGCCTTACCAAGGTGAAGCCTTGCACGGAACGGTTTCACATTCTTGCTGCCTCGAGGTTCGATGGCATGCTGGGTCAGAGCTACAAGTGGCTACAAATCACAAACATTTTCAACCTCAGAAATGAAGATTTTCTAAGTAACAAGATTATATGCATATGGATACGATGTCTAAAATCTAAATTTTTCAATTTAGTTTCAATAAAAGAATTAACTTACTTTTGCATTTTTGTGCCATATCCATGGGAGGGGGACAAACAAACCATGTGCCAATTGTCTTTAAGAGAGGATTTTTGTGTCTCAAGCTAGCCTTGTTTCGATTTCTTTAAAAGTTTATTTTATCTAGTGGGGAATTTTTGTTTGTTTCTCAGATGATATCCGACATCCCTACTGCTCCACATGATTTCGGGAGCAAGATTGGAAGATTAAAAATGAACCATAGCTGTCAGGGATTACATAGAATCTGCGGCAGTAAATACTGTATCTGAGCTCTTTAATCGAAAGAGTCGATTATTTTGAATGACTGTTAAAATTTAACAATTTAAGCAAAATGTGCTTATTTTCCAGTCAAGTATGTTCATGACTTTTTATGCTTGCACTTACTGAACTATTTGATGTAATATCGGCTGCTATAAAATCTTCCGATGATGGAATCTCTCTGCCTCCTTGATAATATTTGCACAGGACAAAATATTTACCTTATGTACTTCTGAATCTTTATCAAATACCATGGGATACCCTGCAGAAGATTAATAACATGGAATACCTGCAGAAGATTGTGGCAAAGTTATAAAGATCTAATATTTTTGTAGCGCTTAAGCTTAAGCTAGTAGGTATGCCCCTTCATATTCAGAGTTTTTTATGTAGTATAATATAATTTCTTGTTTACTTTGTAGTTGGGGGATTTAAACCTTAGACCTAACTATGATATTATATTAAGTTTGCTACTTTATCCAAAAGCTTAAGTTAATAAGTATAATTTATAGTTTTATACTTCAGTAATCCTGCTAATGCAAAAACCTAATCAGATTATCTCTAAAGCGAATGCGGAAGTATATTATATATATTCAATTGGTGAGTTTTCAAGCTAACCCTTGAATTTTTTTTTTTTCAAATTTTTCTTCGTTCTGTCAGGCTTTCAGCCGTTGAATCGTTTAATTTGGAGAAAACTAGCATGTATATTCATATTTTGTTCGAAAATTCCAATTTCCTGACATGTGTTAGCAGAGGCCACTAGAACTGTTTGCTAGTCCTGAGCAAGAAATGTTGTAACCTGGAATGACAATCAAACACGAAGGATAAATTTTCGGTTCTCATTTCTCGTATTAGGCTACAATTTTGTTAATGTCTACTAACTCAACTTGATATACCTTTAAAAGCTACAGATCAGTAACTGCTGACTGGCTTGTTCTTGCTGCAGATCATATAAGAAAGATAAACAACGACCACTAGCTATTGACATGAGCAAAGCTTTCTCTAGATCTTCGGCTACATGCTGCCGGATCAAAGTAACTATGTACTTCATGAAGGCTGCATCACAAGGCAACGTGAGAGGTCCGTGAGTTGGCCGTCCAAACTCTTCTTCTGCCAATTTTAGTAATTCTTTAATGATTTTGTTCTTAAGGTATGCCAAGGGGAGCACAAAGCGTCTTCCATCAGCAGAATACACAACAAAGTGGCCTTTCTCAGGCATTGATGTTGTCCTCCGGCTACATTTTTCTGCATCATCATCCTCAGAAATTGGGAATGTGATTCTTTTCCGCTTTATGGCAGCAATTTTCTGCCACTTTCTCGCCATTTTGATGAGCTTCTTAGGACTTATCATGTTTGTATATTTTTTGGTATGTTTTGGAAGGAAATTGTGCTATGGTGAATTATAGAAGTGGATCTACCCTGCTGGCTGCTGGATGGAGAGCAATAGATTATGGTTGGTTATATATATAGCCACATAGCCAGAGACAGTTCCTCAAATGCATCTTCTACTTTAAAGAAACTTGTGGGATACAAAACCATGTGATGGTAGGAGGAGGATAGCTGTTGGCATATTTAGTTGATGCTTGGCATCTACATAACAAGTTGGAGCAAGAAAAGGTATCTTTCTTTTCTCTGCCAAGTTGTTCAGCAACGTAGGCTTGTACATCCGAAACCATGCGTGGTCCTTGAGAGAAGCATGGTGAACCACAGGCCTGAAGATAGTTTATTATTGAATAACTATATGAGCAAGTACATTTGCTGAAGTTTGGCTTGTTTTCAACATGCACATACATGATGGGAGGGCAAACTTTGTTATATGTTCCCTGGATTGCCATTATCTGCCTAACAGATAGAAAATGCAGTTCAAACTGCCCAGATCTTTTGGCGCAAATTCATCCAATTTAGACCAAAAAAAAAAAAAAATCACTGTTGGGATTAGTGTTAGGCAGACAAGGTTCCATTCCTCTGTATCTTCTTATAGATTAGCGTTTGATGTAGAACTCATACAATTAGCAATTAGGATGAGCCAGATAATATTCTTTTTAATAACTTATGAGGACAAAATATCTCTTCTCCACGTGATCCTAATATACTAATTCACTGAAGACTTTAATGAAAGCCTGCATCCCTGGACTATCTTGTTGAAAATAAAGCATTTTTGTTGGATAATTAACAAAGAAGACTTAACATTCGGATCCTCACTTGTTGAAATAAGTTTAACATCAGTTCATACAAATTGTCACATTTTCAGTTTTAGTGGTTGTATTACAAGATTTCACTGTAAGGCCTTAACAGGCCTCACCGATAGTTGTTATTTTCACTAAGGCCAGAAGTAAAAGTTTTGCACTGAAATTGATTAATAGTCTCTAAAACTTGTTTTAAAAGAAATGATGCAAATGATTTGTAAAGTTGATTATTTGTTTTCTTATGCTTTTGATTGTTATCAGTAACCAGAGCCAGAATCTCACTTTCAGTAGCCTGCTAATTGGTTTATAATGAGAGCTGAAGATTAATATTTACCTTGAGAACAAAAAAAATTGAGTAAACTTTAGGAACTTTATATTAATGCGTCAACTTTCTTCTACAATGTTGTAAATTGTTTACAAAGATCAAACTATTTTTTGCCTCAGAAGCTGCAAAGTAGTGACTGCTGATTACTTTGCTCGTGATAGATATCCAAAAATGGTAAGCATCGACCGGTAGCTAAGGGCATGAGCAATTCCTTTCAATATCTTTTTCTGCAGGCCTTTGGATCAAAGAGACGACATACTCCATGAAAACAGCATCACAAGGCAATGTGATAGGTCCGCAGCTTGGTAGTCCAAACTCCTCCTCTGCTATTCTAAGGAGCTCTCTGATTATGTTGTTTTTAAGATATTTTAAAGGAATCACAAAGCGTCTCTGATCAGCACTGTACACAACAAAGTGGCCCTTCTCAGCCACCGATGATGTGCTGCGGCTCTCTGCTTCTTCAACTCTAGTGGTTCTCGGAAATGAGATTCTCTTCCGCTTGCTAGCAGCCTGTTTCTGCCACTTCTTTGCCATCTTGATTAGCTTCTTTGGACTAATCAAGTTGTTCTTGTTAAGTATGGAAAAAAAAGACTTTTACAGAAAAGAAAGAAGAAATATAGCTAATTTAAAGCGCGATTGTTTTGGCTTTTTTACTGGTCAAAAGAGCTTTTCTAATGTTAAAAGCTGTTTTAAAATTTTTTTGTGTCGTTTGACTGCCACTTAAGAAGAGCTTATAAATTATTAAAAAAGCAGTTTTACGTCTATTGGGAGAAGCCCAAAATTGAGGCTTCTGAGAAAAGCTCTTCTTAAGCTTTTTTAAAGTTTTATAATATCAAAGGGTCCTTCATTTAATTTTAAATATTTTACTTTATTTTTTTCTTATAACAAAACTCTATTTTAGTAATTTAATTATAATAAGTTCTTTTATATTTATCTCATCAAATAATCAAAAACTTTTTAATAAAAACTCTACTTTTAGAAGCTTTACTTTAAAAAGATCTACTTTAATAAGCTTTATTCGAAAAAGACGAAATAAACAGGAATATTGAATTGCTCTGTTCGTTGGAGAGAAAGCTTTGGAAGTGCTTTGGTTATATTATCACAAGGCTACAGACAATCCATTCAATCTTGCTAGCTTTGTTCAGGGGCTTGTTTGAAGCAAGACCATGTGATACCATTAAGAAATAGCTAAATTAGGTGGCTGCCATGTTGGATTGTTTTATAAATCAACACATTCAAGGTGGAAAATTGCAGGGCACAATTTTGTTTTCTTTTTGCTAAGTGGGTCTAAGCCTAGTGATAGCTCACAACCAGATGAAGATCGATTGGCGATCATTGTATTAGATTTAGAAGTTAAAAATTCCCTTAAATTAATCACCTTTGGATCTATACTTTTGTGGGATAAAAAAACCAAGCATATTTGACCCAAGCTGCTTTTGAACTGCCTGACAGAATATTTTGTGGCTCAGTCTAGCATACAACAATTAGATTCTGATTTCTCTAGAGAAAATTAAATTGTTGGCAAAAAACTGTGTTGGACTTGTGGACCTATACAAATCCTTATCCATAAGCAGAAGAGTACTGTTACATAAACATGAACATGATTTACAATTTGATCAAACTTTGAAAGCATGCATCAGTCATCATGGATTGCAATGGTACCTCAATGGCCCGGCACATGAAACATATTATTTTAAAAAATAATGTTACTCTTACAAACATTATATATAAACTTTTGCATACAAATTGATGTGTAAGGTAATTGAAATAGTGGATATGCAAAATCAATTCATTTAATGAGGAGTGATGATGTGTGAATTTATGAGTGGTGCCACATCAATTAGTATGCACAAATTTGTATACAGAGTTTGTAAGAGTAACACTATTCTATTTTAAAATGTTATGATATAAACAAATATGCCTGATTTATTCAGCAATTATAATCAATTATTTGTTGATTTGTCTACTCTTGTATTGAGCAGCAACTAGTCACAACAGATATCAACAAAGCTTTTTCTAGACCTTCAGGTGCACCACATTCAATCAAAGTGACTATTACACGACCCAATCCAATTATCACTATTCATAGGATCCTGAACTCCTATGAAAATGACAATTTGAGAAGAGTCTAATAAAATTAATTTCACAATATCACTAAACATGTATAAAAATAAAATATTTAATAAAATCTAGCAGATTTTCCTTTATTTCCCAAACATATCACAACCTAAAAATTTATTTAAAAAGCTTCCAATTTTTTTCAACATCAAAGCAACTACTTCTGAAAATCTACATTTCCAAACCAACACAACCAAAACATAAATTTATGTAAATATTTCAATTTGACTTATTTTAACATGATGTGAGAAAATATAAATAATATAATACATCTATATATATATATATATAATATATAATATATATATATATATATATATATATAATATATATATATATATATATATGAAGTATATATGAAGTAAATGCCAGAATTTAATTATAGTCACGTGGCCACTTCTTTGCACAAGGAGAAGCTCAGCACCAATCCAGTAACAATCTACGGAGAAATAAAATAGAAGAAGTAGGAAAAATGAGTGAGTAGAAGGCCTAGTGAGCAGAATCTTTTTAGAAAATTTAAGAATATTTTAAAATCATGTAAACAAAATAAACTGAATATTTATATAAAACTTCATAAATTATTATTTTCAACTGAAATATTATAAAACTACTAATGATGCTTTATCTCAAGGAAAGTTTTATATTCTAGAAATATCAATAAATGACTATTTTTCAATTGAAATATCATAAAAATAATAATAACTTTAACTCAAGAACGATTCCATGTTTCAAAAATAAAAAAAATCATTGTTAAAATCCACACTAAATAAATATCTATGGGGAATTTGTCATACCTAATGTTCACACAAAAAAGGGGAAGATCTCATATCATATCATATTGCCAACATACTCATCACCAAAATAATATCACATATATCATTTACATCCGTATATTAAATCTATATATGATAGGGAGGGGAAAGTCTGTCATATCTGACTATACATCAGCCCAGATAAAAGGAACGATCTAATAACAACAGGAAAGGATACTTACATGGCCCCTTTTTTTCAAAACAATTAATTTTACTCAATCTCATAATGAATAATAATTCACACATCATATAAATTTTGTCATAATTTCTGAAATTTATTCAAAAATTGTAAATCTCATAATTCTTAATAAATTCACAATTTTTCATATACTTTACTCAGAATAAAATAACTGAATTTTCTCTATTAAATTCAACCAATCATCATAAAAATAATTTCTATCTTGTAAAAGGATCAATAATTTAAATTTTTTATATTGAAACATAAAACACATAAATATAAAGAATTTATAATAAAATAAATAAATTTAAATAAAATTTCTACTCACTGATTTGAGGACTCCTCTTGAGTAGTTCCAGGATCATCTATTGTCTATATGATTCTCAATTTGAATTTCTCTTCCTCCATTTTTCTTCTGGACTTCTCGGAAAAATTTTCTTTAATTTGTTTTTGTCTTTCTTCTGTCTTCCTTCTGTCTTCCTTAAATGAACTACCTTTCTCCTTTGTCTTCACCGCTTAACTAGGTCTTTCTATCTCCACTCCAAAGTTTCCTAACCTGTAAGAATTTATTACGGTGTAGTTGCTGTACCCATACAATAACTATGTATTTTATATAAAAATCGTAAATACATATGTAAAAATCATAAATGAATGAATAAAAGTTGTATGTAAAAAAGTCGTAAATAAAAAAATAAAAATCGTAAATATATTTTTTTACTCATTTATGGTTTTTACACGTAAATTTATGATTTTTATATGTTACAATAAAAATTACTGTATAAGTACGCAAACTATACTATAACATGACTCCTAACCCACCTTCGTTATGTGATGCTCTTGATTCTTCCCCACAATTTTTCCTTCTCTCTCTCTCTCTCTCTTTCTCTCCACCCCCACCACACCCACACCACCCCGCCCGCCCCCGACCCCCACCCACCCCCCCCCCCCCGCGGTGCAAGAAAATATGCTGGTCTCTCGATTCTCTCTCTCCCTTCAAAACAAATAATTGAACTTGTTAATAATATATATTTTCCTCTCGTGGCTTCCTCCGTTTTTGCACTCTTTCTCCCACTCCCGACCGTTCTTCTCTATAAAACTCTTCTCACTTTTCAAATAAAAAAAAATCAACATTAACATATTATATTTTAATAATTATAATGATTATTCTTAATCCTTTGTCTCCCGCTTTAACTTAAATTATTATATTTATATCTTTCCTTCTCTTAACAATCGTGTATATAAGTCTAAAAAATAATCTTACTTATTTTATTATTTCTTTTCATCCATATTTATTTTTGCAACCTCTATAACATAGGCTTGAAATAAAAAATAAATCAAGCGTATAATATATTTTTCAAGAGACAAGTACTGCTAGCAATTAATGCTCATATTCACCACTTTCATATTTCCTAAAAAAAAAAAAAATCTCAATTCCATATGACCAATTTGTCATTGTCACAATTTATAATTTCAATAAAAATTTGAAATATAATTATATTAGTCTTCCCCTTCACATGTAACACAACTTCCTTAGTCAAAATGATTTAACTTTTTTTTAAGAGAGACTAATGGGCTGGGCTTGGTACAATTTAATCCAATTCAAACAATTAGTTAAGCCCAAAGTAATTTGGGTCGTGGCCATTACGGACTATGTACTCCAGAAAGGATGCATCACATGGCAATGTGATAGGCCCATCAATCCGCAACCCAAACTCCTTTTCCCACAATTTTAATAGTTCTCTGAAAATTTTGTTGTCAAGAAATACCTGAGGACTCAAGAAGCGCTTCTGATCAGTAGAATAGACAACAAAATGGCCCTTTTGAGTTGGCGATGATGTACTGTAACTTCATTTATTTCATTGGCCATTACAGGGATTCTCTTCCTTCTGAAGAGTCTCTTTGAACTGATCATGCTGAATATGTAATTGAGAGGTGGAAGTACTTGAAAACGGGATTGTTGTGCTAAGTGAAAGCAAAGTATTGTTGGTTATATAACAGTATGGCCTGCGGACACATCAATTTGTGGTACCTTTTTACAAGAAATAATGTCAATTTCATTATGCAAGTTAAATATCATGACCAAAAATAAATAAATAAATAAATTGTCTAATTATTACCAAAAAACTCTAGAACATAGTTGAATGCGGCCACCAGAATCCTTTCAAAGACTTGGCATCTTAGAAATCCACCAAGTACAGAATACATAACACAAACAAACAAAGAAAGCAACAGGAAAATAACTAAGTAACATCGTAAATCGAAGTGCCCATGCCCTTTAACAAAACAAAGCCCGTCAAATAAAACTACAGATAATAATACTACAAATTAGAGCATCGAAATTAAGAGTCCCGTTGAGTATATTTTCCTGCCTTGGTTGGTAACGAAATGATGGTTCAAGTACTCTTTTGAGTGCCTTCAAGAATACTTTAACTAACTTTTTGTCAAGTAATTGATTCACTAAAACATATTTACCGGGAACCAAGTTCAGTACAGAGAATGTCTAAGTTTCTCCGCAGCTTTCCAACAACCCACATATTTGAGTTTCTGCAGTTCTTAGAGGGCAATTGGTCAATGATTTTAGTACAAAATGACCCCACTTCGTCTGTTTTTTATTTTATTAATCATTGACAAGTTTTTTGGTTAAGGCAAGAAACAAATATAGAACATTTCTTCTTTTAGAAAAAAAATTGGAAGGCTGAAGAACTCTCTCAATTTTATTTTTATTCTTTGCTGATAAAGTAGAGTTTCCAGAAAAATTGATTGCGCCAAAAATTACATGCCAAAGAATACAGGAGTGATCTTTAGATTTTTTTATTTATTAAAATTAAATCAATGAGCAAATATATTGATGAATGCCAAACAATCGACATCTTTGAAACATAAAAATGTAGCTATTGAAACAACAATATGAGATTTTTATGCAGGGATCAGGACTGTCACAAAGTTCTACATCCAAATAGAACTGAAAAATAAATTAGGGTATCTATCACATCCAGAGATAATTAAAGTTGGGCCGTTCACTTGGAGACAAGAGACCTGTTGGGAAAGCCGATTACGAACTAACAATACAAACTTTTTTGTGTAATCAAAAAAGGGATTCTCATCAAGTTCAACAATCACAAGCCGCAACAACAATCAATAAAAGCTAAATTATCAACAGTCCAATATCAATAACACCAATTTATGTATGGAAAACCTAAATTTGGAAAAAAAAAAAAAAACCATAGGGCACGGTCAGCTATGAAAATAAATAAATAAATAAAACTTCCACTATCAAGTAATATGTTACACAATATTCAACTCTCCAAACAACATGGAGGCTCGCTATAGCAATGAAACAACATCAAGACTTGAACATCTTGGTTTACAACTTAAAATCATCATCAAAAGATGGATTTCACTTGCACATGAAATATATATTAAGTATAGTGTCCCAAAAAGTGGTGTGAGAAAAATACACAAAATAGAGGATAAAATTTAAATCTCAAATCGATAGGTTGAAGTTCCCAATGTTACTCTATCTAAATTCGAGCTGATTTGAAGATTGTTTGACCATTTGATTTTGAGAATCCCAACCCTCTCTCTCTCTCTCTCTCTCTCTCTCTCTGTGCTTCATTTGGGGACGACGGTATAAATTTGGAGATGTTAATAACCTCTATTTGAGGATGATAACCTTATAGCAAACATAGTTCATGACAATTACATTTATTACAATAACCTTATTTATGAACGATGACCTCTATTTAAGGATGGTAAATTTACTTAAGGGTAATTAATAACTATTATTTAAGGATGATAGTCGTATTTAGGAATGAAAATCTTATTTAAGAATAATATCGTCTTTTTAAGGGTGATAGCCTTATATAAGGATGCTAACCTTATTTCATGATAATAACCTCTATCTAAAGACGATAATCTCACTTAAGGACAATAGCCTTTACTTACCATTATTTCAGCGGAATAAACTTAATGAAGGATAATAACCTCTATTTAAGGCAATAGCTCTATTTTAAAAACCTTATTTAACGACAATAACCTCTATTTATGGATGTTAAATTTAGTTAATGACAATAAGTTTTTTTAAGGATGACAATTTAATTTATTTCAAATTAGGGCTAAATTGGTAATTTTAACAAAATTTAAAATTGGGGCAAATTTGTGATTTTCATTCTTTTTTTAAAGATAATTTTGTCTTCTGTGACGGCTATGGAATAGTCGTAAAAGAGGTGCAGTATATGATTTTTTAGGACCGAAAGGGTTCTGATGCAAAAAAAATTGCCTCTACTGCAAATCACCTAGTGGGCTGTCGCAAGTAGTTTGCCATCTATTTTACTTGCGTTGGCCCAAGAACCATCGGAAGCCACTGCAAAAGGCCTTTTGTGGTGGCTAGTTTGTAGTGAATGGAATTGTTCAAGAAAGATAATAAGATTACAAAAATCGAAATTGCACTTAATTAGACTTGAAGTCTTAAAGACAATCCAATTAATAGAGCTAGGTTTATAGCATTCAACCCTTATTTTCCAATGGTTTGTGATAATAATCTCATCTTCCGAAACCTATTCTGAATAAACAGAAAGGCAGCCAAGGATTGTAACTCAAGTTCAATAAATTTGTGTCTTCAACAATATGATCAAATGGCAATTGGAAGGGGGAAAAGGAGAAGAAACAGAGTTGGCTGACATCACTAGTTCTAATAGATAATAATAGAAACAGAGATATTATCATTCTCATTGTTGTCTTCTCCTTCTCAATCACTTCACAATTTATTTATTTTTTTCTCATGTTTTCAATGCTTTCATTCAGTTTTCCCATTGCTGTCTCTTCGCCTTTGGTCTATTCATCTTGCATGTCTCTAATCTTTTTACACATGCTTTTTTTCTGATCAATAATGGGAGACTAGCTAGCTCCATTTTGGGCCCAGTTATTCATCTGCTTTAAAATATCAAAGACGGTCTCCCAAAATGGGTGGACAAGAAAGTGTTTGGAGTAGTCTATACTTCATATGATATAACCAATTTTTATCATTAGACCGTCAATGTCCATCACCAAGGACAAAAAAGGAAATGAAAATATGGACAGATTATGTAATTGTGTTACTTTGCATATACTAAGTCCGAATTTTCATCGGCTTTTCACAATTAGGATAGCTTGAGGAAAAACAGGAGAAAACTGGTAAGACACTAACAATAATGGACTGACTCTAATCAAACAGTACACTAGTACAGGAAAGACCCATTTTTGTTGGTTTCATTTGTCTGCAAAATAGAGAAAAGATTCGCGTATGAAGATATGAGGCCAATTTTCCGTGTAAAATTATTGTAGGTACTGTTTCCTCGTTGATTAGCTTCTTTAACATAAACAAAATACAAACCGCTTACGCATACATATCGTTTCAAAACTAATCAATCAAGCACAATAAAATCTTTTTCTTTTTCATTCATAATAGTTATTGTGATTGATTGATTAGTTTTGAAACGATATGTTTGCGGAAGGGGTTTGCATTTTGTTCATGTTAAAGAAGCTAATCAACGAGGAAACAGTACCTACAATAATTTTACACGGAAAATTGGCCTCATATCTTCATACGAGAATCTTTTCCCTATTTTGCAGACAAAATGAAACCAACAAAAATGGGTCTTTCCTGCACTAGTGTACTGTTTGATTGGAGTCAGTTCATTATTATTAGTATATTGTGTTTACAATTTTTACACAAAATACATAATTACTTTACCCGTACAGCAACTGTATGATAATAAATTTAAAAAAGAATCATACTACAATACAACTATTATACCCATACAACAACTTTATTGTATCATGTAAAAATAGTAAATGTATTTACGACTTTTATATGTTTTTCATTTATGACTTTTTTATATACAACTTTTATTCATCTGTTTATAATTTTTATATATGTGTTTACGATTCTTATACAAAATTTACAGTTGCTGTACCCATATAACAACTGTATCGTAGCAAATTTCAAAAAAAGATAAGAATAAACAAGCGCAGTTGCAAAAATCTTATCTTATCATAAAAAATTACATACATGTATCTTATCTCACCATATATTAATTGCCAATAACAGTATTGGAGTTTATTTGTGAGGATAAGGTTGTATGTTATTGGTTTAATTATTAAGAATGTTGTGAGGATCATGAAATTTTAATTTAAAACATTTAACTTTGTTAACATGTTAAGTAACTAATTAACCTAAAAAATTATATTAAAAAAAAAAATCATGTGACAGTTTCTCTCAAAATTTTAATTTCTCATTTTAAGAATAATATTGAGCCTTTGAATTGTAGACAGACTTTAAAAAAAATTAAATAGTTTCTTTCAAGATACATTTGATGATGTCAATTCATCAATCATCTCAACCATTGAATTTTGCTTTTCAATGGTTAGAAAATTGTGTTTAATTTTGTGTTAAAAGTCTTATGTCAAAATGTCACATCCCAATAAAATAATCTAACTATTACCATTTAAATAAGTTAATCATAATAGAAAACAGTAAGTCACATGCTAGTAGTAGTTAGACTAGAAATACTTAAACAATCATAACAAAACAAGAGTAATACTATACTTTCAAAGTTGGTATATAAATTTGATATGACATCACTTATTTAGATAACGATTCCCTCTTTATCTTATCTTAATGTCATCTTTTTACAAATGTGTAATTAGTGGTTATAGAAAATATGTTAATAAGGAGAGAGAATAAATACACACCTCAACCCATTCCTTAATATGAAAATTTAAGTATCAACGAATCTATAAGACTAAGACAAAATTGAGTGAGTTAAGGATAATTCCATTACTTTTAAAAATTTATTTGATATATATTCTTATATTCATCTTGTATCATTATAACAATGATTATTATGGTTGTGATTGATTTATTTAAAAAAAAAAAATTCATGTATCAGAACTATGTTGTATTTTTGGATTCCCATATGTTATTTGAATGAGAGAGAAGGGTTTTCTAAGAGAAATGAAAGGGAAAGATACGCGGTTTTAGAAAGAAACAAAAGAGAAAAAAGATGTGTTGTAGAGAGAGAAAGAAAAGAAAAAATATAGGTTTTTTTTTTTTTAATTAAGGCTTCTAATTAGGGATTTAAGGAGGTGTATTAAGAAAAACCTTTTCAATTATTGTAATGGATGCATGTGCAAGTAAAATGGGTATTCAATGTAGTTTTTTGTTACAAATGACCCCACTCTTAATTAAAGAATTTGATTGTTGTTATTTAAGACCTTTTAAATCTCTTCTAAACCCCTCTTTAATAAAATTTATTTGAAAAAAAAGTGCTATAAATTATATACTAAAAATACCTTTATCTCTTTCATTTCCATAGAAAGGTTGAAAGTTTCTAATTTGTGTTGTTCTATTCATAGGCCAGTTGCAAGTAAATATCTTCTATAAATTATGGAATAGATACATTTACTATTTTCAAATAAGAGTAATAATACAATTCTCAAAATGTTATGCTAAATCTTGTCCCAAATGATATAGTAAATGAAGTGTCATTTATCGAATAGATCATGAGATGACTTAATAAGTCATTGCATCTTCAACACATCCTCTTGCAAACAAAAGGAAAAAAATTAATAATATAGGTTATATTTGATGCCGAAAAATAAGATGACACAATTTCTCCTTTTTGGTTCAAATGGATGTTTAGTAATGAGTAAAAATTTTACTTTCTTTTCATTTGTTACATTATTTTCTTTCCCTGCTTTGTCCAATTGTAATCGTTGATGTATACAAAAATTTTTTGGTATTTATTTTATTTACTTGTAAGAATAGAAAAATATTGACCTTTAGAATACTCTATCAACATGTTACAAATTATGCAAGAGAACAACCTATAATTATTTTCATGTTTCAAACTTTCTTCTGTCTATCTCATAAGCCATTGCATACTTGCCGCTCAATCTTTCTCCATCATCTCCCCACGATTCACATAGCCTAATTAAAACCTACCAGTCTTACACACTCGGGAATAGTCTGCTTCATTGTAATATTCTAACCTTTTTCAAAGCTGAAGAAGGCTCCAATCCTAAGCATCTCCCATGATATTGTTGTCTCTACTTGGCAATGAATAGAACAACAGTATATCTCATTTCTTGTGCATGCTCTTGCTTGCAGAGATTCTCCAAAATGCGACTTTGATACATGGCGAGCCAATCAAAATCACAAAGATTGCTATCTCCAGCCTTCAAAATTTTTTTCTTTTAATTCTTTCCCTGCTTTTGACGTAAGTTGCAATATCCCTGCATCTAATTAAATGAATCTTTTTGTGATAATCATTAATTGAATATACATCATTCGGGATATAATTTGTGATGAGTGTTATTATTCTTAAAATAATCTTCAATTCAAAAAGTATAATTTATGATAATTAATAGCTGCTTTTATATCCTTCTCTTCAAGTTACAAACTTGACAGTGGAACCCATGTTAAAAAAATATTAAACTTCAATATCTCATTCTATCTTCAAAAAAAAAAAAAATTTATTTTAATTGATCTTTTGTAACTTGGACTTCTTGAACTCAATCTCACACCACCAACAAAACCTAATATAAGAACTGAATATGAAATGCACACAATCTCATAGCATTAGGAAAAGCCAATGGAAAACCAAAGGTGAAAGGAGCACATCATGAAAGAAACCCTAACCTGGAATGGCTAAAGCACTATTATAGGAGAAAATCTTTGTATGGTAACAAATCTAACATGAATCTTGGGATATTTTAGTAATTTGATTAGTTTTAAATATATTTTAATTTGATAAATTTTAAAAAGGGGGATCGAGAAAGTGTTTTTGTGGGCTTAAATATAGACGAAGCCAGGAAACTGACAAAGGAGGGGGCAATTTTATCAAAAAGAAAATTTAAAATTTTTTAATAAAAATAATAAATATTTTACTTTAATGTTTATTATATATAATAAAGGAAAAATACTACAAATAATTCCGAACCAACGCCTAATGTTATAGATGACCCTAACATTTTACATAATATTATTTATAACCTACTTTTGACAAATTTCTATTAAATCAAGCTCTTTACACAAAAATAATATATATAATAACAAATATTTTCTTTAACCATACTTTTTTTTTCCGTTATTCAAATAGTTGTATAACTACTTGGCGTTTAAAGAAAAGATTGACAAAATTTTTACTATCTTTTTTATTTTAATTTGACATTTTTTCTAAAAGATGATAAATATAAACTTTTAAATAAATGAAAACATAAAACTCTAGATAAAAATAGAAAATAAAGGTCAAATTAAAATAAAGGAGATAAATATAAAAGTAAGAGGATAAACTAAAGTAATACAAATAAAACAAGCCGATTAAAACATAGTGATATAGCGCTGAAAATTAAAATAAAATTGAAAACTACAAAGAAACTGCTTTATAATTAAAATAAAATAAACTAAATATGAAAGTTAAAAATAATGTTATTTTAATTAATTTTCTTATTTCTTATAATTGAAACTTTCTTTATTTTAATTTTTATATGTCATTTTTAGTAATTGTTCTATTAAACAAAATTTAAGCTATTGCATAAAAGTTTGAATTAATTTTTAAATTAAAGTAAGATATCAATCAACAATCTAAAATAATGAAATGTTGTTGAAACTTTCTTCTTTGTTTAGATATTCCATAAGCCAAAGGACTCCAAAACGCAGCATGTTTAAAAAGCAAAGTTGATGTCGGATTTACTTTATTTATGTACCTATAATTGTTTTCATTAAAGTTTTATAATATTATTTTAGTTATAATAAAAAAAACATGTTTAAGGTTATTTCTACTTAAACCAATGATGTAAGTTACTTTCTTGTCCTTTGTAAATTTAAAAGATATTAGTTAATAGTATAATTATGATTATATTATACCAAACATCGGGGTCATATGTGATATTAGACTTTAGTTTAAGGTTATCAGTAATATTTCCACTTTAATAAACACAGATTTATGTGATATGAAATTGGAATGTTGTTGCCATTGAAGTTTATAATCATTAAATAATAAAAATATTGTTGAACCATTAATCCCTATTAGATTTTGGAAATGAATTTCAACACAATTTATTATATGTAAAAATACTCTCAAAGCTTTTAATATATATGGATTAGCCAATGTTTAATACTATAAAATCCAATAAAAAGACACTTATATCCTTTATTAGACACCAAATTGTAATATTAACATAGATAGATGATCATAAACTAAGTGACTAAAAATTAAAAGAAAAATTTTGAAGTTTTGTTTGATAAAAGAAAAAGAAAAAGAGAAGTACGGAATAAGTTTGCTTTTGACTATCAGTAAAGTTGATAATTTTCAAACATTAGAGTTAAAAGGGTAATTTTTAAGAACTCTTGGCTCTGTCCATTGCAACACTTAACAATTTGATCTTTTGAATATCTTAATTTTTTCAAATTGGTCAGGTATAATTTAACATAGGCTCCCAAACCTACCATAGTTCGATCCTAGCTTGTATAACAAATCAATTTAGAATATTTTATAGAAAAACTTTATTAAAAACTATATAACTCAGTTAGACCAAATAAAAGATTCTAG
Organism: Boswellia sacra; assembly: GCA_013180625.2. Taxonomy (NCBI): domain Eukaryota; kingdom Viridiplantae; phylum Streptophyta; class Magnoliopsida; order Sapindales; family Burseraceae; genus Boswellia; species Boswellia sacra. Next base: position 30,476 of record SNVD02015884.1, on the reverse strand, counting down.
TCACACCTGTGCATATCAATTTAATAATATTATTATACCTACATATTTAAGAATGTCTTTTTTTTTTTTTTTTTTTATCGCAATCAGTGTCATTGATTGGTTTTCAAAATAATATGCATGTAACACGTGATATTAATTAATTGACACATAGATAATGTTGATTAATTTTTCTAAGATTTATAGATATACGTTCACATTTGTGAGGTTGACCGACAAACTTTTACACTGTAGCTATCCTACAAATTTTTCTAAGATTTATAGATATACGTTCACGTACATGGATTCTAGGTAGCTTTCTGCTATGCATAACACGTATACACTGTGGCTATCCCGCCAGCGCATGCATGAAATGTCTCTGAATTGTCTATTGTTTGCCTTAACTGGTATCATAGTCCGCAATGAGTTGTATATATAAGGGTATAGACCTAGCAGTTCTGCACCAGTTAAAAAATCACAACCAAGTTACAAGTAAGATCCATACTAGAAAACTTGTTAACTTAACGTTGCTGCAGGCTATGATGACGATATCGTTAGCCTTCATCCTCCAAAGCATCATCTTGGCAATTGTTTTCATTCTCTTCCTTTACCGTTTCAAAAACAGCAACAAATTCGTTGTTCCATGGAACTTGCCACTGGTTGGAATCTTACCAGAATTGCTTCTCAACTTCCACAGGCTGAATGATAAGGTTGCTGAAGTTCTGGAAAGAAATGAGGGTTCACTGCTAATCAGAGGTGCCTGGATTCCTCGAAAGGATGTATTCCTGACGTGTGACCCGGCAAATGTGTACCATATAATGACCAGAAACTTTCTCAACTACCCGAAAGGGCCTGAATTTGTAGAGCGATTTGATTTCTTTGGAAACGATGGAATTTTCAATTCTGACTTTGATGAGTGGAAGCACCATAGAAGTGTTGCTCGTTCCTTGTTTAATCACCAGAAGTTCCAGCAATTGGTGGCAAAGATCATTCCGGAGATTACCGAGAGGGGACTAGTCCCGGTTCTTGAACATGTTGCTGAGCTTGACATGGTGGTGGACATGCAGAATTTGCTGAACAGGCAAACGTTAGACTTTGCTTGTACTATCAGCACAGGCTACAACCCCGAGTTCCTCTCTGTCGGATTGCCTGAAATCCCATTCCTGAAGGCCGTAGAAGACGCCTGTGAAGCAATATTTGTGCGGCATGTTGTGCCTAGAAGCTTTTGGAAGTTGCAGAGGTGGATGGGAATTGGGAAGGAGAAGAAACTGAAAGATGCTTCTAAAACATTAGACAAGTTCTGGGAAGAGTTCTTGTCAATCAAGCAAGAAGAAGTGAAAACCAGGGAAGATGAGGAGAGTTTCATCAATCTTTTTGACTGTTACTTGACTGGACATGAAGTGACTGGGCCAACACCACCTTGGAAAGTTATGAAAGACAATGTGATAGGTTTCATCTTGGCCGCTGAAGGCACAAGTAGCATGAATCTCGCTTGGCTCTTCTGGCTACTCTCAAAGAATCCATTGATTGAACTGAAAATCAGGGAAGAACTAGCGAGAAATTCGCGACAAATAGAGGACAAAAAGGGGCTGCCATTCAACCTGGAAGACATGAACAAGCTGGTTTATCTTCATGCAGCTATGTGTGAAACTCTAAGACTGTACCCACCAGTCCCTTTCCAGATGAGGAGAGCTGTGCAAGCTGACACTCTTCCAAGCGGGCATCAGATAAACCAGAAGACAGACGTTCTCATATGCATGCATGGAATTGGGAGAATGAGGTCAGTGTGGGGAGAAGACTGCCATGAGTTCAAGCCAGAGAGATGGATCACAGAGAATAATAATGGAGCTGGGATTAAGTTTGAGCCGCCCAGTAAGTTCTTCGCATTCAATGCAGGGCCTAGGATATGTCCTGGCAGGGACGTTGCTTTCAATCTGATGAAGATGATTGCGGCTACCATCATCCAAAACTATGATGTTCAAGTTCTGGAGAGCCACGACCACCCTGTGACACCCAATCATCATAGTGTCGTCTTTTACTTGAAACATGGGTTAATGGCTAGGATTAAGAAGAGATCAGCTTAGGCCAATTCCCATACTATAGATAAATAAAGGAAGATTGTCCTATGAATAAAATGAAACAAAATTTGGGTAGAAATGATCAGTTTTTTTTTTTTTTTTAATTCTCTTTTCTTCAACACCTCATTGGATTCAAATATGGCGCAAATATTATTCGGTTCTACACACACTACAGAATTGATTATCAGTTTATGAAATATGGAAACTAATCGATGGAGAGCCTTCCTATAGAAGAATTGATTTTGTTGCTTGTCATTGTTGTTTGTCTAAATAGGATGATGTGAAATTCTTGTTTCATTATTAGGCGGCTCAAACCCATGGGGTTGGTTGGGCACAACTTCTTTTTCTTTTGCTTATTGATTAATATAAGGATATTATTGGAATATTATTAGGTGTACAAGGTAAAAATATCATTTTAAATTAAGTAATGCTATGCTTATAAAATTTGTATATAAATTTGATGTGGCATCATTCATTCAATATCACATGACTTATCAGTATTTATTACGTAGACAACTCATATTAATCTTTCTATTCACTTGAACATTTTATATAGACTTTGTAAGTGTAGCATTATTATTTTAAATTATATTCTTCATAATAAAGAAAAAGAATAATGTTATACTTATAACGTTAGGCTCAATCGATGCTGTAGGTGACATGATAATGCCTTGTCATTTGTTTCGTCACCAAGTGTAATTAATTTTTTTTATTTTTTTCAATGTTTAACTTTTATTTTCTTATTGAATAAAGGATTTTCTTCTTATTATCATTATTGAATTAAAAATTTATTAAAGTGGATGGTATGATTTATGACAGGACATTGATATACAATTACCACTTCAGCTGGTAGGATACAAACTTTGTGTCACCAACTTTGTAAGCGTAATATCAATTATTAAAAGAAAAATAGTGCATCTAAAATAGATTTAAAGAAGCCAGGGTCCACTGCTAATCAAAGGTATAACTTTATAATTTTATCCCTCCTTAAATGCGAAATGGATCTAATGGGACCATAAATAGGATAGGATAGAAATACTCTTTATATAAACCATTAAAACAATAATTCTAGATAGCCCCCACATATTTCCTACGAAGTGTCCATCTCTTATCTTATGAGGGACAAAACAGTAAAAAAAAAATAAATAAAGTGGGTGCAAATGCCACAACCCTTTTTCTTCTCACAAATCACAACAATGGTTTCTTTTGAGTTCTTTCACAAATTCTATTTGACAATTTCTTCTTTCTTTAATCATCTTTAATAATCATAATCTTATATGGAACTTTTAAGTTTTCATAGGCAATTGCTAATTAAGGTTTAATTTTTTTAGAAGTTATTTTCTCGTAACTCTACATATTTCTGTTTGGCAATTGTGCCATCCAATTTAGGATTTTCAAGCTTTTGCTATAAAAAAGTGATGCAATCAACTAATATCTTGTTTCTAGTTGTTAACGAAAATTGAAAATCATTATTGTCAACCATGGATATCTCTTAAAGGATAGAAGTGACAAATAATAATTTAGATTTTCAATGGTTTTATAATTTTATACTGTTATAAATTAAAAAAAATGAGGTTATTTTTATGGTGTCGAAGATGAAATGAAAAAAAAATCTTTAGAAATATGAATATGTAAATATAAGGTTACAAATTTTTTATGGGATGCGAGGAGAAAAGATGTCAACTTTCTTGGTTATATTTTTTATACAATTTTATCCCCTTAAAGCTAAAAAAGAAATGAGACTATTTAGTTGACATGAGGGGTGCAAATAGTAACATTTTCTAAAATTTGAGTTAGGTCCACAAGTAATGGGCTAAAATCACATATAAATTGGGTAAAAGCCTGAACCGAGTTTCTTAGTGTCGGAATCAGTTGTCTTCTCCAATCCCTACGAGTTTCACTCTACTTACCCCCCAATTCCAAAGAATCTCAAAGTTGAAGAATTAAAGACGATAACATAATCTTATATTATCAGTATCATGTGCTTAATGTGATCCTTAATAATATCTTAAAGTCAAAGTTCCTTTACCTTCATGTCAAAAGTTCAACAATTAACGCACAATTGGGTTGTGTTAATCACTACTAATCATACATTATTAGCCGCCTTTGGTTACATTCATTTAAGCATATGTGAAATTAGGAGGCTAATTTGATTCCGTACTCACATTTCTATCTTGACTGATTGTTTTTCACATAATTATATGTAATTTTATTCATGTAAACTAACAATATTGGGCTCGTGTGAGTCAGATTGGCTTAACTTAATAATCTTTATGTGATTTATATTCATATAATCATATGTGATATATATTTATGTGATGTAGTCATATTTAATTTTATTGATACGAATGAATAATGTTAGACCAATGTGGCTCTTCAATGACTTAGCAATATCTATTTTTATAATATTATATTCATATAATTATTTGTTACTATATTTGTATAATCATGTGAGTTCACATTGACTCAAAATATATATAAATTTATTGTATTTTCATCTTGACTCCAAGCTCTAAGACACCTATAGCCGCCCTAAAACTTCTCAAAATTTGTAACATTTACTCTCATATTTTAAAGATTTTGGATCTCAAGTTATAATAGAAATTTAGCGATAACCCTAAACTAGGACCTATTATCATATATAACCCTAATAGTTTGTATAATATTATCAATAACTCTATTGTTAATTAATTCCTATTGAATTTAACACCTTAAGGGTAGAAAAGTTAACTTAAAGTTATTCGTTTAAGTAGAAATAATCTTCAAAATGTTTCTTTTCTTTTTTCTAAATAAAATAATCTTATAAACCTTTAATGAAAATTTGTAAACAACAAAATACATAAATAAAATACACCCACCACCAACTACACCTTACTCTTTGGTGCCAACTTTTTCTTTCTAAATAAAATATTCTTATAAAACTCTAATGAAATAATTCTAAATAGCCAAATACATTCACCACCAACTACACATTTTGAACATGTTGCTCTTTAGGATCCTTCGGCGGTTGCATATAATAAATAAGCGGATTGGTTGAGTCGGAAGTTTGCTACATGTTCCCTAGATGTCCATTATCTGCCTAACAGATAGAAAATGCAGTTCAAACTGCCCAGATCTTTTGGCACAAATTCATCCAATTTATTATTATTCTTTTTAAATCACTGTTGTGATTAGTATTAGGTAGACAAGGTTCCATTTCTCTGTATCTGCTTATAGATTAGACTTTGATATAGGACTCGTATAATTTGCAATTAGGATGAGCCAGATAATATTCTTTTTAATAACTTATGAGGACAAAATATCTCTTCTCCACGTGATTCCAATGTACTAATCCATTCAGGACTTTAATCAAGCCGCGCATCCCTGGACAATCTTGTTGAAAATAAAGCATATTTGTTGGGTAATTAATAACGAAGAATTAACGTTCTGATCCTCACTTGTTGAAATAAGTTTAATATCAATTCATAAAAATTGTCACATTTTCAGTTTTAATGGTTGTATTACAAGATTTCACATGTAAGGCCTTAACAGGCCTCGCCAATAATTGTTGTTTTCACTAAGGCAAGAAGTAACAGTTCTGGACTGAAGTTGATTATTAGTGTCTAAAACTTGTTTTAAAGGAAAGAACCCAGATGAATTGAAAAGTTGTTTATTTTTTATTTATTTTTTCAATTGTTACCAGTAAGCAGAGCCAGGATCTACCCTTCAGCAGCCTGCTAATAACGAGAGCTGAGGATTAATATTTATCTTGATAAGAAACAAAACTAGAGAAAATTTTAGGAACTTTATATTAATGTGTCAACTTCTTCTACAGCGTTGTAAATTGTTTACAAAGATCAAACTATTGTTGGCTTTAGAAGCTGCAAGTAGTGACTGTTTGTTGCTTCGATCTTGATGGATATCCAAAAATGTTAAGCATCGACTGGTGGCTAAGGACATGAGCAATGCCTTCTCAATATCTCTTTCTGTAGGCCTTTGGATCGAAGAGACTACATTCTTCATGAAAACAGCACCACAAGGCCATGTGATAGGTCCGCAGCTTGGTAGTCCAAACTCCTCTTCTGCTGTTCTAAAGAGCTCTCTGATTATGTTGTTTTTACGATATTTTAAAGGAATTACAAAGCGTCTCTGATCAGCACTGTACAAACAAAGTGGCCCTTCTCAGCCACTGATGATGTGCTGCAGCTCTCTGCTTCTTCAACTGTAGTGGCTCTCGGAAATGAGATTCTCTTCCGCTTGCTAGCAGCCAGTTTCTGCCACTTCTTTGCCTTCTTGATTACCTTCTTTGGACTAATCATTTTGTTCTTGTTAAGTATGGAAAAAAAGAATTTCAGAGAAAAGAAAGAAGAAATATAGCCAATTTAGAACACTGAATTGCTCTGTTTGTTGGATAGAAAGCTTTGAAAGTGCTTTGGTTATATAATCAAAAGGCTAGAGACAGTCTACTAAATCTTGCTAGCTTTGTGCAAGGGCTTGTTTGAAGCAAAACCATGTGATACAATTAAGAAATGGCTATTTTAGGTGGCTGGCATGTTGGTTTGTTTTACGAATCAACACGTGAAGGTGGACAATTGCAGGGCAAAATTTTGATTTCTTTCTGCTAAGTGGGTCTAAGCTTAGTGATACGTCTCAACCACATGAAGATTGATTGGCGATGATCATATTAGATTTACAAGTTGAAGATTCCCTTAAATCAATCACTTTTGGATCTATAATTTTGTGGGACAAAACAACCAAGCATATTTGACCCAAGCTGCTCTTAAACTGTCTGACAGAATACTTTGTGGCTCAATCTAGCATCCAAGAATAAGGTTCTGATTTCTCCAGAGAAAATTAAATTGTTGGCAAAAAACTGCATTGAACTTGCGGACCTATACAAATCCTTATCCATAGGCAGAAGAGTACTGCTATATAAACACGAACATGATTTACAATGTGATCAAACTTCAAAAGCATCAGTGATCATCGATTGCACTGGTACCTTAGTGTCTAGGCACGTAAAACATATTACTTTTAAAATGTTCTGATGTAAACAAAGATGCTGATTTATTCAACAATTACAAAAATTATTTGCTGGTTTGTCTGCTCTTGGCTGAAAAGGGACAGTGTTGAGCAGCAACTGGTCACAACAGATATCAACAAAGCTTTTTCTAGATTTTCAGCTGCACCACGTTCAATCAAAGTGACTATGTACTCCATAAAGGATGCATCACATGGCAAAGTGATAGGCCCATCAATCCGCAACCCAAACTCCTCTTCTGACAATTTTAATAGTTCTCTGAAAATCTTGTTGTCAAGATATACCAAAGGAATCAAGAAGCAACTGCTGATCAGTAGAATAGACAACAAAATGGCCCTTTTGAGTAGGCGATGATGTACTGCAACTTTCATTTATTTCATTGGCCATTACAGCGATTCTCTTCCTTCTGAAGAGTTTCTTTGAACTGATCATGCTGAATATGTAATTGAGAGGGTGGAAGTACTTGAAAACAGGATTGTTGTGCTAAGTGAAAGCAAAGGATTGTTGGTTTTATAGTAGTATGGCCTGCGGACAAATCAATTTGTTGTGTCTTTTTACAAGAAATAATGTCAACTTCATTATGCAAGTTAAATATCACGACCAAAGAAGAATTTTGTCTTATTGTTGCCAAAAAATCTTGAACATGGTTGAATGTGGCCACCAGACCCTTTCAAAGAGTTGGCATCTTAGAAATTCACCAAGTACAGAATACATAGCACAAACAAACAAAGAAAGCAACGGGAAAATAACTAAGTAACATCGTAAATCGAAGTACCATATTTTTTAAAAAACAAAACCCCTCATATAGAACTGCAGATAATAATACTACAAATTAGAGTATTGAAGCTAAGAGTACGGTTGAGTATATTTCCCTGCCTGGGTTGGTAACGAAATGAAAGGTCAAGTACCCTTTTTTAATCAGAGTGGCTCGAAGAATACTTAAATAACCTTTTCATCAAGTAACTGATTAACCAAAACATATTTATCGGGGACTTAGTTCAATATAGAGAATATTTGAGTTTCTTCGCAGCTTTCCGACAACCCACATATTTAAGTACATTTTCATTCTTTAAAGGTTTCTGCAATTAGAGAATAATTGGTCACTGATTTTAGTAGAATTGGTCACTGATTTTAGTACAAAATGACCATCTCCTTCTTTTTTCTTTTCTTTTTTTAAATCATTGAGAAGCTTATCGGTTGAGGCATTGAATCGAAATGAAGAAGGAATATAGAATATTGCTTATTTTAGAAATTATTAGAAGGCTGAAGAACTCTGTATCTCAATTTTATTTTTATTATTTGCTGATAAATTAGAGTTTCCTGAAAAATGAATGTGCCAAATATTTCATCCCAAAGAATACACAAGGGATCCGAGGATTTTTGTCATTAAGATTAAATGACTGACCAAATATATTAATGAATTCCAAACAATTGACGACTTTGAAACACCAAGATGTAGCTATTCTCATGATTACATGGGATTTTACATAGTGGTACGGACTGTTACAAAGTTTTATATCCAAATATAATTAAAAAATAAAAAAAGGGTATCAAGTACATGCAGAGGTAATTAAAGTTGATCCATTCACTTGGAGACAAGAAACCATGGAACAAAATTTTTGATTTGGTATTCTACAAAATTAGAAAGTATGGTACATCAAAACTGTGAAATATATGCACAAGGGCTGACAAGGTCAGTTTTTATAATCATTTCTTCAATAGCTACAAATAAGTGTTTGTTGATGAGGCTGTTGTAAATCAAGAGAAGATGAAGCTGAGAAATGACATGTTGCCAAGGAAGCTAACAAAGCCTTCTCTAGATCCTCAGACATGCGTCTTCTGAGCAATGACATGACATACTTGAGGAAAGTACTATCACATGGCAATGTGATAGGTCCATCAGTTGGAAGCCCAAACTCCTCTGACATTCTTAAGAGCTCTCTGAAGACATTTTTGGTGAGATATTCCAGTGGAACTGTGAACCGTGTTTTATCAATGGTGTAGACAACAAAATGGCCTTTATTAGCATTACACAAATTCTGGTCAGCACCACTTCTAGGAAATGATATCTTATGGCGCTTCATTGCAGCCATTTTCTGCCACTTCCTGGCTAATTGAATGAGCTTTCTTGTGCTGATCATGATTGTAGAATGAGGATTTTGAACAAACTTGAGTAAGAAGCTCCAGAGAAGAAAATTTCTTGGTTAAGCTCTTGTGATGCAGAAGGCAATTGGAGTTGGGTTGTATATATAGACGAAATAAGTAAAGACAGCATCACATAGCATTGATTTCTTGTGCCAGGTTGATGGGATGTATGACCATGTGATCATTGAACCGAAGAGACGGTGGCACTTGTGATCTTGTTTGCTTACTGATAAAGAATCAAAGCTTCATGTAGGCCCTATTCACTTGTTAGTTGTGCATTTGTTTTGTGCTACCAGCAGAGATGTGCATCAAACAGTTTGGGCTGCTTAAAGTTAAATGAAATATAACTACCCCATGTACTAGGAAGGTTAAAAGAAAAAAAAAGAAAAGAAAAAGGAAGAATCTATAGTTGTCTACCAAGATAATGAAACAAATTATTATTTTATAATTTTCAATATGAGATGTAGTAACTAGAAATAATGGATGTTTAGTTTGCATTTTGGTAGTTACATTGGAACAGATGTTTGACTTGGCTTGTCTTAGGAGAGCACAATCTGTGTCTTCTTTGCTAGGACACACAGCTCCTATCAGTTCTGTTAATGGATATTAATCTCCCTAAGATAGAAAATAACAGATTCAAATTGATGGAACTCACAAGAACTAGATCTACCTTGAATGAAGATTAAAACCAATACATCAAGGTGGACCATTGCAGGGCATCAATTTGATTTCATTCTGCCATGTGGGTCCAAATCTGGTGATGACTTAAAAGTAAAAGGAACTATTCCTAATTATTGATCAGTTTGGATATGCACTTCCAAAGACAAGGAACCCTACAAGTTGGACCCAATATGTGAGTAAATTGCCTAACAGTACTCCTGAGTTTCTGGTTCTCAATAGCGAATAAAATTCTTAACAACAAACTTTTCAGACAAGCAAGTTTCTGCTGCTGATAGATGTAGTTGATGCAGAAGCAATTACGTGTACTTCATCCAAAAGCAGAAGAGAAATGCTGAACAAAAAAACATGTAATATAAATTTATAATCTGATTATAATTGATGAGTATCTCTGATCATGGACTAGACTAATACGTAAGTGTCCAGACACATGAAACATGCAATGTCTAAAATGTTATGCTATTTCCAAGGATGTCTGATTCATTCAATAACCACAAACAACTACTTGCTTGTTCGTCTGCTCTTTGCAGAAAAGAGACGGTGATGAGCTGCAGCTGGTAACAACAGATATTAACAAAGACTTTTCTAGATCTTTAGCTACACCTCGTTCAATTAAAGTGATTATGCACTTCATAAAGGATGCATCACATGGCACTGTGATAGGCCAATCAATCTGCAAGCCAAACTCCTCTTCAGACAAATTTAATAGTTCTCTAAAAATCTCGTTATTAAGGTACACCAGGGGAATCAAGAAGCGTTTTTTTATCAGCGGAATAGACAGCAAAATGACCATTTTCAGTAGGCGATGATGTGCTATAACTATCATTTACTTCATTTCTCAGTAGAGAATTTCTCTTCCTTCTGATGGCAGAAAAATTTTGCCACTTCCTTTCCATCTTGAAGAGTTTTCTGGAATTGACCAAGTTGAGTTTGTGATTTAGAGAGGAAAGTACTTGAGATTTCAAAGCAGGATTGTTGTGCTAAGTGCAAGCAAATGGTAGTGACAAGGGTTCGTTATATAACAATAAGGTTTGAGGACCTGAGGACATTTCCACTTATTGGAGCTTTTTACAAGAAATCATTTTAACCATAGTATGCAAGTAAATTTGTCTCTATGACCAGAGACAAAATAATTTTGTGTTGTTATTACCTAGCAAATCTTGAACATAGTTGAATGGTGGCCAGCAGAAGCATTTTCCTTCTCCACATAGGCCTAGTGACATTTCAAAGAGTTCGCATCTTAGAAATTCACCAAAAGTGCAGCCTCCCGAGAACACAGAGAAAAAAGAAAGCAACAAGAAAATAACTAACTGACAACGTGAATCGAAGTGCCCTTGTACTTTAGCAAGAAAAAAAAATCCTCAAACAAAACTACAAGAACAATAATACTACAAATTAGAGCATGGAAACAAGAGTATGGTTGAGTATATTTCCTTGCCTTGGTTGGAAACGAAATAAAAGTTCAAGTACTCTTTTTTAATCCAAATAGATCCAAGAATACTTTTAATTCAAGTACACTATTTTAATCCAAATAGGTCTAAGAATTCTTTTAACTAAAATTTTGTTTAAGTAACTGACTGAAGCTTATTTCCAGAGAACTAAGTTTCAAGATTAAGAATCTTTTGAGTATCCATCAGCTTTCCAACTTGTCCATCTGTAAATTTTGGTGAACTTTTGCTTCTTAAAGTTTTCTGAACTCCTTAGAGGGTAGGTCTTTGTTATTCAATATTGCAAAGTTTATTAAATAAAGAATAAAGGACTTATTTTTGTCATCAACATTAAATGACTGACCATTGCGGTACATGCAAACTGAGACAAGATTTATATACTTTCAATGCTAACTAATATTCTTTAGGTACAGCTTTGGACCACAATGTCGGAATTATATGAGTGCCTTTTTGGATGGTTATGGAATCTTTCGTTCTTAAAATTACCTAATGCTGTCACCAGGATATGGTAGGCCTGCAGGATCTATTAACTTGTTTGAAATATTTAGCATTGATAAGATATTGACAAGATCAAAGCCTCTGGAAAAAACTATGAAGTTACAGATACAACCATGACCAGAACAAGAATCTACTGATGCTGCTGATTTAAGCTTATTTTGTAGCAAGGTTATAAGAGAAAATTGATTCATTGGAACAGTTAGTGGCTTATTTTGTAACAGGACAAGGATACAGACATTAGAAACCAACAAGAATGAGACAAATTTACATGGGAATCTATGTGCCATTGCATGAGCAAATATTTTCCATAACGTAGGCATCATTTTACATCTAATATGCAAACAGTTTTCAGTTTAGACAGCTAAATGCTTTGCCTTGTTTAGAGTTTGTTATATTATATGAACAATTTCCCATTATTTTACCTTTCTTCCTTAAACCAATCTGAAAATGACTCTAATTATACAGCATTGACCCACGGTTTCAGTTACATATTTGCATACAATTTGAAAACTGTCAAGTACTTCAATAACCTCTATTGTCTTCATTAATAAAGGTGCTATCTGATGTAGCTGGTGAAACTGCAAGTTCCCAATCCAATTATTGTGCTAATTATCTGTCTTCAATTTAGTATTATGTTGTTTGACTGGTATATAGATTGCATTGACAAGTATCAAAGTGAAAGTTGCCACTCATTTTGGCTTTACAAGTCATTTAATTCTGAATTGTTTACTAGTTTACGATTTAAACATGTTTGTGTTCTCAAAAGTTATGGATTCACATGAATATACAATGGAGTTGTCTTTAGCATTTACAAAAGCAAGACTGATTTTTCAGTAGATGCAAACAAGGGACATTTGTCCCGTATCCCCTGAAGAGAAGTAGCAGATGGTTTGCAATGACCTCTAGCAATAGAATTGAGAAAAGCTTTCGCTGAGATGTAATCCATGTCAACTGCATCACATGGCAACATTATAGGACCAACACTTGATAGCTCAAACTCCTCTTCAGACATCTTTAAGAGCCCAAGGAAGATGTAGTTCTTGAGATACATTATGGGTAAACACAAATCGTTCTGATCAGTTGTGTAGACAACAAAATGGCCTTTTTCAGCTGCTGGTGTTTTATTAGAACTACCCAGGCCAGCTTCTTGCTTGTTTTTTGGTAAAGATATTCTTTTTCTACCCATGGCAGCCATCTTCCGCCACTTCCTTGCTTCCTAGCTAGTTTGGTGGGCTTGTTGGGACTGACCATGCCGCCTTACTCTGTATATGAAATGCCAGTGACTTCAGTTAGGAAGAGTAAAAGACATTTGGATGTCTTAAAGTAGTACTATTCTGCTGATTAGAAACACAGAAGAGGATTAATTATATAGGCAAGAGGAATGAGAACTGAAACCTTTTAGCGGTTTAGCTTTCTTTAAGTTGTGATTTTCTATGCATAAGCATCTTGTTTGTTATCTAGTAATTAATGTTGTGCATATGTTTGGCAATTAACATAGTAGGCTTAACATGAACTTGGCAGCTCGCAGCATGTAGATACTTACTACGCTGGAACTAAAATTCAAAACTTACAAAAACATTAACACCTCTATGTTGGGTTTCTATGACCAAATTCGGATGCTTATGCACAATGCACGTTTTCTTGTTGAAATGTCAAAAGTAATAAAACAAATCCTATTTATTGAATTTAATAGTTCACATTTCAAAGGATCCCATAATTATCAGTAAATATCGAAGTAGGAGAGCATCCTTGTCCTGCTACTAGAACATAAGCCCAGGACAGAATTAAACTTGTTTCGAATATGGAACATTGAAATTAACAAAGATGCAGAAAATACAATAAGAGAGGGTAGAAAATACCAAGTATATAAAGAATGCCAATAAATTATCACTAGCTATGTTTGTCAAACTACGTTATTTCACAATGTTAAATCCTTGGGACACATAACAATACACACTAATAGTAGGTGTCCTCAATTTTAAGAGTTGGTTATAATATTGGGTTGAATTTACTAATATCCAACTGAAATACTTGAACCATGTTCACATTTACAAGGAGAATTCATGGGAAAGTTGATAAGGTGAAATACTAATCATTTCAGATATGTAAGCTATTGTATCTGAACTTTTACTACTTTACGGTCAAAACCATCGTTTCATTGTCCATAGATTGATTCAAATGCATGATATTCAATGTATTAGTTTCAAATATTTACAAAATCCAAAGACTGATGCTATCAGTTTCTGCAATCTAGTGACTGGTGTTCTGTATGTCCAAGAAGGAAAGTAGCAGAACATATAAGGTTTTGGTGAATTTTAAATGAAGAGACGCAATTTTCGATTACCTTAAACTCTATAATGGTACAACTCTGCTATTTAGAAGCATAGAAGGGAGTTACCTTTTTTTTTTTTTTTTATAGGCAAAAGAAAAGAGATATTAAGACAAACCACAGAGATCTTCTTGTGGCCTGAGATGAGAGACGGGAAGCACACCAGGCTTTGAAGACAGATGCAAGCGTGAAGAGGTAAAAGAACCACAGAGATCTTCGGACAAAGCAGCAGAAGATACATCCAAATATTCAAATTGAAGACAATCCAATTTTTCCCTTGTGCTGTCTATTATTCTTCCCATGAAATAAGGCCTATTCTTCTCTGGATTCAGTTGAGGGAACTGGAAATTGAAAAGAAATTCAATCAACGTACAGAATCATTAGCTTCTATGCCATTATTGTTCTATCATAAGTCGATTAAATAGTAATCACGATTCTCTACTTTGAAATTGAAAATATGTTTGTTTGGGAAATCTCACCGGGAAGTGATAATAGAACTTCTTTTCTTGATAACATATATTGAGCTTCCAAGTATTGTTCATGTTGTGTATATTACATTAGCAGATAAATATATAAGAGTCTAATAAATAAATTTGTATCATAAACTCATTTTATTATCATTATATTAAATTATTAACTATATGGGTGACACTTGCTAACCAAGTGTCAAAAATACATAAATCCATATAAAATTTGGCAATGTTTGGAAACAAAAAGAAGTCCTCTATTTATGAATAACCTCCAGCAACATTTCAAAATGGGGGGCTTCCGGCAATCTCCCATGTAGCCAAGACAAAGTAAGCCTCTCAGGCCAACAATCCTAGAGACACAGCACAAATCTAGGGACACAGCATACAAGAATCAAGGCGTATTACAAGCCAAAAGAGAAGAAATAATCAAGAAGCAAGCAGCAAGATTTCTAATCTGTAACAGTTTAAGAATACAAGAATTTTTGACTTGGGGAGCTGCATAAAACTAAACCAATTTACCTGGCTTCAAGCTTCATTGCCATTATCATTTTCTTCACGATGTATGGTGGTAATCGTTCTGTCTCCTCCCCCACGATCATAACGGTAGGAAATGATATCATCTTTGCTTTCGTTTGATGGTGCCTGCAGAACGAATAAATAGAAGCAGGAAATGGGAGTGGCAATATAAAGGTTTCCATGTTTCTACCGAAAACAAGAAATTAACGACATTTTCTCCTTTTTTTTTTTTTTTGTTTTTTCGAAAGAAGTCTCGACTCCATATTGTAAAAGAAAGAGCGAATAAATATAGATAATTATGAAGTGTTTAGCAGCAAGAGAAGTGAAGTCTATTGAGGATCAGAAAATAGTATTATTAAGAACCTTTGCTTCAGCATGCAGTGATTTATCTTCGGTAACGGAAAATCTTGTAGTTATCTTAGGACATCCTTCAACTACCAATGATAAGTGAGGTGATGAAAATATGAAGTGGTAATCGGCATTGCAGAAGTTGGTGAGGCTCGGTAATTCTTTCAAATGAAGGAAACGCAGCTCATGCATTCTGATTGCTTTGTCATCCATAATGTCACCTTCAACATGTCCAAATACTTCCTCCAATTCAAAGTTATCTACCACGATTATTTCCTCCAGTAGCTGAAAACCTCGAACTATGGTGATCGGAAACAGATGTTTTAATTTATGGCACCTTTGGACATTAATACTTTTGAGATTAGGAAAAATTTTAGACTCCAAAAACTTTTGATCCCCTCCATCACCTTCAACAATGATTTGCTCCAATTCTTCACAACCTTTAATTGACAGCGTTTGCACTTGTAATAGATTTTGAGCAAGAGGAAGTGAAAAGAGATGTCTGCTTTTATGCGCATCGCCAGTAATATATAGCTTGGTGAGATTTTGTAGAGTTAAAATAGGCATGGAAACCTTATATAAACCTTCTAATTCTTCTAGAGGTTCCAACCTCAGATCCTTCAAAGCCGAGAATGATGACAGATGCCGCTCTCGATTAATGCTAGTTACAAGACGGTCCACCTTGAATTTCATTCCTACTCTATCATTCCTAATACATAATTCTTCTAGATTTTTCGACCCATCTTTGAAACAAGCGAGAATGCCATTGCTCAATTGGGTCGTGCATTTTTGCATCTCCAAAACCCGTAGTTTCTGGCAAATAAATTACTCAGTCTTTGTTAAAATTTATGCGATTATAATAAAAGAATAAAAAAAGTAAAAATTTGTAAAAAGCTTGCAAGAATTTGACAACTGGTTAATAACATAGTAAAATTAAAAAGGGCAGACATGACATTAAAAATAAAACATGAAAAAAAAAAAGGGACTCAGAAAATCAATTCTATTTTGGTCAGCTCAATTAGGAATTATGACATCAGGCTTAATTAGGCAATGTATCTTATAATAGTAGTTGTCACAATTTAGGTCCCTGATTTTTAATTATCTATTTATTGCCCGAGGTAAAGCAAATCAATCGCCATTGCTACAAGCTACACAAACTGGTTCATTGATTCCACAAAAGTAAAGCCATTCTGTGATTTTGATCGAATTGTCATCATCCACTTGAGTTGAAAGCAAAATATAATAATGATGATGATGATTAAAATAGTTTTTAAATAAGTTGATTAAATAACAGATTACGTCAATTTAGTTTACTATTTTCTACTTCAAAGAGGACACAAATTTTTATACATATATTAACTGCAATTCCACCATTCTAAAGGGAAATATTTAAGTAAATTCATAAAAGTATCATTGAATACTGATAATTGTTAGATTCAAATGGATTTGAAAACCATAATTCATTTTTATATAAATTTCTACCTAAGATTATGTTTAATACAAATTTATAGTGCACTTATTATGAAATAAAAGACTCTAGTTGTCTGCGTGCTATATGTACTAGATGTGAGTAAAACTAAATATGAATTAAATAAAGATTAATAACTAATTATAATACAGTTTTCTTTATTTGTTTTACAAAATAAGTCTTGTGTGACACTGATGTTCAAGTTTTTTTTTTTTTTTTAAAGTAAAGATTAGTTTTTTAGAGTTCAATTAATAAAGGAACAACTTTTTCAATATTCAGCTTTTTGAAAAAAGAAAGAAGAAAATAATAATCAATAAATTAAAATTCTCATTAAGAGCCATTTAAATTTAATAAAAATCCAACATCACAGACTACCTATCTAGAGATGCTATCGATTATAAAAATAATAATAATAAATTACTTACTACATAAAAAGTAATTAATATTCGATAAGCCGTCATTTTCTAAAAAATTGAGAGAATTAAGTGCATAACAAGTACTTGATAAAGCTTCATTGTCTGAAAAATGAGAATTACATCATACAATTGGTTGTGGCAACCTTCAATTTCTAGAACCTATATTTTGAGAGAAATAAATCACTTAGATCTGACCAAATCAAAACCTAGAGAAAATTTCATGAACCACCTTAATTTGATATATACAAATATTAAGAAAACTCAAGATTTCCATGAAATTAACAATAAAAAACCCTCATTATAAATATTTTCACCCTGCCCTTAAGTTTAAAAAAAAAATTAAAACTAGCCCCAAGTATTTAACAAAAATAAATAAATAAATGCAAACTAATCTCAAAATAATTAAGAAAAAAAGAAGTACCTCAGTTGGATTTTCCCGTATGCTGTCAACAACCAAAGACAGCAAATTGGGACAATGACGTATACGAAGCACTTCCAAAGCTGGCCAAGTTGAATAATAATTTTCTGTAAAGAAGCTGATGAGGTTTGTTAATCCCTCAAGTCTTACTTCTCTTAACTTAGGGAGCACGATCTCTTCTCCATCTTCCACAGCTACATTTCCTTCTCTTCCATGATCCAAATAAAAGAGTTGCTTTAACTCTGGGGCATCTACTATCCTTAGCTTTTCAAGTTGTACAAGACTTCGTGCAATATTAATTGGTAAAACACATTCCAAAGTCTGGCATGAGTCTATATCAAGACACGTAAGACTTCGTAGGTTTACATGATTGGTGGGGCCCTTCCATATACACTTCAATTCTTCTAAATTTCTCAACTCTAGCTTTGCTAAGTTTGGAAGTAGCACATGATTTTCTTTCTGCATAAGGCACAAACCTTCGAGTTGAAACACTTCTTGTAGTCTACCACAAAATAAAATTTCCACTTCCTTCAACTTATGGAGTCTTAGAAGCAATATTGTAGGAAATAACCTACACATATCAGGGCAGAGACGTACATGTAAAGTCTCCAAATTTTGTAGAAATTCCGTTGGAAGACTTTCACCGTAGCATATTTCTCTAAGTTTCCTTAAATGGCATAGAAATAATTTCACCAATTTAGAGAATGCTTTGGTTGGCATCGGTTGCTGTGCCCGTGTCATATCTAAGACATATTCTAGCTCATCACACCCTTCAAGTTCAAGTGATTCCAGCTTATTTAGACCCCCCTGATCAACGCTTGGGATGATATTTTGGCAACCTCTCGCTTTTTTCAAATCTAGATATTCTAAAGTTTCATACAATGCTTTAAAAGCAATAAATAAGGTTGCATCAATATTAAAGATGCGTAAATTTCTTGCATAAAATTGAGGATAATATAGGCAATTCACACCAATGGAATACCTTGCCAGTTTGGGGAAAGCAAAATCCTTTGGAATGAATTCATCTCGTATGCACAAGAATAATACGTTTAAGCAGGTTAGTGAATTGAGCTCAAAAAGCCAACCATTTCTTCTCTCTACATTTGTCCCTTCAACCTTCCATAGAATATTTGTAACTCTGAGGTACAATTCTTGTAGTTGAGAAAATCTTTTTATGACATTGGAGTGAATTGTTTTTGCCGAGCCAGACAAGAACTCCAAATTCAAAGATCGTAATTCTCTAAGTTTCCCAAGTTCTTCTGGCAATTCATCGAATGAAGTACACCATCTTAACTTAAGAAACTCGAGTCTGTTTTGCTTTCCAAGGAAAGCGACGTCTCTCAAATCACAATCTTTCAACACTAGAGTCTTGAGATTTGTCAAGAATTGAAGTGATTTTATTGATAAGCCCATGCAGCTCAGACTTAAAACTTTCAATGCTTTCATCTCAGTAAAGAATTCATCTGAAACTTCCAACTTCTTTTCACCCCGGATACCAGATAGTAACAAAATTTCAAGCTTTGGACATACCAAATCAACAGGAACCTTTCCTATTTCGTTGTGCACTGAACATATTGCTGTATATCGTTCCCATCCTTTCTCCCTTGACCAATCCGACAATGTCATGCCAGCCTTACTCATGAATACATTTTCCCCCTCTGATGCTATCCATAAGGCAACATCACGAACCATATCATGCATTTTAACACAATCACCACCAGCATCTAACAACAAACAACAAGCTTTAAGGTTATTCAACGTTACACGCAACTGGCTCCTTGCTTCTTCAATTGAGTTAGCATCTGAAAATAAACGTCCTAGCCCCATTCCGTATAAAACCAACTCCTCCAAAGGAATTTCATAATCTTCAGGAAACAGAGAACATAACAAGAAACAGAACTTGGTTTCCTCCCCCTTCAAATGATCATAACTGAATTTGAGAATGGCATAAACATTCTGATCAACATCTAAAACATTAGGTACGTCCACAAGTTTAGACGATTTTAACTTCTGAGACACTAGTTTCCATTCATCAACTCCTTTTCCTTTTAAAGCACTTCCAATGGTTGTAATTGCTAATGGCAAACCCTCGCATTCCTTAGCAATTTCTTCTGCCAGATCATTCGAGGTGACGGCATCGCCAACTATACCTACAAAGTGACATTGCCAAAATAATTTTTGAGAGGAGGCAAATTAGAATCATAATAGAAAAGACAATTCAATATAAAAAAAATAATAAAATTACTCGTAGAACTTTGAGGAAATGTTATATTATTAGAGGCTATATTTATGATATATTAGTTTAAGTTTTAACTTAAGAGAAATGATCAAGTAAAATAACTAATATGCCAAGTAGAAATTTAAATTACATAAAATAATGGAAAGTAGCATATTTCGGGAAACAAAGAGAAATTAATAAAAGATGATAAATTATATCTTAAAATTTTTATTGGGAATTGTATCCTTTAGATGGCTAAGTTCTCATACCTGCATGGCTTTTGAGTAAATCTAATCCCTCTTTTTCGGTCAGTAGATTTAGTTGAATTGACAATTGGCATCCCATAGAAATACAAACATCTTTTCTACGGGTGGTTAGAAGAATTTTGCAATTCTTCTGATCATCGTCAATTCCAATTCCTATTTTAGATTTCAAGTCAAACTTTTGCCAAACATCGTCAAGGATCACAAGGATCTTCTTTTCAGTGCCTTTGAATCTCAAGTATAACCGCTTTGCCCTTTCCTCTTGATCATCTTCTAGATTTTGTATGCCTAACTGGGCTGCTAGTTTACCTTGAATATCTTTGAAGTTCGGAGTTTGAGATACAACTACGGTCACAACTTCATTAAAAGTCCGCTCTTCTTTGACTTTCACACCCACCGTTGTTGCCAAAGTTGTCTTACCAGCTCCGCCCATTGCATACAATCCAACCAGATTAGTCTTATCATCTCTCAGCACATCAATAATCTGATCAAAAGCGATTTTTGACGACTGGAAAAGCTCAAAATTTTTAGGCGCTAAAAATTCTATGCCTGGCAGTGGGGCAGGGTGGGCCACACTGGTGAAGTTGCTTCTCTCTTGTAGTTTTAATATATGTTTTGTCTCCTTTGCTGCTTTCCTACCCAATTGATATCGCCCAACACAATTAAGACACCATCCATTGAGACAAGTCTTATTTACTTCTATTTTTTCTTTCAATCCCTGAACCACCTCCAGAGCGTTGCTTACATCAGTTAGCCACTTATTTACATCCTCCTCAATTATTTCGGTGTTATCTCGTGCCCTTTCAACCTCTCTTTGCAGGCGATGTTGGCTTGATATCAATTGGAGTTCTTCTTCATTGAGATCATTTACAATGCTTTTGAAGCAAAATAAATAACGACCTTGAATTTTCAAAGCTTTTATTGGATCGACCAAGTATTCAGCAAGCCTTGATATAATGCCTCCTACAACAGCGTCTTCCATCCTTTGTTCTGTTATCATGAAAGTATTTTCAGTACATAATAATCACGCAAGGTCTAAGTAAGAGTGGAAGAGAAAACTAATGTACCTGGCTAGCTTGTTCCTCTGCATGCACCCGCTGATGTTTGTTAAATGACAGCTTTGGATAAGAACAAAGCGCAAGCGCCTGGATTTACCTGAGAAAAACCCAAAGAAGAGAGAAAATAAAGCAAAATTTTAAAGCAAAAACAATTGAGACACATCAAAAACATCACCAAACAATAGAGAATCACTAATTGAATTATGAAATGTTGGATTAAATTCCCTTGAAACAATAACGATCGACCAATTGGGATTTCTGTCAACGTTCCCTTCAAACACGTGGTTTTTAAACTAATTTGTTGACCCCTGGTCTTTAGCCAAGCGGTGACATCTGTGATTCCTTTCTCGATTATTATCTCCACTAATTTTTGTTCTTTCTTCAAATAAAAATATAAAGTGAGAATATTTTTTTTTTTAAGTATTCAATAATCATGTGCATCTTAGACATAAAACGAGATGTTCTCTATTTAATTTGTTTACTTATTATATTTTTTTATTACTCTTGAGAAGCCATTTGATTTGTTTAAATATGATCATTGACCGTTGATATTCTTTTCTCGTTACCTATTGGCTTTGTGGATTGATTATTGGTTATTTCGTTGGGTTAGTGGAATCAATCAAGAAAATTAAAATTATAAACAAATATATAAAAAGTGTAAATGAGTAAATAAAAATTGTAAACACAACTTTTATTTACATATTTACAACTTTATAATTTTTATTTGCTCATTACAATTTTTGTATATTTATTTACGCCTTTTACATTTTTTTTAATGACTATTTTAACGATACAACAGCTGCCCTATAACAAAAC
The DNA here is from genome assembly GCA_013180625.2 of Boswellia sacra. NCBI lineage: Eukaryota > Viridiplantae > Streptophyta > Magnoliopsida > Sapindales > Burseraceae > Boswellia > Boswellia sacra. Next base: position 8,313 of record SNVD02015884.1, on the reverse strand, counting down.
CTATAATATTATACTTATAACTCATTTATAATCTACCTTACTTACAACTTGATTTAGCAAAATTTTAGCGAATAAATAATTACTATGCCATATAATTTACTCTTTTTCATTTAGTTTTATCTTTTACTTATTCAATGATATTTTGTCAACTCAAATTATAAAAAAATTTAATTGCAAATGAGTTATAAGAATACCATTACTCTTAAAAAAAAAAGCCTGTGCACTCTTTTTGCATCCCAAATATAGTCTAAAAAATAGTCACTTTGGAATAATCTAAAGTCATTAATGCACCGAATTAAAAGAATATTTAAGGACCTCAAATTTGAACACGACAGATCTCTTTTCCCTTTAGTTATCCACTATCAAAATCAATGCAGGAAGAAAATTTTTGAGTTACTAGTGACTTGCACAAGGTTACAAAAGAAAGCAAGATTTAGTAAGAAAGGAGATGTCCCTGGGATTTAGATTGTGAATATACCATTTTTTAAACAGAGTGATTGTTATACAATTCTTTTACATTGCAAAATGAGGGGAAAAAAATAGCGGCTAATTTTGTTAACTCAAAACGCAAAAGAGCCCTACTAAGGATTTCACGTTTGTATCCTAAGTTTTGCGTCCCAAATATTGTGACTTGATCTATAATTGTCAAAACGGAAGTGATACCAACAAAACAACCAAATGCACAACCACAAACTATGCTAGATAAAGAAGCAACCAATCAACCAACAATGCAGAAATAGAAAGAACACCAAGACTTAACGAGGTCCTTCGACTATAAGGTCTTATATGAGACCTTACACAATATGAGGGGTGAACGAAAATTTCAAATGGGACAGCTAAACATCTCCCACATGGCTTCTTTTATAAGCCACATGAGAGCCAAGCTTTAGTACTTAACTAATGTGGGATCTTTCCCACTTGCATATGAGCCAAAACTCAACAATGGCTTCTTCAATGACTATTGCCGCATCACCGTGAGACGAATATAGACTTTGGAAGTGTTGAGCTAGTTAATTGTACCTAATGCAATTCTTGAAAGGATATTGAAGAAGAAATAACTCTACCACTAAATAAAAGGTAAGAGATTAAGACCAATATCTAAAGATGTGATTATTATTATTTTAATATTAGCAAGAAACCTTTTTCATACATAATAAGTATATGATCTATCAGAGCATACAACAAAATTGAAGAATTAATGAATCTTAGGATATATAAAAATAAAATTAATTAGTTTCTAAACCTTCACTGTGAGAGCCGTAAATATCCCTGATGGTTATTCAGAACTGAACTTGACTATGTACTCCTAAGTGAAATGCAAGCATTGTTAGAGCCAGCAACATCCACACAAAGTTACAGATCATAAAGTCATCAGAAGATCTGAATCATTAATCATGCATATATATATATATATATATATATATATATATATATATATATATAAGCAAAACGACAGAGTTTTGAGAGATAGTAAGGTACTGCAAATGCTGAACAATGACATATTAATGAATCATACCGGAAGGAGACGGATGATGAATGATGTTATCCTCCAACTTCCGTTACTCTTACGTATACAACGTAATAATAGGTTCGAAAGACTGCTGAGAGCTTCACTACATATAATAAATACCACAATCGCCACGCACTACTACTGCGACAAGCTGCAAATAACCGGTGATCGATAAAATAGCCAATCAATCATTGTAAAGATCAAACTTAGAATATATATATTCATCAAAGATCACAATTAATCATCAAAAGAAAACAATTAGAAAAATTCACGACGACTCATACTTACATCAACTCATCATATCGTATCAGGCCGTGATTGATTATTCGTGAATCGATCTGAAAATTCCGAAAGATTAGTTGGAAAGAAGAAAGCAAGATAGAGAGGTTCGAGTTCGAGCTGAGCAGGGTTGTGGAAGCAAGTGTGTAATGTAACGGTTGATCATAATCATCAATAATTCAATAATCTTTCATTTTTTGTTTACTATTTTACCCCTCTCTTTTTTTTTATTTTTCTTTTTTTCAAATTCTTTTCGTCTTCCATCTTAAACTCGGTTGAATTGAAGCTGCAAGTCGACAACTCTTTTTGTGGTTATTTCGTTTATGACTGTGATTTATATTCAACAGAGATAAGATGATTGATGAGTGAATGTGAATGTTGTATTTTTTTAGATTTAATAACCTAGTAGCTGATTTCGTTCTACAAATGTGAAGTTATATATAATGTTAATTAATTAATTAAATTAACTTTTTTATTCGCAAGAGAAGACTTATGCAGAATAATATTAAATTATAAAAATATGAGGGGCAATTTGGACTTTGTATATTACATTGACTTGAGAGGACTGACTTGAGTGGACCACACCATTAACCTTTATTGGTAGGACTTTCTGTAGATAATAATAAAAAGCAAACACGTAAGTCACGTTGCAAGTTTTCTTTTTCTTTTTTCTTTGCTTTTTGCAAGAAAAACGCCCAGGATGTCGGCCACAACTTCGACATACCAAATGGAATTCGATGACTAATAAGAAACGACAAAAGTGATCGACTAGGACAGAGAGTAATAACAGTAGTCAAGCGATAATTGAAGGCCGAGGAAAGTGGGGTTAGGTACCAAATTAAAGGCAGCTACATGATAAAGACAGCTGAGAACTTCACTGCATACATACATTGCTACTGACACAAGCTGCAAATGACCAATGATCGACAAAATAGCCAATCAAAGATCAGAAGAAAGTATACCAAATGTAAGGATCATAAGTAATCATCAACTCATCGGATCATATCAAGCTGATTAATTATTCGTGAATCCATCCGAAAATTCCAAAAGATTACTTGGAAAGAAGCTGGCAAGATAGAGAGGTTCCAGTTCGAGCTGAACAGGAAGCGTGTATTGCAATAGTTCATCATTAATCATATATCTCTCATTTTTGTTCCTATTTTACCCTCCCTTTTTCAAATTCTTTTCGTCTCTCTCCCAAGCTCGGTTGAATTGAAGCTGCGATCGACTTTTTTTTTTCTGCTTATTTCGTTTGTAGCTGTCATTGATATTCAACATACATGAGATGATTGATGAGTGGCAAGTGAATGGGAATTGGGATGGTGTATTTTTTAGATTTAATAATCTAGTAACTGATTTCGTTTTACAAATGTGAAGTTATATATAATTTTGATTAATAAGATTAACTTTCTTTTTTATTCGTGAGAAAGAGAAGATTTATGAAGATTAATATTAAATTATAAAATAAAAGGGGTAATTTGGACTTTGTATATTACCTTGTCTTAGAGTGGACTTTCTGTATTACCTTGACTTGAGTGGACCACATCACAGCTTTCCTGACTTCTTTTGCTCTGGGCGATGTAAATGTAAAATGTGAGGAAATTGCTGTTACATTTCGTTGTAGCTTCTCCGCCAAGGCCAAGCCGAACATAAGGGTGACATGGCAAGAGCAAACACTTTTGAGACATGGGCTGCTTGTTAACGGGCCGGCTTCTTGTCCAATACAATATAAGATATAAATATCAAATAAGACATTGACACCTATTTATATATCAGTTTTTGCAAATTTTTAGAATTATCATCTCTCGCTTACACTTAATTGTAGTACGCATTTTCAGATGATGAACAAATCCTCTTCCATGGCTAATTCACTTTAATTAATGTTTTGAATTTGATATGCAAAGCAAGATAAACATAACTGAAATACAGACTTGAAGAAATTTGTTCGCAGATCATTTCATTTTCATCATGCTACTCCAAATATTTTAAAGAGGGTATATGTCGTTTATAGCTTAAGAATCAAGTTGGGTCTTTGAAAAAAAACTTTCTTTTTTTATTTTTTTTTAAAATTCTAAACATAATGAGATAACGTAGGTAATGGATTTTATTACCACAAATTAATCTTTATGGTAGGACTTTTGTAGATAATAATAAAAAGCTAACATTTAAGTCCATGTTACAAGTTTTTTTTTTTTTACTTGTTTTTTGCGAGAAAAACAACCCAGAATGTCTACCACAACTTCGACATATCAAATGGAAAAGGATTACTAATTAGAAACGGCAAAAGTGATCGACAAGGTGGATATAAATTAACATCCTTTGAAAAGCTAAGATGAGACTTAGATAAAGAAAAGATCTTAATTCTATAAACAAAACGATGCCCTTAAGCCTTTTTTACAATCTTCTCAATTTTTATACATAAAGCAAATATATAGGTGGGTTTTTGCATGCGCAGGGGGCTTTGAAGCCCACTTCATTTCATGACCTTAATTGTCCGGATGATGAAGTTTGGGGGCTAGCTTATGGGTCTCATACACAAACAAAAGAGTAATTCAATTCAACCCTTACTTCCAAACTCTTCAGCTGCTTTTTTATTTTTATTTTTTTAATTTTCTTACATTATTACCATTTTTCTATCTCCTATTGAACCTCAATCTCTCTTCTCTTCAAGGCTTCTGTGCAAGCTTAACAAAAGCTATATATATATAAACAAAAGCAAGAACAAGTATATTAGAGTTTGACCTTGACCACCTTTCTGTAGTCGTAGTCTCAAAGTATGTAAAAGGCTAAACAATACTGGTTTAAGAGTCAAAGCAAGCACAATATAGCTACAAGAGCAACAAGAGTGAGGGCATCTTGGTTTGAGAAATTTAGTTTCTTTCTCACTTCTTTTTATCGGATAGTGACACTGGCCGATTATAACAATCGAGCATCGACTAGACGCTATTAAACTTACTTGACAAACTTTCCAATCTGGATGTAGACGAACTGCAGGTGGATAATAGTTGTTTTGAAGTTAAATTGAAATCACAACAGGCTTTCTTGTACCACTGGACATACCGTACATAGATTCCACCCAATAAGCATGACTTTCTCCACGTAGAAGTCCCATCATTCAGTAAGCTTAACCTCAAAATCATCCTGCACAAACAACAAATCATCTAGTAAAATATGTTTATTCTAAGCAACGATTAAACTTTAGTTTTCAGAAGACTTTTCAAGAAAATGAATAATTAAATTATGTTCGGTTGCTAAAGAGTCAAAAATGGGTAAAATTGTCAAAATATTAAAAAAAAATAAAAGTGGGAGACAAAGAATTAAAAAGCGGTGTTGAATACGACTACTTCAAACAAAAATAACAATCTCATTATGAAAATTAAATGTAATTATTCATCAGATAATATTTTGTCAACTTAGATTATAAAAAAATTGGTTGAAAATGGTTTGCAGTATTTTTCTTCTAACAAAGTCTTCTCTACATCTTGAGGCATGGATCTTTGGAATAACAATACTCTAACAGGTAGCTATCAAAAGGCGATGTGAGATTCTCCTACGCTCAGCAGAAGCCTTTCTTTGCCACTTGCTTATCAATTCAATATCTCTTTGCTGGGTTGATCATAATTAAAAATTTAGAATGAGACATGGAACCAACGAGGACCCGTTAGTTAAGATAGCCAATGACTTCGAGCAGGAATATTTTGCGTTTTTTTAGTATTTTCATATCTCATTTCAATTTTCATATGTAAGTAATAGGTGAAAAAGATGAATTTAACATAAACGAAAGTTAGTGAATATTATTGTTGCATGCCAATGACTTAAAATTCGATCCATTCAACCTTTGCGGAACGCACATTACATAGAGATCAAAGGTCTCAAGGGTACACAGGATTTAATAGATATATAGGTAACTGATGAGAGAACTATTGTTGAGCTACCCAAAAGGTTTTTTCAACCCATATGAATGGTGATGCTTTAACGTTTGCGTATCTCGGAGAGGGTCCGTAAAATATAAGCCAATTTCTAATAGATTGAAATTATATTATTCCACAAGAGTGATATCACAATCATTTACATGCCATTTCATTCTGAACAGTTTACCACTTAATGATTAAAACATGTTTTGTATCCTCAATGGGTATGGATTCACACAAATATACAACGCTGTTGTCTTTACCATTTACAAAAGAAAGACTGATTTTGCAATAGATGCAAACAAGTGACATTTGTCCGTATGCCCCTGAAGAGAAGTAGCAGATTGTTTGCAATGACCTCGAGCGATAGAATGGAGAAAAGCTTTTGCTGAGCCTTTAGCTTCTTCACGTTTGATTAAAGAGAATATGTACTCCATGACAACTGCATCACATGGCAACATTATAGGACCAATGCTAGATACTCCAAATTCCTCTTCAAACATCTTTCAGAGCTCAAGGAAGATGTAGTTCTTGAGATACATTAAGGGAACAACAAGTTGTTTCTGATCGGCTGTGCAGAAAACAAAATGGCCTTTTTCAGCTGCTGATGTTTTATTAGAACTACCCACGCCAACTTCTTCCTTTTTTTTTTTTTTTTGGTAATGATATTCTTTTTCTACCCATGGCAGCTATCTTCTCCCACTTCCTCACCAGTTTAATGGGCTTGTTGGGACTGACCATGCTGCCTTACTCTGTATATGAAACGTCAGTGACTTCAGTTAGGAAGAGTAAAAGATATTTGGATATCTTAAAGTGGTACTATTCTGCTGATTAGAAACACGGAAGAGGATGGGGATTAATTATATAGGCAAGAAGAATGAGAACTGAAACGTTTTATAGCAGTTTAGCTTTCTTTAAGTTGTGATTTTCTATGCATGAGCATCTTGTTAGTTATCTAGGAATTAATGTTATGCATATGTTTGGCAATTAACATGGTAGCCTTAGCATGAACTTGGCAGCGCACACCATGTAGATACTATGCTGGAACTAAAATTCAAAACCTACAACAAATTAAGACCACTATGCTGCGTTTCAATGACCAAATTTGGATGCTTATGCATAATAAATGTGTTCTTGTTGAAATGTCCATAAGTAACAAAAACATATCATATTCATTGAATTTAATAAATTTAATAGTTACCGTATGTCAAAGGATACCATAAAGATCAGTAAAGATAAGAGTAGGAGAAGATCCTTGTCCTGCTACTAGAACATAACCCCAGTACGGAATTAAACTTTTTGACAATATTGAACATTGGCATTTAACAAAGATGCAGCAAATAGAACAAGAAAGAGTAGAAAATGCCAAGTTTATAAAGAATGCTAATAAATTAATCACTAGCTATGCTTGTCAAACGATGTTACTTCACAATGCTAAATCCTTGGGACACATAACATTTCACACTATAGAAGCATAAGAAGAAATTTCCCAAATAGAATTAATACTAGTAGGTGTCCTCAATTTTAATAGTTGGTTCTAATATTGGGTTGAATTTAGTAATATCTAACAGAAATACATGAACCATGTTCACACTTACAAGGGGAATTCATGGGAAGGTTGATAATGAGAAATGCTATTCATTTCGCAGTAAAAAAACATCGTTTCACCGTCCAAAGTTGGATTCACATGCATGATATACAATGTTTTAGTTTCACATATTTACAACATCTAAAGAATGATCTTATTGGTTGCTGCAATCTAGTGACTGGTGTTCTGTATGTCCTACAAGGAAAGTAGCAGAAGATATAAGGTTTTTATGAATTTTAAATGAAGAGAGTCAATTTTGGATACCTTAAATGAAGATATAAGGGATTAAATTTTATAGGCAAAAGAAGAGAGATATTAAGACAAACCATAGAGATCTTCATGTGGCCTGACACGAGAAAGACGGGAAGCACTCCAGGCTCTGAAGACAGATGCCTGCGTGAAGAGGTACATGAACCATAGAGATCTTCGGTTCAAAGCAGCAGAAGACACATCCAAATATTCAAATCGAAGACAGTCCAATTTTTCCCTTGTGCTGTCTATTATCCTTCCCATGAAACAACACCTATTCTTCTCTGGATTCAGTTGAGGGAACAAGAAATTGAAAAGAAATTCAATCAATGTACAAAATCATTAGCTCATATGCTATTATTGTTCTATCATAAGTCGATTAAATAGTAATCACCATTCTCTACTTTCAAATTGATAATATGTTTGTTTGGGATATCTCACAGCGAAGTGATGATAGAACTACTTGTTAGCCCTAAGGCTACATGATAATTTTGATGATAACAATACACATTGATTAATTGAGATTTACTAACATGTTTATTTATGTGCAAGAGTAAGATCATTGAAATAATTTTTAAAATCAAGAAGAGGCTTATTAAAATGAAATGTTGAAGCTAAGGAGAAGACTACAAGTTAAAGGCACCAAAGTTTAAGAATAAGGATTGACTCAAGGAATGTGACACATGAGCAATGTTCAATCAATTGGTCATATATCTCTCTACAAATATCCAAATGACGTGATTCTTGAGCCTTTGGAAAGCTTACTCAATTTATAA